>CM051237.1:248099679-248809679 GCA_027917425.1 Gastrophryne carolinensis | reverse complement strand
CAAGAATTGTTTTTAGATTTTTTATTTTAATAAAAAAAAGCCTAGACAAACCAATGTGAAATCATGCTTAGTGTCCTAATCAAGGTATAAAACAGAGTTCTCATTATAAAATTGCAGAAGCAGTCAGTATTGAAATGATCCGAGCTTATAATTAGAAGAAGGCTACCGTTTTCCCTTTGCACTAAATTTTGTTTTGTATATTTAAATATTATACTTCTTTTAGAATGTACAAAATGCAGTTTCACAGCATGGTGACAGTATCATGTGATGGGGCTTGAGCATCTTACTATACAAATAAATATTTTTTAGGCAGGATTGTAAGCAGGGAAACTGAATATTTAATTAAAATGATAATATTACTGTATTGCTATGATTTTATAACCTTGGCATTAGTCATTTATAGAGATGACATAGCTATGCCCTTGTCATAAAGGGTTTTCAACAAATGTGCTTAAGATTTATCTTTTGGTTACAAACAAATACAATCTGAAAACATTCCTCAGTCAATCACATTAGGCATGTTTTAATGTTGCATACTTGCCATTAGATAACCTGTAGATCAGCTTTAGTAGAAAAGTGAAAGATTTAAGGCAATATCTTTTGTAGGTTAACTGAGTATATTTTAAGGTTTCGGGGATACCTAGTTCTCTTCGACAGACATGATGGTACACAAGAAACAAAACAATTGCAGGCATTTATATACAGAAAACCAACACGAATAAAAACATGTCAAAAAAAACTTTTTTATTTACAATTGCCCAAGACATACATTTCAGATTAGGGAATTTATGCAATGTGGTGTGCACAGCTGAATAATAAGGTGAAATAAGGGGAAGGGTGCTGGCATAGTGGGATACTCAAACGCAACAAATGTACCAAACCAACAGGCCCTAGGTTAGCCCTACAGTTCCTCACAATATGCCGCACACCAACAAATTCTTATTAATAAAAATCTATTTTTATTAAATCAATATCAAATGTGTCTCTACAAACAACATAAAAGACTCAATAAAAAACATGTATAGACAATTTAAAAACAAATGGAGGATTGTCCCATACCAGCTCTCAAGATAGAATAATACATATGCTAATCCACGTTATAAGTAAAGAATGAGAAGATACTATATACAGAACTGGGGACCTTTCCATAAAATTCATATATATATATATACATCATACTGAATGTGCAAAATGTGAATTCAATAAAACAAAATAACTCCTAAAAAAGTGCCAAACTAACCAAAAATAACTCCTAAGGGAGTACCAAATACTAACAATATAAAGTGCTTATGTGCAAAGTGCTCTATATGGATTATTATGTGCAACCATACAAAAAGTGCAAATGCAAGATGATACGTCAGTCTGTTGATACCATGAACATTAAAGGGATAGCAAAATTAAATTACATCACCAGATAATTAGAGCATAGGGACCTCCAACAACGAACCGCCACCGACGCGTTGCGTGGCACTATGCCACTTCGCCAGGGTGAGTAGTCCGTTGTTGTCCCCCCAATCCCTTTTAAACTCACCTGTGTAACTTGCTGTACCAATGAGCGGGAGCGCCGCCGCTATTGATATTGATTTAATAAAAATAGATTTTTATTAATAAGAATTTGTTGGTGTGCAGCATATTGTGACTAACCTAGGGCCTGTTGGTTTGGCACATACATTTCAGATTAGTCAGGTATGAAGAGTCCGCATTAAATCTTGATGAGTCTGTTTTAAAATTTCCCCTATAAATTGTCTCCTTAAGATCGTCAGTTGAGTGTCCCTCTCTAGGAAATGTGCGGGCAACGGCAGGATGCTCGGTGGGAGTTCATGTGCTGACTGAGGCTCTGGTCTGTCTCACCCACATAGAGGCCTGTGGAAGGACATTGTGCACACATTATCAGGTACACAACTTTGGGGGATCTGCAGTAGAATGCACCCTCAATTTTGTGTACCTGTTGTGTCTGAGGTAGGGGCACACTGTCAGTAGTGAGGATATGTCTGCAGGTCTTACACCTGCTCCGTAAGCATGGTGAGGTGCCGTTTTTTAGTCTACTGTCCCTATGTAGTATAGGTTGAAGTTCTCTCATTATTTTTCTGAGAATCTTGAGCTGGGGTTGGAAGGTGACCACAAGGGGTACTTGAGCTGATGGCTGCCACTATATTGATTTAGGTGGCTGTCATTTTATGTTTGTAGCCAAGGTGGGTAAATTTATTCATGAGCTTCAGTAAGTGTTTGTCTTGGTCTGAGAGTCTGAGGATCAGAGCAATTTGTATTGTATAGCTTGACTGTACAGTATATGAATGCTTTTTTGTGTTGGATGGATGGACAAGCAGTGGTTTTTAATGTGTATTGTATCCAGGAAGTGTACTTCTTTGTCTGAGTAGGTTAGTTTTAGGTTTATGGTAGGGTGAAAGTTATTGTGGAATTCAAGGAGGGTCTCCTCACCTGCAATCCAGATGACCAGAACATTGTCTATATTCAGCAAAGATAGGCCATAGACTTTGTGCTACATGTTGATAAGTATGCTCCCTCCAGTTCTGTCATAAACAGATTTGCATACTGAGGTAGACACCGTGTACCCATGAGGTTTCCATTTGCTACAGGTATAGCTCCTCCCCAAAGTAGTTGTGAGTTAAATTAAAATGTATCATTTGGGTCACTAGTTTCCAGGCTTTGATTTTGATGCAGCTAGTCTATCCTTGTGGGGAATGTTTGCTTACAAGAATTCCACACCCTTGTTGGCCAAGATTGTTCCATCAGGTAGAGGACCTATTGCCCTAAGCTTATTTAAAGGGTCAGCAGTGTCAGCGGTGAATCTTGAGGTGTCTCTTGAGGTGTCTCTGATCAGAGGTTTTAGAAGATCTTCCACCCATTAGGAGATGTTTTCAGTTAATGTGCCATTTGCCAGGTTGTTGGCTTTTGCAGAGCATATAAAAGCAGGTGACCCTGGGATCTTCGGGAATAGAGGGATTTACCTGACAATGGATGCTGATTGGAAACATCTTGATCATTTCCTTATGCTTTTTCACGAAGGTCTATGTAGGGTCACCTTGCGGTAGTGATCAGGTTTGGGTAGCTGTCTTTTTGCTTCCTGGATATAGTTAGCTATGTTCATAATAACAAATGCACCCCCTTTTTCTGCAGGGTTTATTATGTCCTGCTTTTCTCTCAGTGATTGAATTGCCTTTGTTTCCTTCAGGAATAGGTTGTGTACCTGCGGTCTTTGCTTGTCCCAAAATATTCCTTTGTTTCTGCAACATTCAATGTATTTGTCTAATGTAAAATTTGTTCCAAGCCTTGGGGTCCACATGGATGTTTTTGTTGGGTTGTTTATAATAAGATTTGCAGCCGAATCTATGCTCATCTGTGGGTCTTTATCATGGATAATCCCTTAACCGTAGTTTCCTGAAAAACTTCCCCATATCAGACATTTTGAGAGAGCTGCCACTTCATTTTCATAAAGATTGTAGTGTTATTATTCTGCTAATTAGGTCCTTGTTGGAGTTCCAGCATTCACAGTTAAAGCAGAGCAATGTGCATAAAATGAAGCCCCACACTAATTCAGATTCTTGAGTTTTTAGTGGAGGGGTCTCTGGTGAGTAACCTCTAAATCTCTAACAAATCCAATAAAGGTTCACTTCGGGTGTGAGCTGCTACTTGCTTTATACACTTCTGTACCTGATCAGGTCACTTGCATATTATTTTTCCCCCACTGGGCTGCAACTGTGTACAGGGCTCTAAGATACGAGCGCCACCATCTTGCCTCAGAAGCATCACTTATTGGGGATAGGAGAGCGGGGGAAAAGTACAGGGGATATAGGCTATAGCTGTGCTTTGCACAGACAAAGCACAGCTGGGGTCAGGAAAAGGGCAGTAATCCCAGAATGCAGAGCGGCACAGTAAGAAGACACTACCTGTTTGCAGGCAGCCATCTTGGATGTTTAAAGGATCATAAAATACAATAGATACAGGTAAGATGATTTTTTAAGTGGGCAATCTGTATGTACAGAGTAAGGGAAGATAAGCTCTTATTCAGGGTGAAGGTCCAGTTTAATATCTATAAGAACTTTGCAGACCTGTGTACCAATACTCTTTTAACGCTTACTGAAAGCAATGGGCAATTTTACAATATTAGTTGAATGTTTATACTCAACTTGGATTCTCGCAAACTCAAGTCGAGTCTAGTATTTTTACAGCTTCTTGCCAGCATTAGAATCAGTAAATATACGATGTGAATTTCTGATGCTTGAGAAAACATAATTACTGCTATTGGTGCCAGTAAATCCTGCCAGCTTTCAGTGTATGTGCAATACAAGAAATCAAATGTGCAGGAAAATAGAGCACCAGCTTGAGGTATATATAGCTAAGACATCATTTAGATCACAGTTATGATAATTTGTCACAAGGTTTCCAGCACACTTTAGTCACAATTCTGTAAGTATATACAAAATGCTACATTTGTTGTGGTAGTCGGGATAGCTAAGAGTGAAAATGATCAGCGTTGAAGCTTTGGCTTTAGAAACCCATAACTGTAGTCATAACGCTTCTTCTATCCCACTACACCCCTCTCCTCATATGCCAGAAAATAGTGCTGTGGCTCAATCAAATTATTTTTTTGTTGGTAACAGAGCTTGTTTACCAGTGTTAAGTGCAATGTCCTAGGGCAGTGTTTCTCACATACCACTGCTGGTACAACATATCCTGTCAGGTAGTACTCAAGGTAACAGACTGATCTGTATCCAATCTGCTGCCATCTATTGATATATTTATACAATAGACAGTGGTACTTGCAAGAAAATGAGCTATGGAGAGTACCTGGATGGATGTCCAGTCTAAATGTATCCCAGACTAGGGTTTTTTTTTTAATTAACTGCCCGTCCTGCTTCAGTGTCAGAGGATGGCTGTAGGGCAAGGGGTACATTTAGACTGGAATTCCCCTTAAAGATATTTGGATGTATCTAGTATTGTTAATTATTGTAATTATTTAATTATTCAGACATTTGTTGTGCTGGGTTTTGGGAGTCATATTGTTTGTGTACCCATATTATTTATATTTTCACTCTACATTGTAATTTTCTAAAGCTTTGACCCTGGATACATTATTCCCTTTGTATCTTGTTTGCTTTAACTTACCCAGATCAGCAAACAGTAATGGGCACTGTGGGTCGGTGAGCAACCACTAATGTTTTAAGAGGTAAGTTTCACTTTTTTGTGTGCCAAAGGTATGTCCTCAAGGTGCTGAGCTAATCTAGTTTTTTTTTTGTTTCCTATGATAGTAAATGTGTGTTTTATAGAAGCAGTTCTCACTACCTACCATCAGTTGCTATTTGCAATGTACACCAAGAAGAGAGAATTGAGTCCTGTACACATAGAACATTGTTGTTTTAACTGCTGCTGAGGTGAGGGAGCACATGCCCAGAGGCAGTGTTCTGTGTGTACGGGGCTCACTTTTCTCTTCTTTGTGTACTTTGCCATTAGCAACAGATTGCAGATCGGTTGCAGAATGCAGTGAAAACTGCTTCCATAAAACACACATTTTCTAACATAAGAAAAAATACAGTACCTTGACATACACAAATATACACTCTCAAAAATTCAATCAAAAGTGGGCTTTTACACAAAGGTTGATTAATTAATAGCGCCAGCTATCGGCAGATGAGCATCTGTACAGAGGCGCTAAAAGCGACCGCTAGTAGACGCAGTGATCGGCTATTGGGCGCTGTAACAGAGCGCTTCAGTTGCTGTAGTAACCTGGCTGACATTGATGAATGAGATGTATGTTGGGCGTTCTAACACCAACGCATTCTAACGTTGCAGCGAGCGAAAGGTAGCGCCAGCTCAGTGCGACCGACTCTCAGCAACTCACACCATATTCAACAAAAAAACAGACTCACAGAGCGTAGGCGCTCTGTATCTGGTCGCTATAGAATAGAGCGCCAGACGCTGTGTGATTAAAGTCGGACCTGTAATGTCAATTCTGCAGAAAAATATAAAAAATCTAAAAAGTTTTCAAAAATGACTTTTTCTAGTCCAGGAGAGGTGACACATTTATTTGAGAGAAAAAAAATTAAAAACAAAAAACCCTGTTTAAACAAAAGTAAAGCAACATCTATTGAAATGTATGGGAGAGCGACAGGTAGTGACAGGTAATACCAGGCGCTCTGGAAGCAAGAGCCCCGGCGGTATACTGTAATGATGAATCGCACGCTACATGGCGCTGTTAGAGACGCTCACCAGAATCTCCTTCATAAATGTGGAATTGCGTACAGCGCCCGGCGTTCACCAGACGCTGCCTGTTGCTACGAGGCACTGCCTGCCGCTTTCCCTTGATGAATAAACCCCACAGTTATTTTATAACCAAGGGTAGGGCTAGAGGTCATTCTGATCCCTTCTGCAAACGATGAGGAACCCCAGAGGTGCTGGGCAATGTCTTCCCAATGTAAACAATAAAATATTTCTGTTTGGCTTTTTTTTCTTACTTTGAATACATTGAACTAGTAAGGAGTCCAGGGGACATCCATGCTAGTTCAAAGGGTAGAGGGCAGCAAGTTACCTGCTGGCATGGCAGCAGGTGACTTGACATTACCCTTGGCCCAGTTCCTATACCCCCAATGGCCAGGGGGGTATGGAAGAGCCTGGTGCCCATCAGCACTGGCTCCCATGTTCACCCTGGAGGACCACCAGACTTGCACCAAAGGGCATAGGGGCTGGTGTTCTGACACGGCCGTAGGCTTTTAACATTTATGTACATATGAGAGCTCTAGTTCCCAGTGTCCATGTCCCTCCAATTTTTGCACACCAAGCTTACCAGAAAATTTAATACCATTATCCTTTTTTCAAAACTTCAGCATACTACAGTGGGGATGCCACCAACATGCTATGGAGTGTATTGTAAAATTAGCTTGATTCTTAATGAAACCTTATTTTTTATTAGACCTCATTATTAGTTTGTCATTATTAGTTTGTTATCATTGAAGGAATGACCAATTGTGCATGCTTTCCCCAAAATATGTATGCTTTTGGAAATGATTATTTGTGCCAAATAATCTGACAACAGTAAAGGGCACTTATGCTTTTTATCCTTTGCAAAAGGGGAATTTAGTGCTGTCCATTTTCCAGGGGATAGGATATTCCCTAGATTCTTGCTGATTGACTGCTGTTACATGCTACAACCCACCCCAAGACTTTTAGGACAGGGCTACTATGAGGAGTGTTGGAAATGTTGGGCACTAATCTAACCTAACCTACATCATTATGCCATCAGTAAGCCCTTTTCCTATTGGTGCACCACCTGATGTGGTGCAGGAAACAGTTGCACACATAATACATTTACAGGTTTTCATGCCTACCTTTCTATGGATCTTTAATGCAGGGGGTCTTCCCAAATTTGGATCCCCCAGGGCAGTAGTTATAAAATGATCTTAAATAGCAGAGAAACATAACAGACAAAATTATATCATATACACTCAAAGTACTGGACTAACAGTCAAGAATGAGCCCTACAGCACCAACAGGGAATGCTCAGTCCTCTGCTCCGGGACTACTTGCCTGTTCCCACAGAATTTGCAGCCACTTGTTAATGCCAGCAACCAAAAGGAAAATATGCAGATATACAATAGATCTGGTGCATTTATTTATGTATCAAGATAATAATGTCTGTTGATATATATAAATTCCTTATTATGTCTAATATTAGTGTATATATAAATATTGGTGAGAATTATTTAGTAATATGTCTCTGATCAAGATTGCTTCCAGTTTATTGACTATGACCTCTGGCATTGGAGCCTCCTTTCCTCAGAAACGTGGGATCTGGTTGCATTGGTCAGTGACCCTCCTTTTTGCACGTCAGCCATTCCCCTCCCTCTTGCCCCTCACTGCTAATTCTAATGGTGGAAAGATGTGGGAGGCAGAAAGGGCAAGACCAGGAGCCAAGTTTTCTCATTCTTAATAAAACGCCTGGGAACCTTCAGTGAGAGCCATGAGATGGAGCCTGCCTGCCTTGACTGATATCGTCAGGGGTGAGGGGAAAGAAGGGGTGGGGAACCAAAACCAACTCTGCAATCTGGGTTAACTGGTTTTGAGAGGGGGGCGCATCCAATTAGGCTAGGCCCATGCTATAATATATGAATGTTGGGAATATAATTTCATGCCTATTGACTGTATCATATCATGTCTGGAAAGCTAGACCTCATTTAAAATGTGCTGCTAGAAACCTGAAGCGATACAATTCATACTCCTAGATAAATGATTGGATAGAACTACCCCCTGCTGAAAGCACAAACTGATTAGATACTTAAAAGAAATCTTGCAATTTGGTGCCATGCCTGTGACCATGAGAACCACCCTTTCAGTCCCCTCACTGTGCCCTTGTGGACAGGTAGGTGCCTGTGGAAAACTGTGCCAGGCTGACCATCACTACTCCCAGGGGGTGCAGGACATCAAGTTTTGGAAAAAGCAAAGAGATCATACTGCATGATCCTGGCATAGTAGTAACATCAGATGGGGCTGTGAGGTATGGTTCTTCATAGGTGTTAGACATTCTCAAGCAAAGGATATGCCATCAAAGTATATTGTGATGTTGCAAGAGGGTTCATGCTCAACCCTGGTTTTAACTATAAACCTAAAACTATAGTGTTTCTTGTGATAAAAATTCAGACGTATGCAAACTAGTAAATAACTACATTTGATCATACTTGTTATGACAGTAAACGAATTATTCAAAATGTTCTAAACATACTCTACATATTTTTAGAATAAAGCATATCACACAAGAAAAAGAATTGGACGTCAAGTTTAACTGTGTTGAGAATGTATAACATTTTATAGTGCTTTTTCTTGTTTGCCTCTTTTTTAAGCCAGTGCCACAGATTGAGCGGCCTTTTCCCGTCTATGATAACATTCTTATTGTGATCAGTGAAGATTTTCATCTTGAATAAACATTTTGACATCTAGAGAAGACACATTGGACATCTTTTGTTATCTGAAACTTTGGTAGCCAAGTCAATAACATTATTTTACACAAGAAGGTTTGTTTTATTTGCCTGCATATTTATGTAATATCTGTTTAGATTTTAATGAGATGGATTCAGGGCATGCTTCATAAAAGTATGCTTTCCATAATATGTTATTCTTTTACTTTGTTTAGAAGAAGAAAGACAGTTAGGGAAAAGCTGAGATAATTCAAGGTCAGGTACATCTGCTGCTTTGTCTAATAAATATGATGTATAGTACAATAAAAGTGACAGTCGGTGCCCTCGCCATCGACACCAACAGGATGGGTAGACGGCATTGTTTGAAACAATATGGAAAATAGATATATGGCCAAAGTGACACGCGTTTTCTGTCCGAGGTTATTTAATTTGTTGCCAGCTCCTAAGAATTAAGGCTGCACCTGATAAATATAAATATATATACTATATATATATATATGTGTGTGTGAAATAAATTAATAGGAACTTGAACCTCAGCATTCCAGTATTAAGCCTACTATTTTTTAATTTTCTTTGGAAGCAGTAATTCTTTATATATTTCTGGTTGGTGATCACTGGAATTAAATGGTAATGGGTGGTGCACAATGGGAACTTAGGGTCTTTATTCACATGGGAACTAAACTAACCTAACCTACATCCTTATGCCATCAGTAAACCCTTTTCCAATTGGTGCACCCCCTGATGTGGTACAGGAAACAGCTGCACACATAATACATTTATAGTTTTCAATAGCTATTTTTGGCTTCCAATGGATCTTTAATTTAGGGGGTCTTCCCAAATTTGGATCCTCCAGAGCAGTAGTTGTAAAATTATCTTAAATAATTTTTGAACTGGTAGTCCCTTTAAGCTGTTTTAAACATTTAGGCTATAGTGATCAAAAAGCTGGTAAATGTTGAATTGCTGTATAAGCTGCTCCGGGACTACTTGCCTGTTCTCACAGCGTTTGCAGCCACTTGTTAATGTCAGCACTGCAGCCAGTGAAGTGGCAGTGAAGAGTGCAACCCAAAAAAGTATGTAGATATACAATAGATCTGGTGCATTTATTTATGTATCAAGATAATACTGTATGTTGATATATATATGTAGATACCTTATTATGTCCAAAATTAATATATACATATATATATATATATATATATTGGTGAGAGTTAGCAGCTAGCTTATTTAAGTTCTATGTCTCTGATCAAGGTTGCTTCCAATTTATTGACTATGACCTCTGGCATTGGAGCCTCCTTTCTTTAGAAACGGTGGGGAAATCTTTTTCATCCATTCCCGCCTCCTTTCCTGTCTGCCTGCCTTGGGTGAAGAAGCCATGGATCCAGTTGCCTTGGTCAGTGACTCTTCTTGTTGCACGTCAGCCATCCCCCTCCCTCTTGCCTCTCACTGCTAATGTTATTGGTGGGAAGATATGGGAGGAGGAAAGGGCAGGCACGTTTCCTTGTTCTGGCTTGCTGGGTTGGATGAAACACCTGCCAAGATTCACAGAGAGCAATGAGATGGATCCCATCCTCCTCGTCTTTTTTCTCCAGGGGTGAGGGGAAGGGAGGGTTGGGGAACCAAAACCAGCTCCACAATTTTGCGTTAACTGGTTTAGAGAGGGGGTGCATTGAATTAGGCTAAGTCCCTGCTAAGATATTTGAGTATCTTAGCATGGACTTGTTGTATGTTTTATATGACAAGGGCATGACATATGATAAGGGTCTGCTTGAAACGTGTTGTGACTACACAGACATAGTTGATGTTTAATTCAATGAATGCCATATATAGATGTGTTCCTTATATACTTCAATATTTTTATTAGATAATTTTCATAACAACACGTAAAACAAAATCAAAGAGCTCACAAACTACAAAAAGTATACATAATTCTCCATATCTTTCTTAAAATTCCCTATCCACAAATTCTTCATTTGATCACTTCTATAGCTCCATCGTTATCCTTATCTTATCTCTTTTAAAGTCCTGTGGTATTTTTATCCAATAAGTCTATCCAAGAAAATGTCTCAATTTAACTCTTTATTGATATATTGATATAATTCCCTTACTCTAACTCTATTTCACAAAGAAATATGACAAAATGAATGCAAATAATGAAAAATGATTATCAAAGATATCACAGATAAACAAAACAAGACAAAACAAAAAGGAAAAAAAGAGAAAAAGAAAATCTTAAAATAAATCCTTACCACATGAGAAAAATGATGTACCACACCTGTACAAATGCCCCATCTTCTTTTGGAAAACATTAAAACTATTTTTTTTGCAGTTCTGTGTTAAAGTAAGCAAAAATCACTCAAAGCAGGTTAAAATTTAGATTTAACATCGTTTCAGCACATAAAGCTACCTAAAAAGGTTTAAAGCACCTAAAAAAAGTTTAAAGCACTCAGGTGATCCCCATAATATCTAGCTCTTATTTAACCAATATTAAAAGGTACATCTCTCCAGCCCAGGAGGTGTAGCTTTTAATACCGACTGAATTTAAGCTCCTCAATTTCTGGGAATCGCCAGAGTGCTGGAAACTTTTTCTTAGGCTGGGGTCATGTTAAATATGTGGTGAAGCAATGTTAACTTTGGATATGCCTTTGGTGTGAATTTTAACCTGCTGTTAGTTAACTTTTTAATTTAACACGCAGTTGCAAAAAAATTTTGTATCTCACCTGTAGAAATGCAGGTACAGGTAATTTGGGGAAAAAATTTAAAAACTTTTTTAGCACTTTGTTGTGTATTGAGTAAAAAACTCAGATGCTTTCCACACCCAAAAGTACACCCAAAATGTAACATTCTTCACTAAATAACCAGCATGACCTCCATCATATTCCTAAACTTTTTCTGGCAGAAATATTTCAACTAAAAAAAAAAAAAAAAAAAGGAAGGTAGGATGTGCTCATCCAGTCAATATATAGCAGTCAAGAGGTGCTAGAGGGGTGTGACCACACACACTAAGCAAAAAAGAAAGTTAACCCTCTGCACACTCATACTAAAAACTGAAAAACCTAGCTAACACTTGTTAAGAACATGGACTGTTAGTTAACATAGATTGCAATGAATGTAAAAGCGAGGTAGCCACGTCAAGGCCGTCCAATTAGTACCCCGTCCCTAACATTACTAAGTTTAAAAGTTTGTGCAGGCATTGCTACTTCTTTACTTGTGTGCGCACAAGCAATGCAATACATGAATCAGCCTGTCTAAAGACATTGCAATAACTTAACTTACTTGCACACACACAATGAAAAATACTTTACTTGCCTGCACAGTGTTACAGTTCAAAAAGGGGGTTTAGGTAGAGGCCAATTGGACTCCCTGTTACATTGGGAGAGCTACAATCCAGCAGATCTGGCCACTGACCTGCAAATGCAACAGCAAAAAGGAAGGTAGGATGTGCTCATCCAGTCAATATATAGCAGTCAAGAGGTGCTAGAGGGGTGTGACCACACACACTAAGCAAAAAAGAAAGTTAACCCTCTGCACACTCATACTAAAAACTGAAAAACCTAGCTAACACTTGTTAAGAACATGGACTGTTAGTTAACATAGATTGCAATGAATGTAAAAGCGAGGTAGCCACGTCAAGGCCGTCCAATTAGTACCCCGTCCCTAACATTACTAAGTTTAAAAGTTTGTGCAGGCATTGCTACTTCTTTACTTGTGTGCGCACAAGCAATGCAATACATGAATCAGCCTGTCTAAAGACATTGCAATAACTTAACTTACTTGCACACACACAATGAAAAATACTTTACTTGCCTGCACAGTGTTACAGTTCAAAAAGGGGGTTTAGGTAGAGGCCAATTGGACTCCCTGTTACATTGGGAGAGCTACAATCCAGCAGATCTGGCCACTGACCTGCAAATGCAACAGCAAAAAGGAAGGTAGGATGTGCTCATCCAGTCAATATATAGCAGTCAAGAGGTGCTAGAGGGGTGTGACCACACACACTAAGCAAAAAAGAAAGTTAACCCTCTGCACACTCATACTAAAAACTGAAAAACCTAGCTAACACTTGTTAAGAACATGGACTGTTAGTTAACATAGATTGCAATGAATGTAAAAGCGAGGTAGCCACGTCAAGGCCGTCCAATTAGTACCCCGTCCCTAACATTACTAAGTTTAAAAGTTTGTGCAGGCATTGCTACTTCTTTACTTGTGTGCGCACAAGCAATGCAATACATGAATCAGCCTGTCTAAAGACATTGCAATAACTTAACTTACTTGCACACACACAATGAAAAATACTTTACTTGCCTGCACAGTGTTACAGTTCAAAAAGGGGGTTTAGGTAGAGGCCAATTGGACTCCCTGTTACATTGGGAGAGCTACAATCCAGCAGATCTGGCCACTGACCTGCAAATGCAACAGCAAAAAGGAAGGTAGGATGTGCTCATCCAGTCAATATATAGCAGTCAAGAGGTGCTAGAGGGGTGTGACCACACACACTAAGCAAAAAAGAAAGTTAACCCTCTGCACACTCATACTAAAAACTGAAAAACCTAGCTAACACTTGTTAAGAACATGGACTGTTAGTTAACATAGATTGCAATGAATGTAAAAGCGAGGTAGCCACGTCAAGGCCGTCCAATTAGTACCCCGTCCCTAACATTACTAAGTTTAAAAGTTTGTGCAGGCATTGCTACTTCTTTACTTGTGTGCGCACAAGCAATGCAATACATGAATCAGCCTGTCTAAAGACATTGCAATAACTTAACTTACTTGCACACACACAATGAAAAATACTTTACTTGCCTGCACAGTGTTACAGTTCAAAAAGGGGGTTTAGGTAGAGGCCAATTGGACTCCCTGTTACATTGGGAGAGCTACAATCCAGCAGATCTGGCCACTGACCTGCAAATGCAACAGCAAAAAGGAAGGTAGGATGTGCTCATCCAGTCAATATATAGCAGTCAAGAGGTGCTAGAGGGGTGTGACCACACACACTAAGCAAAAAAGAAAGTTAACCCTCTGCACACTCATACTAAAAACTGAAAAACCTAGCTAACACTTGTTAAGAACATGGACTGTTAGTTAACATAGATTGCAATGAATGTAAAAGCGAGGTAGCCACGTCAAGGCCGTCCAATTAGTACCCCGTCCCTAACATTACTAAGTTTAAAAGTTTGTGCAGGCATTGCTACTTCTTTACTTGTGTGCGCACAAGCAATGCAATACATGAATCAGCCTGTCTAAAGACATTGCAATAACTTAACTTACTTGCACACACACAATGAAAAATACTTTACTTGCCTGCACAGTGTTACAGTTCAAAAAGGGGGTTTAGGTAGAGGCCAATTGGACTCCCTGTTACATTGGGAGAGCTACAATCCAGCAGATCTGGCCACTGACCTGCAAATGCAACAGCAAAAAGGAAGGTAGGATGTGCTCATCCAGTCAATATATAGCAGTCAAGAGGTGCTAGAGGGGTGTGACCACACACACTAGGCAAAAAAGAAAGTTAACCCTCTGCACACTCATACTAAAAACTGAAAAACCTAGCTAACACTTGTTAAGAACATGGACTGTTAGTTAACATAGATTGCAATGAATGTAAAAGCGAGGTAGCCACGTCAAGGCCGTCCAATTAGTACCCCGTCCCTAACATTACTAAGTTTAAAAGTTTGTGCAGGCATTGCTACTTCTTTACTTGTGTGCGCACAAGCAATGCAATACATGAATCAGCCTGTCTAAAGACATTGCAATAACTTAACTTACTTGCACACACACAATGAAAAATACTTTACTTGCCTGCACAGTGTTACAGTTCAAAAAGGGGGTTTAGGTAGAGGCCAATTGGACTCCCTGTTACATTGGGAGAGCTACAATCCAGCAGATCTGGCCACTGACCTGCAAATGCAACAGCAAAAAGGAAGGTAGGATGTGCTCATCCAGTCAATATATAGCAGTCAAGAGGTGCTAGAGGGGTGTGACCACACACACTAAGCAAAAAAGAAAGTTAACCCTCTGCACACTCATACTAAAAACTGAAAAACCTAGCTAACACTTGTTAAGAACATGGACTGTTAGTTAACATAGATTGCAATGAATGTAAAAGCGAGGTAGCCACGTCAAGGCCGTCCAATTAGTACCCCGTCCCTAACATTACTAAGTTTAAAAGTTTGTGCAGGCATTGCTACTTCTTTACTTGTGTGCGCACAAGCAATGCAATACATGAATCAGCCTGTCTAAAGACATTGCAATAACTTAACTTACTTGCACACACACAATGAAAAATACTTTACTTGCCTGCACAGTGTTACAGTTCAAAAAGGGGGTTTAGGTAGAGGCCAATTGGACTCCCTGTTACATTGGGAGAGCTACAATCCAGCAGATCTGGCCACTGACCTGCAAATGCAACAGCAAAAAGGAAGGTAGGATGTGCTCATCCAGTCAATATATAGCAGTCAAGAGGTGCTAGAGGGGTGTGACCACACACACTAAGCAAAAAAGAAAGTTAACCCTCTGCACACTCATACTAAAAACTGAAAAACCTAGCTAACACTTGTTAAGAACATGGACTGTTAGTTAACATAGATTGCAATGAATGTAAAAGCGAGGTAGCCACGTCAAGGCCGTCCAATTAGTACCCCGTCCCTAACATTACTAAGTTTAAAAGTTTGTGCAGGCATTGCTACTTCTTTACTTGTGTGCGCACAAGCAATGCAATACATGAATCAGCCTGTCTAAAGACATTGCAATAACTTAACTTACTTGCACACACACAATGAAAAATACTTTACTTGCCTGCACAGTGTTACAGTTCAAAAAGGGGGTTTAGGTAGAGGCCAATTGGACTCCCTGTTACATTGGGAGAGCTACAATCCAGCAGATCTGGCCACTGACCTGCAAATGCAACAGCAAAAAGGAAGGTAGGATGTGCTCATCCAGTCAATATATAGCAGTCAAGAGGTGCTAGAGGGGTGTGACCACACACACTAAGCAAAAAAGAAAGTTAACCCTCTGCACACTCATACTAAAAACTGAAAAACCTAGCTAACACTTGTTAAGAACATGGACTGTTAGTTAACATAGATTGCAATGAATGTAAAAGCGAGGTAGCCACGTCAAGGCCGTCCAATTAGTACCCCGTCCCTAACATTACTAAGTTTAAAAGTTTGTGCACAAACTTTTAAACTTAGTAATGTTAGGGACGGGGTACTAATTGGACGGCCTTGACGTGGCTACCTCGCTTTTACATTCATTGCAATCTATGTTAACTAACAGTCCATGTTCTTAACAAGTGTTAGCTAGGTTTTTCAGTTTTTAGTATGAGTGTGCAGAGGGTTAACTTTCTTTTTTGCTTAGAAATATTTCAACTACCATTTCTCTAAACTAGGATTTGCTAGAATTGCATTAAATAAAGACATTCTTCAGTAAAAAAAAATGTATATACCAACCTTTCATACTATGCATACCACAACCACCCCTCCCCTGTGCTACGCCAGTTTTGCGCAAAAACATCCCAATCCTTAGGGATGCTGAAGCTGGAACCTTGAGTGACAGGTTGGTTAATCAACCCATGCAGCAGAGCCATGCCACTGTCAGTATTAGGGGAATAATGCAGCTATTTTATTATTTTAACACCCAAATTAGACTTAGTGTTGCTGGTGGCTTACAAAAACTTCCTCTTTAATTGCTTAAAAAAACATTATATTTATATATATATATATATATATATACTGCTAGATTGCTACATTCAGATAATCAGATATTTTATGGTGTCTTTTTCTATGCTCTTTGACTTTACGCTCTAGAGGCTGTGTAATGGGTCACCTGTAAGGTAGAGAGGTTGATACAATGGAGTTACCCCATCCTCCAAGGCTGGTAAGTTTTGTCTCAGGAAACCCTAAGGAATTTAATGTGGTGGGAAAAAAAGTAAGTATAGCTTTTTGATTTTAAAGTAAGTTTGTAAATCTGTATTTGTGAACATTTGAAATTTTAGCTCCTCTATCAGTGTTATCAGTGTACCTTAGCTTGTATGTTAAGAACCAAAGAAAAATCAAATAATTGTATATATTCCATGTGTTTTAGCATAGTGTGTAGTGTTAATTGCCTTTAAATTGTACTAAATAAAAGTTCAACTAAAAAGTTGTTAGGATTTTGTGATCCTTGTTCCAATTATCCCACATTTAATAACATTTTGAGAAATATCTGATGCCAAGGGAAATGAAAGCTATATGATTTTTATGGGATCATTCATCAAGAACTAATTGAAGCCTTCATACAGTTTAGTGCTGATAAAACACTGTAACAATAAACAATAACAGAATTCACCGGAGAAGGATTTGTTTTGCCTTGAGGAATAGAGTTATGTTTTATCTTGGGGATTCCTAGTTAAAGCATCACTATTTCTCTCTTTCATTTTTTATAAGGGATAAACAGACTCTCTTCTTGATAACCATGGAGGGGAAGCTATGTCAGATATATTAGTATAGCTCCAGTGGAGCTATTCTCATTTTAGACATTAGCAACAGTATGCTTCTTACACTGCTTAGAAAAGCAGGCAGACATTGAAAATGTGTTTAATTTTGATATGTTCTCTATATAAAAAGTCGCTTTTTTGAGTATTGCTTTTATACTATGTTCTGAAACAGAAAGATGTATTGCACTTTACAGTAAATATACAGCCTGACTTTTGTTGTACCATACTTTTGTGTATGGTATGTGACTTTTCTGTGTTTTATATATTAATTGTAGTCATGAAATATCTTTTCTTGTCTTTTAGTTAGGCACTGTCAATGATTTAATAAAGTAAGTTACTTATGTGTATGTTCTGATATCTTTGTAGGTGACCAACATATTTGATCAGTGATAGGTAGTGATATGAAATAGTGATAGGATGATCATTTTAATTTGGAGCACATTAAGACAAAAATGACAGTACCTTTTCCTGAATGATAAACAGATAAAATCCCATGAAGCAACAGCACCTCCTAGATAAAGTGACCAGTTTCAGAAAACAGATGGGAACCATGACATGACGCAATGTGACCTCTTAGATGTAGTGGTGACAAATTTCAGAAAACAGATAAGATCCCCAACATGAAGCTATGGCACCTCCTAGACAAAGTGATGACCAGTTTCAGAAAACAGATGAGATCCCCGGCATGAAGCAATGGCACCTCCTAGATAAAGTGATGATCAGTTTCAGAAAACAGATGAGATCCCAGACATGAAGCAATGGCACCTCCTAGATAAAGTGATGACCAGTTTCAGAAAACAGATAAGATCCCAGACATGAAGCAATGGCACCTCCTAGATGAAGTGGTGACCAGTTTCAGAAAACAGATGAGATCCCCGGCATGAAGCAATGGCACCTCCTAGATAAAGTGATGATCAGTTTCAGAAAAAAGATGAGATCCCCGACACAAAGCAATGGCACTTCCTAGATTAAGTATTGGCCAGTATTGGACCTCTGCTAATCCTCAGTCATACTAACTATTTGGTTGCAACAATAAACTATACAAGGCCCCAGATATGATAAATATATCACTCTTTATTACTCATTATTACTCATAGTTTTAGGTTTAATTGTTGGTTATTGCCAACAGCTGTTTTAGCTTACCAACCATTTTGTTCACAATACCAAAGCTTAGCTGGGCCTGACTAAACTGGTGGACTTTCCATTTCATTCTCTATACCCTACACCTGTATTTTCCATTTAGTTTTACAGGTACCATTGGTGGTATGCAATAATGCAGTGATCTGTTCCCCAACCTGATCTACTCCCTTCTACACTATACCCAAGCCAATTTGCTTGATATAGTATAGCCCCCCAAACTGGTCTTGTGACCAATCCTTTAAAACATTATTTGAAGCATTTTTGGATCCTCTACTGAGTCTTCAACATGGGCTGTTAAATCTTCAGGGGTGGATTTAAAGCTATCCAGGTTCTCCATAATGAGTGTCACCAAAGTACTATTGAGCCTATTGAGCGGATTGAGCCTATTCTGCTATTAGGTCCTATTGGGAAGCTCTAAAGCAGACTTATCTTTTAGCCACCCCCACCCCTTCTCTGTACTCGCACTGACTTGCAATGCATTATGATCTAAATGTATGTTTAATATTCTGGCACTGTCAAAATACCGTCAGTTAGCATTAACAGGATTTTTAAACACATATTTTAATATTTGTCTTTTTTATTTTTGAGCAAAATAATGTTTTTTAGCCTTACACTTTTTGTTTTGTAATTTTAGAATGGATAATATATGTTTCTATTTAGTCATGTACTTTAATTATGCAATTTCTTGGGTGCTGACATAGATAATTCGCTAAGCATTTTAATAAAATATTCTATTAATCATTTGAGATGTTTCAAATGTTAAAAAGACGGTTCAATTATTGAGATATGCGGAACATTACCTACGTGTTTTTATTATTTCAAATGCTTCCTTTCCTTAAAAATTAGTCATTACAGTAAAATCCCACTTGGGTTTTAAATGTTATTAATTTTCAGTTTCTGTGCCAATGCCTGTTATATGGCTGCAACAAAAGACACATTGCAGCTTCCTAAAATGCATGATCGCCATCAATTTTCATAGTAGGGGATATAGTTATATTAAGATGATGCATTAAATGTGTAATTAAAGTGCTTTTAATGCTTCTTTTCATTCAATTTTTGGAAAGGAAATTGCTAGTATAACAGAAAACGTGGAGATAAATCTTTTTTCTTTGGTTGGAATTTTGGTCAACAAAAGACATTTGAAGTTATAATATAAATTATTAACATAAGTTTAAAAAAAGAGATGCATATTGTTGAGTGGAATCTTTCAACTATTATTCTTAAAGGATAACAGTTGCTAAAATAGTTAGACATACAGGTAGGTGGAGGGTTTACTTACTGAAAGGTCAGAAACCTTAAAGGGACAGGAATATGCCATTGAAAAGGACTTTCCCTTAAATCAGCCAATGGGTGATAGCAGGTTTAATGCACTAGAAAATGAGCACTTAAAACAAGTATCTACATGGCATGTATAACAATTTTCCACATTACCCTTTCTTTTATTGTTATTCATCCCATCTGTGTTTTAAAGTTGAAGTTTTATAGAGGAAGTAAGTTACAATTCTCTCTTTACTAAGCAGCAGCAAATTGGATAACCCCACCATGCACCAGTGCTTGGTAACCCAAAATACATGTGAACACGATAAGCTGTTTGCAGTCACCTGGGATATGTATCCCGAAAGAGGTGAGCATGGGTTACCTGTTCTCTGGATTACCAGGTAATGCTGCTAAATATAGAGGGAATCCTGTCATTTTTTATAGGACCTCCACTTTAAAAGACTTATATATGCTCCAGTTACTGTGACTGAAGCATCACATACAATATATCGCTTGTGAATGTTGGTCAGGAGCTCAAAGAATCTTGGGATGGGCTCTTTTCTAAGCACTGGACCTGAAGAAGGCAACTAAGGGGGAAAAGAATTTTAGTCCCTGAAATATTTTTATTATTATTATTAATATGATTAAGTGGTAGGACAAAATTGTGTATATACAGTTTTTCTTTGTGGTTGGCACCTGGAACTCTTTTATCATCCCATATGGGTTAATCAACATTAAAGAAGGGAGCATGGCTTGGCCAGCATATGGATAGCTACTTGATGTGTATGCTTCAGATCCTAACCTCCTGATGTAAGGGTCAAGAATCTTTTTAGGCAACATAGGGAAAGTGGGAAAGCTTCTCACCACAGACCGAGCACTGAGCTACATAATTCAGCAGATATATGTCAAGCTTAGAGGTCGGTTCCCCAATATCTTATGCAGATGCAGAGGAACATAGTGTATTTAGACAAAAGGAGCAGATGCTGCAATGCATTAGGGAAGTGCCTTAAACTGTTTGCTCTGATCAGATTCAGTCAGCACTGCTAGCAGTGTTTTCACAACTTGCTAGACAAGCCTGCTGAATCTCACAGAGGTTATAGTTTTTAACATCCAAAATGTTCAGCTATATCAGGATTGATCTATAGGTAGACTGGGCAACTCAAATACTAAAGCAAAAAAAATTCCTGCACATTAGGCATTTACATTTATAGAAGGAACCAAGGCCTAATTGCTTGAGAATAGGTTTTGAGTAAGTTTATTTAGGTTGGAGTTTATAACGTACTTTCTTTCCTGGGCATTTAGTGTTCTTGTGGATGACTTTTGCTTTAGCAGTTTTGGACCTAGAAGCAAAGCAATCTTGGAATCTCATTCTCTGACGAAGAATGCAGTAATATTTGCCTATCGCCATACAAGTGCTTGATAAATAGTTCTGCTCAGGAGACTATTAACTTTCCAGGTGGCATTGCCCTTCTTTAGTTCATCAAGAGGTCTTCACCGTTACCTCTGGTGGTTATGCTCAGAAATCAGGAGCCGTTGGGTGCAGATCTTGGTCAGATGCCAATCAGGCCTTCTACACCTCACTTCACTCACTTCAATTTTACAAACAAAGCCTAGTCTGTGTTTCCTGTTTTTTGGAAAATGCCTTATTTAGAGATTGGTTTGGGCAAATAAGCCACACCCAGGAAATAGGAAGGAACCTTCAAGCTAATCTGGATAGAAGTAAACATATTGTTAGATACTGCTCAAGTAATCTACTCTATATAGAGAGATTAAAGAGAATAATTTAGTCTCATCTTGGGGTTGCTTTCCTTACCTGTTTTCCTATGCCCTACTCTCCCTGATGTGAGAAGGATGTGACTAGGAAAATTGTAGTTAGCCTGTTACACCTACTATGTATATAAAATGTCTATACGCCATTTTAAAACCTGTAATCTGTACATTTCAAATAAAAAAAAACAAACTGAAATCTTTTAGAAAAAAAAAGTTAATTGCACATCTATGGACACCCTTGAACTAATAATGTTGAATTAGCCTCTGAATTTATGACAGTGCTTCCTTTCAAAAATGCTCCAAATCTTTCTGGATTGCATGGTCATCTTCTGTGTATAGCCCTCTCCAGGTCAAACCACAGATTTTTAATTGGATTTAGATCTGGGCTCTGGCTCCAAAACGCTGACCTTCTTTTAGCCCTGTAATTATTTTGCTCATGTAAAGGTGTGGCTTGGGTCATTGTAGTGAAGTTCCTCCCTGAAACAGTTCATAATTCTCTCTACCTCGAGTATAGCCCTAGTCCCAGCTATTCAAAAACTGTCCCAAAGCATAATTTAAATTATGACCAAAATGTTTAAACCTATTCTCTTTTAACCATAACATGTTTTTCTACATGCTTGTGGCAAACCTGATTGAGCATTTTTCCTTCAAAGAAAAAGTTTCCATCTTGACGCCCTACCCCATAGGCCAGACATATGAATAATATGGGGGATTGTTATCAGATGCAGTACCAGTACTAGCCAGAACATACTTGCCAGGTCAGTCATCCCATTCTTTCTAATGTCTTTGTTTTGTCAAATGTTTCCACTTCCTGATGACTGGCTTCACTGTGTTACATAGCACAGCTTATCTTATGGCATTTTTGGTATCCATTACCTTACTGCTACCTTTAAAATGGACCAACACCCTTGTTACAAAAAGTGGGTTTTGTTCTGCTTCGGGGGAGTATCATGATTCCAATGTCCTCAACCCCCAAAATTTTACCAGTCACCTTAGTTATTTTTATTTGGCCCCATAGATTTTAGTTTATTTTTAATCTGGATTTATACAGATTATGGGTTACATTGGAGGTGGA
Source organism: Gastrophryne carolinensis (assembly GCA_027917425.1). Classification (NCBI taxonomy): domain Eukaryota; kingdom Metazoa; phylum Chordata; class Amphibia; order Anura; family Microhylidae; genus Gastrophryne; species Gastrophryne carolinensis. Next base: position 248,787,040 of record CM051237.1, on the reverse strand, counting down.
AAGGGGTCCAATTTGTCTTATTCTTCCAAGCCAGACTTCCTCTCTTGCATTTGGTAGGGAACTGTATTTTGGGATAAAGTTCTATGAGATTCATTTTGGCCTGCACCCATGGTGGGTGCAATTTTTAAAGCTATGTTCAAAGCTATGTTGCCCTACTGTGTATTCTTTTTTGGGTGCTGTTCTTGGCTGCTGTTGGGAAGCCTTCTATGTATGCATTGAGATGCGTTCTTCAATTATGATTTTCAACAAAGAAAATGTGAAAAAATATAAACTAAATTTAGGTGTATTTGGAAGATAAAATTGGGTTGTTCAAAAATTTGAATTTTTGCACCATGTTTTGTGAAAGTATACATTTTTGCATCCTCTTTTTTAGTGTTGTGATTCAGCACCATTTTTCTCTTGCAAAGTGTGTACATATTTATTTGTTTTCACAATTTTTTGCATGCTAAAGCATGTTTGTATCATTCAGCAGGGTCACCTGACCTTTTTCATGCAATAAAGGCACCGAGGTATGCAGATTATGTAAAGATAGATACATTAGAGAAATATAAACATATCTAAGAATAAATTAATTGTAATAAAACAAATAACAATCCACATTACACATAAACAGTTAACAAAAATTGATCAAATAATTTAAAAATGGGGTAAAAGAACGAACATTTTTGCATGTAGGCACACCTAGACATCCATGGAAAAATTTTGCTTGCACAGAATGGATTTGACTAGAGATGATCGAATATTGTAGATCCCTTCCTATCTCTCCCTGATGTAATCAAGTTTCATATTAACTTTTGACCCTCAATTAAACAGGACTGTAAAGCCAAAAGCAATAATAAGGCAGCAGGCAGCTCCCCCGATGCCTGTCCCATGTGCGTCTCCTCCATTTCCTGCAATGCCAGGTAAAAGCCACAACAGGTCTCCACCTTTCAATTTTATTCTTTCAGGAGCCACTCTGTCCCTTGGTATGCTCAGAATTAGTGAGCACGGCAAGTCACAGTGGTCCCACAGCAGAGCATGTCATGACTCTGAAGCTGCATCATGTCACATCTTTCACAGCTAAGTCACAACCCAGAAATTGAAGCTAAGTAGGCTGCTCTACTTAAAATACATAAGGTATTTACAAATAATCAGAGATTTTGAGCTGCTTAAAAGTGCCTTAATTTACACTGTTTCCAAGGTGGATAGTAGAAGTGGGAGGAAGTGTGTGCCTGGATGGGGACTTAAAGTTGCATGTGTTCATAAAGACAAGAATTGAGGGTAGATATCTCCAAATGCGACCCAGAAAGTAATAAAATGGAAATGGCTAGTCTAACATTCCCTACATTCTGGGTATAGCTCTGTCTGTTACATATAACAAATTAGTTATTTTCTAAGCAGAAGCTTTCTCAATCTCCTTGATTTGTTGAGTATTTGGGAGGCACACCACCACTAAAAGACAGCTGCAGACACAGAAGTATTGCTGTTAACGTATTCCAAACATTAAAGGAAATACTTTCAAATTGATACTAACAAAGGATTCCATGTACCCTGCTCTTGCCATGTATGTATGTATGAATGTAAGTAGGTGTATCCTTGGTAGTAAATTAATTGATTCGGACCCAGCAAAATATAGGTCCAGACAATGTTAATTCCTTATAAAAGCACTGACAGGTTTGCTTCCTCTGATTTGTGCCTCATATTTCACATCTTCCATCAGACTTCAAGCAGTTAATATCTCATTATTAACAACTGAGCATCAATACAGGCTAACCAGCTGCCTCTTGATTTGCTAACTTGTCAAGTTCACAATTTACTTCTGCATAACTTTTCACCTTTATTCTGCACTCTATGAGTATAAAATAAATTTCAAAGTGCAACATTTCCTCCTTAGAAAGCAAACATGCAGTGCAAATTCATGATGTGACATCCTTAGGGCTAAACAGACACGTAAACTTCTGAATGTTTGTTGGAGCATTTCCTAGACAAGGTATTAATGGCACATGACATCCAAATAATTTAAGCAAAAAAGAGCAGTTTATCATAATATTGATTTTTTTTGTCCATCTGTTCTTACTATACTTAAACTTTATCAAAAAGAAGTAATTGAGAACTACATATTTTTAAAGTTGTATAGCTATCTGGCTATTGACATATTTGCTATATATTTACTAGGTCAATAAATTTATGTGGTAAATGGCATATTTATGAAATGATTAGCCATTTTATTACATTTGTTATAAGACTCCTGACTGCGAGTGGTTAAAGACATGAAATACAGGGTGGTAAATAAAACTATCAATGGTATTTTTTAGCAAGGACTGTTGCATTAACTTTTTTAGATTTTTTTTTTTTTTTAGTAACTAGCTGAAAAAAAAACATAGACAGTTAACTTTCCTAAAAATACATCACCTGCATAATAATAACATTTTTAACTATGGGCTTTATTCATCAAGGGATAGCGCCAGGTGGTGCCTTGTAAGCGGCAGGTAGCTCCAGGTAGCGCCAGGTGAACACCGGACACGGCACGCAATTACACATTTATGAAGCCAAATCTGGTGAGCTTCATAAATGAAGCCATGTGGCTTCCGATTCATCATTATCCCAGGCTCAGCATACAGCGCCGGAGTTTAGCCTTGCAGAGCATCACGTATTACCTCTCGCTACCTGGCGCTCTCCCATACATTTCTATGGACAATCCTTAAATCCCTTTCCTGATCCCAATTTTTTTTCATTTAAAACTCAAATCTTTCAGACATGTATCCTGGCCTAGAAAATGACTTTTTTGAAAACTTTTTTGATTAATAATATTTTTATGCAGAATTGTCCTTACATGTCTGGTATTAAAGTGTTCATGTTACAATGTAATAACAATGTAATTCCATGTGTTTTCGCTTTGTTACTAGTGGATACATGTTCAAAATCAGACTTTAATCACACAGCCTCTGGCGCTGTGGGCTACATCGACCCGATTTTGATGAATGTGGTGTGAGTCAGTCGGGCTGAGCTGGCGCTACCATTCGCACCAATACAGCGTAGTCCTGTGATTCACATAACTTATTCAACAATGCCGGCCAGCGACTGAGGTGCTCTTAATCTCCCTAAACCTGGCTTGCCTGCCGCTGGGCATCCGCCTGTCTGGGTGTCCAGGTGCATCCCTCGGCCCCGCCATCCCGTCATGCCATCCCCTCAGATCTCATGCATATGCAATGTTACTGCATAGGCTGCAATGACACTCACCGCAGAAGTGCACGAGATCTGAGGAGCGGGGAAAGGGGGAGGGATGTTTAGAGAGGAACATCAGAAAACCAAGGGGCAATAAACAAAAAAGTCATTTGAATTCAAGCAAGAAGGCATTGTGGAAGTATTACAAAACTATAAAGAAAAAAAAAACAATTAAAAAAATGTAAAAATAAGGGCTGAAACACTGGAAATGGAAAGACTATTTGCCAAAGAGAGTAAAACTAAGCCCAAATTGTCCTTTAGATATGTAAACAGTAAAAGATTCAAACCTGAAATGTGGGTCCCATGAAAATCAAGGAGGGGTAACTATGGAGGATAACGATGAGAGGGCCAATTTACTAAAACCTTATATTTGCTTTCAAATTTGTAGAGGAACATGTTGTGTCAGGTAAAATGCAAAGAAATAACCCAAACCCTCCATAAAAGGTCTACCCAAGAAAGAAGTGCAACACCGCCCTAAACAGACAAATTCCTGTGTACAGATGGTATACAACCCTGTGTTTAACCCTTTAAATGCCAAGCACGTAGTTTCTACGTGGTTGCTTCTCCTACCATTAAGTGCCAAGCACGTAGAAACTACGTGCCTGCCATTTCCCCCTAACAGTTAAAAAATGGAAAAAAAAACCCACTTACCTCTGGTATCCCCGTGAAGCTTGAAACCAGCTGCCCCCCCCCTTTTCCAGCGCTGACATCGCCGCTGTAAAAAAACAAAAAATTTACTCACCTCCGCGCCCGAGCCTTCTGAATGGGTCTCCTCTTCACCAGGGGGGGGGATTCGTCCCCCCCCCCCCCCCTGGGCTGAGCAGGCTTTAGGTGAGGACCCTCTTCCGGGTCCTCACCTCTTATAATGGCGGTGATGGCCGCCGTCCCATAGCCCCGCCCATTGTGGGAGGAGCGGGATGACGTCATCCCGCTCCTCCTATACCCCCCCTGAGCTCCGGCATCTCCGATCGGAGCCCCCTCGCCTGTCACCCGCCCTGCGCCGATCACTACCGGCATCTGTCAGTGACATGACAGAGGCGCGGGACAGCGGCGAGGGACGCCGGATCGAAGGTGAGTACAGTAAAAAAAAAAAATAAAGATTTTTTTCTTATGTGTCTGTGTGATTATTTTTTACTTTTAACCCCTTGTGAACTGGTAAGGGGTCCATGACCCCTATACCAGTTCACAAGGCTGGGGGATGGCAAGTCACCTGCGCCAGCGGGTGACTTGCCATTAACCCCGGGCACCCCCATTACCTGCCTCCCCAAAGGCCAGGGGGGGCAGAAGAGCCCGGGCCCAAGGGCTATGCGGGCTTGTAGCCTGCAGGGCCAGGGGCCACAAAAGCTGGCCCCTGCGCCCTGTTCCTACAAGCCCTGCATAGCTGGTCCCGTGCTGGTTACTTTGGGTAAGGGGGACCCCACGTCAATTTTTTTTTATTTTTACGGGTTTTTAACCCTTAAAAATCAAAAAAAAAAATGGGGTCCCCCCCCCCCCCCCCCCCCGGGAGGAGGGACCCTATGTCATTTTTTTTTTGATTAACCCTTTGTGTTCTGTCACCCAGCAGCTATAAAAGTCTTCCAGCAGGTGAGCAGAAGCCAGTGATCACCCGAGGGACATAGTGCTCCAGGATGGATGGGAGGTAAGTATAAAAAAAAAAAAAAATAATAAAATATTTTTTTCTCTGTGTGTGTCTGTGTTTTTTTTTACATTTAACCCCTTGTGAACTGGTAAAGGGTCCATGACCCCTATACCAGTTCACAAGGCTGGGGGGATGGCAAGTCACCTGCGACTAGCGGGTGGCTTGCCATTAACCCCCGGCATCCCCATTACCTGCCTCCCCAAAGGCCAGGGGGGGGCAGAACAGCCCGGGCCCACGGGCTATGCGGGCTTGTAGCCTGCAGGGCCAGGGGCCACAAAAGCTGGCCCCTGCGCCCTGTTCCTACAAGCCCTGCATAGCTGGTCCCGTACTGGTTACTTTGGGTAAGGGGGACCCCACGTCAATTTTCTTTTAGATTTTTTAGGGTTTTTAACCCTTAAAAATAAAAAAAATGGACCCCCCCCCCCCCTGGGAGGGGGGACCCTATGTCATTTTTTTTTTGATTAACCCTTTGTGTTCTGTCACCCAGCAGCTATAAAAGGCTTCCAGCAGGTGAGCAGAAGCCAGTAATCGCTCGAGGGACACAGTGCTCCAGGATGGATGGGAGGTAAGTATAAAAAAATAAAAAATAAAATAATAAAATATTTTTTTCTCTGTGTGTGTCTGTGTTTTTTTTTACATTTAACCCCTTGTGAACTAGTAAGGGGTCCATGACCCCTATACCAGTTCACAAGGCTGGGGGGATGGCAAGTCACCTGCGACTAACGGGTGGCTTGCCATTAACCCCCGGCATCCCCATTACCTGCCTCCCCAAAGGCCAGGGGGGGGCAGAAGAGCCCAGGCCCACGGGCTATGCGGGCTTGTAGCCTGCAGGGCCAGGGGCCACAAAAGCTGGCCCCTGCGCCCTGTTCCTACAAGCCCTGCATAGCTGGTCCCGGGCTGGTTACTTTGGGTAAGGGGGACCCCACGTCAATTTTTTTTTGATTTTTAAGGGTTTTTAACCCATAAAAATAAGAACAAAAAATGGGCCCCCTCCCCGGGAGGGGGGACTCTATGTCATTTTTTTAACCCTTTGTAGTGTGGATGGTATTTGTATTTTATTTGTGAATGTTATAAAGTACTTGTTTCAGTACAGTACTGCAATATGGTTTTCCTTAATAAAATAAATTTTTTATTTAAAATAAAGGAGTAAAAAATGTTTTATTTATTTATTTATTTATTTTACTTAATAATATTGTAAAAAAAAAAATAAAATTTACAAACAAGACATTTCATGTTAAGGCCTAAACTCTGCTGCAAAAATATATATATATAATTTTCCTGAAAGTTCCAGCAAAAATGGCGCAAAACATGACCTGTCAACAGAGGGTGACAAAATCTCAAGTAGGCTGGCAATTAAAAGGGTTAAAAGTAGCTATGCATGTTGGGTATTGTTCTGTTCGGGGGACCTTGCGCTTTCAGACTTAGCTTGTTTTTTTCTGGTTTGCATATTTATATTTTAGGAAAAGGTGTTTTTTATTCAGCTTTTTTATAATTTTTTTAGGGAAACCCTGCGCAACCAAGGAATTCTTTGAGGAAATAATTCCAGAAAGATGAGCCCACTACAACAAGCTGGGTACGCTTAGAAAGCTTAACATGTGTACTTTCAGGGAATATATGGTTTATGGGGGATATTCCAAATGTAAAGGGTTGTTTTGGTTGAAAAATAGCAAGGTGCACACTTTGTCTGCAGAGCTGAAATTTTCAAGCAAAATTACCGTTACGCACATGCTTTACTTTGGGGTGTTTGCCAACTCTTCCCTTGACAGTAGCTATGCATGCTGGGTATCGTTCTGTTTGGGAGATGTTGCTTTTTGAACTTGTTTTTTCTTGTTTGTATATAGTTTTTTTAGGAAAATGTGGCTTTGATTCTGCTTTTTTATCCTTTTTTTAGGGAAACTCTTTGCAACCAAAGAATCCATTGAGGGATTACTTCCAGAAAACTATGGCCACATCAACAAGCCTGGTATGCCTAGAAAGCCTGAGGTGTATACTTCCAGAGAATATATAGTTTGTTGGGGGTATTTCAAATGTAAAGGGTTGTTTTTCTGGAAAAACTGCAAGGTGCGCATATTGCATAGCACAGTTGTATTTTATCTGAAAATCCCCTAAAGCTCTGTTTCAGTTTGGGGGAGTCTCCTGGGCAGGAAAGGGTGTCTACCTATACATATGTGATATCGCTGTAACCGGGACTATTTCACAGTATTGGTGCATAGCAACTGTGGTGCAAATATTTAAAAAGGGGTATAAAGGGGAATTTGGAAACGAATGAAAACTACAGACTGGTACATTAAACATCTCTGGTGAGAAGTTTTTCAAAAAGATAGTATCCTGGAGTGTCTAAGTGAAAATGACCTTATTACCGCATGGTTTTTAATTGGTGACATTCTATGCTGCATAACTGCATGGCAGCGGCCATTTTGCTTATATATTAAAAACCCAATCCCACATTAAAAATTGCCTCACATATCAGTGAAATCCTTCTTTATTTCCAGATACACTGTCTGAATAGTGTACAGTAAATCAGTCCGCTGTGAACAGTGCAAAAGAAACATTGTTGCAGGTTTCCCTTTACACATACACATCTCTGTAGTAGCTGGTTATTCAGGGTGTGTGTGTGTTTATATAACATAATACACAAGCTGCCTGTGTTTCTGAGGTATTTCTCTCTCTTAGTTCGGTGTGGGCTGCTGCTGGCATAGTTCTCCCCTCATGCTTGTGCATGTGTGTGACAAGATGGCCGCTCCCATGCAGTCCTGGAGCAAAGAATAGTCCTGTTATTCCAGAACATCTGCATGGAGCTAAGCCCTCTCAAATAGTTTTGCCAGAGGAGGGCTTTAGGGGAGCAATTTACTGAGCTTTCTTTTTCTGCTTTAATGATAGGAAAGAGAGGGTGTTTATAAGCAGTTCATAATTCATTAATAATTCGGATCACTGTTACTAGGGGAGTACCACAGGGTTCAGTGCTGGGCCTAGTTCTCTTTAATAAATATATATATATAACGGGAATGGATTAACCCGTAACATAGCAATCATTGCAGATGTTTAAGGGAAGAAGCAAGTTGTGCCATGATTACACACTAAATAGGAAAACACTGGGTAAAAGTAATAGTTTTAAAGCATGCAGGCAGCTAACTGTCCCTCCTAATACTTGAATTTACTCTAATACCTGTGTAATCATTCTCACAATACACTAATTGTTATTTAAACCTAATATTTAAATATAGGGGGCTTTTATATTTCAGATTTTTTTGTTTAAACAATTCAATTACAATATTTTACTTTTTATTAAGAATAAATACATTTTAAAAAATGTAAAAATAAAAACATTGGTAAATTCTGGAGATTTACAAATATAAAAAAAGCACTCTAATCACCAGAGATTATAAACATTGCAGATTCATTCATCTCTCAGCAAGGTATTCATCAAAACTATTATCTCATCCAAAAAGAGAAAATAGATTTCTCGCCTTAATATCCTGTCTCTAAGGCAATTAGTTGCCCCTGAAACATGCAAGTGTGGATGCATTTGCGAGGATTTTTGCATCTTGTAAACTTAAAATAAGAATATTGGCTTATGCTTGGGCTTGTGCACAAATTTACAAAACATGCATGTAAAAAGGTGCCTGCTGAATCGCATTAGGCACAAAAGTAAGATAATGCTTACACGCATGGCACTGAATCGACCCTTATAAGTCACTAGCCAGGCCCCAGATAGAATATTGTGTACAGTCCTGGCACCAGTGAATAAGAAGGACATATTACAAATTGAGCACATTCAAAATAATAATAATGGACAAATAAATTAAGAAATGTAACGGGGGGTTTAGAGTGACCTCAAAAAATTTCAAAATTAGGTTGGTTTGATTTGGAAAATAGACATCTGAGGGATGATCTAATTACTTTGTATAAATACTGTATATCAGGGTAAATACAGAGATCTGTCCCATGATCTTTTTATACCCCGAACTCTAAAAGTGGCTCTCTAAACTCTAAAAAGAGTTCAAACGTGGCCTGATGCCTTCCTAGCATGTATTAGCATTACCAACTATGGATACTACACCGCTAATATTTGATATAAACAGGCTGATTCAGATGAAAATCTTTTTTTAGCCTTACTTACATTACTATGTAAAAAAATGTGCAATCATCAAAATAGTGTACATGTAAAAAGTGCAAGTGCTGAATAAGTGCAGGCAAAAAGAAATATAAATATGCATACATCATTTTCTGTACCACTAATATATACATAAATCAATGTGTTAAAGTGGATTTCCAATCTTTCTTTAACCCTTTAAACGCCAGCCACGTAAATTTTACGTGGCTGCCTTTCCAATCGTTAAACGCCAGCCACGTAAAATTTACGTGCCTGGCTTTGCCCCCTGCTAGCGCCTGAAAAATGTGTAAAAACACTTACCTGACCCCTCATTCGAGCCTGTCAGGCTCTGTCCCCTCTTCCTCCGACAGTCTTGCCGTGAAGCCCCGCCCCTTTTGGGGACGGGGCTTATGACGTCACTCGGCCAGCGTCATGACAGCTCCAGGCCTCTCAGCTGTCAGATGCTGGTGATCGGTGGCCTGAGAAGAAGGGGACAGGAGATCCTCTTATCTCCTGCCTCCCCTCCTCCTCTGGCTGCCGGTCACCGGCATCTGTCATCAGATCAGCGAGGGACAGAGGACGTTCGGAGGTGAGTAAAGAAAAAAATATATATTTTTTTTTTAATAAAATAATTTTTACTCTGTGTTTGTGTGTTTTATTTTACTCTTAACCCTTTGTGAACTGGTAAGGGGTCCATGAGACCCCTGTACCAGTTCACAAGGCTGGGGGCTGGCAAGTCACCTGCGTTAGCCTCACCCTAACCCTAACCCTTAAAATTCCCCTCCAAAAATGGGGTCCCCCCCCCCTGGGAGGGGGGGCCCTACATCATTTTTTTTCATTTTAAGGGTTAGCCTAACCCTTACAATTCCCCCCAAAAAATGGGGTCCCCCCCCCGGGAGAATTCTTCAAGGGATTACTCCCAGAAAGATGAGCCCACTACAACAAGCTGGGTATGCACAGAAAGCTTAAAATGTGTACTTTCAGGGAATATATGGTTCATTCCAAATGTAAAGGCTTGTTTTGGTAGAAAAAGCACAAGGTGTGCACTTTGTCCGCAGAGCTGAAATTTTGAAGTAAAATTAATGTTACGCACATGCTTTACTTTGGTGTGTTTGGAAACTCTTCCCTTGACAGAACCTATGCATGTTGTTTATTCTTGTTTGCATATAGTTTTTTTTAGGAAAATGTGGTTTTGATTCTGCTTTTTTTAGGGAAACCCTGTGCAACCAAAGAATACATTGAGGGATTACTTCCAGAAAACTGCACCCATGTCAACAAGCTTGAGATGTGTACTTCCAGAGAATATATAGTTTGATGGGGGTATTTCAAATGTAAAAGGTTGTTTGTCTTGAAAAACTGCAAGGTGCGCATATTGCATAGCATAGTTGCATTTTATCTGAAAATCTCGTTGTTTCAGTTTGGGGGAGTCTTTGGGGGAGTCTTCTGGGCAGGAAAGGGTGTCTACCAATACATATGTGGTACCGCTGTAATCGGGAGAAATTCGGGCTTCACATGAAATTAGATTTTTCTGACAAACTTACATTTTTTATTACAAAAACACACTACAAATTGTAAAAAATCGTTTTTTTTTTTTTGCACATATTTCATCCAAAAATATTGAGAATAAACCTAAAAATGACAAACAAGACATTTCATGTTAAAGCCCAAACAATATATCACTTTCCTGGGAAATCCCTGGAAATCCTTTCAAAAATCACAGTTGAATATGGGGAGCGCAAAATAGTTCAAAATGGTCTGGCAACAAAGGGTGACATAATCTCAAGGTAGGCTGGCACTTAAAGGGTTAAACCCCCTTCTCTCTCAGCACCCTCCCCTGGTGCCTAGGCAGGTTTATTCCTCAGTGGCCACATGTGACTGAAAAGGGAGTGTCACAATCACACTCTATCAGCCCAGCCAATACGCCAGACAGAGTGTGATGGTACAAGGGTTAACACACCACTAGACCCCCAGACAGGGACTAATAGTCTCAGCAAGTCATCAATTAACCCTAATAAACGTGTTTCACCAGAGCTTCCTTCAGAAAGGTGAGCTCATATATTTAGAGATCAAAGGCTAGAGCTGATTAATTAAACATTTAATCTGATAAAAGGTATCACAGTGCTGGAGGTGATTTACAACAATAAATTGACATACAAAAATACAGAGAGAGTATACAGCAAATAACAGTTCAAAAATAAAGTCCTTACGCAGTCCTTTTTGTTGGAGTTTCCCGTGGTTGCTTGTTGCTTGGGACGATGTTCTGATCCCAGGTCCTTAGCTTGTAATGCCCCAAGCATGTGTCCTCTCTTGGCTTTTGTTAGCCAGAATTTGGAGGGAAAAATGGCTTACAGGACACCTTCCATCTCCATGGAATTCCTAAGGGTGGGGTGGGGGGAATTCTATTCCCCAGGTCCCCTTATCTGATTGCCGGTTTATGGCCAGAGCAAAAGACAGCCTGGCACTTCAAAGAGATCTGACTTCAAACAAGAAAGTATCACAAACAGAGTCTTAATTAGGTTGGAAGGTACACGCTGCATGGCCCTGTTGTCATATAGGAGGGTGTTTTATGGCACACGGGTGGAGGGGGGGGGGAAAGCTGCTGGTCAGCTAAAATCCATATTCAAATATACACACACATATATACACTCATAATACGTATGTTGATTCTATAATCATGCCCTGGGCATGACAGGGAGGAATTTACAGCAAACGTTTGGTGTCACTAGAAATTCCCAACAATATAAAATTATTTTATCTTACTTTCTATCCCTGTAACAATGCTGAGCTGTTCCCCTACCTAACCATAAGCGGCCACAAAATAAGCAATTATGAGGAAATATATATACAAAAGAAACCCCTGTTAAGCACCACTCAATCTAATCAAGTTATAGGGGGAGATGTGTGCAAAAAACCTCTAAACCTTTAATTGGTACAACCAAACACAAAGAGCACCCTGTGGTACCAGTAATCCACAGGTAAATTAAGTTAAGCAGGCCGCACCACCCTCACCCCAAAGATCAATCAAAGATCAATCAGAATATTCATTATTTAAATTTATTCATGATAATCACTTAAAACAACACACACATTAAATCATCACAACATACATTTAAAAACATATAAATGACTCAAACTCAGCAGGAGTTCCCTACATACCCCATTATTATAAACCTCCTATCCCCCAAAAACGAGCACATTATAGACTCAATTTCAAGTGCTAAATAAAGTGACCAATGCAATATCAAACATCAATTTAAAGTGCTATATAAAGTGACCAGTGCAACATATGATCCCATACACAGTTAAAAATCAAATACCTCAGTGCAAATGTGATCGCCTCCTGCTGAGAACATGTACATTTGAGGAAATACTTTAAATAGTACAGGCAGGAATAGGATAGAAAAAGAAAATCCATCTTTCCTCTATATTCGATGTAAGGTTGTACTTGTTGCAAATGTTTGTTACAAATGCTAGATGACTGAATCTCTAAAATAACTGGGATTTTATTTGCATTTGTGAGAGCTGTCTCTGTGAAATCCACCATATACAGTGCATGTGCGTTGTATATTTCTTTGGTGCTTCTTCTGTTTTATTGAAAGGATTCCAAAAACTACAGGAAGCACGTTAAACTGATGCTAATTAAGTGACACAGAAAAAGAGAGGCCAGCTGATGTTAATTCTTTATAAAAGCACAGATAGGTTTGCTTCCTTTGATTCATTTACTTTGTATATCACTTCTTCCATCAGGCTCCATGCAGTTAATACCTCATTATTAACAACTGAGCATCAATACATGCTAACTAGCCGGCTCTTGATTTGCTAACTTGCCAAGTTCACAATTTACTTCTGCATAACTTTTCACCTTAATTCCGCACTCTATGAGTATAAAACAAATTTCAAAGTGTAACATTTCCTTCTTAGAAAGCAAACATGCAGTGCAAATTCATGATGTGACATCCTTAGGGCTAAACAGACATGTAAACCTCTTCTGGATATCTGGAAAATGTAGTAATGGCATGTAGCAAAATCATTTATCTGAAAAAGAGCAGTTTATCATAATGCTAGTTTGTTTACTTTTTTCTAAAAAAGACTCTTCATTTTACACAGAAACAAACACGGGACCTGCCTTTAAAATTTTTTTTTTTAAATATAGGTATAAGTATCCTGTAAAGTTGGAAATATAATAGTTATTTGACAGACTGATGAAAATTACTATCCAATAAATCTAAAAGGTGACTGATAGAGTGGTTAAATTTAATAAATGGTTGGTTTAAAAACAGTTGTTATAATACTACAGATAAAAGACTACAGATAATAATCCTGCTATTAATGTCTTTTTGATGTATAAACATGTTTTGGGTGTGAAGGAATTACTAAAGCATGTAAAATGATACCCCTCAGAAACGTGATCCAGAAAACCAAGGTAATCAGAATAATATCCAAGCAACCATTTTTATCAAATGGTCAGGGGTGCCAGCTACCCCAAATTTCTCACATTGCAGGAAACAGCTCTGTGCTTAGTGACGGCATGGAGACATACTGATAAACCTGACATTGTTGTGTGAATTTGAGGTATACAAATGAATGCCCAAGGGCGTTAATAATATAGTGAGTAGTGTAGGGAATTTGTAAACCACAAGGAAAATGGGTCCCTTGAGGTTTACCAAAGGATTAGGGGTCTTGTGCTTTTTTGCCTGTAAAAGGTGGCAAACTATTTCAAAAATAAGATGTCTGCATGCATATGCTGCTCTGCTGTGTGCTTCCCCACCTATTTCCACCTACTTCCCCACCTTCTGTTACTAAGGGGCATTCATAGCCTAGTGGATAAGTGGTTAAGTGGCCGGAGGATGGCAGGTTTGATTCCAAGCTGAGACATGACTGAAGTGCCCCTGAGCAAGGCACTTAACCCCCCCAACTGCTCCCCCGGTGCTGTTGCTATGGCAGCCCACTGTTCCAGACATGTATGCATTCGCTGCTTGTGTTTGCATCATTGTACAGATGGGTTAAATGTGGGAGAAAAAATTCTGTGTGTGCGCAAGTATACATTGACCATAAATCCCCCAAAAATTTAGCGACGTGAGAACCGTAACTGAAGGAGAAGAGAAGATTAAAGGCAAAGGTGCCATTTCCTACATTTTAAAAGTGTAACTATTATTGTTGTCATAGGTATAGCACTGTTATATAGGTACCGTAGCAACTGCATCAGGGACCAGGGCCAGATTATGAGGGAGGCACAAGAACCACAAGCCCCCGGGGCCTCCACCACTTGCCATGCAAAGGGGGCCCCTGCCAACCTTAGGGGATGGTCTGGGGGCCAGCAACAAAGCAATCAGTGACAGTGAGGCCCCCCTCGCCTGGGCAGCCAAAGCCCCCACAAGGCAGGACGGAGAGTCTAGAGCAGCAAAGCTACCGTCAGTAATGCTACAGTGATCAGTGCATGCAGAGCTGTCAATCGGTGCAAAAAGTACAGCCGCTAGTAGCTCAATGCAACTGTTTTCTGCTGGGCAAGCTGGGTGAATACACTCCTCCCCCTGCCCAGAATTGCAAAGCAGGAGTTTCTGAGTAGCACGTGCCCGCACAAGGCACTCGATCTAATGGTCCAGTAAGTAGGCGGGTGCCAGACAACCACCATCAGTTACTTGGCTGGACTATTACTTTTACCCTTTAAGTGCCAGCCTACCTGGAGTTTTTGTCACCCTTTGTTGCCAGACCATTTTGCACTATTTTGCGCTCCCCATGTTCAAATGTGATTTTTGAAGGGATTTCCAGGGATTTCCCAGGAAAATGATATATTGTTTTTTTCAGCAGAGTCTGAGCTTTAACATGAAATGTCTTGTTTGTAATTTTTAGGCGTATTCTCAATATTTTTTGGCAAAATATGTGCAAAAAAATAAAAAAAAATCTATTTTTTACAATTTGTAGTGTTTATTTGTAATAAAAAATGTAAGTTTGTCAATAAAATCTTATTGTGTGTGAAATCCCAATTTCTCCCGGTTACAGCGGTACCACATATGTATAGGTAGACACCCTTTCCTGCCCAGGAAACTCCCCCAAACTGAAACAGAGCTTTAGGGGATTTTCAGAAAAAATACAACTGTGATATGCAATATGCGCACCTTGCTGTCTTTCCAGAAAAACAACCCTTTACATTTGAAATACCCCCAACAAACTATATATTCTCTGGAAGTACATACCTCAGGCTTTCTATTTGTACCAGGCTTGTTGATGTGGCCACAGTTTTCTAGAAGTAATCCCTCAATGTATTCTTTGGTTGCAAAGAGTTTCCCCCGAACAGAATGATACCCAACATACATAGCTACTGTCAAGGGAAGAGTTGCCAAACACCCCAAAGTAAAGCATGAGCATAACGGTAATTTTACTTGAAAATTTCAGCTCTGCAGACAAAGTGCGCACCTTGCGATTTTTCAACCAAAACAACCCTTTACATTTGGAATATCCCCCATAAACCATATATTCCCTGAAAGTACACATGTTAAGCTTTCTAAGCGTACCCAGCTTGTTGTAGTGGGCTCATCTTTCTGGAATTGATCCCTCAAAGAATTCTTTGGTTGCGCAGGGTTTCCCTAAAAAATTTATAAAAAAGCTGAATAAAAAACACCTTTTCCTAAAATATAAATATGCAAACAAGAAAAAACAAGCTAAGTCTGAAAGC
The DNA here is from genome assembly GCA_027917425.1 of Gastrophryne carolinensis. Classification (NCBI taxonomy): domain Eukaryota; kingdom Metazoa; phylum Chordata; class Amphibia; order Anura; family Microhylidae; genus Gastrophryne; species Gastrophryne carolinensis. The sequence continues at coordinate 248,771,431 of CM051237.1, read as the reverse complement.
GCAAAAAAGCGTTGTCCCCGAACAGAACAATACCCACCATGCAGAGGTACTATTAACCCTTTTAATTGCCAGCCTACTTGAGATTTTGTCACCCTCTGTTGACAGGTCATTATTCCCCATTTTGCGCCATGTTTTGCGACATTTTTGCTGGAATTTTCAGGAAAATTATATATATATTTTGCAGCAGAGTTTAGGCTTTAACATGAAATGTCTTGTTTGTAAATTTTATTTATTATTAATTTTATTTATTATTAAGTAAAAAAAAAAAAATAAATAAAAAAAATAAATAAAAAATGTATTTTACTAGGGAAACCATATTGCATGTGAAAGCCCCATTTCTACCGATTAGAACGGTACTACATATTTATCGGTAGCCCCCTGTTCCTGCCCAGGAGACCCGCCTAACTGAAACAAGTAATTATTAACATTTACAAATAAAATACAACTACCATCCACACTACAAAGGGTTAAATCGAGAAAAAAAAATGACATAGAGTCCCCCCTTACCCAAAGTAACCAGCCCGGGACCAGCTATGCAGGGCTTGTAGGAACAGGGCGCAGGGGCCAGCTACAAGCCCGCATAGCCCGTGGCCACGGGCACTTCTGCCCCCCCCTGGCCTTTGGGGAGGCAGGTAATGGGGGTGCCGGGGGTTAATGGCAAGTCCCCGGCTAGCGCAGGTGACTTGCCATCCCCCCAGCCTTGAGAACTGGTATAGGGGTCTCGTGGACCCCTTACCAGTTCACAAGGGGTTAAATGTAAAAAAAACACAGACACACAAAGAGAAAAAATATATATATATTTTTTTTTTTTTAATACTTACCTCCCATCCATACTGGAGCACTCTGTCCTTCAGCGATCATTGGCTTCTGCTCACTTGCTAGAAACCTTTTATAGCTGCTGGATGACAGAACACAAAAGGGTTAATTAAAAAAAAAATGACATAGGGTCCCCCCATTTTTATTTTTACTTTTAAGGGTTAAAAACCCTTAAAAATCCCCCCAAAAAATGACATAGGGTCCCCCCTACCCAGCATTACCGACCCGGGCCAGCTATGGGGGCTTGTAGAACAGGGCGCAGGGGCCAGCGTTGGTGGCCCCTGGCCCTGCAGGCTACTAGCCCACATAGCCACTAAGTGGCCCGGGCCCTTTTGCCCCCCCCCCTGGCCGTTGGGGAGGCAGGTAATGTGGAGCTGGGGGTTAATGGCAAGTCACCCGCTAGCCGCAGGTGACTTGCCAGACCCAGAGCCTTGTGAGCTGGTATAAGGGGTCTCATGGACCCCTTACCAGCTCACAAAGGGTTAACTGTTAAAAAAAAAAAAAAAAGTGTTTTATTAAAAAAAAAATTTTTTTACTGTACTTACCTCCGATTGCAAGCTCTTGTCCCTCGCCGCTCTGATGACAGATGCCGGTGATCGGCATCCAGAGAAGGGGGAGGCAGGAGATCAGAGGATCTCCTGTCACCTCCTTCCCCGGCACCGATCACCGGCATCTGACAGCTAAGAAGGCTGAAGCCGGAGATCGGGGCCGGGATGACGTCATTAGCCTTGGGGGCGGGGTTTAGCTGCAAGATGGTGGCCGCCATCGAGGATGAAAGGGGAGAGAGCCTTCCGGGCTCTCCTAAGGATCTGTAAGTCCTGGGGGGGATCGGAGGCCCCCCAGGTGAAGAGGAGGGACAGCGGGAGCCAGCGCACACGCAGGTAAGTGAATGTCATTTTTATTTTTTATTTTTTTTACAGTTAGCAGCTGCTGCTGCAGAAGTGGGGGGCAGCCTATTCCGGGGGCTCTCCTGGATCCCACGGGGGACTGGATGGCACCAAATTAAAGAGGAGACCCAGCAGGATCCAAAGAGGGGTCAGGTGAGTATTTTTTTTTTTTTTTTTTTTTGCCCGCTAGCAGGGCTAAATGCCAGGCATGTAAATTTTACGTGGCTGGCACTTAAGTGACGGAGAGGCAACCACGTAAATTTTACGTGGCTGGCATTTAAAGGGTTAAAGGAAGAAAAAATACTGTATCTGGGGCCTCCTCTAGATTTTGTGCCCAGGGGCCTCCACCACACTTAATCCGGCCCTGTCAGGGATTGTGAGGTCTGGAGGCCATCAGTTCACCTACTGCTATTGTATGTAGCCAAAATTTATTAGGGACCTGATGTATGAAAAATATTCCACAATGCTAGGTTTCACAAAGACAGACGTACAGGATATGAGCTACAGTGTAGATATGTTGCTACTGAAATAAGATTCTCTACTCCAATACAATAGAATAAACATGTTATTAAACCAGATGTCCAATAATATGTTACCCGCCACCCCCTGAACTACACCACCAAAGCAGAGGGGGGCCCATCTCGTGTTTTTACTCGCGATCGGGGGGGTTCACATAGGGGAAGTGGACCAGGATAGTCAAAATCCTGGGTATTGGTCCACTTTAAGCATGATTTTTGCCATTTTTTCCATGATTTTTGAACAGTCTCATTGTACATGGGGAGCCTAATTTAGCTTGCGTCAGTTCCTGTTAAAACACTCAGCGCCAATATATTAGCCTCAGTGGCACTCAGTGTGCGATTTAAAGGGATAAAGAAGGCAAAGGCAATTGTTACACCATTGGGTCAGGCTTTGTTTGGCACTGTCCTAAACTGTTTCCCATTTTTAAATTGAAGAAGAAATGGCCTAGATATCAAGGTTAACAGTTTCACCTTATGATTTATCTTTTGAAATATTTGTCCATGGACCTTGGCTCTGTGATGGCGCATAATAATCAGCATTATGAGCGGGGTCTGTAAGGCATTCTCATCACCCTGGCTGTTCTTCCTCTCTCCCAGTGTCCACAGTCTGATGACGTGGAGCTTAAAACCACCAGCTGAGCCCTATTATTGGTGGTCTACGGCAAAATTCAGGGGGTGTGGCACTACTCTTTGGCTTTCTACTTCCAGGAGCAGCTGCATTCTGACATGAAGGGGAAGCACAGTCATGAGGAGGTTAAGCTGCTCAAAGACACTTTATGCACTTTACCTACAGAGTCCCTTGAACAAACAAAAAAGAGTCGGCGCCAATGCAACCCACAACCTGCATCTAATTTATTAAACTAAAACATAGCTTAAACACACTTTAAAGTTTGTCTCCAGCAGTGATATCCAGTAACCTCAATAATGAAACGCAGACCAGTGCCAGTTAAATACAGTGGCAATCTTATCAACATGCCAAATAATTATAAATGCCGTGGGCAGTGTCTAAAAGACAGTAGTACAAAGTGGCGCTCACTGGCACTGTTATAATTGGCAATAGGCACTGTCAATAGGCAATGTCAATAGGCGCTGACACAGGCCGATCAATATCCAGTGCGCCAATCCAAGCTGATTATTTAACATCAGGCATTGTGACTTGCAGGGCCGTTTTGGATAAATAGTAGCACCAAAATTGAAGTAAATCCCAGTACCCAAAAAAGGGTCCGGATGCCAGCAAAATGAAGCTAAACACAAAATCAGCGCACTTCTTAAATAAGGCCCATAGTGGTGAAATGGAGGACTGTTAGCAATGATTACACACAATACAGTTTGGCATAATGTCTGTATCCATAAGCACTAAAATTTACAGCTAATAGTTGTAAGTAACTGTAAGGTGGGCCCCAAAACACTTTGGTTAGGCCATCTTAAACTATGCATAGTCAGCATTTTGTGGCACATAGTGGATGCGGTGGGGGCACAGTAGATTTGGTTAGACTGCACCAAGGCTTTATGATGCTTTACTGGTTTCATCACAGCAAGCCCTGCCTGCTTCAAAGCAGACCAACACCCGTGTCGGTGCGGAGGTTGATACTGCAGCTAAAAGACTGAGGAGCATCTAGAATGCCCCACACATAACCCCCCCCCCCCCCAGAATGCTCATAAAGATTTCCTTAACCACGAGCCCCTGCTGAGAATCCAGCACACTCATGTGTTTAGTGAGTGCCACCATTGTTCCAGCCACTGGAATGGCCTGGATTCCTGGTGGCAGCTTGTAGTTATGGTAAGCTTTATGGGCATTTTGGGGGGTTTGTGTGGGGGGCTCCAGCATTCTGGATGCCCCCCCCCCCAGACTTTTACCAACTCATGTGCCAGCACGGGTGTTGGTCCACTTTAAAACAGTGCTCATAAATCAGCCCTTATATCTGCATCTCCAATATATATATCTCAAACAATGTTCAAATATTATTGTTTTTGCCCATCTGCAATAAATGTGTTATGTAGTAATTTAGATTCATGAAAGACTGGCATATTAAACTAACATATTAGGCTTGTTATTATTAAGATTCAGTTTTTTTACCAATGCATAATACTAGGTTTTAATAATGTACACCATGCTGAGAATAGATTTATAAAAGCAGTATATCACTTAATTACTTTGGATAAAAAAATGTTTTTTGTAATATATGCATAAATTTAACAGTTTGATGCATTTCATGTGGAATTGCAGTATTTAATGACATTGCATACTATTACAAATTAAGTACTTATTTATATTACTTTATTGAAATGTGTAAGATATCTGACCTACAATTTGAATCCTTTATTTGAAAAAGACACTGTCTTGCTAAATGTTAATTTCAGCATAATAAATGTAAAAGCTTAACAATCATTTCATATTCTACACTGCTTCACACTTTTACACAAATCTGTGGCATTGTACTTACATTGTTACTGCAATATTTTTTTCTTCTATCCCAAGGGCCTAATTGATTTATCTGCCAGAAGCCTAAAGCCCCAAAATAAGATAGCTTTGAGTTTACAGAGGTCATTTTTCATTGTCTAAATAAAATTTTCTAAACAAAAATCTTTCATCCTGTTAACCGCGGGGTCCTTATCTCCCTGGAGGCACCAGAATCCTGAAAGAAGCCATTTCTATTCCTTTATGAGGAAAGATAAAAGTGAGTGTTTGATTAGAAAGGTATGGGAAAAACTTACAGTTATATTCTAGTAACACAAGCTAAGGAAATAATTCTGTGCACTGTAAACCTGGTTCAAAAAAAAGATGCTAAAGGTGATTACATTTACCCTAGTTAATCATAGATTTCAACAATTTTCACTTTAATAACGTCTGTAGCCTAAGGCCCTTATTCATCAAGCGTTAGCGCCAGGTAGTGTCTGACGAGCGCCAGGTAGCGGCAGCTAACGGCGACTACCGACTCAAGTACGCCCGGCGGCGGTCACAATGACGCATTTATCAAGCAAAATGAGGCTAGCGCCCGCGAGAGCGACGGCTAGCGCGGCATTCATCATGAAGCCGCCTGGACCGAACAGCGCCGCTGCAAATTCCCTCACAGCGCCAGGTATGAGCTGTCGCTCCCTGGCGATGTCCAATGCATTTCAATGGAGCAATCTATAATTATTCATAATTAATTGGTAATAATTTTTTTTTTTTTTTTTTTAATGTCAAAAAATCGGAGACCACTTCTGCAATGTTAGGATTTATTTTTAAGTCAAAAAAAAAAAAAAAAAAAATATGTGCAGAATTGATCTAACAGGTCTGAGATTAATGTATTCATATTACAAAATGATTCTAAAAACATGTATAATGTTACATTCAAAAAATATGGTTGTTTAGGGGTTAAAAACTAGTTAATACAGATCGCCGCCAGCGCACTGGGGTTTAAACAAGGAATGGACAGCGACAGCAAATTCGGAGCGTGATTTGTTGATGAATATGAAGCTAGCCGTTCGCTCTGGCCATTCGTTGTCAGGCGCTCACATACAACGCTGGACCTGTGAAACAGCGACCCCCCAGCCCGTATTCAACATTACCGCACACCGACTGAGTCGCTGTCATCAAGCTAATGCCGGCCAAGCACAGCGAATACTGGCTGGCGCTGAAAAAATCACGCTACAGTCGCTCATCTGTCGCTACCTGGCGCTATTGATGAATCGGCCTCTAAGTGTAAAATCATAGTATACTTACCTTAACTTGCATGTATCTGATCTCCCAGGGTCTGCTTTTTTTAGATAGGCTGCAATAGCTGAGTTCTAGCCCCTGATCCATTATCATGCCTCCAGCTGCCTCTATACTCAGGTCTGGTCCCTCCTGCATCACAGTGTGAGAGCAACTCCATTCATTGCATGCACCTAAAAGCTACTCCCTTCTCTGCCTGTATTTGAAGCATTAGAAGAGCTCAAAGGTAAGGAGATTACAGCCAGCAAGGGTTGTACCACTGCACAGAGCCAACAGATAAGCCCAACCAATGCGCGCTCAGCATTACTTACAATTTTATCTGGCGATATACTGTGAACTGACTTTCCACCATTCTACAAATCATATGACAATGATATTAAGGGGATTATTTACAAAAGGCTAAGGCCACTTAGTCCCAGGTAGTGCCACATGAGTGTCAGGTCTCAGTCAAAAAGGTATATGTTTCAAGTCAAAAATCCAGAGCGCCTGCCAGGTAGAGTCCCAGTTTCCTACAGTGCCAGATAGCACTGTAGCCTTATCCCATACATTTCAATGGGCTGGGATGGTTACAATTATTTAAGCATTTTAGTAGGTTTTTTTTTGGGGGGGGGCTAGTGCATGTGCCACGGGATTCCTGGGCTAGTTGGGATTGTTTTATATCCATTTTTAGAATTTTTTTGTGCTGCTTGTGATTTGGACCATGAGAAAGCTAAGTCATGTTTGTCTAATGTCCCTAATGCAATTCCCATTTTTAGTTAGCAAAAAACAAAACCCTAAAAAATAAAATTGGGAATCCAACAGGCACTGTTTGCCTGAATTCCCCTTTTCATAAATTTTGTCAGCTTGTGGCGCTCTCGGCTAGCGCTAGGTGGCGCTAACGCATAGGCATATATAGGCTTCGATCACTGCCTGGCCAGGAATGCTACAGCTTACTGCACTGCCGGCCAGAAGCTGACGCTGTGGTGTGGGGGCTGCTGAGCGTCTCAGACGAGTGGTGCCCGTACCAGTAATAATGAATAAGCCTCCACATGGAGGTGTAGGATGACCTTTGCAATTCTGGTGCCACCAGTTTAACCCACTTGTCCTGCCTATTCTTTGCTTGTATGGAGATGGATAGTGGGTTATAAAACACATTGAGCATGAATACTATAATTGGACCTGCTTTCCTTAAAACCTCAGGTAACCCTGTCACCAAGTTAGAGCTGTCAATCTGTAAACCCCTTCAATATGTGCATTGCAAGATCTTTGTAAATGTACAGAGAAGATTCAAGCTCTAAAAAAGAAACACAGTTCTTTAAATTTGAGCAAATATATAGGTGGTATTTTCTGGTAGGCTGCTGATATTCCAAGAGAAGTGTTATTGGAAAAGGTTTTACTATAAATACTAATAAAAGACTGCAATGTCTGACATCCTGTTGTCATAGTTTAATAGAAATAAATACAGAGGTTTCCTATGACTGCCACTGGAAAGCTCTGAGGGTTATTATGTTATTAACATTAATATTAGCCAGGTATTATGCTTAATTTTGTGACATGTTTAGTTTAAAAGAAAGCCATTCATTAGAAATGGTTCTACAAGAGCCAGATTCCCCTACACAATTATGCATTGAAATGCCCCAAACATTGGTGAAATCAGACTGTTGTGGCCCTCTTTAAAGCAGCTTCCTATCAAAGCAGTCTTAGGCCCTTATTCATCAAGCGATAGCGCCAGGTAGTGTCTGACGAGCGCCAGGTAGCGGCAGCTAACGGCGACTACCGACTCAAGTACGCCCGGCGGCGGTCACAATGACGCATTTATCAAGCAAAATGAGGCTAGCGCCGGCGAGAGCGACGGCCAGCGCGGCATTCATCATGAAGCCGCCTGGACCGAACAGCGCCGCTGCAAATTCCCTCACAGCGCCAGGTATGAGCTGTCGCTCCCTGGCGATGTCCAATGCATTTCAATGGAGCAATCTATAATTATTCATAATTAATTGGTATTAATTTTTTTTTTTTTTTTTTTTAATGTCAAAAAATCGGAGAACACTTCTGCAATGTTAGGATTTATTTTTAAGTAAAAAAAAAAAATAAAAAAAAATATGTGCAGAATTGATCTAACAGGTCTGAGATTAATGTATTCATATTACAAAATGATTCTAAAAACATGTATAATGTTACATTCAAAAAATATGGTTGTTTAGGGGTTAAAAACTAGTTAATACACATCGCCGCCAGCGCTCTGGGGTTTAAACAAGGAATGGACAGCGACAGCACATTCGGAGCGTGATTTGTTGATGAATATGAAGCTAGCCGTTCGCTCTGGCCATTCGTTGTCAGGCGCTCACATACAACGCTGGACCTGTGAAACAGCGACCCCCCAGCCCGTATTCAACATTACCGCACACCGACTGAGTCGCTGTCATCAAGCTAACGCCGGCCAAGCACAGCGAATACTGGCTGGCGCTGAAAAAATCATGCTACAGTCGCTCATCTGTCGCTACCTGGCGCTATTAATGAATCGGCATCCCCATCTTAATTAAGGCAGTAAACATCTATTTTGCTCTTGTAAATGATACCTTCCCGGTCATTTCATCATCAATACAAACTATCCAATTCATAGCTTTATAGTGTAGAGCATATGGTAGAAAGTAACCAACTGGGTTAGACAGACCCATATAGGTTCAAGAGATTTAGACCTAAAAGAACTAAAATCCACATTTAAAACGATTTCAAGTTAAAAACAAGTGCCTTGAGAGGACATTTAGGAGCCGATTTACACATAGAATATTCATAGAAAAGAGAGCTTCAGCCCTACCCTCAAAATATGACCCCAGAAGCTCACCACAATTAAAATGATTTAAGCAAATAATTAAAAACAAAAAACAGACTAAATTACTGGTGTGCCACATAATTAGCCCTAAAGATTATACAGGATAACACCACGCCCCATCATAACATGAACTAGAGAAAAACATCTTTATAAATATTCACCTACATTTAAAGGGAATGTCCAAGCAATGGCAGGTAGCTCACCTGAAGCCTGCCCATGAGTGTCTCTTTCCTTTCCTTTACATTTCCTCCACAGCCACGCTCCAAATGTGGTTGCACAACCACCCCTGCCACCCACTGAGTGACAGAGGCAGCTGAGAGAGCACATTTGGGGTATGGTAATGGAGAAATGAAATGGTAAGGGTAAGTAAAAATTGGAGACCTGCTACAGCATCTACAACATGGTGCAGAAAATGGAGAATAGGCTCATACAGTGTGCAGTTCATTTTGCTTCATTGATTAGTTTATTTAGCGTCATTGATTTGCAGTAAAATTTTTGTGGCATATATTTGATTGCTTATTGCTTTTTGTAGATTATATTACATTTGCTATTTATTGGGATAATGGTTACCGTTTTTTTGGACTGTTGAGGTTTGTAATATTATTTCATCTGCTGTTTTGGTGCTATGGTTTTAAATGTTTTTTATCTGTGGAGCACATGAATAAACTGTTTGCACTTTGCCATTTATGATTGGATTTGTTTATGGTCTTATAGATGGGGTTTTATTCATTCCTTCAATCAGTGATAATCGTCCATCACTTCCCCTGATTTACACACACACAGCCAGCCTATAGGAACACTGTACACTATCAGGCATAGTGCACATCAGCACATCACGGTATAGGAAAAAAAGAAATTGACATTTCATGACATTTATAACATTTCAAGCAGACTATATTTCAAGCTTGCAACCATTTCTGTTGACAAGAGGGTAGTATAGTATGGCCTTATTCCATATATATTTCACCTGAGCCCATCAAAGCAAGCCCATGCCACAGACACATCAAAGAGAGAAAATAATGTGGGTAAACATGGCTGGCTGTTTGTTAGCCTCTGGATAAAAAATTCCTTTTAGACATTGCACGTGCTATCACATCAAAGTTTTTTCTTAATTTGGGAAAAAAAAATTATATTTGCATTTTTAAATATTTGAATGTAACAATTGTAGGTACTTGGATTATATTGCTGAATGCTAAAATAATAATAATTAGGGCAAGTGGTATGAGAGACAAGCTTGCTGGGGTTTGCTGCAGTGTGCCATGAATACTGCACAGCTTAGAGGCCGATTCATCAATAGCGCCAGGTAGCGACAGATGAGCGACTGTAGCGTGATTTTTTCAGCGCCAGCCAGTATTCGCTGTGCTTGGCCGGCATTAGCTTGATGACAGCGACTCAGTTGGTGTGCGGTAATGTTGAATACGGGCTGGGGGGTCGCTGTTTCACAGGTCCAGCGTTGTATGTGAGCGCCTGACAACGAATGGCCAGAGCGAACGGCTAGCTTCATATTCATCAACAAATCACGCTCCGAATGTGCTGTCGCTGTCCATTCCTTATTTAAACCCCAGAGCGCTGGCGGCGATCTGTATTATCTACTTTTTAACCCCTAAACAACCATATTTTTTGAATGTAACATTATACATGTTTTTAGAATCATTTTGTAATATGAATACAGTAATCTCAGACCTGTTAGATCAATTCTGCACATATTTTTTTTTTTTTAATTAAAAATAAATCCTAACATTGCAGAAGTGTTCTCCGATTTTTTGACATTAAAAAAAAAAAAAAATTATTACCAATTAATTATGAATAATTATAGATTGCTCCATTGAAATGCATTGGACATCGCCAGGGAGCGACAGCTCATACCTGGCGCTGTGAGGGAATTTGCAGCGGCGCTGTTCGGTCCAGGCGGCTTCATGATGAATGCCGCGCTAGCCATCGCTCTCGCCGGCGCTAGCCTCATTTTGCTTGATAAATGCGTCATTGTGACCGCCGCCGGGCGTACTTGAGTCGGTAGTCGCCGTTAGCTGCCGCTACCTGGCGCTCGTCAGACACTACCTGGCGCTATCGCTTGATGAATAAGGGCCTAAGTAAATATAATGACCTTTACTGTAACATAAATATTCAAAAGGGAGTTTCACATGGCTCAAAATGTGTAATGGTGTATATATATATATATATATATATATATATATATATATATATATATACTGACTGTTTGTGATCCTTCCCCCTCGTCTTCACCCCTCTTCCTTTAGACTGTAAGCTCTCAAAGGGCAGGGCTCTCTCCCCTATTGTATCTTGTACTCAGAATATCCATTGTCATCTCTGTAAAACTGCATTTGAAATAGTATATGTATCGTATGTTTCTACCCTGTCTGTAATTACTACTTTGTAAAGCGCTACGGAAGATGATGGCGCTATATAAAAAAACAATAATAATAATAATAATAATAATAATAATATATCACACTGACCCCTCATTGGAGCCAGGCAGGAATGTTGTACCCCAGGAATCTATGTAGAAATGAAAAGATTGCTGGCTCACAAGTCAGGTTAGATTAAGCTTGCATTAAATAGGCTCAATTAAAATCCGCATATCAAAAAATCCACAGATTAATACATCACAGCATCAAAGATTTGCAAATCCCATTGGGCTTTACCGCAGACCTCAAATCATAGTGTTTCAGAGGACACGAGACTCTTCACTCGCCTTCAACATGCTCCCGCATAATCCCTCACTAGTTCCACTTTAAGAAAGCAGCGCTGTGAGTGGGCGTGGCCTGTGCATTGTGAATAATGGGCGCCTCTGTACATATAGCTTCTCATACCGGAGCTGCAGCTGAGCAAGGAGCAGCAGAGAAATGAGTAGTGGGTAAGGGAGAGTCCTGTGCCAACTTGTACACTTTGATTTGGAGTCTGTAGGGAAAGTGGACTCTCCCTTTAAAGAAGTCCTGTTAGTATATATATGTAATAAATTAACAAAGATAATAGCTATATTTCACGTAGATGAAACTATGTTTATACCATGGTATATGCGGATTTTATCACGTTACTGTATGATTGATAGTTAACTAAAAATATAATTATTATATTTATTAAAAAAAAGAAGACTAATGGCAGAAAAAGTCTAAGTAGTCCATTCAATGGCTTTTTTTACCTTTTCTTTTTTTGTGTTGTTTTTATGTTACGCTCAACTAAAAGATCACATTATCTAGACTTAATCTGTATATCTACCATACACGTTTGGCTATTTAGGCTTAAATAAAACATCTGCTTAGAACAGCATTATTCCCAGCTATTTTTCAGCAGGTAACATTTAGATTTTTATTTTACCATACACAATTCGGAGGGTGGAAAATTTGTGGGAAGATGAAATCAGCTAAGCAAATGTCATCATATGAAAAAAGTGTGATTGATTAAATATTGACCTGCTGTTTAAGCATTAGGTAAGATGCAAGCATTACAAAATCAATTCTTAACTTGACTTCATGTTGTGATTAGTGTTACCTATTTTAATACAAGTTCGGAAACTGTATAGCAGACTCATACATTTCTAACACACTGGAAACAATATTAGTCATTGTAAACGGAGCTTGAATTAGACAAGGAAACAGTATTAATGCTAATACAGGGGTGACATATGGTATAGGATCTGTTAATATAAAATTATTTCAAGGAAATAACAGAATTCACAGCTATCCTCATTTTTATTAAGTTGCATAGTACAAAGGTTACAATGTAATAGACCACTGGAATATAATATTCACAGATTAATCTATATAATGTTACATATTTTTAATACAGAATTATTAAGTGTGACATTAATTTATGGTCTAGAGAATGTAATAATTGTTCTCCCTAGCATGTATTGTATTATATATTTTTATATTATTTATTATATTTATTATACATTTTTTTCTACATCCACATGCTTTAGGGGTCAAACAACACTTGTATTATAAAAAACAATGCACAATTAATTCTGTGATGTAGACATGTATATACTTTTTAAACAGAAAATTGGCTAAAAAAATGACCAGACTCCCTTTCAATATGCAGCAGAGGGGCACTTGAATCTGGCTCCCCTGCTGTACATCAGCACCACTAAGGTAGAGAATGGGGTTGTCATGGAGCTGCCTATCATGCTCACACATCTGGTAGTTGCACAGTAATGTGCTCAGCCACAGGCCACTCTGATAGGCTGCTCTCAATTAAGTGGAACAAGCAACCTGTGGCCTCGTGGTCCAGTTTAGTGTCGCTGATGCGCAGTGGGGGAGCCTGATCTGGGCTGCCCAGCTGCTGACTGGAGTTCCTTTCTAAAGCGGAACAAAACCTGGGAATTTGACTTTCTTGTGTTTTGTTCCGTGCCCCCGGGGCATCCCAAAATGGGATTAGCTAGCTGTGAGTGCCTGAAAAAACTAACTTTGCTGCAATGGCGCATGCACGTCCAAAGAGAGCCTCCCGCTGTGACGTCATTCGGCAGAGGGCTCACAGACCAGTCTTTCTGAATGGCTTGTGAACATTGAGAGCCACCTGTCAAATGGTATTGTCACAGCAGATGGCTCTCATTGGACAAGAGCCTGTGCATGTGCCGTTGGAGCATGGCAAAGTGTTTTTTCTGGCTTACTGCCCGGGGGGGGGGGGTTACACAGCATTTTAGACTGGCCGCTTGTAGGTTTTGCTCTGCTTTATCGGCCAAAATGATTTGGCTATCTCTTCTGATGAATGGGTTTATTGGCTATGTATTTCTAGCAGATGTATAAATACAAAGAAAATGAAATAGGCCATACTAAAATCACTTTAACCCTTTTGGTGCCAAGCACGTAACACCTACGTGCTGGCTTGGCTGGGCCTTAAGTGCCAAGCCCGTAGGTGTTACGTGCTTGACTTTCCTCGCTTCTAGTTTAAAAAATAAAAATCAAAAATACTCACCTGACCCCTTGTTGGATCCGGCCGGGTCTCCTCTTTAATTTGGTGCCATCCGATCCCCCGTGGGGGGTCGGATGGCTCCAGGAGAGCCCCCGGAATAGGCCGCCCCCCCCCCCGCTTCTGCAGCAGCAGCTGCTAACTGTAAAAAAAAAAAAAAAATAAAAATGACATTCACTTACCTGTGTGTGCGCTGGCTCCCGCTGTCCCTCCTCTTCACCTGGGGGGCCTCCGATCCCCCCCCAGGACTTACCGTTCTTCAGGAGAGAGCCTGGGAGGCTCTCTCCTCTCTTCTTCAAGATGGCGGCCGCCATCTTGCCTCTAAGCCCCGCCCCCTTGGGGGCGGGGCTTATGACGTCATCCCGGTCCCGATCACCGGCTTCAGCTTTCTCAGCTTCTCAGATGCCGGTGATCGGTGCCCTGGAAGGAGGTGACAGGAGATCCTCTGATCTCCTGCCTTCTCCTTCTCTGGATGCCGATCACCGGCATCTGTCAGCTGAGCGGCGAGGGACAAGAGCTTGCAATCGAAGGTAAGTACAGTAAAAAAAAATTTTTTTTTTTTCTAATAAAATACTTTTTATTATTGTGTGGTGTTTTTTTTTCACATTAACCCTTTGTGAGCTGGTAAGGGGTCCATGAGACCCCTTATACCAGTTCACAAGGCTGGGGGGGTGGCAAGTCACCTGCCCTAGCGGGTGGCTTGCCATTAACCCCCGCACCCCCATTACCTGCCTCCCCAAAGGCCAGGGGGGGGCAGAAGAGCCCGGGCCCACATAGGCTATGTGGGCTCGTAGGCTGCAGGGTGGGGGGGCCACCAAAGCTGGCCCCCCCACTCTGTGCCTACAAGCCCCCATAGCTGGTCCCGGGCTGGTTACTTTGGGTAAGGGGGACCCCACGTCATTTTTTTTTTTGGATTTTTAAGGGTTTTTAACCCTTAAAAATCCAAAAAAAAATGGGGTCTCCCTCCCCGGGAAGGGGGACCCTATGTCATTTTTTTTTTTGAATTAACCATTTGTCATCCAGCAGCTATAAAAGGCTTCTGGGCAGGAAAGGGTGTCTACCTATACATATGTGGTATCGCTGTAACCGGGAGAAATTGGGGTTTCTCACGCAATAAGATTTTATTGACAAACTTACATTTTTTATTACAAAAAACTCGACAAATTGTAAAAAAATATATTTTTTTTAATTTTTTTCACACATTTCACCCAAAAATGTTGAGAATACACCTAAAAAATACAAACAAGACATTTCATGTTAAAGCCCAGACTCTGTTGAAAAAAACAATATATAATTTTCCTGGGAAATCCCTGGAAATCCTTTCAAAAATGACAGTTGAACATGTGTAGCGCGAAACAGTCAAACTCAGTCTGGCAACAGGGAGTGGCAAATGCTGCAGGTAGGCTGGCAGCGAAAGGGTTAAATGTGACCCATGGTGCCATATTTCCAAAAAATCTATGCATTTTTCAAAATTTTGCCTAGACTTGACTGGACTGGTCAACTGTTATTGTAATGTGGAATTTGAAGGCACAATAACAGGTCAAACACAAAGTGGTGGTCTACAGTTCACTCAATGACACATCAAGTATTGTGACACAAATGTTGTCCTCCAATTACATCACTCTCTACTGACTTCCAAGCTGCCTCTGAAAGCAGTAGTAGCACTGAACTGGTTTCATAATCTTAAATATCATCATGCACAATGCCAACCATAGGCCAATGGAACCGTGGTTATGAGTGATCATTCTTTACTTTTGTATCTGGACGGGTGATGGACAAGGATTGAGGTATCCCTCCCCCCATATGAATATTGCCAACTTTAAATCTTGGTAGAGGGAAAATAATTGTTGGGGGTTTCTGTACTACTCTTTATAGTTTAACCTAGGTACTTGCTTTTGGTTCAGGTAAATTATGAGCCTGATCATAAAGCACAATTTGCACCATTAGGTGCCAATGTAAACCACTGTTTCGACCACTGCATCACTACATGCCTCATTTAAGATTTCTTGTGGAAGTTAGCACTAATGTGTACACAAATACTTTTTAGTGGCACTAAAGATGCCATAGAGCCTAATGGCAGGAAAAGTATTAACTCCATGCAGATGTGGAATAGCAGACAGATTATATGCTACTGAACTGCATGAGAGCAAGCATCTTGCCGCATTTCTGACAGCCCTGCATCTGAAAAACCCAGTCCTACAGTTAAAATTACCCAAGGCCATTGACTTATATTGATACATAGATACATTCATCCCCTCCAGCAGCAGTTGATTCAGTATGTGAGTGTGTGTAACATGACTTATATGCTGATCCTGTTTCTGAGATAAATTGCTCAGTTTGGTGTGGACTACTTACATCCCAATCTCTAGACAGCTTGCCATGCGTGAGATACAATATCACACAGACATACCACAGCCATGCTAAACAATGCACCCAGCTAGAAAAGGATTGGATCTCCTTCTAACATTGTGTGGAAACAGAGACACTCTCTCTCTGGCTGGTCGGGCTGATCATAAGAAAGCTTCCAGCTCAACTGCAGTGTGTATGTGTACTAGCAAAGGCTCTCCCCCATCCCCCACTAATGCTCATATGTAAGCAGAGCTCTCAGGCGTGATCCAAAATAGCTGCTCTCATGTAATTCTAGGAGCACAGGTGTTCCATAACTTCTGCATGGGGTTAAGCCCTTTTAAACACTATCACCTGATCATTGAAAGGGGGCTTTAGAGGAGCAAATGACTAAAAATTATTTCCTTTAAGGGAGGGCTGCTTTAAAACCAGAATGAGGGCCAACAGGTACACAAACAGGTACTGACACAGGATTATCTATAGGGGGAAACCTAGTGTGCCAGCTCAAGCTGATTATTGATGAACCAAATTTTGACTTGCTGTACCGTTTAATGCACACTCATGGAAATAAAACTGTAGCTAAAAAGTTGCAGATGTGACAGGGCCCTGGTGGGAACATTAAAGGTGCCCTTTCACAGCTTACACTGTAAATGTTTTGCCTGTCTTTTAACAAATCTGAGGAATAAAGTAGGGGAGCAACAATGATGGGGCACCCCTGATCTTCTGGACCCCAGTGCAGTTGCACGCCCTCAAGTTACGCCTCTGTGTACAATGTACACTAATGGAGATTTTGGCACTATGCGCAAAGTGACAAAAACAACTGAGAGAAATAACTTAAGGGGAAGTGCCCTGCCAATTATTCAAGCCTAAACCCCCACCATAAAATTGGAATTCTCTGGTGTGAGCAAAGCTCTCTTGCTTAACATTATTGTTATGACCTTGAGCTTGAAAACAAAACCTCTGAAGTAATTTTACAAATTTAGTGGAAAGTTTTAGTGTCTATTCACTATTATTAAATGTACTGTTGTATTGTTCAGGTTTTTAGGTTCAGGTTATCATTTTACACTGATAAAAAAAAATAAAGAAACATATCTACAAAGTGTTTTTGAATTACAGTAATTACAAAGCAAGAACACCAAACAACTGCTGCTGAAGGTATCCACCCCTTTAATGTGAAACATCTAGTTGTTGTCACTTGAGCAGACACTTCTTTCCCACAGTCCCATAATCCAGTTCATGGCCATCATATGTGTGTAGTGACATCCTGTTGTTTTTTCCACTAGAAAATGATCAGCTTTTGGATATAATTATGATGCATGAGATAGAGAATTGTTGGCAATCAAAATGGCATTGGGAGAATGAAGGTACTTGCTGGAAAAATCACAACATTACATCTTGATCTTCAATGAAATGCCTTCAATCTGCAAATGGACTGAAGCCATAGCAGGTCAGGTAAAAACCACTTTTTACGATTTGTGTTCCACATTCATTGCAGACTAGGTTCAAAGAACAGAATACAAGATGTCCTCTCCAGAATGCTTGCTTCAACTGCAGAGTCTGAAGATATCAGATCAAAGAAGGTATTCAGCAAATTGACCAAGACACCCATCCAAAATATTTTTTGCATTAAGGAAAAGCTCTCTAATCCATAGTATTACAAATAACTTATGATCATGCCACTTCAGGACTGATGATCTGACCCAACATAAATTCTAATGGCCATTGTGTTTGTGAACCATTGTGATGTCTGTACCTGTTGGAAACCTAGTCACATCAGATTGGCTGGCTAATTACAGCTATTGCCTGTTCTGGACCTATGGACCAACATTGCTAAGGTTGTGGTAACAGACCATTACAACCAGCATCCATGGCAATCATTTAGAGGTCTTGGAAAGATACAAGAGATATAATGATTCTGCAAGGAGGTCTGACCCTGTATTCACAAAAGTATAATACTTAAAAAAAACTAATATTTCGCTGATCAGAACTGCTTCTCCCGTAGCCCAAAAATGGGAGTTCATTGCATACAAGTTGTACTACTTTGTCCCTCAACCAACAATTCAAGGAACATATACTACTACTATCAAAAGATTTATTCAGTTTAATATCCATAGGCTTCAGTATGTTTAGTGAATTTCAAAATAGCCTGTATACCACCTAGTGAATTTACTGACAAATCATTTATATACAGATAGTGATCATAAATATACAGTTTAAAGGGATTTTTACCTCCAAAATGTGGTGCACCCGTCATTCTATATACAATTGAGCCAGGGATGGTAAGAAGGGGGACTTAAACGCAATACACATTTGTTCACAGAGACATCATCACAGAGACAAAGTGTAGAAATGCAAAAAAATGGCACTCCTTGCAAAGTAGTGATAAGGCAAAGCTGTATTCAGGATAATTCATGCAGTGTAGCCAAATTCCAGAAGCAATGCCCTACATCACCAAGTCCATATATGTAACACACAGTCCATATAGATTCCAATATTTCGGGGGTGTATTATCCCCCTTCCTTAGAGAGGACTGCCAAACCGTGCTGTGTATCCAAGCCCTAAATATACAAAGTGAGCGCTGGCTCCCGCTGTCCCTCCTCTTCACCTGGGGGGCCTCCGATCCCCCCCCCCCAGGACTTACAGATCTTCAGGAGAGAGCCCGGGAGGCTTTCTCCCCTTTCATCCTCGATGGCCCCCTTGGGGCGGGGCTAATGACGTCATCCCGGCCCGATCTCCGGCTTCAGCCTTCTCAGCTGTCAGATGCCGGTGATCGGTGCCGGGGAAGGAGGTGGCAGGAGATCCTCTGATTAAACAACTTTAAACAAATTAAACAACTCAGCAAAATGCAAGTTGTAATTCACACCACAAGGCAATTCACCAGTGCACCCTGTGTTATCAAATAATTAGCATGACCCTCCATGTCTTCCCACACAAACTTAGAGTTTTGCTATAAGCAGCCCACTCCAAACTGAGAGAGATATACGCCTCAGAAAATAGGGCAGCATCTTTGTCATGCTACACACACACATACACACATATACACACACACATATACACACACACACACACACACACACACACACACACACACACACACACTGAATCAACAGCTTGTGTAGGGAAGGAATGTTGTGTGTGGGATGTAAATCTCTATGGGTCGGCAACCACAGAGCATTAAAACAGTTGTTAACAATGTTTCTACAAAATAACTTTCTTAGCTATAATCATTACAACTGTTACTTTCAAATACTGGCTAGTGAAAAGGAATTATTGCACGTTGGAGTTTTTGAAATTGTATAATTGTATAATGTTGTCTGGAAAAATGATGATGTCAAGGTGCTGAGCTTATTGAGTACATTTTAGATTTTTTTCTTATGCTAGTGTCAGTAAGTTGTTGTACCGCGTTAGCCATCGATGTAAGCAGGAAATTCAAGGTTAAGGTAATACCATTTATTGGCTAACTCAATAAGATTGAAAATGCAAGCTTTCGAAGCTGTTCAAGCTTCTTCTTCAGGCATAATACAGATCTGTAACTTAGACACACATTTATACAAAACACTACAAAGGAGTGACAATTGTTTTTACACTGAAACACATTGCTATTTTTCATGTGTGTCAGTGTAAAAACAATTGTCACTCCTTAGTAGTGTTTTGTATAAATGTGTGTCTAAGTTACAGATCTGTATTATGCCTGAAGAAGAAGCTTGAACAGCTTCGAAAGCTTGCATTTTCAATCTCATTGAGTTAGCCAATAAATGGTATTACCTTAACCTTGGATTTCTTTCTTATGCTAGCAAATCTGTGTTTGATGGAAAATGTAAGCTTAGCACCCAAAGACATCCTTTTGGCGCACAATAATATGCACTTAAAAAATGCCATTTAATGTGAACTGTGGCTTTAAGGCAAGCTAATCCATAACATCTGCATGGGGTTGCTTACTTCACTTATTGCCAGAGGAGGGGTTTTAGACGAGCATTTTACAAAGCTTTGATTTTTTCACTGGAAGTCTGGCGTAACCCTTTAAGTGCCAGCTTACCTAGATTTTGTCACCCTCTGTTGCCCGAAAATTTTCACTATTTTGCACTACATGTTTAACTGTGATTTTTGAAGGGATTTTTTTGCAGCAGCTTGGGCTGAGTCTGGGCTTTAACATGCAATGTATGTTGTTTTTATGTACTGTATGTATGTTTTAAATATTTTGGATGAAAAATCTGTAAAAAAATCAATTTTATTATAATTTGTACTTTTTTAAATAAAAATGTAAGTGTTTCAGTGAAATCATATTGCGTGTAAAAACCCAATTTCTCCTGGTTACAACAGTACCACATACGTATTGGTAGATACCATTTCCTTCCCATGAGACTCCCCCAAACTGAAACAGTGCTTTATGAAATTTTCAATAAAATACAACTGCCTTGCAGATTTCAAGAGAAACAACCCTTTATTTTATTAAATACCCGCCACAAGCTATATATTTTCTGAAAGTACACACTTCAAGCTTTATAGTCATACCAGGCTGGTTTAGGTGGGCATAGTTTTCAGGAAGTAATCCCACAATGAACTCTTTGGTTGCACAGGGTTTCCCTAAAAAAGGATTAAAAGGAGAATCAAAGGCATATTTTACAAAAAAAAATGTGCAAACAAGAAAAAACAGTAGTCAAGGTGCGCACCTTGCACTTTTTCAAACAAAACAACCCTTTAAATTTGAAATACTCGAACCAAACCATATATTCCATATAAAAGTACACATATTAAGCTGATTTATTCTATGGTTGCACAGGACATCCCTATAAAAAGAACAAAAAAGCAGAATCAAAGCCACAAACAAGATAAAACAAGTTACATTTGTAACAGCAAGTTACCCCAAACAGAACAATACCCAACATGTATAGGTATTGTCAAGGGTAAAGTATGGGTGTAAGGGTAATTCTTGCAATTTTTCAACCAAAACAATCTTTTACATTTGAAATACTCCCCACAAATCATATATTCCCTGAAAGTACACATGTTAAGCTTGCTATGTGTATCCAGCTTGTTGTAGTGGGTGCATCTTTCTGAAAGTAGTTCCTCAAAGATTTTTTTTAGTTGCACAAGGTTTCAGTAAAAAATGTAAAAAAAAAAAGCAGAGTAAAAAACACATTTTCCTAAAATATTAATATTCAAACATGAAAAAACTAGCTAAATCTGAAAGCGCAAGGTCCGTTTGAACAGAATAACATCCAACATGCATAGGCACTTTTAACCCTTTAAGCTGCCAGCGTACTTGAGATTTTGTCACCTTCTCTTTATCATTCTAACTTGGATCTGCCTCTAGATGGGCTGAAAATTTAGCTCTGTAAATCCCAAGTGACGACCCTCGGTTTGCCTCACTTGGAGAAACTGACAACTAAGTGTGGGGACTAAATAGTGAGTGTTTTTCTCTGCCTTTTTCATTAGGAAAACTTAAAATTATCATTTTGCACCTCATTATATTGTTGTATAGTGCAAAATTGATGTTAAAGTTAAATTTTGAAACATGTAGCATAATCATATTTACATAGGAAGAAGTTCATTAATTTTTCATACTGTATTAAAATATGCTTTAATAATAGTTTTCCTTTAATCAAACTAATATCACATGGGTTGCCATTTCACTTGTGAAATAACACCAATTTGGCATTTATCCAAAGTGAAAGTAAAAATTAAAAAGGCTTGCTAATATCGAACCAAACCGAGATACCGCAAATATGTCACAGCAGGAGTATGAAGCTTCTGGGGAAAAGGCAAAGCTGTGTGACAGATGGAAAGGTCTCAATGGATGAATGGTGCTACTACAAATAAGTAGCAGGCAGCCACAGGGAATCAAATAATGATTAGAAATGAAAAACGATGGCTACACAATGAAAACATTTTGACTTCAGTGCAAAAGAAGTTATAATTATAATATATATATATGTATATTATACAAAATGTACATCCACAAGACAAGTAATAATTTCATCCATAAGCCAATGTTATTAATTAGGAGAGCATGTAGACTCGGCATTGGATTTCCGCTACAGCAAGGAACTACAAACAAAGATACAAGTAAGTGTGTCCTTAGAGAGGAAGGAATGTGCTTCATAAATTGTACCAGTATGCCCCCAAACCTAAACAGATTACTTTTTGCCAATCAATATCAGCAACCACTAGAGGCCCTTTTCTTCTTAAAACTTTCTCTTTTAAAAAGGTTCAGAGACTCTTGGTTACAAGTATACATTTTATTATTGCCATTGGGGGGATATCTGACAAAGTCAATATTTCATCCTTCTATTGGAGTGTACATTGAAATATCCAATTGCGCTCCGCAGGCTAGTTCTGCTCTGTATAGATGCACACCGTTGACAAAATGTTTCTGTGTAATGCAAGCAATGCAGCAGTGGCAACTTCCTTTCCTTATTTTTTTAAAAGCATAATTGGGATTATTGCTCTCACCAGTAACCAAGACATTTAGATGTAGATTTACCTTATAATTAAATGTAGCTTGATGCCTTTTCCATTTCCCTAGAAATTAAAAAGTCAACATTTTAACATATGTAAAATATATATATATATATATATATATATATATATATATATATTGCTTGTAGTTATTAATCCAACAATTATGGTTATATATAAATACAGTACAAAAATTGCTAGTAGTGATTTATTTGCAATGAGAATCTCAAAACTAAAACATAATTTTATCTATTTTTTATTGGAAATTAGTACAATCAGAAAATAATTACATGTTGTGTACTGAATCATTCAGCCAGTGGGCAGAATCATGCAAATGATATCCCTGTGCAGTTCACATCTGGCTTACAATGGGGGGCATGATGAAGATTCAGTAACTTAAGTTTACCTTTGTTTGTGCTTTTCACATCTGTTCACATCTGGCTTACAATGGGGGGCATGATGAAGATTCAGTAACTTAACTACCTTTGTTTTCGCTTTTGAGTCTCAACTGAAACTTAAATCCAAGTGAGCTTTTTGACTTTGACACACAATGAAATGCAATAAAAATGTTTGTCCTAAAAAAAAGAAACTAGTGCCCGTGATAGGGTATTTTTTAAGGGAAGATACATAGAGAAAGGTAAGAATTTTTTTGAACCTTTGGAAACAACAGCAGCTTATGTGCAGAAAAATTCTTTAGCATACCAGATAGGGTGCTGTTGTTTCTAAACATTGAGGAA
The DNA here is from genome assembly GCA_027917425.1 of Gastrophryne carolinensis. Classification (NCBI taxonomy): domain Eukaryota; kingdom Metazoa; phylum Chordata; class Amphibia; order Anura; family Microhylidae; genus Gastrophryne; species Gastrophryne carolinensis. The sequence goes on along the minus strand of CM051237.1, from coordinate 248,748,233 downwards.
ATACTTTCTCTACATTGTACCTTTTACCTTTAGGCGGTATAGGGGATTAAAGGGAGCAAAAAGCCCTCTGTTTCTCCCTAACCAGACTTATCATGACGTTCTGGCACTCCAAGCCTCACCTCCCATATCACCATACATCTTCAGCCCTGTGCTGTTGAGGGTTAAATGCCTGAAACATATGTACACACCTAGGAGTGGAATGTTGACATATTATCTAATATACTATTTCTAATCTTTGCAAACCTGGCAGATCCGGGTGCTTTGATATAGTTTTAAGAGGTGTAAAGGGATAACTGCAAGTGATTCGGGGAGAAATGTCATTATCCTTGGTTGTATGCCCCATGCAAATAGTTTTTAGAAAGTATTCTTGAAATAGTATGGCTACTGGGATAGGATGCTTCTTCTTTACTGCCAATTAATTAATTTATTTAACCTCTGGTTCCATGCTTCTACTAGCTACTGTTTATTTTTAGTTCCAATAACTGGGACACCTATGTGTTGTCTCAGAATTGACTGCCTGGTCAGTGCCTCCTGAAACTAGGAAGCTCCTTCCCTTGGCCCCCGAACCATGTCCTGCTTTATTTATTTGTACACACTGAACTTGCCTCCTTGCCACAATTTATTCCAATTTTGGGTTTAATGTAAATATCTGGTTAAATAAATCAGATTCTAATATGTTTATTCAAAAACAGTGTAGCTTACACATTAAAATTAAAAAAATACAGATAAATCTTAATTGGCTACAAATAACAAATGTATAGGAATGTTTTAATTCAGTTAAATCATTTACATAAACACCAAGCCATTTAAACTTCTGGAATGAATATGAGCAGGGTACTATCGTACCTCATACTGTAAGCAGTAGTTGGGAGCTTGGTGGCTGACCAAATTGGAAATTAGGCATCCCAGACCAGTAAGTTGCTTCACGGTGAACAGAATGTACAAACACTCAACAACAGCATACATTTTACTTTTTACCAGAAAACTAAAGATAGGCCTTGCACAAGCTACAAAGCCAGAGAACTACCATGGGCGAGACAGTTTACGCAGCACACTAAAATCTTCACTGGGATTTGCAGATGAATAACCACATACTCCAACAGTGGGGTTTATGTTCGAAATTTTGATTCATTGATGGCTTGATAGAACAAGCACCATTCAAGCCACAATACAGAGGGGGGCGTGGTTTGGACTAGCTCTTCAAGCTAGTATTGTTGGCCCACATTGGTGGAGTGGCACTAGAGGGGCAGATAAGGAAGTGTATTTCCTCTGAGATGAGAGGAGGCACAACGTTGGAGGACTCTTCAGTAAGGTAAGCTGCTATTTCTTTTTTTAATCTTTTGCATGAAAAAATCCCATTTACCCCGGGTCCACTTTTGGGTGTAGACTTAAACTTACATCTGATTGAGCTTTCTTACCTTAACACACAAATAAAGGGCAATATATTTTTCTTGTTTTCAAATATCCCAAAAAATCACTTGCATCTGTGATGGGGCATATTTATAGATAGGTACATAACTGGTCCAGTGAGGTAAGGATAGCTTTTTGAAAGAATGGAGATAACAGCACCCTATGGGCATGCTAAAGACATCACCATTTTAGTTTTCTGCATACTTTGGTAAGGAAAAAAAACTCACTTAGATGTCAGCTTCAGCTTGGGTGTGCCTTAAAGTGTGAACTTTAACCAGCATTTCTTTTGAATTGTAAACACAAGAAAGTGCAATAAAAATTTTTTGTACCTTTTTTTTTTCTGAGGAAATCCTCTGCGCTTGTGATGGGGAATTTTTCCAGGTGAGATATTTTTGTTTATAGTTTGAAAAAACAGCACCATTGGGGGTCATATTACCATCTTGATAAGGTAAATGTAACTCTATATGCACATTTGCAACCTACATCTCTGTCAGATTTCATAACTTTAAAGGGGCAGTCCAGACAGACTGACAATTTTTTAAGAGCCCCCGCCTTGTCACCCTCCCTTAGTAATGAAGCAGGGCAGGGGTTACATAAAAACAACTTACCTTGCCCGCAATCCAACACCAATCATTGGGAGCTTCCAGTGCTGGCCACCACATGGCCCTTTAAAGCACAACTCTAGTCCGTAAAAGATGATGGTGATTGACCTCATGCTCAGTCAATCCAAACATTCCACTACCAATGAGCTGGAGCAGAGCCCCAGTTGTAAATTAAACAAATGTCTTGAAATTGGTGGGATCTTCCCACTAATGTCCGCAAAGTGGGACACTCACATTTCCCCAGAGTTTCTGGAGGGACAAAATGCCTCAAAGTGGGACCTTCCCACCAAAAGTGGAAAGTTAACTTCAGGATGCCAATCCACCCCACAGGCAATAATCTACACTATTATTAGCTATTTGATTGCCTACACACTCTGAAGCTGCTACTAAACACTATTGCACACTGAAATCAGAATGGTTTCCTGGGTATGGTAGAAAGGAAGTATGGTTATCACTGTGCCTACATTTGATGTCTATACTGTAGTTTTGAATCAAACCCTGTTTCTTATCCATCAAAACAGATAAGTTATTTATAACACTGGCTTCTCTAATCTTTGGTGTTTTCCTTACATATGAATGCTCAATATTCCCACACATTGGAAAAAGAAATCCTCTATATTACTAAGCCTCAAGCTAAATTATTGGAAGTAGGGGTCATGAATCTAGTATGTATATTCATAAGAGCTTCATGAATTGTACATGTAAACCAGAGATGGTCCACTGTGTCATTCTATGTCAATTCATACTCATAGTTATTTAAACATTCACATATCCAGACATCTGCTGCTTTAATTTTCAGCAGTTTTTTTTAAATACTCAATAAAATAACATATCCTATTAAGTATGTATTTCCCTAAAGCTTGCCACTTGTAATTTATTTTCTTGGATCTGAACTAGGTTCACAAGGAAAGCAAGGCTAAGAGAGCACGCAGAATGCCTAAATGCCTTTTTAAAAAATATATATATCTTAAAGAGAAGAAAAATAAAGGACTGGATTATTAATAGTGAACCCTGAGATGATGGATGAAACAACAACAGTATCCTTTAATCATAAAGCACTAACATTCTAACAGAGCTGGTAAGTGAGTGGAGCAGGCAAACCATTTGAGACTTAAACAGATGGATTACTAAAGGTTTCTCTGTGGATTTCTGGACAGATTTCAAAACAGCAGACTGATTAACTAATGCACAAAAGGCAAGCAACTCTTTCAATCAATAAACTTTTATGTAACGATATTTGTGTTATAATATTTAAACACGGCAAACAACCGCTCATGGAAAACATTTCTAAGGTCATGCTGAGAAAGGCGAAGAAGCTAAATCTTAACAGTCAGTTCAACTGTTCCCAGATTTTTGCTTCTTTTACTGAATTTTGGGAAATAATTTTTCAGTATTGGTAAACATTATTTGCATAACAATAAAGAACATACTACATAGGCTATTTTAAATAATTATTTTATAGAAATGAATTTCCCTGAAAGCCTATATGTAGGAAGATATAGACCAAGCGCAATACTTCCCTGACCTCCTGCAGAGTTGATATATCAAAGCCCACTAGCTGCATCTCACCACTTGCTTCCAGACTGGCTGCAGCACACTTGATAGTGTCCACCGCTGAAATTCCTCAACAAATGTCACCTTACTGTCAATCGATTGATCAAGTATTCAGATTTATTTTTATTTTTCGTCACAGTCAACTGATAGTAGATGGGCCATCAAGACCATCCATTTATCATGATCATAGAACACCAAATATTTTTCAGAGATCATTGGTTCCAGAGGCCTACTAGGGATAATTAATTTGAAATTCTTGTCAAAAAATTAATCATAGCAATTTAATTGGGGCAGCAAAACAACGCTATTTCGGACCCCAATTGTGTATTTAAAATGAAATTTCATTATGGAATACTTTTCCCAGCAGGTTCCCTGCAGCTGATCTATTGGTATCTAGTGGTGTTGTTTGTCCAGCTCCACACTGGGTCCAGTACTTTAGGCTGGACGTGGGCCCTCAGTCTGGGCTCATTCTCCTGACATGCCCACCTAGAGGCCGGAAGCTGAAGCTTCAGGAAGCTCACAAAGACACCAGGCCCCCGAGGACCCTGAGGTAACAGTGACAGTTAAGCAAAAGAGCCTCATGCCAATACAAACACAAGCAAGCAGTTAATGGAGGCACAGTCATGGGTATTAATGTTTGCAGGGTAATATGCCTTATTATTTAATTGTTTTTAAGCTAGAACTGTGTACCAGTTTGCAATTGTTTATCGTAAGTGCATAGTTGAATATGAGAAAAATGTGTCATCCCGCTGGTAATAATAAGAATCAGCTTGTGCTGTTGTCATCCAACATGTTGGATGTTTCACTATATTGAAGACATTTGAAGGTATTTTGAAAGTCTCACTGCTTAATCAAGCAAAACCTAAATATACATACATTAAAATCATTTACCCAATGAATGTACCTTTTTTGTTAGATGTCATATAAAAACATATTACAAATCAATATGAACCAAAAGAGGTGCCTTGGCTTTTTACCTATTGTTGCTACAGTACATGGTTACATTACAACCTTTATTTAAAAGGTTTTTTCTAATCTGAATTGTGTGTGATGCATTTGTACAAAATAGTCGAAGTGAATTTAGAAAAATATTTATACAAGAAAACATTTAGGAAATAAAAAACTGAAAATTGTGCATACGTGTTCATCCCTTTGCTATGAAGCGCCTTTGGATGCCCCTCAGGGAGGACCCGATCCAGCAGGGTTTTGCTCCACTTTAAGCAAGGGGTACCACTAACCAAACAACCATGAAGGCCAAGGAGATCTCCAAACAAGTTGGGGACAAAGTAGTTGAGAACTACAAGTAAGGGTTGGGTTAAAAAAATAAAATCCAAATATGCGATGATCCCCAGAAGAAACATTAAATCCATTATCATTAGATGCAAATATATATAGCAGCACAACAAACCTTCCAGAAGAGAACCACCATTCAAAACTCTCAGAATGGTCAAGGAGGGCATTAATCAGAGAGGTTGAATAGAGACCAAATGTAACCCTGAAGGAGCTGCAGAGTTCCAAAGCAGAGACTGGTGTATCTATCCACACAACCACAATAAGCCATACATTCCAAAGAGCTGGGTTATATTAGAATAGTGGAAAGAAAGATGCCTGTACTTACAGGCAAACATAGGAAGGCTCATTTGAAGTTGCCAAAAGGCATGTATGGAGCAAGTTTCTCTGGTCAGATTAGACCAAAATGTAACTTTCCAGCCAAATACAAATTTAATTAAAACCTATATTTAGCACCATCCATCTTCCCCACAACCCTCCACAGCATGATGCTGCCACCACCATGTTTCACTGTGGGTGTGTTTTTTCAGGGGGGATTTGATACTGGAATTAAGGTTCACCTTCCAACAGGACAATGACCTGTAGCATACTGCTAAAACAAAGCTCGAGTGGTTTAAGGGGGATGTGCAATGTATTGAAATGGCCTAGTCAAAGCCCAGATCTTAATCCATGGTTAGTATTGAAGATTGCTGTTCACTAGTGTAAATCATCTAGAATGAAGTAGCAGTTTTGCCTTGAGGAATGGGCGAAAATTCTGGTGGCAAGATGTGGCAAGCTCATAGAGACTTATCCAAAGCCAACTGCAGCTGTAATTACAGCAAATAGTGGCTGTCCTTTAAGTAAATCATGCAAAACATGAAAAATGCCAAGGGGGGTGAATACTTTTGCAAGGCACTGTATCTAGCTCTGCATGTTTTTTTGGTTTTTGCATGACTGTGTGTCACATTGTATTTAATGTGCCCATAAAAGTGTAAATTCTCAATGGCTGTTCAAGCTAAACATGCAGCTCTTTCTATACAGTATATCCGATTTTTATTCTAAAGTTTCTGCTTAGAAGGTGTAACAGCAAAGAGAAAAACAGTTCTGCTTGTAATTCTGTTAAGCAGCCTTACATTTTGCCACCAGGACCTCTTTTTGTGTTAAGCTTTCATATCCTCTCAAATGCATTAACATGTCCTTGGAACAGACAGTTACAGGCGTCTGCTTGCTTTGAATATTTCCATTTTAATAGGAGTCATAGATTCACACTTTATAGAACACAAGAAACACTAATACTGCTCTTCTGCTGGGAGGCATATAACCAATGGGTGCATGACTACTGTCGTATATGTACAGTATATATATCTGCAAATTGCATAGCTCTCTTTCTCTCTCTCTCTCTCTCTCTCTCTCTCTCTCTCTCTCTCTCTATCTCTCTCTCTCTCTCTCTCTCTATATATATATATATATATATATATATATATTCGCATTACACTTACAAAATGTAAAGTGTTGTCTTCTCTTATACAGAAACAAAAATAATAATACATTAATTAATAAAATAATCTGTAATAAAATAAATGTATAATTATTTAAACTGTAACCTGGATTTACCTGTCAACTGTGTTTTGCCAACCAGCAGTTACATTTTGACCCACTGGAAGGTGTTTGGATAATGGTAACAATGTTCACTTATTCATGGCATCATTTATGTCAGTTTATTTATATTTGAATACTGAGTTTATTTATATTTGAATACTTATTTATATTTGAATACTAAATTGCACACTCAGTTTATGGGAAAAAAATGAAAGTTTATTATACTTATACTTTGGTAATGGCTTGTTTAGGGAGCCTCGTCCACTTCTTTGGCCTGGGAACTTGAATCAGCATTCTCTCTTTTACCTGTCTGGGACTAAAAATGGTTAAAAATATTGTTTCTTTATGGCTACTAACTGAGGAACTGTTTCTGTGATACCAGTAGCCATCACCAGAAAAGAAGTATTGGTATTTATTGATGTAACATTGATGTATTTGATGGTATAATATTCCTTACAAGGAATTCCAGATAAAGGATCATACATGGAAACACAAAGAGTGAGGAATACACAATATACATTTAAGGGGGGGTATGTTGATGAATCTTATGGAGAGAATGTGGGGGCTGGTATAGCAAAAAGTCCACATACCTAACTGGCCCACACCGCTGGTTCTGGCAGGTGGGCATGGCCTGTGTACCAACCATAAACAAAAACCCCCTCTTACTGGAACCAGGGCTGTGAAAGAAAAATCAGTGGGAGAACAATGGTGCTGGGAGTGCTGGTAAGCTGAGTGGAAATATTTGTGTGTGTATGTGTTCAAGAGTCCCGGACAATGGAGGACTGGCAGGGCGCAAGTGTAAGTGTAACTGCTTCCTGCACCCCTAAATTGTCCAGTATCCAGTATCCTCACACGTGTGATGTGGGGGAGGGGGTTATACATGCTGTCTGTTATAGGACGGTTAGAGGGTGACTCTGCATATTGCTTTTTATGGGGTCATTGGCGAGGAGTTTGCATGCTGCGTCTTACAGTGTCATTTCGGAGGGATTCTGTATGCTTCCTGTTATGGGGTGGTTGGGGGGGTTTGTGTGTTGCCTGTTATGGGGTGATTGGGTGGGATTCTTTACACTGCCTGTTATGGAGTGATTGGGGAGGGATTTATTATATATATAGTAGGCATTCAGCTAGCAATACACTGGAGGGGGTGTATATTTCGCCCTGAATGTTGGCCTGGGTGAAATTAGAAGTCCAGGGGCTTGTTGCTTCAGTGTTCTTAAGACGCTGAGGCCATTTTTTGAGTTTTCCCGGGCCTGGATTAGTATGTAAAGGCTGGCAGTGGGACCTCCCATTCTTCTCCATCCAGGCCAGAGTTTACTGGCCAGGTGACTGGGCCTGGCTTGTTACAGGGCTACAAAAGACTACTTTGCTCTGCAATCTGGAGTGAAGCCATCTGAGAAGACAGACTGTCTCCATTGTGGAGACAGAAAGTGAAAGAGAGAGATTTATCCTGTGGGCCTAAACAAATTGATTTTGTGTACACTGGTGAGGAAACCGCTGTTTTGCTGCTGAATGTGTTTCATGCTGCATTATACTCTGAATTTAAGAGAGTTTTCTGTTGGACTTTATCTTCAATAAACTGCTTATTATTTCACCTAAGAACTGTTTCCAAAGTCTGTCATTGCCATTAGCAAACCCTATACAAAGCAGTTGGATGTTTCTAGTCACCTAAGAGAGTTATTGTTGTGCTTTATTCACAGGAGTAATGATTTGATCCGACCAAGTCAAATAGTGGAAGATACAGCCCACCAAGCAACAAGACTGGACACTTCTTCTATTGGAACTGATTGGTGCATAACTCGATTCCTTTTTTTATTGGGATATATAAATAATAGAAGTGTTCTATTTTCACCTGCTGCTGAATCACCTCCTAACTAGACAATGGCAGTAAATGGCATTTTACTCAAAAACAGGAGAACACTTTTTAGTTTTTTGAAAGGGAAGTAAAACAGCAAGTTTACATAATAGTTGAGTGGTAAGTTAAAACATGGCAGTCGACATAGGACTTCTAGAATGAAAAATGAAAATACATGTGGGTAGCATAGGAGTGCAAATTAATCCAACACTCCATCACTCCAAGTGTTTTTAAACTCTTATCTGAAGATCTGATATTGTTTAAAGTTCTATTATTATTGCTACTCATGGAAATACACTTGCCCACATTTAGTTGATTTCGCAGAGCAGTAATCAGGTACTGTAAACTTCTCAAGCATACTTCTAGAGCCTTTTAGTAGGCCTGAAAAGAAAATGGGGATGACATGAACAGAAGGAAGAGGAGGAGAGTAGCAAACAGAAATAGATGGGGGGTACAATGGAAATAGATGAGGAGGGGCAGAGAGTCACCCCAACCCCCATGTGGATCATAACTTAAGCAGAAGCATAATAGTTAACACCTTAAAGTGCAACTATACTCAACTAAACTCAGAGGGAAGTATATGTAGTCACCTTCTATCCCAGCCCAGTGCTCCAAAACAGCCTGTGTTCACTTTTTTACCTTTTGCCTAATATTCAGAACAACACAAACTGGATGCAGTCATCTTGTGATTTCTTGCATAGAGCTGTTGAGGGAGTTCTTATGTGTGAGTAAGATCACAGACTGGCAATCATGACCTCATTTATCAATCATCATTAGATAGGTGCCTTCCAAGAGTTATTTAGCAACCCATTGGCTGCAATAAGTAGGCCGTAAGTCCAGGATAGTAGGTGATCTCTAGGGCTTTTAGCCACACATGCCTGTACAAAATCAAAACGGTTTCTGGTAGTAGTACAGCACATGGTGATACTATTGAGGAGATTACTAATTTGATAGTCAGAAAAGCAAGCTGTCTTTGAAGATTTCCCTCTAGTTTCGCTTTATCCATTACTCTTGGATCTTGGATCATCGCACAAGTGAAATTCCCTGGGAGCCCCTATAATGGCTTTGGAGCAGCATGGGAGAAATTTTGTGTTCTCTTTGATGGGACAAGAGGGCCGGGGTGTTGAACATCCCTTTGTATTGATTTCAAACAGTCCAAAAAACGTTAAGTGCTTTGACAATTGATGGATAAGACTGCACTTTTTTTGGAATACTTGACGATTGAGGCCAACATATGAAAGTCCCTTCCACAGAGCTGGGTATCACATTTTTTACATCTGGTGCTAAATCACTCCTTAGATTAGAGTACTCCTTAGAGCAAAACGTGAACTACTTTTTTTCTAGTAAAAAAGGGCCATTTACTTTCATTGTCTACTTTGGGGGTAGTTTAGCACCAGATAGAAATAAAAAAAAAATTCTACAGTAAATCGGCTGAGTCGACCCCACTGCGACATAATGGAAGATTGAGACAATGGTAGTCATGCTAATAATTGGTACTGTCCTAAGAAGAAATGGGCAAGATATTGAGGTTTACAGTTTTACCCCCAGATTTCTCTTCTGAAGTGAGTGGGCATGGCCTTGGAGCTGTGATGCATCATTATAATCAGTATATGGGGTGGGGAGGTGCTGGGAGCAAGAGCGATTGCTGGGTGTGAAGGGCATTAGCTGGATTAGCTCCTCGAGCCAGTATTGGTGGCCCACATTGGCAGGGTGGTGCTGGAGGGACAGATGAGGAAGTATAGGAACACTTGGCAAGGTAAGCTGCTGTTTATTTCTTTAATCTTTTGCCTGAGAAATCCCTTTAATGATAAAAAAGAGTCAGTGACCAGACAAGCACTAGAAGTGCATTTGCTAAAATTAGAACAAACTGTACGAATATCATCTTTCATCTAAAAGCTTGCACAGAAGGCACTGATACATCCTTTATATATTATTTTTATTACATATTGTAGGCTCTGTAAAAAATAAAAAATGGTTGTGAAAATTATAATAGGTTTTAAAGAAAATGCCCTTTGTCATATTTAAAAATATCTTGCAGGCTTTTGATGAAGTTGGCTTCTCATCAGTGAAATGCATCATGAACAAATTGTTTAACATGGGGACTCGTTTTATCTTACCTGAATGTTTGCTGATGTGGAAAACTTATTAAATTACTATTGAGGTTAAACTAGAACAACACCTATTTTTCACAAAATGGGTGCTGTTCCAGGTGCAGGAAGGCATTCTAATTGCCGATGCTCCCCTGCTAAAATAATGGAGTTAAGCGGGAGAAATCGTACCTTTCTCTTCGGTCACCTGGCGAAATTGAGCGCTGTGATTGGCTACCGCATTTACATGGTTGCTGGCCAACCGGGATTGCGGCCAGAACAACACCTTTGTTTTATTCTGGTTTAGGAGGCAAATAAATACAGTGAAGTAATATCTATGAATAACCCCCCCCCACCACCACCACCTATCACCTTCTTAGTGTGTTGACCATCCCACCCAGACAATCCCTTTTAGTCCACATTTTTTTAACCCATTGTGAGCTCTGTCAGTCTTGTCATATGCAATTTATATATAAGAAGTGGATTTTATGTGATGCCAGTCTTATGACCTACAGTAGTATGGATCATGGAGGTACTTCATCTCAAACACTGACTCCCTGTGGATTCCAAACACTGCTAAAGGCATCACTACTATCATTAATGCCTTAAAGGAGCCACAGTACTCAACCCTGTTAGCTTGCAGACCTCACAGTACAGCCTAGACCCCACACCCCATGGGGCTCTCATGGATTACAGTTAGGACTGCACCTTGACGCTTGGTGGTGCAGCTTCAGCATACTGCTGCAAATGTGTTTGGACCAAGCCCTCTGTTTTTAACCAGATTTAGAGACAGATTTTAGATTGTCTGCAAGCTAACAGGGTTGAGTGCTGTGGCTCCTTGAAGACATTTGTATCCCAATTGCCCTGCTCACGTGCACCTCCCAGGTTATATATATAATGGTCTGAGCAGCTGCCATACTATCATTAATGGATATTGTGAAAGCTGAGACCCAAACTGCCAGGTTAGAATTAGCAGTTTTGTATATTTTTCTGTGTTTTTAACCTGTTTTTAAGGTTTACTTTGCCAGATTTAACACTTTAACTGCCAGCTTACCTAGAGATTTTGTCACATTCCATTGCCAGGCTATTTTTAAAGTCCTACAGCAAGGAAATAAAAAAAATCTAAAGGGTACTTACCTTTTGTTCTGTCACTGCAGGTCCAGCACTCCAGAACTCACCTGATCTCTTTATAGGGGCCCCCACTGCACCCACTGCAGCCCAGGTCCTGAAACTGTATTCTCTGGCACTTCCGTGCCAATAATGCCCCCTGCCAGTCACAGTGGGTGCACCACACCCCTTCCATTCACTACAATAAAGAGGGGGTGTGTAAGGCTTCGACAATTACCTCCATTGCAATGAATGGAGAGGTCATGGCCACACCCTGGTGATTGATGGCGGGTTGCAATTCTGTCCCGCCCTCAATCTCCTCCCTGGGGTCTTGCCGCAGAAGTTTTGGAAGGCAACGGCTGTAGCGAATGCCCCAAGAGTGCTATCAGGTGAGTAGTTATTTCCCTGCTAAATTACGTTAAGCATTCTGCACTATATATGTTTGGCAGTGATTGTTGCATTAATTTTCAGGGATTTCAGGGAAAATTTATATACATTTTTTAGCAGATTGGGCTTTAACATAAAATGTCTAGTTTGTAATTTTTCAGTGCTTTCTCAATTTGGGTGTAAAATGTGTGGAAAAAAATATTTTTTTAAATTTTGTAGCCTTTTTTTAATAAAACATGTATGTTTTTTAAGAAAACCATATTGCATGTTTAAGCCCTATTCCTCCTGATTACAGCTGTACCGCCCCAAACTGAAAAGAGTGTTTTATGAGATTTTGAAATAAAATAAAACTAACTAAACCTTGCAGGTAACTATCAAGGGTTGGAGGATGCACCGTGCCGTTATTTACTTTTTATGGGTTAAAACTTTAACTTAAAAAAAAAAACGGTGTGGGGTTCCCCCTTTCATGCAAAACCTGCCCGGGCACCAGCGTCGTGGCTTGTTTTACCAGGGTACAGAGGTGAGTGGCCACCCCCCGACCCTGAAGGCTACAAGCCCACATGAGTACCAATTCTTCTGCACCCCCTGGCTTTTGGGGATGCAGGTAATGTGGTGGTGTTTGGCAAGTCACCGGCTTGCCAGCAGGTTACTTGCAGTACTCTCCTGGACCTTCTGGTGGTCCTCAAAAAGGACCCGTCACCTGTTCACAAGGGTTAAGTTAAAAAAAAACCACACACACTTCAAAAAGTCCTTCATTTTTAATTTTTTGTGTAGTCCTGAAGAAACTGAATGCTTTGGAGTACCAAAGGAAAACCTTGTCTTGTAAATGTAATTTTCTGCTCTGCTAATCATAGAGTAGTATGCCACCTTAAAGAGAAATACCTGTTAGGTTTCAAAAGTGGGCTAAAAGATACTGAACCCACCTAATCAAGTTGTGGTAGGTGATCTGCCAGAATGGCAAAAGGCTGTATTTGGCTTTATAAGGACTCAATAAAAGAGTGCCATAAATTCAGTTACCAGCCCTTTAAAGGGACGGTTCAGTCTAAATGACTCTTTCGGTTCATGGGAGAACCCATGAAGTGATTACTGCAGCTGCTGTCCCATTGACTATAGCAACTACAGAAAAAGAACAATAATCTATACCTAGGTGAAGCCATGTTAAACATGGCTCCCCCCATGTGCCTCTCTTCCATTTCCTGCAGTGCAGGGCAGAAGCCATACCAGGGCTCCAAAGTTTGCCCATTTTTCACTTTTATTCCTCCAGGATCATGCAAAACAAACCAAGCCAAAGTGGTCACACAGCTATCTCTGACCACAGCACAGCATGTTTAAGACTCATAAAGCTGCACCATGACATGCCCTTCCCAGATCAGTCACAAACCCATAAACTGAAGCAAATAAATTGGTTTGGCATATAATACATGAGGAATTTAAATACAACCAAGATTTTCAGGTGTTTTGAAATGGCTTATTATTTACTGTTCCCAGGGGGAATGCAGTAGGAGACAGTTAGTGTTTGCCTGGACAGGGACTTTAAAGTAGACCAAAACCCAGGATTTTTACTATCCTGGGTTTTGATCCTTGGCTCCGGTGCACCCCGATTGGGGATACCCAGCTCACCTCTTCCCAGTCCTACAATGCATGCACTGACGCTTGTTCAATCAGCGCACTCCGAGCTTGTCTAATGTGAGCGGATCTGAGTGCACTGGGGGATGAATCCCCCGCTACCCTCTAACAGGGAGCATGCCAGCGCCAGCCATTCACAAATGTGAAAGACGGTCTCATAGACTCTAGGGTGGGTTTTGGTGCTCTTTAATCATATATCCTATGGACATGTGTTTCAAGCTTTTGGCTCTTGTCAGCACAAAGGAAGTGATGGCTGTAAGGGGGGGTCAACCTTGAGGGTGCCATAAGAGAGCATGGGAAATATCCATGTTACATTTAAAGAGACCAAACCCTATTCAACTGAAAATAGCTCTTTCCTAAAAAGAAAACATGTACATGGCACACACAGTCCAAGAACATCTGGCTAGACCTATCAATCTTAGTGACTAGGTGGAGCCATAAAAAAACCCCTGGACGTAAATTTCTTGAGTATAGCTTTTTATATTTACACAGCCATCACCTTCTATTTTGGACAAGTATTTTATGCATTGTAAGAGGCATGGAATCATGAGATAGGGATATAATTTTGCCTCTTTACAAGGCACTGATGCGCCCTCACCTGGAATATGCCGTCCAGTTCTGGGCACCAGTTCATAGAAAGGACTTTCTGACTATGGAAAGGGTGCAGAGGAGAGCCACCAAACTAATAAGAGGAATGAAGGATCTGAGTTATGAGGAAATATTACCAGAATTAAATCTGTTTAGTCTTGAGAGGAGATGACACAGGGGGTACATGATTAACTTGTATAATGTTTAAATGGGCAATACAAGAAATATGGGGAAACACTATTACTGGTAAATTCCTCTCTAAAGAGAAGAGGGCACTACCTTCGACTAGGAAAAAAAATTAAATCTCCGGAGGTGACAATCATTTTTTACCATAAGAACTATGAATCTGTAGAATAGTCTCCCACAGAAGCTTGCTACAGTATCAACAACCTCTGACAGCTTCAAAAAAGGCATAGATGCTTATTTAGAAGAAAATAACATTAACAGTCACTATTATCTTTTATCAGTAAAAAAAATAAAAAAATAACTTCCACTACCCCAACACCCTTGGTTGAACTTAATGGGCATATGTCTTTTTTCAACCAAATTAACTATGTAAGGATTGCGGCTCTCATCAGCACAAGGGGAGACTTCAGAGCAGCGCAAGAGAGGATCATGCCACCTTGGGGACAGATCCATAGTCGGCTTACTATATCGGGCTAAAAGAGAACAGAAAACCCCTTATTTAACCATACAAGGTAAAGAGCAGGAGTATTTTCATGGAACATACAGACCAAGAACGACTATACCCATAATTGAGTAGGCAAATTATGTCTTCTTATCTCTGTGCTGTTCTAAGCGCCCAGAAATATACTGTGTGTGTAATGCTTGGGTATGGCGTTACACAAAGAAAGAAATCTTCACTCTGCAAATCAGAAAAGATAAAACTAAAATGAAACCAATTGGAAATGAATAGTCATGGCAAAATATATATGATAACTAATAAATACTCTTACTATAACTTTACTTGAGCCATACCAATAAAAACAAATAAAGATGCCCTAGTATTGCTATACCATATAAATACTTGAGTCTTATTAGTTAACCTATAAAATACAACTTTCTAAGAAATTATTTTAATTAATATATAATAAAATTAATCATTTTGTATATGCCTTGTCGTTCAGGATATACATTTCTCAATTAGGCACAAATATTGTAGAAAAAATAATAATCTGCTATCCATTGCTATTGCTAATCATTTAGTGTGCTATTTTCTTTTCTTTGGTAATGATTGCCAAAATCCAGGTCTAATGGGAGACTATGCCTTTAACGGACGTTGTTATCCATTGAAAAACTTCTTTTGAATTTGACGTTGGCATTTTATTCTGTGGGCAAAGTGTTCATCTGCCCCTAAGCAAGAGATATATTTTGCTATTTATCTTTTCATCTATTTGCACATCTCCTGGGATTGACAAAGGTTATTCACTATGTCACATCTAAGCTAGGAGAAGATTGGCATGCAATCCCTGTAAATCTCGAACTAATTACTTTCGAATTTAGGTGCCACAGCCAGTTTTGACCTTTGAAGGTTGGCAAGAAAAGTTTGAGAGACCAGTTTACTTGCTCCGTTTTTAGCTAGTTCAAAGATTAAACATGCTTAAGATATGAATAATTAAAATGTCATAAGCTTTTGGCTAATACATATACTAGAGTATAGGGCAGCACTGAATCAAGAGGTAGCATGTTAATGTATCAGCATTGCCAGTGTCCTTCTGCAATGTACTCAAGTTACTTGAGGGTGACACAAGCAAAACAGTAATCTAAAAATGTACCTCAAAGGACAACGGGAGTCGTTACAGACAGCTATATACACATTATCTAAGTCTAGTCACACTATAAATCCAGTGTAGACAAAAACACATAGGGGATGAATCAGCACCAGGTAAGAATATGCTACTTTTTTAGGAGAAAAACTACCATTCACTTTTTTGGTCTACCCTGGGCCTGATTCAGAACAGGGTGAAATTGACATTTGGTTGCTGAATCAATCCCAGATTAGACAATGAAAGTGAATAGTAGGTTTCTCTCCTAAAAAGTAGTAGAGCTTTCTCACCTGGTGCTAAATCGACCTTATAGTTTGTTGCTTCACCTCACATGCTAAATCTCAATGCCCCACAAGGGTTTTTAAACCAGGTTTCTCAATGCTTTTAATACGATAGATGAGGGGAAGCCAGTGCTGTCTCTGCATTAGCTGGTTCAAACACTGCCAGATACATAGGAAGCACATTGATACAATGATTTAAAAACACCAATGGCTATGGTGGGCAACAGAGCTTGCCACTTAGGTGTGGACAGACATGGCAATTGCCCTGGCACTGAGATGCATTCAGCAACAGGACTGAAAAACAGAACATAGCAGGCAAACTGAGGCAAGGACTGGTGTGAAACTGCACATCAGCCTGACAATACAGTAGGTGCTGTGTTGTTCCTGGGGATGCCTCTTGAACTAGCTGTATGCAAACACATGCTGCATCTGGGGTCTACCATCGCTTGACAGCATTGAGGGGGCCACAGCGGGCAACATGGTAAGTGGTACTTTACCAGGCAGCAGTTCTGCTCAGCACTACACCCATGGAAAAGCAACTGATGGATGAATACCTGACTATGACAGTAATAAGATGACCATAAGACAGGAGAGGAAATTTTGCAAAAAACTGTTGTTACTTAAAAGTTTATCGCAAATATAAAAACTATATTAAAAAATTACAAATGATATACAGTGCACTACAATATTTAGCTATGTTGTATTTCCTCTGGGACTCAAGGACTGAGCTTCAGGGGTGGAATAGTATAACATTTTCACCAGATTCCTGCACCACTCCCATATCCCACTTGACCCACTGGCAGCCAGTGCTATTCACCCACGGGTATGCCTATTGACCACTGGTAAACACGCAGGCAACCAGTTGCAGCTGCTGTGCTTGCAGGGTCCCATTGAAATAAGGAGATGTACGTCTTTATTTTTTATAAGTCTGCTTTTACATGAATGTATTTATATTGCATTTAAATATGAATATATAATTAAAATATACAAATTGGGGTTATTTACGAATGCTGACCCATCATGTATCACTGTGGGGCACTCACTAGTCTGTGCTTCATTTCATCTGTGCTGCCATTAGTCTGCTTTCAAGTTGAAAAGACCCTAATGGGGCGATTCAAAACCTGGTGAAAAATCTCTCTCCCTTTTAGGAGAGAAAACTGCCAATCACTTTCATTGGCTACATTGAGACTAGTGAATGGCAGTTTTCTCTCCTAAAAAAGAAGTGAGTTTTCTCACCGGGCTCTGAATTGAACCCGCTTTCAGTATTCAGTATTGTAGCAGTGCGCTCTACAATATGTAATTTTAAAATATGACAATATTGCCTGAGACATGGGGATTGATTAAAGTGGACCAACAGTCAAAAATGAATTAACTCAGACCAATTTAACATACAGTGCTCATGTGCATCCCTCCCCAGGGCAATTTAGATTGCTGCTCATAAAAAAATAATTTACCTTTTTCTAATGCCTACTGGAATATTTTTTTTTTAAGATGACCACTCATGGGCTTTCAGGCCACCTGCAAACAGGAAGTCATACTGGTTTTCCTGTTACTGTGAATTCAGTTGGGAGACGAAAATGGCCGCCACGTTTCTTTTCCAACTGTGCCAGGCTGTTGGTCTGGTTTAAGTACCATTTGTAAAAAGGTAATAGAAAAAAATAAAAGTTTACTATTTATACCTGGTGCTAAATCACCCCTTTGATTTAACACAAGGTGTAGAAAGTACGCTACTTATTTTGGAGTATAAAGTGCCATTCAAACACATTGGAGATAATTCAGCACGGGAAGTAAATAGAACATTTTTTTTTCTTTTTTTAACTAAAGTGAACTTCTTACAAATGGTGCTAATCAACCCATTTGTCATTACTAGTTGCTATTAGACTAAGCTGTTTAGGCTATACTATTTATATTTGTTGCTTTTGTGAGAGATCACACTAGCCAACATTGTTAAACTCGGGCAAAGGTAATAGCTGGCCCTCAACTTGTCAGCATTATTCTAAAGTGTTAATTATTTTACATTTAATGAATAGGTGGAAGAAAATCACAACAAACTTATGGTATCACAAGTCAATAAAATAAACATGATCTTTATACACCCATGTCTTCCTTCTGCCACAAAGCACCATGCATGTATCACCTATTCATTTCAAACCATCTGGAATTGCCATCTGGACATATTATTGATCTGGAAGAAATAACCAGTGCTACATAAAAATCAATGCACGTGGTAAGAAACGCTTTACAAATTCATCTCAGCATGAAAACAGGATCCAATGACAGCCAAATCATTGTCAAGTCAGTGCTCTTTAGCAAAAGTCATTACAATCTTTAAAAACATTGCTCGTTTTACATGTCATAACATTACATTAGATAACTCAAACTCTTTTCTTTTACTGAGAAATCAAAATTGCTCACTAAGTTTCTCTTTATCAGCGAACATTTGAAACAACCATAGATGCAAATATTCCTGGGGCTCTGTTTTTCCACAGTGGGAGTGGTTCTATGGCCTTGAGTAAAAATGATGGACTACAAGTCACACAATTCTTCCAATGTAACAGGTGATGTAATAAGCAGCACTGGGTGTGATCACTGCCAATAAGCTTTTTGCCACCGGAACACAAGACTGCGATCCTTACAAACTGAAGAAGTTGAAATTCAGCAGAATGGGCTAACCCTGTCACCCATGCCTTAGCCATTCAGATGATCGGCAAGAGAGGCCCTGATACGTACTCAAAATCACCACTTTTTACATGACCAAGGTAAACACATTCTTGCTATAGAAAAGTGTTTTCTTTTATAGCACAGAGCTGCAAACAAATAGAAAATAAGCTTAGTACATTGAAGATATCTTTTTGGCACAAAATAATGGAATCTTCAAAAAATGCCATCATACTTTATATAATGTAAGAGATTGGGGCGAATGGCAGTGACTCAGACGACAGTTCTCCTTCAAATCAAACGAAATTTATTGAAAATAAGAATTCCACAGCCAAAGCACCTCTTAACATCAGAGATGGTTGCAGCACAAAACGCAGTAAAAGCGGTTACCTCACCGGCTCTTAGCAAAGTCCAGGGTAGGAAAATGCAGCAAGCTGAAAAAGTCCTTCCAGGGCATACAAGCCCACGCTGCTAGTCCCCACAAGTCCAAGTTTGGGGTGACAGAAGCAAAGCCCTTCGGCTTTAATCCAGTTCTCTCATTCACCTTGAGCAGTACAGCCTGGGCTCCTTTCTCCAGGCTGGTCAACTGCAAACTGACAGACTCAGGGGCTCTTTTTATTCAGGCTTCCCCTGCAATCAGCCTCATCACCTGTGCGAGGCCTGGGATCAGGGAACAAACCTGTAGAGGACTGGGGAATGTGAACTGGGTCCTGAAAACCCGGCATGGATCGTGCCTGATAGAGCATAGCAGGGGAAAAATCGACACCATTTATTATTTTTCCATACATCTTACCACAATAATTACCTTTGTAAAGTCCAGTGCTCAACCACTGCTTTATCTGGTACAAAGACTACTATGTGTAAAAAATAGGGGTTAATACGGTAACTAATTAACATGCAAATAACCAAAGCAAACCTAGTAATTAAATAAACACAGCAAGCCATAAACTCCATACATGAAGTGTCACAGACTAAAACCAAACTAAACCAGTACCACTGGTTAAGAGATATCCAAAACTTAAACTGGACCGTCACCCTGATTAAGAGTCTATCTTATATGTTTCCCACACCCTGTATATACAGATTGCTCACATTAAAAATCATCCTTCCTGCATCTACTGCATTTTATGAGCCTTTAAACATTCAAGATGGTGGGGCATGGAGTCTTAGGCTGCCTACAAGCAGGAAGAGTCTTCTGATTGAGCCGCTATGCATTCTGGGATTGCTGTCCTTTCCCTGAAACCAGCTTTGCTCTGTCTGTGCAAAGTGCAACTATAACCCCACCCCTGTACTTTTGCCCCCTCTCCTCTCCTCAGTGTGATGCATCTGAGGCAAGATGGCAGTGCCCATAGTACTGAACAGAGTTGCAGCCCAGTGGGGGAAAGAATAAAAAGTAAATGACTAAAAAAATAAAATATATTAATTTTAGATGCTATAGTTCTTGTGTCGTTTGGTCTTTTCATTAAAGTGGACCAAAACCCACCACGACGATTGACCCGGGAAACTAAAAGATATATCCAAAATAGTAGTAGTAGTATAATGCAGAATCAGAGGACCATTAATCTGATCATAACAACACGATGAACAAGAACTAAAGTAAAGAGGTGATCTTGAAGTCAGTAAGTAATATTCCACCAGCTGGGAAGACCTAGACTAGTTCTGCATATTGAGATACCTACCACATGTATTATGAGTGGCTAACACTGGTTATAAAAGTAGATAGGCTGGACACAATGCCCCCACTGTAGATAGCCCAAATGCCACCAAAAGAGTCAAGGCTACTGCAGGGAGGGATGAGGTACCAATGTGAAATAGGGTATAGCCTAGAGGACTTCTCTACATGAGGTAGATCATTTTTTATAACAGAGCTGTCATCTGCAGATTAGGTTGCATCCACGTTCCTTTAATTATTTTAAAAACAAAGACTCCACTAATACATTTTACAGAAAGTCTTATTGGGAGGTATGTGTTGAATTCATTACTCTGGCTGCTTTCTGAGGGCTAACCTAACACATAGTCCCCATATAAGTCAAGGGACTGGACAGTCAGAACAGAATTGTTTCCAAATGTATGCACACCATTTGACTTTACCCATCATTTTTTAATCTAATCTTACCAGTTACACAACCTTTTTAATCCAGATCAGAATCAATTTAATTAATATATAATCGGACCTACAATGGGTTTCTTTTTGCAGGAGCCAAGGGGGTGAAGAGAGGGGGTATAATACAAAATATCATATAAGATATTGGGCATAACACAGATAAACATAATATAAATGAAACATAAATCAATAGCGTAAAAGCATCATTTTGCTGGAGGCTGTAATTAGTAACTAACAGAGTAATGACACTTTTGATTGTAACCAGGTTCTAATGATATTAGATCAGCTTTGCACATCTGAGCTGTTCAGTTGACTAGTAGCCATAGGAAAGAAGCTGTACGTGTGTGTTTTAAAGTGGACCAAAACCCACCCTGGAGTCTATAAGTCAAACTCGCTCCCCCCGGGGCAGATTTAGGATGCCCCACTGTGTCAAATCTCCCATGTCGCCCGAAAACTCACCTTTGTTCCCTGGCCAATGGTACTTGCGTGAGCAGCGGTCACATCCCTGCTATCCCTCTAGCAGGGCGCGTGACCGCACCAGGCATTTGTGAATGGCCGGAGCGGGCACACTCCCTGTTAAAGGGTAGCGTGGGGTGCAGCCGCCAGCGCACACAGCCTTAGGCAAGCTCTAGGACGAAGGGGCAGGAGAGGATCCAGTGTGCTGACTGGACGAGAGGCTGCACACGTGCCATAGGACCAAGGAGGAGGGGTGAGTGAGATTGGGCTACTTGGGGGGGGGGGGGTTCACACAGCAGGGCATCCCTGATTGGGGGGCTGGGTGGGAAAGACCAATGCATGCCTGATAGCCAAAATCCTGGGTTTTGGTCCACTTTAAGAGGAGGAATGTAAAATCTACAACTTTCACTTTCAGAGAGGTGATCCTTTGTGCCATATGCACACAGATGTCTCCCAGGAAGTGCATAGTAATCATGCAACAAGAGTTCTAGGGATACTTTTCTAACCAAGTTAGTAGTGGGGATCTGACCTCCTCCTGGAATGCACTTTTTGTGGAAAGGCACACGCAGAGCCATCCAGACTTTGTGGGTCAAGCACCTACCAATCTGAGAGTTAAGCTTCAGATGACTGAGGTTCTGCTCACCCTACAGGATGCCCAGGGCTTGGCAGCGCTAAGAACTTGTAGCTTTCATGATCACTTTCTATGTGGTGACTAATGGTTTCCAGATAGGTGTGAAAGCCAGCTTGGCAAACCCCAGTGGTCACAGGTGGCAACATGGCTGGAAACGCACCTGCCACCAGAGAGGATATATAAAAGCAGCTTTATGGTGCTGCTAAGTCAAAGGCAAATTTAAATGTTTGCATGAAAAGGAGCTACAATCTTCCCAAGCACCCTAAATTCAAGGCCCCACTTGCAAGATAATAAAAACACACATAAGACAGAGCAAATAAAAATATAATGTACAAAAGGAAACCCATTCTACAGCTGACATGTAACCATTGTGTATAGCTCATGAAATGAAAAATGCTTCCCCCACCTCAATCAGGATGCTAACCATGCTAACGAGAACAAAAAGTCTAGACTTTTTTATTGCAGCCCTAAACTCTGCCCCATGCCTTACCCCAAGGTCTGTAATTTATTTTTAATATAATACTGTTTAGCAAAAAGAAATAAAAAGTTTTACCAAAAGAGTGCTACAGTTTCCACGGCAGTTGTATGATTGAACGGCTAGTGATGAATGCCTGCTGGTGATGCCGCCCTTACCCCTAGCAAAGAGGAAAATCAGAAGTACACAGCTGCACACTCCTTTTCATTCCTAGAAGCCATGCACCACAAGCTAGCTGTGCACCAGTGCAAGGTGGCATGGGACCTCAGGACTTGATCCTATGGTTGCTGTTGTTTGTTGCCTTCTGGTGAGTATTTTATTTTTGCTAATCAGTATTATATAAACCAAAATATGTTTTTTATAGAGCAGGGAGGGAAGGATTGTGGGTATCTATACCACCTACCCCCCCCCCCCCACACACACACACACGCCATATTAGGGATAAAAAAAAAAATAATTTACTAGGTTCCAGCTTTTGCCTTGGCACTGTGTTCCAGGAGATCTTAAAGTGGGCCTTCAGTCAAAAAAATCTAAGCTTAGCAAATTGCCCCCTGACGCCCTCCCTCTGGATGTAAGCTATTTGAGTGGGATTATTAACATTATGCAGATGCTAGGGATAGCAGGCAGGATTGATACTCCTAAACTACATAGGAGCGGTCATCTTGCCACACACATTGGAACCCTGCTTCTCAAAAACACAGTCCCAAAGTCAAAATTGCCTTAAATCTCTGGGCACTCATTCCTTACTTCTAGCCAGAAGTAGAAAGCCATCGATGTGGTGACTCTTCATTGCTCTTCTCACAGCAAAAATAATCTATATACATTGTTTCCACTGAGAGAATGCTCTGTGGCTACTAAATCTATAGAGATACATTGTAATAGTTTCCCTCTCACATCCACATAAGTCTATGTCCACACCTGTCCGGTTGTGTTTGTGCCAAGAATTCCATTTTGTTTGGTTTGCACTTGTGTCCGTGTTCTAAAACAATCCCTTTTTAATCGGGTGCGTTTGCAGCCAGGATGCAGCAGGCCGGACTATTTATGGCCGCATCTCACCGGAGAGGTGTGAAAGGGGCCATAAAGGTGCCATTGCTGGATTTTTTATGTGGTACCACTGCGCCTGTCGTGATTGCAGAAATGCATGCAGGACCTGACAAGGTGTGACTGAGGACTTTTTCTTCCTGCAGCTGATTATTCAGACTGTGTGTATGTGTGTGTAGCATGATAGACAAGCTTCCCCATGCATATAATGCATCTCTCTCAGTTTGGCGGGGCCTGCTTGCGTAGCTCTCCCCACATGCTCATCTGAAAGATATCAGCAAGATGGCCGCTGCCATGTAGTTTAGGAGCGCAGAATCTTCATGCTATTCCACATCTGCATGGAGTTAAACCCTCTCAAATAGCTTACACCACTGATCCTCAGAGAAGGGGAGAGTTTAGG
Source organism: Gastrophryne carolinensis (assembly GCA_027917425.1). Lineage (NCBI taxonomy): Eukaryota > Metazoa > Chordata > Amphibia > Anura > Microhylidae > Gastrophryne > Gastrophryne carolinensis. The sequence continues at coordinate 248,724,340 of CM051237.1, read as the reverse complement.
GAAGCAATTTACTAAACCGGAAGTCTGCTTTAAGGGACAGTCTCTTCACCTAATCTCAGCGCCAGTAGCTTTGCTGCTGCTTACATTTGGACTCTAGAGGGAGAGATCGCTATACTTGTTTCTCTAAGGTCAGTACTTCTTCCGGTTCCTATAAGCCATACATCCAGTCTGGAAAATGTATAGCATGCATGAGTTGAGGTATGGAGGATAAATCTTACACAAGGTGCATACGCAGCTTTATGAAATCATATCTAGGACACATGATTCTAACAGGCTAACAAAGATCACTTACCAGGATGGTAAGTTACAGATAAGTCGGGCCGGAGTCTGGCTATGGTACAGATGAAGCAGGTTGTGTATGTGAGTATTAGAGCAAACCAAAGGTGAGCTAAGGGTACAGATGCTGCTGATCTACTATAATGCACCAACCTGCTCCATGCATCCCAAAAAACTCTAGTTCTAACACCTTTTCGACTTACCTCACCCTCTCTCCACTGTCTCCACTTGGTACCCACTTTCAGTGGTGCACATTTCCTTACAGCTCTGAAGGGCGAGTCCCTAGGTAGTGTAGACATTAGTCAGTGAGAGTCCTCAAGCATAGATAAAGTGTGCATTTCCTTTTCACCTTTCTAGTGTGTAGATGTTAGTCCACTTTTGGCCTGCATGGCTTTCATTGACGTGGTGGATTAATTTTTTATCCTCCCCATAGACAAGGATGGAGGAAGTGCACAACTGGCTAGCAGAGGCAGCTGCTTTAGGTGAAAGAAGGTGGGTATCATTTTTTCCCCAATAATTGTACAATATGAGGAGAATTCAATCAGGGAACCCCAGGACATGGGCCTTGATTCAGTAAAAGTAAAAATCTCATGGTAGTAAAAAATTCAATTCATGAGAAAAAAAACCTGAGATTTGACTGTTAGTAAATCACCAGATAGGAAGACAATGAAACTCAATGTCACTTTGTACTACAGAGTAAAAAGGAGTAAAAAAGTGCCATTGACTTTTATTGTCTTCCTATCTGGTGACTCACTAACTGTGAAATTCTCAGGCTTTTTTATCATTAATTGAATTATTTACTACCATGAGAGATTTTTTCAACTCTTAGTGAATCAAGGCCAATATATGTAAAATGAAATGATCCTGTGATAGTTTTATGTAAATTAATAATGCTCACAAGAGTCAGGGGCATTTCTAGGCCCGGACGAGCAGTGCAGTTGCTCCGGGCCCCAGAAAGGCAGGAGGGCAATGTACTATAGCGAAGGGAAGTGTTCCACCGACACTTCAGCTCTTGCACTCTGGATTCAGACTAGTGATATACTGTAATTTATCATGGTGCCTATGTCACCTGACTGAGGTGCGGATGTGGCACTCTTCAAATTTAACGCTGTGACTCTTCAAAATGCATTGATTCATGTTTTAGGAGGATACATTTTTCCACTAGCAGTTTGCTTAGTAATTATTGGGTTATGGTCTGGCACTATGGTGGTTTTTCACCCCAAGTGCTATTGAGCCTAGAAATTGTGCTGATAAGAGTCTTATCTAAGCCTCTAAGCATAAGCAAAATATGAAAATTGTGCCTAGTGGCTAATGAATACAATATCCCCATTATCATAACTATTGATAACCAATTATAGCTTATTTCATAACAAAAATAAATGTCACACATGCGTGTATACTGTCCTCAATGTACTGTACTCAAATTTCATGTCAATACAATGCTATTTTTTCCTCGGCTAGAGCCAAAGCTGTTATGCCGGAGATCTTGAACTTGAGAAGGTTAGGCATCACAATGCTAGAGCAGTTTGTGAGCATCAGCAGATTTAGCTTGTAATTTCATTGATCTGTGTAGGCTTTCTATTTGCAAACCAGCTGCTGCTCTGTTTCCCCACAGCAACCGATCTAAGTACCATCGATTTTTTTCCTTTGCATTAACATAGCTTTACTTCTTTAATGGGCAATAAATGACTGAATGTAAATACAAACAGGGTTGTCACTGTTCCAACAACAAAAGAAGCTGTAGAAAAAATAACCATTTTCCAGAAAATAATCTGTGCTTCTACTTTTATAGCAGTACAATTAAAAAAATGGATGTAGAGAAGAGTGTGCTTTTTGTTGTAAGGTAATTTTTTACATACTTATTTTAATTTAGTGTGCAGTACATTTTTCTAAATGTATATCCTTAAGCTGGAGGCATCTATTTCCCAAATTAGTGTATTTGTAGTTGACTAATAAAACAGCATTGTGTTTGACAAAAGAAGACATTACAATTCTGTGTATAGATTCCCAAACAAAAGTTCAAACCAGGAGAGATAAACGGAAATACTGCTAAACTTATCATTAGATGTAGTTTCACATGCAGTTAAAGTGGACCAAAATTTACACTGGAGTCTATGAGACCCCAGGGCAGGCATACTCGCTCTCCCCGGGGCACTCCGATGTGTGAAACCCCCAGGTTGCCGGAAAACTCACCTTCGTTCCTGGTCCAACGGTGCATACGTGAGCAGCGGCCACATCCCCGCTATTCTTTTAGCAGAGCGAGTGCCCGTGCCAGGCATTTGTGAATGGCCAGCGTGGACACGCTTCCTCTTAAAGGATAGCAGGGAATGCGGCTGCAATTGTACTCAGATTGTATGGGAGGGCTGCACATGCGCCATAGACTCGGGGAAGGGTAAGTGAGATCAGGCAAACTGTGGGGTTTCACACAGCGGGGCACCCCCGGGCGGGGTGCCTGGGTGGGCAAAGACCAAAACCCAGGATAGTAAAAATACTGGGTTTTGGTCCATTTTCAGAAGAAAAAAACACAAACATTAATTTCTGAGCTTCCTTTAAAAGGACTTTCTAGGCAAAAACAATAAACCACACAAACTCAATTATAGTCTCACACAGCATAAATATTCTGGGACTTTGAAAAGTACCTCTGCAGCAATTCAGACCATGCCATCCCTGCCCTGGATCATGGCCTATGGTTGTGTTAGTGCCTACTTGCTTTTTCATGGCATCAATCACAATGACTGGCCATACACTGCCCTATTCATTTCAATAAAAGGGGTGTGTAGTAAATGGAGCAGGCACAGTCAGCCATCATGACTGATGTATAGGGGATGGATGGAAGGGAGGCTCCAGGCTGCCAGGATAGCGGGGACAAGATCGCCAATAACCATAAATTTCACATACTACCGGCATCAAGCGATTCAGCAATGTGGGACTAAAGTTGAGGATTCTGTATGCTGTTTATTATTTTTGCCCATACAGGGACTTTAAAGATTCCATATGCCTGGTTGCAAGGCTGGTCCACCCATACTTGGGTTATTCAGTCGAGTGTGACTCAAAAATTAGGGCTCCAGTTCAGAAGACTACCTTTCGCTAAAGACAAACTTCTTTAGTGCGTGTTGCATGGAAGAGAAACTATAAAGTTGTCCATAGGTGTGTCTCATAGGGCCTGGTGATGTAGGCCATTTGGAACTTAGTTTAATCAATATATAATAGAATACACCTCATTTAGAAGTTTATATTTCATCCCAATTTCAATATCTAATATCAAGAAAGGGGACCATGAGCACAAATATGCCCAGACATTGGAAATCATGAGTAGCACCTACATTATTGAAGTGGGTACAGGAAGTGGAATGTAATTGTCTTGTAGAGGATTTGTGGTTGATTTAAAAGTGTAGCACATGTGGTCTAAGGGGTTAACACCCCACGTGTGGGGAGAGAGTTCCGTAATGCTGGGCTCTGTGGGCCTCTTGGGAGTGATGTGGGGTGCTGACAGTCTCTGGGGACACTGTCGGGGCATACATTTCACAGTAGACAGTCTCTTAAACAAAGAGGTAATCACTTCATTAGCAGTTAGATGGTACATCCACGTTTAGCAGGTAGCAACACAATTCATAATTGCAATCCACAGTTATAATCCATCTTTGGCATCCCTAGTACTGAGGATTCTTTCAGTCAATAGGTAGCTGCAGCCCCTGTCCCTCCAGCGGTAACGTGAGTCTTATGTTCATCCACAAGCAGCTAGTACCTCGGCAAGATTCTCTCTCCTCGCTGATGTCTCCCTCCCGCACAGTTCCTTGTACTCCACTCCCTCTTACTACTATAAAGATGAGCAATGCTAATACTAACAGGTGTTCCAATCCCTTTTATAGTGTGTCCTACTACTAATCTGTAGAGTTCTCCCATAAGCCAACTGGTGAGTCCGGCCACTGTAACAACTTCTGCACATATTAGAGTATGTTTACCAGGATCTTGAAGTATATATCTAATATATATATATATACAATATATATATATATATATATATACAAATTATAATTATATACATAAAAATGAATGCAATGGATCAATGTGATGACCATTCTTGACCTTAAAGGTGATATATATAGAAACTAAAACAAAAGATGAATATACACGTTTATATCAGTTGTGTCCACAGATACTAAATGCCAATGCAATCTCAAGCCTAATATAAAGTTTAATATTAGGACCAAAACAGAGTAATCATATTGATCTACAGAGTAAATGAATATACAGCATAACTAGCAGCAGAGCATCTGATTCCATATAGCAATTTCAGAATAGCCGGGGCAGATCAACGTTAGAACATCCCACCAGTTCTTGGATAGTTGGGACAGGGGCAATCATGTTGTTTAAGGAACGATGTTTAAGTAAAGCTATATCCTATAGAAAAAAAATCCCATAAATATAACAGGGTGGGGTATACAAATATAGGAAACCTATGGGCTAGACCCGCACTGGGTGAAAAATGGGTGTTATTATGGTTTATATCAGACTCCTGATACCACGCGTCATGGAAATGCAGAATAAGTTTGTACATGTTTGTGCAGGATGGATGACTTTCCAGGGAATTCCATGGTATTTTACTGATATAACTATTACACTGTAATTTATTCCCCCGTTTTGTTGCATCAGGCCTAGCCTGGTCAGAGTTTTTTCCTCTCTCTGTTGTTTCCCATTTTCCTTTTCCTTTTATTAACTCCTCTAGGCCATTTCCTTCCTAAACCAGCTTTGAAACCAAGGACCGACATTTTGTAATATTCCTACTGCATGCAACCCACATTCAGAGTTTATTAACATAATACAATTGTTTATAGATGTTTCTCATGTTAATAGATTTCAAACATGACCATTCTTGTACTCATACTGTTCCATGTGCATTCTTCTCCATGTGATTCAGACCATTACTGCCATTAACAGCCAAGTCAAGCTTAAGTGATTATCACTTAGCTATAACCTTCTTGCTTGTAAGGGAGCCAAGTCTGAAATACAAAGCATTTTCTGCTTGTCATATATTACTATAACTGAATTTAAGATGTTCTGTTCAGCTACAGTAGATGGCATTATGTTAATTCTAATGTTAAATCTACTGTTGTTGTTATTATCATGATCATGAATATTTGTATTTAACTCCCTGGTGCTGTACCAGGTAGAAAAAACAGACAAGGTAAAACAAATCATTTACTTATATTTCACAATGTAAGAGGTGACAGGAATGTATAAATACACATTGATACTGGAGCACAGTTGGTGTGGCCCTGCTCTTGTGAGCTTACAATCTAAGGGGTAAGGGGGAAGAGTTTACAGTTACACTTGTGGAGAAAATGAATAGTCCCCCATAACATTTTTTTTTTGTTCTAAATGTATTTCCTAAGAGCTGTTAAATAGAGCAAATAACTTTATAACTGTGATTTTTGAAGGAATTTCCAGGGCTTTCACAAATCTTCAATGGTATTCAAGTTATGGCTTTGTATTCACTTTGGTCTTCTGGAGGTAGTTCTTCACTGGGAGTGAAGTACTGTAGATTTTAGGTCATTGCCACGGTGATAAATTGACGACCCTTGGCAAAGGTTTGCTGCTGACTACTTAAAGTTCCTGTCCAGGCATACGCTAACTTCCTCCCCCTTATGCCCCTGGGGAACAGTGTAAAATTAGCCACTTCAAAGTATCTCAAAATGAGAGTCTTGCTTTTCTGTAGTCAGAGACAGCAGTGGGACCACAGGGCTTGGCAGGCTCACTTGCTCTGAGAGCTCCAAGGAACAGAGTATCTGTTAGACCATTTTTTGTGGTCGTTGGGGAATGAAATTGAGAGAAGCAGAAAACTTTTCACACCTGTGACTGCTTCTGCAGATTCTACAGAAAAAAAGGGAGGCACATTGGACAGGCATCCGGTAAACTCCTTGCTGCCTGATTTTTGCTGTTAAGTTTACAGTTCTTTTATGTTTTTTTTGGCAAAATCTTCACATATCATTTCTAGGTCCAGATGTACTGAAGCATCCCGACAGCATAATATTCCCACCACTATTTTTCATTGTGGAGGCGGTGTTCTTTTGGCTATAAGCCCATGTTTTTCCTCCGAGCAAAAGCAATGTCTCTATGGCCAAAGAGCTGTACTTGTGTCTCATCTGACCACAGGACATTCTTCCAGGATGCATAATCTTTTTCCAGGTTGTTCTTAGCATACTTCATTCTTGAAGGCTTTTCCGCAACCTTGCAATTTATCCTTTTGCAGGGCTCTAGTGAATTTCTTTTTAGGGACAACAATTCTTGACTTGGCTACATAATTTCCTAGTGTCTCGGCACTTGTTCTGGAGTCTTTGCAATCTTGTACTTCCTACCTCTTCCAGGCTTATTTTGTATTGTGTGGCTCTCTTTGATTTGTTTATTATACGTCTCACTCAAGTTCCTGAATTATGTACATGATATGTATTATGGATATGCATGTTATGTACATGCATATGTGTTATCTTCATGCATCCTTAATTCGTTAGAGACATATTTCTACCAATTTGGTTGATTGGCAATTTTGTACTGCAAACATTATGGAGTAAAACAACTATTCACCATAAGAATTAACTGTTGCTTTAAATTTCATGGTAGTATAACATTTAGAAAATCTGTGCTAAAAGGCTTCCTAAGAACTTGTTCAATGTCTCCCATAGCATCCTTACATTTCTAGGAATATCACAGTCTGTATGTGTCAAGAAAATGCAAATTGCATCCTAGTGTAAACAGTACAAATGACCATCCTGCAATATGCTAAAGAAGATAGATTCTGCGGCACTACGTCAGCACGGATCTTTTGTAAAATATGTGATCAGTATATGAATTTCATGATTGCAGTATGGATGCTTCCAATTATCATTCTGACTCATAAAAATTGTATGTCGTATGCTAAAGATGCTGATGAACAGATTGCAGCTGGCCTACTATTATCATATAAAACAGTACAGGTAAATGATATAAATTGCTTAACTTGCAGATTGTACCTAGGAAAAAATAAGCAATTGCAATATGCTTAAAATTTGCACAAACACTGGAAAATGCTGAAGTTACACTTCTGATAAGACAAGGCTTTATTAAATGTTTGCATTGTTTAACACAACAACTTGTTTCAAATATATTTTTACTGGGTGTTAAGAGTAGTTCAGTGTAATTGTGCTTCATTTTTGTATGAACAGTAGTTAGTATCTCTCTCTTGGATCCTAGAATCTATGCATATGCAAACATCTTCACATTTGGGGCAAGGAGATTAAAAATAAAAATGAGACTCCCCACCAAATATGAAAATGTCAGTACCTTACTTGAAGAACTTCTCCATCTTAAAAACCCAGCCAGGCGCAGTTGAAGTATGAAAAACACACAATGTAATCTAGTGTCAACTCCTGCATCTTCATGAGCTCTATGGCAAGTGAAATGTAACAGTAATGCAACAAGACACGGCGCCTTAAAATAATATTCACACTCCTTGAACTTTTCCCCATTTTTAAATGTTACAGCCACATACTATTTTATTGATTATGTGATAGGTCAACATCTTTAACATCTTTATTTCAACATCTTTCATTGGCAGTGTACATTGCAATGTGGGAACGTAGCAGTGAACAGTGCCATAATTCTTACATAATTCTAAAAAAAGGCTACATGGGCCATAAATAGTTCAAATGCTAAAACTCACAATATTTGTTTCAAACATGTTAAAAAAACATACACTGAAACACCACCAAAAAGTGCTATATATTATTACCAGTGTTACGGGATAAGGTGCTCACATCTAATTACAAACATTTTACATTTCAAAGAGATTCTTCAAAAAAAGCCTAAAAATTGCAAGTTTGCAGATAAAAAAAACTCTTTAATAACGGATGCCCCCCCCCCCCCCCCCCCATGCTGCAACCACATTAGCCGCACATTGCATTCACACTGAGAGCATGTTATTGAAGAAGAATTTATCCCACCCAGGATTTGAAATCAAAGCTTTAAATCTGTATTTCATTTGTCACCAGCCTCAAAACTCAGATTGCTTAATGGACTTTGTCTGTCAGTCGCCAGCCCTGGAATCTGTTTTTCGTTTATTGCCAGCCTCTGAACACAGATTGTTTATAGACTTGCCTATCTGCCGCTAACTCAGGAATTGTATCTGTTTTCGGTCTTTATTAAACCCCTGAACTCTGTTCTGTCTCATTTGACCGTCTTTTCCATGCTTCACCCACATTTGGCACTCTGCCCAGCCATCACCTCTTGCCAGAAGTCTAGCTTTTCCTTGGTAGTAGCCGGGAAGCCTGACAGTTACATACAGGTGGACTTCTGTATGTAACTCAGATTTGGGGGTCTACAGATTAGGGTCGTATTTCCTCATTAACAAGGGCTTTATTTCCATTATGAACATAGGAATATAACCCCCCTCTCCTATTTCCTTTGTTTTTCCCAAAGAAAGTAGCACATTGAAGTTTGGCAACGCAATCATATGTGGAGTCCAGTCATGTCTCAGCCACACTAGTGAAATCACCATCCAGTTTTACACAATCAGCTTTAGTAGCATTATTTCCTGCAGGTTCATGCCATACATACATTTTTCCTGCTGGTTTGTTATACAAGGAATTCCTTATCCACTATACAAGTCCTCACCATCTCCACTATCATGCGATCTACTCTATTTAACCTATTCTCTCCTTTGCATTTACTTTTGACCTGTTCTCTAATGTACCTCTGATATACTGTGATTTAGATACAGGTGGACTCTGTTTTTATTTAGGACAATTGCTATGGGGTGCACCACTTATTCCATTTAACATGTGCTCATACCTCAGTAAATGCAATCACTAGTTTGGGAGTGGACATGGAAAAAGCCACACCTTCCTCCCTTAGGGAGCACCAAAAAATATTCGCAAACCTATATCCTCAAAAATATATCACTTTTATTTACACATGAAATTTCATAAAAACACTTACATACAAATACACAAAGCACAAGACATTTAAAAACAGTAATGCTAATCCCCTATCATATCATCAAAATATCTCAAAACTCCCACTAATGGGATATCTTATTTATATACATAGTATGTGTCTCTGTTCTAATGCTGTTAACTAATCAAATTCTATTAAAATACAAGTCTGTATTGTGCAGGGAGAAAAGAATCTCTCTACATATACATACTTAGGTATTGTGAATACCCCCCATGAATGATCAAAAAAACACCCCTTAAACAATGAATATTATACCAATGAATCTACAAAAAAAAAATTATGCTCAGAAAGTGCTTAAAGAGGACCTAAACCATATCCCCCTATTAAACAAAACCTTATCACATATTATCACCAATAAGAAACAACTATATTGTGAATACCCCACATGAATTTTATTTAGGAATATCAGAGTACAGGGGGCTAAATACATATATATGCACATCACACTTTTCAGTTTTGTATTCTTGAAAAAATGGAATAGCATATATAATTTTCCTTACCTTTCATAAATACTTGCCTAGGCGCTGACTTACTTACCACTTTGCAGTTATTTGCCGAACTTTTGCAGGTTTATGTCACACTTGCCACATTTACCACATTAACAAAATTTGCCCTGGTCACCTGACTACACTGATGTTTGGGGTATTTACTTTTAGTTTACTTCAGTGTTAACCCCATTCAATGTTTATCTCGTCAAAATTGTCTCTTTAGGTCATTTTTTACCTGTTATTGTGAGCTTGAACATCAACTAGTATTTCAAAAAACAGTTTTCATTAATTATTATTATACTCATTATAGACACCACACATATATTCTAAGCCAAAATGTAAAAGTGTGCTAAATAAAAAATAAGTGGATTTAAACTACATTCAAAAAAGTTCCATCCTTACAGTCAAATCGATATGTGGACACTTTTTTCCAATTAGTCCAGTGGTATTTGGAAAAGGGGTATGTTGATCGAGGAGGACTGACAGCCTAACAGATTTAGAGAGAGTAGCATTAAAAGAATTAAAGATGGACAACAATATTATCATAAAACCCTGTGATAAAGGGGCAAATGTGGTTTTAATGACCACCACAAATAATGTTAAGGAAATCAACTGACAGTCGTCTCACAAACAAGCTTATGATTAACCTATGATCTCTTTGCAGTTATAGTGAGACAACTAAATGATTTATTAGATACTGCATGTGAAGAAAACCTTATCAGAAATAAGCAATATCGGTATCTGGAGGTGAATGACTATATTCCTACCTTGTACATAATCCCAAAAGGCTGATTATAGTGGGAAATGCAGGACCTACAAGGCATATAGCCTAATTCATTGACGCTCATTTAAAACACCTCTTAAACCAGCTTGCCTCTTTTGCGCACGATAGTAGGGCTGAACTAATCAGATTGTAGAATGAAAAAATTGAACCAGGCTGGCTATTGGCCAGCATAGATGTTGAGGGACTGTACACGTCAATCACACATAACACCGGGGTCATAGTGGCACATACTTCATCTTACATATAAAATGGATCCATTACAGATTTCTGGATTTCTAGATATTAATATTCTATAAATTGGCTCAACTTTGGAAACATGCACAAGAAAACCATCAGCCAGAAATACACTCTTACATTTTGCAAATCATCACCCATTATCATTACGAAGGGGCATCATGTATAGTCATTATTTGAGATTACCTAGGAATTGCAACTCATATGAAAAACATAGAGAAGAAGCTGCAGCACTAACAGGATGTTTTAAGCATCGGGAATACCCTGGAAGGCTTCTGAGGTCATGCAGCGCAAAAGCAGCCAGACTAACCCGGGTAGAACTGCTAAATCCAGCGGAAAAGACAAGCCTATTGACAGATTTAATGGGACGAATTTAAAACTGTCCTATCCAATCATTGGCATGTCCTACACCTAGATTCAAGAATTGTAAAAATAGCTGGATCACACCCACTCTTGACAGCCTGAAGAGCTAGTAATTTGAAGGATCACCTTGGAAAAGTGAATTTAAGAGGAAAATTGGTAAAGCATGATTGGATTCATCAAAACCAATAGGAAGTTTTAAATGTGGCCACGATTCAATATGCAAATATATGCAGAAAACATCCAGCTTTATGCTCTCAAGATCTGACATAATAATATATCTGATATAAAGGACTTCATCAACTGCAGCACACATATAGTAAAATAACTGCTTACATGACCATGTGGCTTAAAATTTGTTGGAAAAACAAAGATTGACACTTTTGAATTGTTTATGTAATAATTTACTCAGTTTGTGAATTAATTTATTTATTAATTAATATTATCACGTTGATAGGCATTGGTGGTTGTACACTTTTTTGTATATCTTTTGGTTTGTGACTTTAAAGTTGGTAGCTCCTTTTTCTTTTTTGGAGCTTGTTTTTGGAGTTTCTTGGAATTATTGTCTATTCACTACTGTAGCATTTTTGTGCCGGCACAAAAACACTTAGGTTTTTAGAGAATTAGTTTATTTATTCAGATGGGTGTTGCCTATATTATATTCATCTAATCTTTATGATTGATTTGCTATATAAAAAAACAATTTTGTGGGTGATTTAGAGGAGTGGCTATCAAAACTGGGTTAGCAAATGTTTTAACTGTTTTTAAGTGTTTTGTATAGTGTCTTGAATAAAATGATTATTTAATTGTACTTATGGTTGTGCTCCCTTCTTAATGGCTATTGGGACTTATAGTCCCATATCCCATTTTCTTGTATACTGTTTTTATACTTATTATAGAACTTCTGCTCATTTTTCTATCACTGACGACGGGCCTGCTGTGTGAAGGATCCTGCTGGCAGTAATATGTTAATGAAGCATGGCTGCAAGGGGCTGGAGAGAGGTGGGTCTTGAGAAAGCCCCGGTAGCTGGGGCGAAACATGGCGGTGCGGCGCTCGCTGACCCTGCGTGTTGGGATCTCTGCAAGCATAACTGAAGCTTCCATCTTTTTGACTGCAGCCCTGGATATGTCCTCCCATTTACTACAGCCAGCATATCATCATCACAGATTGGTGACCATCTAACTGTGAGTCACCCCATGAGCCACCAGAGACATCCAAGGTCCCCTGGAAGTGCTCAGCATTCTCCAAACTTAATAACTGCGCTTTTTGTTGCAATTGTTTCAATCTACAAATTAAGTGTCACACAATTCATATGTCAAAGGCACAATTCAAGCAACTATAGAGAGCTATCAGGACTGGTGCACTTTAATCAAGCTTCAGACTCACAGACAAAGTCCATTAAGCAATCGGTGTTTTGAGGCTGGTGACAAATTAAATACAGATTCCAGGGCTGGCGACACACAGACAAAGTCCAATAAACAATCCAAAATCATGGGCAGGCAGAAAATAAGCAAAGTCCATTAAACAATCTGAAACTCAAACCGTGTGGTCCGTGCGAAGGTTAATCCAATAGCTGATCAGGAAGCAGTCCAGGTCAATCCAGTATAACAGTCAGGAGTTGCAGGTAACAGGAATTGCAGGTAACAGGAATCACAGCTTCCAGGAACTGAGCTGATAACACAGCAAGGAATACAGGCCAGGTATCCATTTAAATAGGGCTGTCAATTAGAGCAGGGAGGGATGTGTCAGAGTCTGAGTGAGGTTCCTTCCTGTCCATTCAGAGCCAGGAAAACAGGAAGTAAAATAAAAGCCCAAGAGCTTACGTTCTAGGCTTCGTGCAGTTGCAGTGAGCCGAAAACCAGGTGGGGCTGTTGGGCAGTGCAATGGATGAACAGCCAGGTCTAAAACAAACACCCAAAGCACTTCTGCGGCTGCGTGCAGAGATCAATGGAAGACGCCCAAAAGGCGTGGAGCCTGACAATAACCCACAGCATAGGCCTCAGTGGTATGTTAGAGAACAGGTCAAGAGTAAAAGCAAAGGAAAGTTCTACCTATATGTAACTCACAGCATAGGCCTCAGATGTATGTTAGAGTAAAAGCAAAGGAGATGATAGAGTCCACCTGTATGTAACTCACAACATAGGCCTCATAGGTATGTTAGAGAAGAGACCACAAGTAAAATCAAAGGCGAGGATAGGTTATATAAGGGGCAGTATATGATAGTGGAGAGGGTAAGGACTGGTATAGTGGATAAGGAAATCCTTGTTGAACAAACCAGTAGGCAAAATGAACCTGCAGGAAATAATGCTACTAAAGCTGTAAAACTGGATGGCAAATTAAAGTGTTCACAAAATGTTCACAAATGCCAGTAGTTTGTCAGGAAAAAATGATGTCATTAGTGTGACTGGGACATGACTGGACTCCACACATCACTTGGTGGTCAAATTTCAAGTGTTACTTTCTTTGGGAAAACATATAGGAGCATATAGGAATGGGGGAGGGGTTATATCCCTATGTTCAGAATGGAATTAAAGCACTTGAGGAAATACTACCTGAAAAGTTTAAGGATGTATAATTCGCGTGGAGAGATGTTAACAATGCTAAAATAACCCTTGGAGTAATATGTAGACCACCGACATAGCTGAGGAAATAGAGGTTCAGCTGCATAAATACACATATTAGGCGGCACAGGCTGGTGAAGTGATGATACTTGGACATTTTAACTTTCCAGGTATTGGCTGAAGCCATAGTTCAACTTCAACTTCAAGTTCAACTTCAACTTCAGCTGCAAGGAGGAGGAAAAGTCTTACCTTGCTGCAAGATAACTATATAAGCCAGTTTGTAGAGGTGCCAAAGCTTCAACTGCAAGGGGGTACAAAAACACTAAATTTCAAAACACCCAGCTTCCCCAGTTTCAAGGATGCACTTCAGGAAAGACAGGGGGTAACTGTTCATGACTAAGGATAAAGATGCCAGGTGAGAATGCTTTCATCAATTCTGAGTATCAACATTGCAAAATGTATCCCTATTGGCAAAAGGTCTAAGTAACCAAAATTGCCTGTGGACAAAAAGGCTATATAGAACAAGAAAAAGCTGAGCTCTCAGCGGTAACCTTAAAAAAAGCAGTTTACAAAGCCTGTAAAAAGGAAACAAAGCTGGCAAAAGCAGAAAATGTGCTGCAACAAAAGAAAACCCAATGTAAACATTACTTTAAATATATAAATTCTAGGAAAACTAAATCAGAACATGTAGTAACTAGTAGTAATGTGGAACAAATGGGTTCTTTAGCTCTGTGTACCCAAAAGAGCAGCAAGCAGCCAATACATGCAACACCACTGCTGGCAATACCCCAAGAAAAATTCTTTAATTGCAAAACATACATATCAACCAAATCAAAAAGGGCTAAATAATTTGAATGTGAATGAGACTGCTGGACTGAATGGGCTATGCTTAAGAGTTCTTGAAGTTATTTCTTCACCACTGTTTTACTAACAACAGGGCTTGTTACAATAGGGCTACTTAAAAAATGCGTGGGACCCTCAGCCAATCAACCCTGAGCTTAGCTCAGAGATGCAAGGAGCGTCAAGAAAAGGGGTTTCACACAGTGGGGCATCCCAATTTCAGGGTGCCCCATAAAGAGGAAGACCATGTGCCCTAGCATCCATCCATTGTGTAACACATGCTTGAGAGATCCTTAAGGGACTACATACAATATTATGTGACATAATATGCATAATACTATAAGTGACAACAGGTGTTACTCAGGACAGAAGCTGCCAGACTTACCTGATTGGCTTCTATGAAAAGTAATCCAAAGTCTGGTCTATTGATTTTGCAAAGGCGTTTGACACTGTCCCCGAAAGATGTCTAGGTTTTTAGGGTTAGAAAATACAGTTTGTAACTGGAAAATGAAAATTGGCTACAGAGAGCTGCAGTTAATACCTACTCTGTATGGTCCCTGGTTTTGAGTGGTGTACTGCAGGGATTAGTGATGCGCCCACTATTATTCAACTTGATTATAAATGATATAGAAAAAGAGAAGAATAAATGGGACTATCTCCATTTTTGCAGATTACACCAAGATATGCAGCACAGTGCAGACCATTGAAGATGCTCCCAAGCGTCAGGCTGATTGAAAATTTTCAGTGTCTGGGCATCCACTTGGCAAATGAATTTGAATGTAATGTAATGCACTTGAGGTCTAATAACCTGCAGGCCACATATGTCCTTGGAGGAGTAAAGCAGTGTCACTTAAAAGAGTCAAGGAATCACAGGATAGGGGTGTAATATTGCCTATTTACAAGACATTGGTGAGCTCTTATCTGGAATATGTGGTGCAGTTTTGGGCACCAGTTCACAAAAAGTATGCCCTGATTTTGGAAAGAGTGCAGAGGAGAACTTCAAAGCCTATTAGGGGAAGGGACGATCTTAGAACACATATTCTTGTTACAGCATCAACAGCTGACATTTTCAAAAAAAGAATTAGCTGCTTTTTTAAATTAAAAAAACATTGATCTGTAAAATGTCAACCCTACCTCTTGGTTGGAAAACACCAGACAGCTCAGGAAAAAGGTTGTAGTGAAGTGTATTGCAGGGGGATTAGCCCAAGCTCTGAACATTACAAAGAGCAATGTTAAATCCATCATCTATAAATGTAACGAGTATGGCACAACTGCAAACCTACCAAGATGTATCTGTGCCTAAACTGACAGCACAGGCAAGAGAGAAGCAGCCAAGAGATCCAGGGTCACAATGAGTGAGCTGCAAAGATCCACAGCTCAGGTGGGGAAACTGTCTACAGGATGACTATGTAAGGTCTGGGGTTCCTCCACAACATGGAAGCCTACGATTGCCTTCTCTAAATTTCTCAATGGCATGGCTGTCCTTCATGAGAAATACATCTCTTTTGCTGACCACATGGCAGCCTGGAACACCCGGAATTTTATATTTTTCAACATTGCAAATATGCCAAGTGTCAGGGGCACCATCAACGCACGTGGCCCTGGTTCACCCAGCTGTTCAGGAATATATGTTTCAGTAAGTTTAGGCCCTAATTGCTCCTCCTTCTTGGCCTCTCTCCTGTATTTATGCTAGCCTTGGTTCTGCTCCCCTAAACCAGCTTCACTTTGCCCCAGGTCTTTTTACCTTTTTAGGCGAGTTACCCCCTGTTTCCTGGCATCTTACACCCTTTTGAAGGGCACATACACCTGGACAGGAGGCATATAATCGGGCACACCGCCGTGCAGTTGTTGTGCATGCCTTCAACCTATTAAAATCATGCTTCTGGTGCCTGGACCATATAGGGGGCGCACTCCAGTATAAACCGGAGAATGTGGTTAAAATCATCTTGGCCTGCATTACCCTCCACAACTTTGCCTTACTAGAAAGAGAGGGAGGGAGACAGCCTATGTGGAGGAGGCAACCACTGTTGCAGCTCCTGAGGTACCCAGACACCTCTATTCAGGCTCACAGATCAATGCCAGCCAATCACCAGCATTTCGACTTTTTGGAATTTCTTTTTGAACTATTCAGGATTTGACTTTCCTGTGTTGTTATGTTGTACACCCCTTTTAATTATTTGGTTGTGATTAAACAACAACCAAAACAAGTTTCTGGTGTCTGAAACTTATTTGTGTTACATTGATACACTTGCTCACAACTTCGGCGGCTCCTGGCCAACACAGGGCCAAAGGTTTAAAAAATGAAATGTTGGACCTTATGCCTTAATAAATATGCCCCCCCCCCCCAAAGTCACCCAGGGGCTTAGTTATGTTTATGTGGCCTGGTCCCTGGTGGATGCTTGGTTTCGGGCCTCTAGCAGGGCCAGCATTCTCAAGTTATACTGCTGTGGGTGACCCGCTCAGAGTGTGTAGTGTGTTTGGCAGCTGGATAAAGGACCCAGGTGGCCTGAATCAGGTTGCAGTTTGGGATGCCCTGATTTGTGGAATGCATCTCTTAATGCAGACCTATTGAAGGTTAAGTTCTAATGTTGCTGGGAATAGACTGGGTACCTCTATTCTGGCTTCATATAAGTTTGGATTATGACCTTTTTTAGTCTCCATATTGACCAAAGCTTTGGGAATGGTGAGCAACACCCTGATTTTTTTTCCTGTTATTTGGCAGCAGTGGAGTGCCTGAGGGACAAACAGCTGGGCCTGGGGCTACATTGCCTTGACCAGGTACTATGGCTCTTTCAGTCTGTCTTCTGGGCTCTGGGGGCTGCGGTGATTGGGCATATCCACATCTGTAAGCACTGCCATAAAAGGCCTGGGTCAGGTGTGTTCTTTTATACACAAGTGGGTGGTTAATTTGCCAACAATTGAGTTAATTTAACAGGCCAGCACAAGCGGGAAAAACCTATAGACTCCAACATCATTGGCGTATGCACATCGCAAGCATACTTCCAGGGTCTGCTGGGGTGCATCACGCAGATTGAGCAGATGACAAGAAAAAACATGGCACCAACTGTCTGCTGTCTACACCTGCGAACAGCAAAGCTACAGCATGATGGAAAGTGCACATGCTATGCCATTCACCTATGCATGTTTACAAGCAGCCAAAGGTGACAGACTGGCCAGCGGAGAGGCAACATACCAAGGCAGGCACATGGCATAGTAATGGTGGAGGCCTGGTAGTCAAAGACAAACAGGGTTTGTCGAATTGTAGTCGAATTGAGAGCACAGAATAGGCCAGAATAGGCTGCCCGTTGAATTGCCAGACATTGACCAACACCATTAGCATGCCACCCAAGATGTGGCAAAGTTAACATGCCATCAGGCATATGCTGCAGCCACTATCACATGTCCCACTCTTGCCTGTTTGTAGGGGACCCTGGGGACCACAAGATGTGTGTAAAACACGGTAAAACAGTGTCAGCATCAGACAGAAGAGAGGCCCGAGAACTAACAATCCACCAGTAAAGGCAGGTGGAAATGCTGGGTGCGCCACTTGGCCTAAACTCGTTCGTGACTCCTAACTGCCAGTACTATCGGCCGGGAGAGCTGGGTCAGCCATGTTGCTGAGCTGGGTCAGCAAGCACAATCTGACAGTACTAGCGGAGGGTAGAGCAGGGTGCGCCACTTGGCCTAAGTGCAACCCCGACTCCTATCCACCAGTACTGTTGACTGGGAGAGCTGGGTGCAGTTTGGAGATATCTAGGCACATGCTGCTTCCGAGTCTCAGTGGTGCATATGCACAGACTGGCGTGGTGACTTACCAGCTCCAAGGGAACAGGAAATGCATTTGGCGGATACACAGGAGGAAAATGTAGAAGATATTATTTTTAAGAGGAAGGTGTGTGCATGTGGACCTAAACTAGGCCAAGCCAGGGCAGGCAGGAAAATAACATTGGTATTGATTTTGGTCTATGCAGACTGCAAGACCGACACCCACGAAAAGAGGACATCCTCCTTTTCAGGTCCCCCCCCCCACACCAGCCCCGGAACCCTCGGAAGAGGAGGAGGTGTTGGGCTTGGAGTCGCACACAGGTCAGGAGCAGTCAGGTAGGACATAAGACAACAAAACACAGGTTAGAAGGAAGGGTAGAAGGAAATCAACAATGACATGTATGCTAAGTGCTGGTGTCTTGTGCTTCTATTTCCCTGCAGACTCTTCTGACCAGGGTGAATATGCCACAATGGGACAATGGGGCCACCTGAGACTGGAACAGCACTAGACTTAGGTGGGTGCAAATCAAGTCAAGCAGATCACTACACAAGCAGATCACACATAACACATGTGCAGACTTATAACATCTGCTGGCATATCATTCCAGACCCAGATGAAGGGATGGCATCGAGGCGGAGAGTGGTTTCCTAAAAGAGCAAAGGGCAGTGTTGTGTTAAGTAGTGAATATTTGGGGGGCCCTGAACAGGCACATGTGTGTTTAAACAGGCGTTAACGTGCATTTCTTTTGTCATTACGTTTTATAGCTGTTTATTTATCAATATTTTATATATATATATATATATAAATATATATATATATATATATATATATATACAAAGTTTTATTTGAAAAAAATCAGCACACCAAAAAAAGCACAGCTCAAGCAGGGGTGGGGAATGGTGTGGGAAAAGAGGAGGTGGACTAAGGCCAAAAAAAGATGAAGAAGGTGAGTAACAGTGGTTGGCAGCAGCCAAAGAATGAAACTACTTGGTAAAGATAAGTCACAATACATACATGCACACTACATGGGATGCCCCAACTGGAACCAAAGGGGAAAGGTAAGTCACAATACATACATGCACACTACATAGGATGTCACAGTTGGAATCAATGGGGAAAGGTAATTCTCAATACATGCATGCACACTAAATGGGGTGCCCCAATTGAAACCAAGAGGGGAAAGGTAAATCACAATACATACGTGCACACTACATTGGATGCCCTAACTCAAACCAAGGGGAAAAGTAAGTCACAATACATACATGCACACTACACGGGATGCCCCACAGTTGGGAGCCTTGAAGAAATTAAAAAATCCTTTGCGTATGATGGAATGCCAGTGATGGCCACAGAACACCAAGATGGATGGACACACCAGACGAAATTGTAAAAGCTTGGCTAAAATATATGCCTAGGCCAAGCAATTATGATTGCATATGCACGGCCGGGAAATTCTTGGAATGTGGCTGGGAATCATACGTGCTTTCGCAAATTTCGTGTTTATGAGTTTAATCCCGCAAAAAAAACAAGTATTCACGTTGTTGTTGGCTTTTCCACCTCCAAAGCCATGCCCTGTTTCACTTTTTGGGAGAGCCAACTGTCTCTCTTTCAAAAGTGCCGCTGTGACGAGGTGCAGCCAGCTGGCCACATCACTGGCACTTTGTTCGGGCGCATGGCTGAATGGAAGTCAGGGATGTGGCCGTCAGTGGAGATCGCATCCTGGGGGGACTTGGGGGATTTCACACAGTGAGACATCTGGTAGGAGGGTCTAGGCAGGCTAGCGCCCGGGCCTGGAGTCTTTTAAATTCCAGGGGTTGGCCACAAGGGTTTTGACCTGCTTTAAAGTGATACAAATTCTTCAGCTGTCTATTTAAGGACAACCTGTTTTGGGATACCACGCTGTTTGAAACCGCCAGAATTGGCCAAAAAATCTCACCATTCTCGGGGCTTCTACTGCATTTCTGTAGCCCATGGCATCACTTGCCAATCTCAAATCAGCCTTGTGGGTGTGGAAACAGCAGCAACATTTTTTTGAGCTGCCATCAAGCCAGCAGCATAGCCCAAGATTCTTGAGTATGAGGGGGGCACGGAGGGATTTTCAAGGGTTTTGGTCTACTTTATCCCCTTTTTTAAGTGCTGGTCCCGAAAATTTTACATGGACAGCATTTTCTTCCTGTAAGAGCAAATAAAATTCTCACCCCATCCCGGATCCAGCTCTGGGGGTCTCCTCATCCCCTGGTGGACCTTCAATCTTCTGGCCAGGGTCTTCAGCAGGCTTGCGGTTTCTGCCTGTTCCCTCCTGCCACAGGAAGGGATCTTTTATACAAGTGAGTGAGATGACATCAGCTCACTGCTAGTATAAATGGCCCCTGCCCACAGCGTGAGTGAGACACAAAGCCTGGAGTGAGCGGCGGAAGCCGGGAGTGGGGCAAAGGACATTGATCCTTTGCCCTGCTCCTGGCTTCTTCCACTCACTTCTGGCTGAAGATCAATCGGTGTGGGACAGCCCCCAGCAAAGGAAGGAGGTAAGTAGCAGGGAGAATAATAAAAAAGGACTTTTGAAAGTGTGTGTATGTTATTTTTTACACTCAACCCTTTGTAAACTGGCAAGGGGTCCTTGAGACCCCTAAATGAGTTCAAAGGGAAGGAGGGACCAGGAGGGTGCAGGAGATCCTGTGCCCACATAGGCTATGTGTGCTGGTACCCTTCAGAGCCGGGGGGGGGGGGGGGGGTTGCTGCTCGGCCTCCACACCCTGGTCTACCAGCCCTCAAAGCTGGTGCTCTGGCTGGTTTTGCTGTATGGGGGGGGGGGGGGTGATCATGCCATTTATCTCTATGACAGGCAATCCTGGAGTCTTTTAGCCTCCAGGGCCAATTATTTTGGGTTTGTCCTGCTTAAAGGCCTGGTGTCTCCAACCTTTGAGCCCAGTTACTACTGGATAAGCACAAGTCCAGGCCAAGGAAATAATTCAAAATAATGTGCACCAAGACAGCAGGCCCTAAACAAAGCAATTGATGCTGCAGGGGAGTCTGCCGATAAGCAGGGGCGTAATAATGGCACTACTGGTCAGGGGTATGATAGGTAAGTCTATGAAAGTGAACTTTCCTTTTAGCTATGTTTAATATTTATTAAAATATTTATTTTTATTATTTATGCTTAACTAGTTTAACAACGAGTAGATCAATGTCACATATGAAGTAACAAAAAGCTAGAACAGGTGGAAAAGGCATCATTGCTTTAAGCTCTTGGCTCTATTTCAAGCATTTATATCTCTTAAAAAACTAATGCTAGAATAATCAACCATGCCAAGTTTATTTTGTTAATTTATAAGGGTCACAAAAAAGGCCTTTATGCCCTACATAAAAAGTGTGGAGGGGCACATTAAAGCCTGGTCAGCGAGCCCAGCCAAATAAAAGCTGCTTTTTAAAAGTGTTTTATTCCTTTTAGACCTTATTAGTTCAAAGCAGGAGTTTTACACTCAACGTACATAATGTTCAGTAAGAAAAGCACTCATAACAAAGATACAAATTTTTAGATTACCTTTCAAACCTATTATTCCACCAGAAGTAAAATACCCCCAATCTAGGCCTTTTTTTTAAAAGCATATTTTCTTTGGCAGTGCTCTCAGGTCATGAGCTACGGAGAAAAGAGCTAATGTCTCATTACGCTTTGATGTTACAAGCATTTCTTCCTAAGGAAAGTGTTCTAGCAGCCGCTAGTAAACCACGTTACAGGAGCTCAGTGTACAGGTGCCGAATTGTAGATGAATTAGGTGAAGGGTCCGACTGGAGAAATTTGGGCCCACCCAAGGAAAACATTATTGGGGCCCACCCTTCAGCTAAAATCTAAGCAAGCTAAATCATAATGTTGCAGTCTAGTCAGAAGTTTTTTGTTTTAGTTATAGAAGAGCGAACTTGCTAAAAATTTGATTTGGGTGATTCGCCGAATTTCTCCAAGAAATTCGGGTTTATGCAAATCAAACCTTTGAGAATCGCTCATCTCTAGTGGAATGTGCGATACACACATCGCAGTGTCACCGGTGCAAGTCGTCTTCCAACCCGCGCTGACAGTGCGACTGGCCTTCCCCACTCCCACTGTGATGTGTGTATAGCACACTTACCTACATGCTGGCTTCCACATCATTCTGGCCCAGAACGACGAAGAAGCCGGCATTACATACGGCACAGTGGGATCGGGGGAGGAGAGCCGCACTTTCAGCGGGTGGTGAAAGCCGACATGCACAGCTGACAGTGCGGCCGGCCTCCCCCACTCCCACCATACTGTGTATATCACACACTTACCTACATGCCAGCTGCCCCATCATTCTGGTCCAGCAGCTGGCTGCAGGCGCAAGTTGGCTTGCAACCCAGCATGTGCCCGCAGCCAGCCACTGGGCCAGAACAACAGGGAGGCCGGCATGTCACACAGCATGGTGGGAGCGGGGGAGGCCGACCACACTGTCAGCTGTGCAAGTTGGCTTCTGCCACGCACACTGGATCCAATCGTGGAACAGGAATGAGGATGGTGGTGAGTTGTTTTTTTTTACACACCGCCCTTTGTGCCAGTGAATTTCGGGAAAAATTCGGTCAGCACAAAGCCTCAAAATTTGGTTTTGTGCCGAATGAAATTTTTCTTTTGATTCTTTTGATTCTAACGAACCAGTTCACTCATCTCTAGTTTTATTCACATATGATAAAATAAATTTATCAAACACCGCGCTTGCACTTTAAAAATTCAAATATTATCTACATATATATACAACAAATGTCCACGCTGGAGTAAATCAAACTGTGTTGGATCAGTCTGTAGAAATTTCACAAAGTTATTTTGTATTAGTGTCAAAACACAACACAACTCCGCGGGACGTTAATAATTCCTTCAATCTCTGTATAAAATTTCATTCAACACCTTTAAGTAATGTCCACCTCCTATGTGATTCCAATTAAGACTTTGTGTACATTCCCATCACCACATTATAAATCACGTACCAGATAGGCTATAAAAACTTGCAGTAGATTTAAATCCTCTTTAAAGTGTCAAGGCTTGAGTATATTTTCCAACCAAATATAGGGTGTATTGGAGCAATGCTATTGAAATTAGATCCTCTTTATTATCCAAAACTCTTTATGAATCCACCACTTCCCAAGGCTGTAGACAGTTAGAGATACAGAAATAGCCAACCACTTATGGGCTAGGCACTAACAAAGAGGTGGATGCAGGTGGATGCCATTTCTCTCCATGCTAACACCACAGAGGAAGCATCCACCTGCATCCACCTCTTTGTCACTACATACTCAAGCCTTGACACTTTAAAGAGGATTTAAATCTACTGCAAGTTTTTATAGCCCATCTCTAGTTTTAGTCTTCTGTGCAACTGACATTGTGCAACTGTAGTTTACATAAAAGATTTAATAACAATGTTACTATAGACAGTCTGCCCTGCAGAAGTTTCCAAATGGCAGTAACCTTGCAGGCAAAATGCTGTACCAAAGTAGCCATCAGTGACAAATAAAATGTAAAGCTAAAAGTAATTTCGTGACTTAATGGTTAATACCCTAATCTCTTTGGGGGAATTCCTGATAGTGACAAACTTCAAATCTACTTTGACCCAAATATTTCCAATTCAATTCGCCTTGGCCAGACCTGCACTATACGGGTCAAAATATTCTGCACTTTTTCATTTTTTTCTGCTATGTTAATGCTTAAAGTCCATTTCCAGGCACACACTAACTTTCTCCCATCGTATCCCCCTTGGGGTCAGTATATGATGAGCCATTTCACCTGAAAATCTCTGATCATATGTAAATAGTAAATACCTTATGTATTCTACACAAAACTGATATTTTCGCTTCAATTTCTGGCAGATGGCTGAGCTGGGAAGGGCGTGTCAGGAAGCAGATTTTGGAGTGTTGGGCATGCTCCTGCTGTGGTCAGAGATAGCTGTGGGATCACTGTTACTTGTCATGCTCAAGCTCCAAGGGACACAGTAGCTGCGGGACACCCTTTCTGCATGCCTCCTGAAGGAATGACATTGGAAAAAGGGTAAACTTTGGAGCCTTGCTGCAGCACATGGAACAGGTATCAGTTGAGCTGTTTGCTGGCCAGTTATTGCCATTGGCTTTAGTATCCTATTAAAAAGTATGTCTCTGCTTTGTTTGAAGCTATTAGCCTGGGATTAGCATAGGTGCTTACATTCAAAGAACTAAGAGACCAAAAAGCCCAGGAATACCAGACCCCATGCTGTTTGGCACAAATCCAGTGCTCTTCCAGAGCGCCATAAAAAAACAAATGCATGTAGATGAGCACCAGGCTTTTCCTGGTGGGGGTAATTGTATAAGGGTATGAGCAAGCCACCAGCCACATGCCAGACAGGTGGTTTGCCGACTAAAATGGGTATTTGCCTCCTTACCAATTTCCAAGTATGGAAATGCAAAAAAGACTACTCCCCCCATCATTTTAATAACATTTTCAGATAATAATCTGTGTTTGCTGTAATGTTTCTTTTTGCCTATTCAAAGCTGGACAGGGTCCACCCACCTTAACTTCCATCATCTTGTCTTCAGGGGGTTACAGGTTACTCCTTTATCAGGAAAAAGGAAAAAGGTAAACAGCTCACCTACAATGATATGTTACTTTGTATGAGAAAAAACTTCTTTTCACTTTCAATGTCTGATTCAGCACCTGGTTAAAAGAAAATTCTATGTACATATGGCGTCAAATCAGTCCCAATTAAAGTAATTGTTAAAGAGAATAAAGACGGGTATTGAGACGTCAAAGCCTTAGTCAGTTGCTGGTAACAGCACTGATTCTGAAATAAAATCACTTGTATCTTGCCTATTATTTATGCATTAATGTGGTATCACAATTTTAGCTATAGGATTGTGTCATTGTGGGATTACAATTTCTTTCTTACAATTGTCAATCTGGTTTTATTTTATTTACACGTTCCACATTGTGTAATAAAAGGTAAGCTCACAACAATGGTGTTCAACCTTTTTTACTTCAGCATAAAGGTCAGGTCAGATAGAGATTGTGATCGTAATGATGCCAAAACTGGAGACTGAGTGTGTACAACAGATCATACATGCTAAGTTGAAGCAATGGATCTAGATTTTGAGCATTTACATTATGCTCATTCTGTTCTAAATGGACTAGTCAGCAAAGTCTTTCAAACCAAGTCAGTAAATCAAAGTAAAATGACCACCAGACAAAGCAAACTCATTTGCGATGCTTTAGAATGTTTACTACATAACCCCAATTTTTGTAAGAATTTCAATTGCAAAGTGATCAGGGACTCTGATCTTACAGAGCAATTTACTCATTTTCACATTTATGGGGGAAAAGACTTACTCTTTAAAACTCAAGCACTCTTAACAAATATGAAGGGTTCCAATAATATTAAATTGCACAATACATGCCTAGAAATCCAATTTAGGTTTCATCGAAAAAAAAGATTTACATCAAATAAATCAAAAATCCGTATTGAGTAACACATAACAGAGTCATATTACTTCATCTCTGGATGGTTATCTCAATTTATCTTTAATTTGTCCTCTCTGGCACTTTCAAGTAGGGTAGAATGAAGTATATATTCTCCAGTCCAATGATCTTTTATTTTATGAAATTTCGCTTTTCATTGTAAAGCATAATTTCTCAACTTTAGTGCTTTTAACCAGTTTTGAAATATTGAAGATTTGAAACAAAACATAGAATGAAGCTTGCAATAAAAGTAGGATATGAGAAGCATTCTTGCTTGATAGATTTCTAAACATAAAAAGGACCTGAAATACTAAAGCTAGCCAGTCATAAGACATAAGAAAGTTATTACATTAACTTAGATTTCAGCTTCACTGTCTGATAAAAGCCCTAGTGGATGGCTAAAACCTGAATAATCTGGACCTGAACCTCAATTTACTGGTGGGTGATGACCGTGGCTGGATTGAAAAAACATTTCACTGTGCCAGTAATTTATTTTTATAAAAAATATTCCAGCCAAATTATTGCTTAATTATAAAGCACCATAGTAATCCATGGTGCTGTACAAAGTAGAAATTACAGGAGGGTAGGACAAGTAATATACTTATAATATATAGGCATTCATTATAAGTAGTGTTCCTCTGGCTGAATACAATAGCTCCAGCCACCTCAACGTGTGAACAGGTGCAGGGGTCCCTACACCATACATAATAATAATAATAATTATAAATTAATACATATGAATAAATAAATAAATGTCCCACACCAGGCAGCATTCTCTTTTCAGGTACACCTGGTGGGGCGGTTCCCTCCAAGTTTGGCAGACGCTGATTTTCTGATGCTGGGGAGTCCCTAATGCATCCTCCCAGTGAGCATCTTTTGCCCCTCCTCCTTCCTTGGCATCCTGCTAAGCTAATACCAGGCCACCGGAGTTGGAAGGCTTTTATACCAGAAGGAGGCTCTGTGGAATCAACCAACATGTGACTAAAGACTTCACTGGAGGGTAGGAACATGCCGAGCGATGCCCTGGGAAATCTCAAAATCAGCAGATCAGACTTGAAGAGAGGACATCAATCAGCGGAGGAACAGAATGGGGAAGACACAGATTGATGAGCCTTTTTTTATCAGTGAACTGATAAGGTGGCATCCCAGATGATTTGTTCCAGATCCAGATTGGGTTGAATCAGTCCAAATCACCAATATCTGGGTTGAATCTAGCTTCGGCCCACATCTGAAGCCCATCACTAATTATGAGTCGTAAAAAACAGAAATATGAAAACAAATGTATATAATATACAAAATGTTTTAAACACATCAGTACAGGAATATATTTGGAGAGAGAGTCCTGCCCTTGTGAGCATACAATCTAAAGAATAGGGTGGAGACTAGTGGTTAGGTCACTGTACTAAGCATGATAGCAAGTGCTCTTAACCCTTTAAATGCCAGTCACGTAAAATTTACGTGGGTGCTTCTCCTCCACTTAAGTGCCAGCCACGTAAAAATTCACGTGCCTGGCATTTACCCCTGCTAGCGGGCAAAAAAAAAAAAATACTCACCTGACCCCTCGTTGGATCCGGCCGGGTCTCCTCTTTAATTTGGTGCCATCCGATCCCCCGTGGGGGCTGGGATGGCTCCAGGAGAGCCCCCGGAATACCCCCCCCCTGCTTTGGCAGCAGCAGCTGCTAACTGTGAAAAAAAAAATGACATTTACTTTTGCAGTCGCACTGCCTTCCTCCGGGTCTCCTCTTCACTGGGGGGCCTCTGATCGCTGCTCTTCAGCTTCAGGGGAGAGCCTGAAAGGGCTCTCCCCCTCCTCTCCCGACGGGCGCCGCCATCTTGCTGTTAAGCCCCGCCCCTACTAGCTAGTTCCTACCAGCCCCCATAGCTGGTCCCGGGCTGGTATTGCTGGGTAAGGGGGACCCCATTTCATTTTTGGGGGGGGGGGATTTTTAAGGGTTTTTAACCCTTAAAATTCCCAAAAAATGGGGTCCCCCCCGGGATGGATTTTTTAATTTTTACATTTTTTTAAATTAACCCCTTATGTTCTGTCACCCAGCAGCTATAAAAGGCTTCCAGCAGGTGAGCAGAAGCCAGTGATCGCCGAGGGACACAGTGCTCCAGGATGGATGGGAGGTAAGTATTAAAAAAAAATAAAAAATAATAAAATATTTTTTCTCTGTGTGTGGTGTTTTTTTTTTACACTTAACCCCTTGTGAACTGGTAAGGGGTCCAAGAGATCCCTATACCAGTTCACAAGGTTGGGGGGATGGCAAGTCACCTGCAACTAGCGGGTGACTTGCCATTAACCACCGGCACCCCCATTACCTGCCTCCCCAAAGCCCAGGGGGGGGCAGAAGAGCCCGTGGCCACGGTCTATGCGGGCTTGTAGCCTGCAGGGCCAGGGGCCACAAAAGCTGGCCCCTGCGCCCTGTTTCTACAAGCCCTGCATAGCTGGTCCCGGGCTGGTTACTTTGGGTAAGGAGACAATTTTCTAAAACATTTTTATTTATTTTTTTTTTTTACATAATAATATTGTAAAAAACAGAATAAAATTTACAAAAGACATTTCAAGTTAAAGCCTAAACTCTGCTGCCAAAATATATATATATATATATATATATATATATATATATATATATATATAAATTTTCCTGAAAATTCCAGCAGAAATGTCGCAAAACATGGTGCAAAATGGGGAAAAATGACCTGTCAACAGAGGGTGACAAAATCTCAAGTAGGCTGTAAATTAAAAAGGTTAAAAGTAGCTATGCATGTTGGGTATTGTTCTGCTCGGGGGACCTTGCGCTTTCAGGCTTAGCTTGTTTTTTCTGGTTTGCATATTTATATTTTAGGAAAAGGTGTTTTTTATTCAGCTTTTTTATACATTAGGGAAACCCTGCGCAAACAAAGAATTCTTTGAGGGATTAATTCCAGAAAGATGAGCCCACTACAACAAGCCGGGTACGCTTAGAAAGCTTAACATGTGTACTTTCAGGGAATATATGGTTTATGGGGGATATTCCAAATGTAAAGGGTTGTTTTGGTTGAAAAATCGCAAGGTGCGCACTTTGTCTGCAGAGCTGAAATTTTCAAGTAAAATTACTGTTATGCACATGCTTTACTTTGGGGTGTTTGGCAACTCTTCCACTGACAGTAGCAATGCATGTTGGGTATTGTTCTGTTCGGGGGATGTTGCTTTTTCAGATTAAACTTTTATTTTCTTGTTTGTAAATAGTTTTTTAGGAAAATGTGGCTTTGATTCTGCTTTTTTATCCTTTTTTTAGGGAAACTCTTTGCAACCAAAGAATACATTGAGGGATTACTTCCAGAAAACACATCAACAAGCCTGGTACACCTAGAAAGCTTGAGGTGTGTACTTCCAGAGAATATATAGTTTGTTGGGGGTATTTCAAATGTAAAGGGTTTTTTTTCTGGAACAACTGCAAGGTGTGCATAGCGCATATCACAGTTGCATTTTTTCTGAAAATCTCCTAAAGCGCTGTTTCAGTTTGGGGGAGTCTCCTGGGCAGGAAAGGGTGTCTACCTATATATATATATATATATATATATATATATATATATATATATATATATATATATGGTACCACTGTAACCGGGAGAAATTTCACACGCAATAAGATTTTATTGACAAACTTACATTTTTTTTACAAAAAAACACTACAAATTGTAAAAAAATAGATTTTTTTTTAATTTTTTTGCACATATTTCACCCAAAAATATTGAGAATACACCTAAAAAATGACAAACAAGACATTTCATGTTAAAGCCCAGACTATGCTGAAAAAAACAATATATCATTTTCCTGGGAAATCCCTTCAAAAATCACATTTGAACATGGGGAGCGCAAAATAGTGCAAAATGGTCTGGCAACAAAGGGTGACAAAAACTCCAGGTAGGCTGGCACTTAAAGGGTTAAGGGTGACAAGACTGTAAAGTGGGTTGATTAAGCTAGAAGGTTTAGCTAAATAGATTAGTTTTAATGGTACTTTTCAATTCTTGGACACGAGAATATGTGGAGATAGGTGGAAGCACATGTTAAAATCTTCCTACCTTATCCCCTTTGGGAACAGTGTAAATTTAGCCATGTCACGGAATCTAAAATCCTCTGATTATATGTAAACACATTATGTATTCTAAGCACTGCTGCTTTCTTTAGTAATTTCTGAGTCAGGAACTGGGAAGGGCATGTCATTGTGCAGCTTTACGAATCTAGAGCATGCTTTGCTGTGGTCAGAGAGAGCTGCAGGGCCACTGAGGCTTGCTGTGCCTGCTCATACTAAGAGCAGCAAGGAATAGAGTGGCTTCTAGACCACTTTTCTGTGGTTGTGGAGGAATGAAACAGAAAGGTATGCAAATGTTAAAGCCCTGTTACGGCTTTTACCTAGTGCTGCAGAAAATGGAGGAGAGGCACATGAGACAGGCATTGGGTGAGCTGCTTGCTCCCATAATATTGCATTTGGGTTTACATTCTTTAAAGATATGTGTAAGAACCCCGGGTTCGGCTCATGCCTGACTGATGGCTGGCGTCATATATCACCCTGTGTGCAGTTCTGTCAGCCATCAGTGGGTGTCAGCAGAGCCCTGACTGCTCTCTCTCCCCATCTTCCAGTGCACCTGGTGTAAGGGCTATTTAAGTGGACCCGCCCTCCACCTGCTTTAGCAGGATGTGGTTTTGTTTGTTTTGTGTGCTTTGTTTGTGGCTGTTCAAGCTGGCGCTCTGAATCTGAACACGAATCTAAATCTGAACCTGAGTCTATATTTGAACCTGAACCTGAGTCTGCATCTGAACCTGAACTTGAACCTGTACCTCCATGGAGTCTAGTGGCAAGCAGGCCTCTCCCTGGCTTCCCTGAGGCTGCTTGGCTATTTGCAATCCTTGCAGAAGGCCTCCTTTCGGCTTCTGTAGACTGCTGGCACCTGTCCTGGGCCATTGGGTGAGTGCGCCAGCACCTTAGCGTTGCTGTTGTTTTCCTTATTAGTTATTTTGTTAGTTAGCCTTGTTTCTTGTTCCTTTGTTTTTGTATCTGAATCTAAGATATTTTGTTTCCTTAGCCTTTAATAATAAAACCCTTGTTAGAACATTTCCTTTGTTCCTGTGTCTTTGCTCTGCCCAAACAAATCTGCTCCCCTGGCGTAGAGTTCATATTGGAGAACTCTCCGGCCTGACAAGATGTATCCCAATTCGCACTGGATAGCTGGTGCCAATATCAGAAGGAGGAGGAGTTTTTCTATAAGGTTACAGGATCAAAATATTAAATAACAGTTTGCTTCCTTGATTCTAATGAGTGGATTTGTATCATGAATACATTTGGTCTCAATATTGGCAAATTAATTTGGTTAGATTAATGACCATTGCCAATATTAATTTGGAATTCTCTGAAATTAGGGGGATTTCACATAATACTTAGAGAAGCCAGTCATCACCCATGGAAAAAACAGGAATTATGCTATACAGTACTTATATATACTATGAATGTCTGCAATAAAAGAAATAAAGTATGTCTTGAAATGGGAGAGACTGTTAGGCTGGTACTAGTAGCCAGACCACACCCTTATCTAAGTCCACCAATTATCTTGGCCCTCCAGTTTTAGATGTAAAGCTCGGCCTCCTCCATTCATCACCACTGTCGTGTGTGGCAATGATGTCATTGCCATGCCAATGCAATGACTGATCTCCTGCCTTCTTACAGAGAAGGACAGCAAAAAAAAATCCAGTACAATTCGAAAAGCAAAAAAAAAGCATTCTTTGTTCCACAACCTAAGAAGGAAGTATTGGCAGGTGTTTTGGTAAATGTATTTCACAAGTTCAGTGGGTTTTGGTAATCTTTAAGCAGCCATAATGGCAAGTTAACCATGGATAAGACTGAATAATGCATTCATAACACAGTGTATACTCAGTCTCAGGGCTGGATGCTTCTAAGTACTCCCATAATTTAGATGAGGACATCCCCATAGACTAGGTAAAGTGGCAAAAGCTGTTCAAAGTAAAGCATGGAAGTAACATGGATTCAGAATCAAGCTATTGACTTCAGAGGAGTTAAGCTGATAAAGGCAAAAGATTAAAGATTATTACAATTACAGATTATTGCATCTCTAGAACCCAAAGCAGAACTGTCTAAATTTATCATGCTGATATCTCTTTAAAGCCACATAAACCAGTTTTACACTGACTGAGTTGAATTTAAATCATGTTAGTATGCCTGGAAGCTATCTATGTTTAGATGCCCAGCATTTGCAAAGCATGTGCATGTAAGGCGAGGGTGCTCTGTTTTCTTATTTTTATTTATATTTTAGTTCAAGGGGGGGGGGGGCAGTGGCGCAAAGGATGCATCTGCACAAGGTTCTGCTGCAATTGTTGAAGAACCCCTGCTGTGATGGGTAGCTAAAATGTGAACAGCCAGAAGATCCACCAGAGTTGTTGATTAATGCCATCCTGAGCCTGGTGATGTTAGGCCATCTTGAGGAGAACAAGGGATATAAAGCGCAAATGATGATTAAATACTCACAGGGTTTTCATGCTAGTATATGAAACCCCATAGTATATTGATAGTGATTGCAAATGTATTTTCATTATTCAATTTTTAAAGGTGTGTGTTGTATTAAGGTTGCCTCTTTCTTCGCCCTGACAAAAATAAATCATCTATATACATATATTAGGGTGATCTCCAGCAGAAATCCAAATCATTTTGGCCAAACAAGAGCTTTAGTTGTTTAGTATGATTTTGCAAAGTATGGCTACACCTCTCCCATCTTCCCCTTTGTGGCATCACCTCCAAATATGCAATCAGAAAAAGAAACATACATTTTATAAAAAACAGCATCAGATAGGGTTTAGGGTGAATCCAACTATGTAACATGGCCTCTTTGACCACTGAGGGCTAATATCCTCTCACTGCTCCTGGTCATGCCATGATATAGCTGAATGATACCAAATATAGCCCATCCCTGGCCTTTGGTACACTTCAGATGTGTGAAACCCCCTGAAATTACCTAATTCTTAACTTGCTCCTCACTCATTTGCGCAGTCTGCCTCTGGACTATGGCTGTTGGTAGCTGCACACTGCCACAGGTAGCAGACATGCTGCTGGGACTACATGGTGTGTGGAGTGCGCAGTGCAGGGATGCTGTAGGCAGCTCATGCATGCACCATGGCAGCAAGGAGCAAGCTAAGAATCTAGTGATTCCGGGGGTTTCCCAAATCGGGGTGCCCCTGGGTGGGCTTATATCTGAACCTACAGTCTTTCAGATCCTACAGCCAGGGTTTTGGTCTTCTTTAATATGGTCACACACTCCCACAACATTAAAGGGGTTCAGCCTCTTCTCTGGCACACTTAGGACATCTATGGGAGGCCAAACAAATAATCAGAAATGTCCCATGACTGGAAAAGTAGGTGTAATGGAATAATCAAAAGTGATGGGCCATCAGCGGTCATGTGGGAGGGGGTCACTTTTTCTTTCCCTGCCTCTAGTCCAGACCAGCCCATGTGACCGCCAGCAACCAATCGCAGGGCCACATTTCTCTGGGGGATCAAGATTCAGGTAAGGATTTAAGGGGGTTGCAGGGGTCTATGCTCTGAAGGGCTCCATCTATCTGAGTCCCACACCCATTGTCTATATACCCACTTTACTGCTGGAATACCGTATGCAAATATGATGTAACCAGCTTGTAAATCTTAGTCATACTGTAGTTCTCTAGTAAGTAAGCTAGGACCACCACAGTATTTCTTGACTAATGAATTACCTACCGGTGGGTTAGGTATAAGGAAATAGCATGTGCCATTTCTTATGTTCAGGGTAAAACCAGTAGTTCTTCAAAAGTACCTAAACCTGGGCCTAAACAGTTAATCTAGGGGTAAGTGTCTCAGGCAGGAGTGAATTAGAAGGTATTAGATATAGTTTCTTCGACATAAAAGGGTATCGGAGCAGATAATGACATAGGGATGCCTAAGGTAGTTCTGCCTTCGAGTTGAATGTCTGTTCAATACAAGTAAAAATTAAACAGTGCTAGGAGTATCTTTATGGCCAGAGCACCCATGTAAAACAATAGGAATGACTTGGTTTAGCCGTAGCTAGTAAGTTCTAATTACAGTACACATCAAAACTATCTTTACTACCCCAAGGCTATGTGTGTAACATGTGGCAACTGTGACCCTGTCGGCCCCCCGACTAAAGCAGATGTTTACCAGCATTAGCTGCCCCCAGTAGCATAGAACTTGGTGTGACAAGTTAAACTTAATGATCTTCCTTAGAATAAATTCCAACTATAGCCAATATGTTATACTTAAAGGCTGGGATGTTGGGACTCAGGCTGATAGTGAGTCTTGTTTGTTCACGCATTAAAGGGAATATGATGGGGGGGGGGGAAATCACAGTCAGCCACTCTAACCCCCACAAAATGAAATAAAGTTTTTGACAAGATTTGGGCTTTAATTTGGGCTATTTTTTTCAAAAAATAGCAGCGTACCTTGCTATGCATTCCTCCAGGGCTGTCCTTGCTCTCAGGTCTGCGCCGCAAATATGGAAATCCCCTTTTCACTTGCGGCTCTGGCCCCCCTTACCAGTGTGGGACAACAATAGTTCTCTGAGGACCAATAATGAACCACACCCTCTGGCTTGAATGGCCCAGCGCCCACAGCAATCAAGCCTAGAGAACCCCTCCCTCCCTGCCCAGCCTTCTGCTAGTGGTATTCTTTCTCCTGACACAAATAGCTGACCCCCCACACCCCCAGCAATGGGGCAAATGACACTGAAAGCCGCCCGGCACTGCGGCAGAGCCAGGGAAAAGATTGCAGCCACTGGAGCCTGCCACCACAGCTGAGCCGTCACCTAAAGTGGGGGGGGGGGGGGGGAGAAAGGAGTTGCAGTCGTCCCAGCCACTGGAAAGGAGCCACCACCCAAGCTGGGGTGAAGGAAGGATGCACAGCCACTGGAGCTGCCACCGTCCACAGGTAGTAAGAAATGTCCCACCTCCTCCCTGCCTCCCACCTTCAGCTGCCCACTAGGTCACCCACCTGCCTTCCCACCCACCTTTCCACCTACCTACCCAGCTACTCAGCTACCTACCTGGTCACCCCTTTGCCTGCCCACCTACTTACCTTGAAATCCCCCCTCCCTGTCCTCCTACCTACCAAGTTGCCTAACGAACTACCTGCTTGCCCGAATTCTTGGTCACCCACCTGCCTGCCTATGTACCTTCCCACTCAATCCCGTGTGCATGTACGCACATCTGGGGGTATTTGGGGGGTGCAGCCACAGGCATTTAACAAGTGGCTCCTGGTCCTGTTAATAAGTAGCTTTTGTCAGGGCTGGAGTTAAAGGTGGAAATTGTCTAGGGTCAAGCTCCAGGACAGTTAGCACTTGGGGCTTCTGCACTGCACTTTATTTTCTATTAGGCCCGACAAATAATGCTGATCTGCAAGTCTGTTCTAAGATTGCAGGAGCTCTCCTCCTCTCCTGCCTTCACTCATCTGACATTACAGCAGAGAACAGTTTTTTATGCAGGAGAAAATTGGATGTGTGGCTTCTTACTGGGGCTACTGAGATAGCATGGTTATAGGGGTCTGCTGAATGTCTGGGGCTTGATACACTGGGAAATGGCTGGCAGGGAGGTAGGGACTGGCAAGTGCTGGCACAGAATTAAAAAGAAAGAATTTTCTGAATTTGGGGGTCCCAATTTTCATTTTGCCCAGGGCCCCACTTTGTCTAAAACTGACCCTGGTTGCTTGGGTTTTTGGAAGGATTTGATGTCATCAGGACTATCAAGACCAAGGTCATAGGAGGGAAGTATACTATATGAGTATCTCTCTACAGAGAGGGCTATAACCAAGGATAACTAATCAATTGTATTTAAAGTGGACCATCACCCTCCCGTGATCGGCCTCCCTCCCCGCGGGACATCCGAGATCGGGATGTCCCGCGGGGTGAAACCCCCCCCAAACGCCCCAAATCCCCTTACCTTGTCTCCCTCGCGCCCCTCTAGACGTGCGCGCGCCCGCGCTGGCCGTCTGTGAATGACCGGCGCGGGCGCGGGCGTCAAGAGTGAGGAGGAGCCGCTTGTCCGTTGCTGTCAAATCGCTTTTCCGTCCGCGCTGATTGGACGGCGCGGCCACGTGGGAGCGGGGAGAGGTGAGTTTTCCGGGTGATCGGGGGGGTTTCACACAGCGGGGCACCCCGATCGGGGGTGCCCCACCGAAGTGGACCAAGACCCAGGATAGTCAAAATCCTGGGTGTTGGTCCACTTTAATGCCTGGTCCCTATGTAATACCCCTATTTGGCCGCTCCATTCTGCATCTGATAGCAGCAAGCTGCAGGCTGAGCCCCAGCTCCTCTGCATACCCATGCCAGCCATTCAGAAATACTTACTGCAGGTACATACACTCAGCTGGAGATGTAGCTAGGATGCAGGCGCTGGCATCGTAGGATCGCCAGCTATGTAAGTATGCTATACATAGCAATTGCAGGGGGCTTCACACATTAAAGTATCCCATATTGGGTTCCCCCAGGGAGTGGGAATCTTTTAGGCTCTATGGCCAGTCAAACTGGCATATGTTCCTCTTTAAGTATGCTATTTTATTAATTTAAATATGTTTTCAGCATTTCTCACCCCATCCTCTCCCACACCACGTTCTGTTTTTCCAGCTTATCCAAATTTTACCATGAACAAGTCCTAGCTTCTCTTGTTTCCACTTTTTCTCTCAACTTTCACTTTCCCCTTCTATTCCCCTACTCCACGTTTCCCCCAAAGCGGTTATGTTAAAGCGGACCAACAGGCAAAAATTACTTAAACCAGACCAATACAACAAACAGCGCTCATGTGCATCCCTCCCCAGTGCAATTGCTGCACATAAACATTCATTTACCCTAACTCCTGCTGTAGTGAATTTTATAATCAAAACGGCGGCTTATGTATTTGCAGGCCACCTGCTTGCTGGGCTTCCTGTTACTGGGCATTGTCAGTTATGTCAATTGAATCCAGGTAGCATCATGGGCTCCAAAAGCTCCAAAATGCCTGCTACCTTTCTTTTACAACTGTGCCAGGCTGTTGGTCCGGTTTAAGTTTAAATTTCATTTAGGCCAATTATATTTAAACCTTTGGTGGTCACATTTCAATGGTTCAATTAACCAATGTTATTTAATACAATGAAGCAAAAAAACATATGCTCAGCTGTTTTATTGTTGTGACACCCAACAGTTTGTGTTAATTGGGCTCAAGAACTGATATACTTGGTATATTATGTACAAACCTCAGTCTTTTACTTATATTTATGTACTGCATTTTTGTACAAACTAACAAAAAGATTGTAATAAAGCGGACCAAAACCCCTTAAAAACTGTGAAATACATTTGGACAAAACCCTTGCAAATACTCCCCTATTGGAGTTTAGACCTAGAAAGGGATATTTCCGCTTTTTGAATTGTCCTGGAACATTGATTTATTTGCTGTCTGTTGGTGTGAGATGGCAGGTGATCAATCATTGCACAGGTGTGGCAATGTCATAATTGCCACACACAACAATGGAAATGAACGGAGGAGGTGGAGCTTTACAGCTAAAACAGGCACTATTATCTGGGATTAGAGTGAACCAGGAGCAGTGAAAACTGGCAAAAAGTAATCCTCATGGAGGGAGCAATACAGGGGATGCTAGTTAAAAATGTGGGTTTTGGTCCTCTTTCAAAAAAAAAATAATAAATAAATATATATATATATATATATATATATATATATATATATATATATATATTTGGTCTTTCTTACCCCTGTTCTTTTTTCCAGCTTATCCAAATTTAAACATGAACTAGTTTCTCTTGTTTCCACCTTTTCTCTTGACTTTCACTTTCCTCTTTTTCCTTCTTTTTTTTCCCATTCTCTCTGTCCCATTCATGTCTATATTTTAACCTCTTTGGTGTAAGTATGTATCAATTTTGTTGCATGCAAACCAATACATGTACAGAAAAAGCAGGAGTGTGGCGGATGTATAATATCTTTCTAACCACTTCCCATAATATCTGTTAACACGCTGCTGAAAATCTATAGTGCACACAAAGCTCGGTTATCCAGTGAGATTCTAATTCTGTGCTTAATAGCTAGCTATTAAAATAACACATGGCAATAAACACACACAATATCCAAACATTAATGTGAATTGTATGAAGAACAAAAGGTGCCCGATAGAAACTTCTGAGGAGTAGGAACTTGCTTATGGAAAAGTGAATGGATAAAGCACACACAGCTCCTGGGGGAATCTTGGGAACACAGTGACATTTCAGTTCTTGTGTTCTTGTTTCTCTGCTCCTCTCTTCCTTTCCTCTCCCCCTCTCTTCCTCTTTCTCTCGTTTTTTTATTCTGGTCCTCCCATGGGAATCACAAGCCTTGAAGGGAGCCCTGTGTTAATTTCCATCTGACTGTCAATCTCACTTCTGCCTCTATTATCAGCAGTAAGCCAGGACAGTGCCTTGTGTGAATGGGCTACTGATCTTTATCTAGCAGGCTAGGAGCTGCCCCTGCCATGAACCTTGCTAAGAGCAAGGCAAGGCGAGCGGGTGAGAGAGAGATGAGCAAAGCAGAGCCAGGAGCCGTTACTGTTTGGTTTCTTTTCTCATTCCCCTCTCCTTTCTCCAGTGTTCAGTCTTTTGTGTTAGCTTTCAGAAATGCTCTGTTTGACTGGCAGCTTGTCACAGATCAGTTACCACCTAAAGCTGCTTGGCAGAGAGAGGTGACGGCCCAGGAAGGGATCTAAGTGGGTTTATCAGCGCTTCTTTACGCCTTGTGAGCTCCTTGACACAAAAGGAAAGGGTATTAAAGATCTAAAGCGAGCCCAAAAGCGTGAAAGCTCCTTATAGGCTGCGAGATGTGGATGTGACTAAATTTTTAAATATTTTTTGCTTCATGCTATTCATTTTACCAATAGCCTAAAAAGATTTTTGTTGCAGAAATAAGTGTACGTTCCACTTGAGCGCAGCTCGGAAAAGGCAGGAAGTCCTAAAAATATGTGCTTGGAATATTACATTAACATTCACAATGATTTGCTCTTTTACAGAATGCACAAAATGCATTTATTAAAATAAAAAAAAAAAGGGGGCTGACAATCAAGTGTTCTGCTCTTTGTTGACAACGTGCCTTTGAATGAACTTCACATAGACACATTGCAGCACAGCAATCTGTTAAATAAGATAGCTAAAACGTATTTGTTTATTTCTGCCCGTTTTAATCTCTGGAAGCTTTATGCATCAATGAACTTTAAAAAAGAGGAAAAAAACATTATTCTCATCATAAGAGTAATTGTTTGGCTGCTTTCAAAGAAAACAGCCTCTTTACAATAATTTCTTACACTTTATTACCCTCTAAAAATGTCCCTATCTTATCAGCGACATAGCCAGTAAATGTCACCTCGTAAAGCATTCCAAGAAAAGAACCAGCAGATGATTTGGTATTAGTCTGTTTGACAAAACCTTTAAAAACAAGTAACACATTTTTAAATAAAATACAAACGTAAAATATATGCAACGCATTTTGTGTGCTAGTGATCTGAATATATACAGAATTGGTCATTAAAGGAATTCTCCAGGTCTAATAAAATAACAAACATTACTTACCTGCCAGCCCCCATTCTCAATCCCGCACAGTGCTGCATGCTAGAATGCAAAGCTATCATTAGAGATGAGCGAACTTTTGAAAAATTCGATTCGACTGATTCGCCGAATTTTCCGACAAAAATCGTTTCGACCCGAATAAATTCGCGACGAATCGCTATTAAAAACGGCTATTTCTGAGCCTCCTACAGCCTCAATAGGGTTGTAAACCATTCAGCCTTGCTGTAACACGCACAGGATGCGTGCTGGGTTAGTTAAATAATACTTTGAAGAAATATCACATGCAGATCAGAGGCATCGCTAATAGAATCGCAGAGCGGCACAATTGCAGAGAGTTGAAGTGGCATCACTATGAGGGGCAGAAGGAGCCCAAATATACACTGGAGTTGGCCTCAGGAGCCCAAAAATTGGATGAATCACACCCTGGAGTTGGCAGGAGTTGGCAGCAGCAGCAGCAGGAGCCCAAATATACACTGGAGTTGGCTTCAGGAGCCCAAAAATTGGATGAATCACACCCTGGAGTTGGCAGGAGTTGGCAGCAGCAGCAGCAGGAGCCCAAATATACACTGGAGTTGGCTTCAGGAGCCCAAAAATTGGATGAATCACACCCTGGAGTTGGCAGGAGTTGACAGCAGCAGCAGCAGGAGCCCAAATATACACTGGAGTTGGCTTCAGGAGCCCAAAAATTGGATGAATCACACCCTGGAGTTGGCAGGAGTTGACAGTAGCAGCAGCAGGAGCCCAAATATACACTGGAGTTGGCCTCAGGAGCCCAAAAATTGGATGAATCACACCCTGGAGTTGGCAGGAGTTGACAGTAGCAGCAGCAGGAGCCCAAATATACACTGGAGTTGGCCTCAGGAGCCCAAAAATTGGATGAATCACACCCTGGAGTTGGCAGGAGTTGACAGTAGCAGCAGCAGGAGCCCAAATATACACTGGAGTTGGCCTCAGGAGCCCAAAAATTGGATGAATCACACCCTGGAGTTGGCAGGAGTTGGCAGTAGCAGCAGCAGGAGCCCAAATATACACTGGAGTTGGCCTCAGGAGCCCAAAAATTGGATGAATCACACCCTGGAGTTGGCAGGAGTTGGCAGCAGCAGCAGCAGGAGCCCAAATATACACTGGAGTTGGCTTCAGGAGCCCAAAAATTGGATGAATCACACCCTGGAGTTGGCAGAAGTTGACAGTAGCAGCAGCAGGAGCCCAAATATACACTGGAGTTGGCCTCAGGAGCCCAAAAATTGGATGAATCACACCCTGGAGTTGGCAGGAGTTGACAGTAGCAGCAGCAGGAGCCCAAATATACACTGGAGTTTGCCTCAGGAGCCCAAAAATTGGATGAATCACACCCTGGAGTTGGCAGGAGTTGACAGTAGCAGCAGCAGGAGCCCAAATATACACTGGAGTTGGCTTCAGGAGCCCAAAAATTGGATGAATCACACCCTGGAGTTGGCAGGAGTTGACAGTAGCAGCAGCAGGAGCCCAAATATACACTGGAGTTGGCTTCAGGAGCCCAAAAATTGGATGAATCACACCCTGGAGTTGGCAGGAGTTGACAGTAGCAGCAGCAGGAGCCCAAATATACACTGGAGTTGGCCTCAGGAGCCCAAAAATTGGATGAATCACACCCTGGAGTTGGCAGGAGTTGGCAGTAGCAGCAGCAGGAGCCCAAATATACACTGGAGTTGGCCTCAGGAGCCCAAAAATTGGATGAATCACACCCTGGAGTTGGCAGGAGTTGGCAGCAGCAGCAGCAGGAGCCCAAATATACACTGGAGTTGGCTTCAGGAGCCCAAAAATTGGATGAATCACACCCTGGAGTTGGCAGAAGTTGACAGTAGCAGCAGCAGGAGCCCAAATATACACTGGAGTTGGCCTCAGGAGCCCAAAAATTGGATGAATCACACCCTGGAGTTGGCAGGAGTTGACAGTAGCAGCAGCAGGAGCCCAAATATACACTGGAGTTGGCCTCAGGAGCCCAAAAATTGGATGAATCACACCCTGGAGTTGGCAGGAGTTGACAGTAGCAGCAGCAGGAGCCCAAATATACACTGGAGTTGGCTTCAGGAGCCCAAAAATTGGATGAATCACACCCTGGAGTTGGCAGGAGTTGAC
Organism: Gastrophryne carolinensis; assembly: GCA_027917425.1. NCBI lineage: Eukaryota > Metazoa > Chordata > Amphibia > Anura > Microhylidae > Gastrophryne > Gastrophryne carolinensis. The sequence goes on along the minus strand of CM051237.1, from coordinate 248,682,836 downwards.
AGTAGCAGCAGCAGGAGCCCAAATATACACTGGAGTTGGCTTCAGGAGCCCAAAAATTGGATGAATCACACCCTGGAGTTGGCAGGAGTTGACAGTAGCAGCAGCAGGAGCCCAAATATACACTGGAGTTGGCCTCAGGAGCCCAAAAATTGGATGAATCACACCCTGGAGTTGGCAGGAGTTGGCAGTAGCAGCAGCAGGAGCCCAAATATACACTGGAGTTGGCCTCAGGAGCCCAAAAATTGGATGAATCACACCCTGGAGTTGGCAGGAGTTGGCAGCAGCAGCAGCAGGAGCCCAAATATACACTGGAGTTGGCTTCAGGAGCCCAAAAATTGGATGAATCACACCCTGGAGTTGGCAGAAGTTGACAGTAGCAGCAGCAGGAGCCCAAATATACACTGGAGTTGGCCTCAGGAGCCCAAAAATTGGATGAATCACACCCTGGAGTTGGCAGGAGTTGACAGTAGCAGCAGCAGGAGCCCAAATATACACTGGAGTTGGCCTCAGGAGCCCAAAAATTGGATGAATCACACCCTGGAGTTGGCAGGAGTTGACAGTAGCAGCAGCAGGAGCCCAAATATACACTGGAGTTGGCTTCAGGAGCCCAAAAATTGGATGAATCACACCCTGGAGTTGGCAGGAGTTGACAGTAGCAGCAGCAGGAGCCCAAATATACACTGGAGTTGGCTTCAGGAGCCCAAAAATTGGATGAATCACACCCTGGAGTTGGCAGAAGTTGGCAGCAGCAGCAGCAGGAGCCCAAATATACACTGGAGTTGGCTTCAGGAGCCCAAAAATTGGATGAATCACACCCTGGAGTTGGCAGGAGTTGACAGTAGCAGCAGCAGGAGCCCAAATATACACTGGAGTTGGCCTCAGGAGCCCAAAAATTGGATGAATCACACCCTGGAGTTGGCAGGAGTTGACAGTAGCAGCAGCAGGAGCCCAAATATACACTGGAGTTGGCTTCAGGAGCCCAAAAATTGGATGAATCACACCCTGGAGTTGGCAGGAGTTGACAGTAGCAGCAGCAGGAGCCCAAATATACACTGGAGTTGGCCTCAGGAGCCCAAAAATTGGATGAATCACACCCTGGAGTTGGCAGGAGTTGACAGTAGCAGCAGCAGGAGCCCAAATATACACTGGAGTTGGCTTCAGGAGCCCAAAAATTGGATGAATCACACCCTGGAGTTGGCAGAAGTTGGCAGCAGCAGCAGCAGGAGCCCAAACATTACTTTAAACAGACCCTGGGGTTGGCCTCAGGAGCCCAAAAATTGGATGAATCACACCCTGTGGAGAGTCATGTGGAGAAAAAGTAGCTTAGTTAGTAATATCTACATAAAATTATGAATAAACAAATGCAAAAGTTTGCCAAAGTGAAGTTTTGTTTGAGGGTGTGTTTCCACCTTTTAATTAAATCAGAAACAAGAAGGTGTCATTGCCTCTGACTAATTAGCCCTCAAAAATTCTTGGAATTTTTAATCTGGAATCATGTCTGATCCGTCTTATCCGAAGAATATTAATAAAAAGTAAGAGTAACGTAAAGGATTTTTTATCAATACTTACTTGTGGTCCGATGCGGAGGAATGTCTGTAACTTGAGAGCAGCGCCTTAAATCTGTTTTGCACGATCCATCTTTCTTGGTCTGGCCCCGTCATCAATCTACTGGAATACATCAGGCATTGTTGGGAGGAAAGCTTGGCTGATCCATGCGCCATTCATTTCCACGCAGGGCAGTCTCTGGAAAAAAAAAGTCTGTATAAACCAGGGTCTTTTTCATATAAAAACAAATGGTTATTCTTGCTTTTCAACCATATGTTCCACAGCTTTACCAGTCATTGTGTCAGCCAATGAAGCAACTTTGTCTGGAAGTGCTGCAAAAGCAGTCCACTGCATCACAAGTGGCATCTGACACCCCCAGTCAACTGTCTGCCTGTTATGCTTTGGGTTCAGCTCCACTATCCATTGATCTGATATCCAAGATCTGATAATCATAAAATTCAGCAGCTACTGCCCAGCCAAGAAGTGGAGGAGACACTCGCCTCTTCTTCCACTATCCGGCAACTAGTGATGAGGAGAGTGTCGTGGGAGGAGGTGTTGCAAGCCGAGGTAGTGGAAGAGGGTCCCTGGAGTCTGCGGCGGTGGCGGCGGCAGCAGCAGCGAATTATTGCGGACTGTTGGTAGGAAAAATCAGCTACTCAGCGATGTGGCAGTGTTCCATGCAGCATCCTGTGGAGAAAAAGTAGGTTAGTTAGTGTATATACATAAAATTATGAATAGACAAATGCAATAGTATTGCGAAAGTGAAGTTTTGTTTGAGGGTGTGTTTCCACCTTGCAATTAAATCAGAAACAACTAGCTATCATTTGCCTCTGAATAATTAGCCCTCAAAAATTCTTGGAATTTTTAATCTTGATGTCTGAGGGATTTCTCCTCTCAGACAGCGTCACCATAAGTCCAGCCTGCTGCATTACCCAGTGGTGGACCTTTCAGAGAACTGATGGCTTGTGCCGAGCCGAGGTGGAGAGTCACATGGCATGGTTGTTGAACAGAAGGTGGGCCAGTCCTTTAGCCTGTCAGTGTGTACCAAAGTGCACAGTGTTGTCTACGCCTGGAGCTGTAACTATAGACTCATGGTGGACAATATATATCCTTTTAGGCCCCCTTGGTGATTGTTGTTTCACGCTGTTCTTCACATGGTTTTCCTTGACCATCAGAGTCACACATGGGAGGAACTACTAAAAATGAGAACTCATTCCATGAAAGCATTGCTTAATCCACGAAAACTGCAAATTTGGACCCATGGTGACTGACACTTGGAAGAACATCTTGTTTGCGCTGCGACAAGGAAGCCAGAGTCATGCGTCCTGACATGGCACACGTGTTCAGTCTAGTTTTGAAGTCTTGCCCCCATCTGAAAGACATCCGAACAACAGGAAAGAAAGTTAGCATGCACTTCTGGCACTCCTACACCACCAAGCACAACCTTATTGAGCCTCAGCGTCACAAAGGTGTACCCCACCATAGTCTGATTTGCGATGTTTCCACCCGTTGGAATTCCACCCTCCATATGCAGGATCCACTATAGCAGTGGTCCCCAACCCTGTCCTCAAGGCCCACCAACAGGCCAGGCTTTGCAGATCTCCACAAAGATGCTCAGGTGGAGTAATTAGTGCAGCTGCAGAGCAATAGAGCTGGCTATTTGGAGATCCAAAAAACATGACATGTTGGTGGGCCTTGAGGACAGGGTTGAGGACCACTGCACTATAGGAACAGAGAAAAGCCATCACGGATTTCTGGATGATCCAAACGGATAGGGGGACACCCCTGTGTAAATTCAATGTAAACCATTGGCAGCTCATACGTGACACCGACCGTTTGTTTAGGCCCTTTGAGGAAGCTACATTATTAGTCAGTTGCCAGGACTATGAGATGAACGATGAGATTCCACTGCTTCATGTACTACAACACATGTTGGAAAGCATGGCTGGTCAGGGCACTGGAGACATGGCACATACATTTCACAGCCACATGAAGCCTGTGGGGGCTGAAGTGGAGGAGGAGGAGGGGGTGGGGCACAGCAAACCACAGTTTAGGTTTCACAAAATGACCATTTTATCTAGTCATCTGACAGGAGAGGAGGTGCAGCCACAGGAGCTAGAGGGTTGTGAGTAAGGCGAGACAGAGGACCCAGACACACCATGGCAGTTTACAGTGGAGATGGAGACAGGTAGTCCCTCCGAGTCACTTGCACAAATGGCACGATGCATGCTCACATGCATGCGTACTAGTGAGCGCAGAATTGTCTCCCTTTATTCAGCGGGAAGACTTCTGGCTCTCCAACTTATTGGACCCTTGCTTCCGGCACAAAATGGGGGCATTTTTTACGCCCACTGAGAGGGAGGAAAAACTGACCTACTACAGAGACATCCCACGTAGTCAGTTGGGCGATGTCTATTTGCGCCATGGCCCATACTCCCGCAGGTCTGACTCTAGGGGAACTTTGCGATCACCTTCCACTGCCATGGCTGCTGGGGGGGTGGAAGGAGCAGCAGCAGCTCCATCAGCAGCAACCTCAGTCTTCAGTCGCTAGTGAGTAGCTTTCTACACCCGCATAGTGAGTCTACTCATGAGAAGCAGGAAGACCTGGAGCTGGACCTCAAACAGCAGGTCATGTCATACCTTGACATGACCATGCCAACACACCTTCAAGATCCACTGGATTTGCTGGGAAGCCAAACTTGACTTGTGCCCGCAACTAGCAGAGTTTGCCCTGGAAAAGCTGTACTGGCCGGACAGTAGTTGATTTAGATGGCAACTGGGCTGCTCTATATAACGAAGCAAAATGGCAAATTTACCTCACTATATAAGCTATTGCCCCTCAGATTTACACAGGGGCTGCTCTATATTATGCTGCAAAATGGCAAATTAACCTCACAATATAAGCCATTGCAGCTCTATATAAATAAAAATAAATAAATAAAAAAAGGGCCTGTAGAAGCTTATTTAGTATAACAGATAGGGTGACATGTGCTGGTTTGGGATGCCCATATGGGCTAGTGTTTTGGCAGCAGTACAAAAACCAATGCAAAATGCAATAGCTTAATAAAGCTGATGCTGATCAACGCTTATTTAGTATAACAGATGGGGTGCAACATGCAGGTTTGGGATGCCCTGCGGCCTGGTGTATTTAAAGCAGACCAAAACCAATTCAAAATGCAATAACTTAATAAAGCTGAGGCTGTAGATGCTTATTTAGTATAAACAGGTAGGGTGCAAGGTGCAGCTTTGGGGTGCCCTGCGGCCTGGTTAAATGAAAGCAGTCAAAAAGGAAGTGCAAACTGAAGTAGCTTAATGAAGCTGATGCTGATCAACGCTTATGTTGTATACCAGATAGGGTGCAAGGTGCAGCTTTGGGGTGCCCTGCGGCCTGGTTTATTAAAATCAGTCAAAAACAAGTGCAAACTGAAGTAGCCTGATCAACGCTTATGTTGTATAACAGATAGGTTTAAAATAGCATGTGCCTTGGGATGCCCGTGTGGCCTGTTATATTTCAAGCTGAACAAAAAGTAACAATAATCCAAGTATGAGACATCATTTTGACCTTCTTCACAGCGCCATACTTTGAAAAAAAAAAATTAATTTCATGCCGATCAATCCAAAGGTCAATGCCCCTAACAAAAATAGTGTTCGGTATAAGTTTTCCTTCTGGAAGGACGTAACCTTTAGTTTACATGGTTGGGGTAGGTTATCTTACAAATTGGGATACCCCACTGTATATGAAACCGAATATAAATGCACACCCAAAAGTGGACACTCAGCCTCCAAGAGGCCTGCTTAGTTTAAATAAGAGAGCTGCTTAGTATGGTAGGTAGGTTATGTTATGTTACAGAATGGGATGCCCCAAGCAGACTTGAGATCAGTATATATGCACACAGCAGCAGTGTGTTAGCAGGCTCATACAGGCCAAATTTCTTTAAATAAATGTGCAGCTTACAGTAAATGCAGAGGCTAATGGTATGTTAAAGAATGGGATGTCCCAAAAACCAGAGAGCACCTGGCAGGCAGCAGTAAGACTATGCACAGCAAAAGTGTCTTTATCATGCCTAATTTCAATTAGAATAGGTGCAAATGGTTAGGTTCTTAAATAGAGGCTGGTGTAGTCACAGAATGGGATGCCCTAAAAACCAGCAGTAAGTACACCTGGCAGGGTCCAGTAGTGCTATGCCCAGCAAAAGTGTCTTTATCAGGCTAATTTCAAATATGATAAGAGCAAATGCTTATATGGTCTTAAACAGAGGCTGCTGTAGTCACAGAATGGGATGCCCCGGGCAGGAATCGAGCTGGCAGGGTCCAGTAGGGCTTTGGCCAGCAAAAGTGTCTTTATCAGGCCTAATTTCAAATATGATAAGAGCAAATGCTTATATGGTCTTAAACAGAGGCTGCTGTAGTCACAGAATGGGATGCCCCGGGCAGGAATCGAGCTGGCAGGGTCCAGTAGTGCTTTGGCCAGCAAAAGTGTCTTTATCAGGCTAATTTCAAATATGATAAGAGCAAATGCTTATATGGTCTTAAACAGAGGCTGCTGTAGTCACAGAATGGGATGCCCCGGGCAGGAATCGAGCTGGCAGGGTCTAGTAGGGCTTTGGCCAGCAAAAGTGTCTTTATCAGGCCTAATTTCAAATATGATAAGAGCAAATGCTTATATGGTCTTAAACAGAGGCTGCTGTAGTCACAGAATGGGATGCCCCGGGCAGGAATCGAGCTGGCAGGGTCCAGTAGGGCTTTGGCCAGCAAAAGTGTCTTTATCAGGCCTAATTTCAAATATGATAAGAGCAAATGCTTATATGGTCTTAAACAGAGGCTGCTTTAGTCACAGAATGGGATGCCCTGGGCAGGAATCGACCTGGCAGGGTCCAGTAGGGCTTTGGCCAGCAAAAGTGTCTTTATCAGGCTAATTTCAAATATGATAAGAGCAAATGCTTATATGGTCTTAAACAGAGGCTGCTTTAGTCACAGAATGGGATGCCCCGGGCAGGAATCGAGCTGGCAGGGTCCAGTAGTGCTTTGGCCAGCAAAAGTGTCTTTATCAGGCTAATTTCAAATATGATAAGAGCAAATGCTTATATGGTCTTAAACAGAGGCTGCTTTAGTCACAGAATGGGATGCCCTGGGCAGGAATCGACCTGGCAGGGTCCAGTAGGGCTTTGGCCAGCAAAAGTGTCTTTATCAGGCTAATTTCAAATATGATAAGAGCAAATGCTTATATGGTCTTAAACAGAGGCTGCTTTAGTCACAGAATGGGATGCCCCGGGCAGGAATCGAGCTGGCAGGGTCCAGTAGTGCTTTGGCCAGCAAAAGTGTCTTTATCAGGCTAATTTCAAATATGATAAGAGCAAATGCTTATATGGTCTTAAACAGAGGCTGCTTTAGTCACAGAATGGGATGCCCCGGGCAGGAATCGAGCTGGCAGGGTCCAGTAGGGCTTTGGCCAGCAAAAGTGTCTTTATCAGGCCTAATTTCAAATATGATAAGAGCAAATGCTTATATGGTCTTAAACAGAGGCTGCTGTAGTCACAGAATGGGATGCCCCGGGCAGGAATCGAGCTGGCAGGGTCCAGTAGGGCTTTGGCCAGCAAAAGTGTCTTTATCAGGCCTAATTTCAAATATGATAAGAGCAAATGCTTATATGGTCTTAAACAGAGGCTGCTTTAGTCACAGAATGGGATGCCCCGGGCAGGAATCGAGCTGGCAGGGTCCAGTAGGGCTTTGGCCAGCAAAAGTGTCTTTATCAGGCCTAATTTCAAATATGATAAGAGCAAATGCTTATATGGTCTTAAACAGAGGCTGCTGTAGTCACAGAATGGGATGCCCCGGGCAGGAATCGAGCTGGCAGGGTCCAGTAGGGCTTTGGCCAGCAAAAGTGTCTTTATCAGGCCTAATTTCAAATATGATAAGAGCAAATGCTTATATGGTCTTAAACAGAGGCTGCTTTAGTCACAGAATGGGATGCCCTGGGCAGGAATCGACCTGGCAGGGTCCAGTAGGGCTTTGGCCAGCAAAAGTGTCTTTATCAGGCTAATTTCAAATATGATAAGAGCAAATGCTTATATGGTCTTAAACAGAGGCTGCTTTAGTCACAGAATGGGATGCCCCGGGCAGGAATCGAGCTGGCAGGGTCCAGTAGTGCTTTGGCCAGCAAAAGTGTCTTTATCAGGCTAATTTCAAATATGATAAGAGCAAATGCTTATATGGTCTTAAACAGAGGCTGCTGTAGTCACAGAATGGGATGCCCTGGGCAGGAATCGAGCTGGCAGGGTCCAGTAGTGCTTTGGCCAGCAAAAGTGTCTTTATCAGGCTAATTTCAAATATGATAAGAGCAAATGCTTATATGGTCTTAAACAGAGGCTGCTTTAGTCACAGAATGGGATGCCCCGGGCAGGAATCGAGCTGGCAGGGTCCAGTAGGGCTTTGGCCAGCAAAAGTGTCTTTATCAGGCCTAATTTCAAATATGATAAGAGCAAATGCTTATATGGTCTTAAACAGAGGCTGCTGTAGTCACAGAATGGGATGCCCCGGGCAGGAATCGAGCTGGCAGGGTCCAGTAGGGCTTTGGCCAGCAAAAGTGTCTTTATCAGGCCTAATTTCAAATATGATAAGAGCAAATGCTTATATGGTCTTAAACAGAGGCTGCTTTAGTCACAGAATGGGATGCCCTGGGCAGGAATCGACCTGGCAGGGTCCAGTAGGGCTTTGGCCAGCAAAAGTGTCTTTATCAGGCTAATTTCAAATATGATAAGAGCAAATGCTTATATGGTCTTAAACAGAGGCTGCTTTAGTCACAGAATGGGATGCCCCGGGCAGGAATCGAGCTGGCAGGGTCCAGTAGTGCTTTGGCCAGCAAAAGTGTCTTTATCAGGCTAATTTCAAATATGATAAGAGCAAATGCTTATATGGTCTTAAACAGAGGCTGCTTTAGTCACAGAATGGGATGCCCCGGGCAGGAATCGAGCTGGCAGGGTCCAGTAGGGCTTTGGCCAGCAAAAGTGTCTTTATCAGGCCTAATTTCAAATATGATAAGAGCAAATGCTTATATGGTCTTAAACAGAGGCTGCTGTAGTCACAGAATGGGATGCCCCGGGCAGGAATCGAGCTGGCAGGGTCCAGTAGTGCTTTGGCCAGCAAAAGTGTCTTTATCAGGCCTAATTTCAAATATGATAAGAGCAAATGCTTATATGGTCTTAAACAGAGGCTGCTTTAGTCACAGAATGGGATGCCCTGGGCAGGAATCGACCTGGCAGGGTCCAGTAGGGCTTTGGCCAGCAAAAGTGTCTTTATCAGGCTAATTTCAAATATGATAAGAGCAAATGCTTATATGGTCTTAAACAGAGGCTGCTTTAGTCACAGAATGGGATGCCCCGGGCAGGAATCGAGCTGGCAGGGTCCAGTAGTGCTTTGGCCAGCAAAAGTGTCTTTATCAGGCTAATTTCAAATATGATAAGAGCAAATGCTTATATGGTCTTAAACAGAGGCTGCTTTAGTCACAGAATGGGATGCCCCGGGCAGGAATCGAGCTGGCAGGGTCCAGTAGGGCTTTGGCCAGCAAAAGTGTCTTTATCAGGCCTAATTTCAAATATGATAAGAGCAAATGCTTATATGGTCTTAAACAGAGGCTGCTGTAGTCACAGAATGGGATGCCCCGGGCAGGAATCGAGCTGGCAGGGTCCAGTAGGGCTTTGGCCAGCAAAAGTGTCTTTATCAGGCCTAATTTCAAATATGATAAGAGCAAATGCTTATATGGTCTTAAACAGAGGCTGCTTTAGTCACAGAATGGGATGCCCTGGGCAGGAATCGACCTGGCAGGGTCCAGTAGGGCTTTGGCCAGCAAAAGTGTCTTTATCAGGCTAATTTCAAATATGATAAGAGCAAATGCTTATATGGTCTTAAACAGAGGCTGCTTTAGTCACAGAATGGGATGCCCCGGGCAGGAATCGAGCTGGCAGGGTCCAGTAGTGCTTTGGCCAGCAAAAGTGTCTTTATCAGGCTAATTTCAAATATGATAAGAGCAAATGCTTATATGGTCTTAAACAGAGGCTGCTGTAGTCACAGAATGGGATGCCCTGGGCAGGAATCGAGCTGGCAGGGTCCAGTAGTGCTTTGGCCAGCAAAAGTGTCTTTATCAGGCTAATTTCAAATATGATAAGAGCAAATGCTTATATGGTCTTAAACAGAGGCTGCTTTAGTCACAGAATGGGATGCCCCGGGCAGGAATCGAGCTGGCAGGGTCCAGTAGTGCTTTGGCCAGCAAAAGTGTCTTTATCAGGCTAATTTCAAATATGATAAGAGCAAATGCTTATATGGTCTTAAACAGAGGCTGCTTTAGTCACAGAATGGGATGCCCCGGGCAGGAATCGAGCTGGCAGGGTCCAGTAGGGCTTTGGCCAGCAAAAGTGTCTTTATCAGGCCTAATTTCAAATATGATAAGAGCAAATGCTTATATGGTCTTAAACAGAGGCTGCTGTAGTCACAGAATGGGATGCCCCGGGCAGGAATCGAGCTGGCAGGGTCCAGTAGGGCTTTGGCCAGCAAAAGTGTCTTTATCAGGCCTAATTTCAAATATGATAAGAGCAAATGCTTATATGGTCTTAAACAGAGGCTGCTTTAGTCACAGAATGGGATGCCCTGGGCAGGAATCGACCTGGCAGGGTCCAGTAGGGCTTTGGCCAGCAAAAGTGTCTTTATCAGGCTAATTTCAAATATGATAAGAGCAAATGCTTATATGGTCTTAAACAGAGGCTGCTTTAGTCACAGAATGGGATGCCCCGGGCAGGAATCGAGCTGGCAGGGTCCAGTAGTGCTTTGGCCAGCAAAAGTGTCTTTATCAGGCTAATTTCAAATATGATAAGAGCAAATGCTTATATGGTCTTAAACAGAGACTGCTTTAGTCACTGAATGGGATGCCCCGGGCAGGAATCGAGCTGGCAGGGTCCAGTAGGGCTTTGGCCAGCAAAAGTGTCTTTATCAGGCCTAATTTCAAATATGATAAGAGCAAATGCTTATATGGTCTTAAACAGAGGCTGCTGTAGTCACAGAATGGGATGCCCCGGGCAGGAATCGAGCTGGCAGGGTCCAGTAGGGCTTTGGCCAGCAAAAGTGTCTTTATCAGGCCTAATTTCAAATATGATAAGAGCAAATGCTTATATGGTCTTAAACAGAGGCTGCTTTAGTCACAGAATGGGATGCCCTGGGCAGGAATCGACCTGGCAGGGTCCAGTAGGGCTTTGGCCAGCAAAAGTGTCTTTATCAGGCTAATTTCAAATATGATAAGAGCAAATGCTTATATGGTCTTAAACAGAGGCTGCTTTAGTCACAGAATGGGATGCCCCGGGCAGGAATCGAGCTGGCAGGGTCCAGTAGTGCTTTGGCCAGCAAAAGTGTCTTTATCAGGCTAATTTCAAATATGATAAGAGCAAATGCTTATATGGTCTTAAACAGAGGCTGCTGTAGTCACAGAATGGGATGCCCTGGGCAGGAATCGAGCTGGCAGGGTCCAGTAGTGCTTTGGCCAGCAAAAGTGTCTTTATCAGGCTAATTTCAAATATGATAAGAGCAAATGCTTATATGGTCTTAAACAGAGGCTGCTGTAGTCACAGAATGGGATGCCCCGGGCAGGAATCGAGCTGGCAGGGTCCAGTAGTGCTTTGGCCAGCAAAAGTGTCTTTATCAGGCTAATTTCAAATATGATAAGAGCAAATGCTTATATGGTCTTAAACAGAGGCTGCTGTAGTCACAGAATGGGATGCCCCGGGCAGGAATCGAGCTGGCAGGGTCCAGTAGTGCTTTGGCCAGCAAAAGTGTCTTTATCAGGCCTAATTTCAAATATGATAAGAGCAAATGCTTATATGGTCTTAAACAGAGGCTGCTTTAGTCACAGAATGGGATGCCTCACAGCAGACTTAAGATCAGTTCAGTATATATGCACAGTTAGTTACTATAAGCAGCCTGAAAACGCTAACAAAGGCTGGATGAAAAAAAAAAAATCTCCCTGTCAGCCAGCTCCGTTTTTCCTACCTTTCCCTGGCTTTCTGTCTGTCTCCTGTCTGTCTCCTGCCTGTCTCCTGCCTGTCTCCAGCCTGTCCCTGTCTGTCCCTGTCTCCAGCCTGTCTAACTGCCTCAGCTACACAGCGTTCTGTCTGTCTGTCACGAATGCAATAGAGAAATGAGGAAAAGCAAGATGGCCGCCGTTAAATACCGCTGTGTGACGTCACCGGGCTTGCTGGCTGCTGATAGGCTGCATGTGACTGCCCCAGCTTGCACTGGCGCGGGATACATGTCCAGACATGTCCCGTCCGCCATCTTAGAATGCCTGTAATGTAAATGAATGGATGTTAAAGGAAAACTTCGAGTGATCGAATCGCGGGGAAATTCGGATTCGATCCGAATCGAATTTTTCCTGAAATTCGGATCGAATCCGGGTTCGTCCGGATCGATTCGCTCATCCCTAGCTATCATCTTAGATGCTGAGAGTGCTCTGCCAGCCAGTTGCATTGATAGCAGATCAGTAGTGGGTGTTCTGCCAATCAATGATGGAACCTGCTTCCTTGTGCCAGCTAGGAAGTTGACAGGGCTGAAACCAGATTGCAGCAGTTCATATGACTCTAGGTATCGAGCTGGACAGTTCCTTTAACCTTCAGTACCCTTAACCTCCAAACCACATTGGCCCCCAGAGCTGCATTTATCTTCCTAAACTGGGATGCCTGTCTGCAAAAATCCTCATAGGAATCCCAAAAAATCAGGCAGCATTCCTCATCCAGGTGACTGCTGCAGATTTCCCAGCTACCCTAAGTAAATGGTCATTCAAATTCAGGGATAGGGAGGTGCTTAGACAGGAGGAAGCAGGAAGGAGCAAAGAATGGGTTTTGCTCCAATTTAATGCTTAGAAAAGTAGGCATGGCATCTTTGAGGAAGTGGCTCTATTGAGGAGTGCTTTTGCCTCAAACATGCCCTAAACTTGCCGATGCAACAGTACCTCTTAAATGTATGAAAACTAAAGATGAGTGAACTTAAAAATTTGATTCACTGTTTTATCCAAGAAAATCGTGTTCATCCAAATCGAATTTTTAAACGAATTGCTCTAGGAAAAACAACTCACCTCATCACTCTTGATCTTCCATCGTGGGTTTGCCCCCCCCTCTCTCCCCACTCTGTAGCTGGGCGGAGAGGACACAGATCCTCTGCCCTGCCAGCTCGCCCTCCAACGCTGGCTCCCTGCTGCAGGTAGAAGGGAGCGAGGTTGTGGAAGCTCAGAGCTAGACAGAGAATCTGTGTCCTTCGTCCAGCTTCAGAGTAGCATGGCACACCCGCATTGAGGATCATGAATGGAGAGGTGAGTAAGTCACTTACCTGCACACTGGCTTTCCTGTGACAGTATTAAATATGCATCATTCTTGATGTGCAGCATTGCTTTTTATTATATTGACGGGTTTCGGCCCTGTGACATGTTTTTAACTGTTGTGTTGTTTATGTTTGTTATTGATGCAATAAAGCTTTATTTTTATATAAACTGGGAATTGCCCAACTCTTTATTGGAATTTTTGAGGGTATGGTGCCCCACTGGGTTTTCCTCTTATGAGGGTCTTGTGATAAGGTGGCTTTTTTCCCATAAACCTAACCCAAACTTAGTTATCAATATATATATATATATATATATATATATATATATATTCAGACATACTTGCTTGATTAGTTCCACAATATATTGTGAAATGCAGGTAAAGATACGTCCACAAAGATCTAACTGCATGCAGATAAAGAGAACTTCACGTATCTACATACAAATGTAAATGTTTTAATCAGCATGGAGGGTGGCGTGTTACTTGATGTGCAGCTCTTGACTGCAGTCAGGCTTGAACCAGTGTCCTCATGACTGGCACGAAGCAGGTCTCCTGTACTTCTCTAGCCATAGTTTCTTTTGGGGCTGTGCCCCTTCTCTACTGGCTCCCAACCAGCAAAATGTCATTTGGAAGTTGGAGGGGGCATTTATACTTTGGAAGCTGTTGCTGTGTTGCTAGGGGAGGAAGTGGGGTAGCCATGCTCCTGAGGTATAAATGCCTATTCCTCTGACTATACTGTCATTCCTCTCATCAGAGACAGGACGCCAAAGGCCAAAGATACAAGAGAGGCAACCTGTGCTCCCTCAAAAACAATTGCTAGAATTTCTAGCAGAGCAGCAGAGACCAGATGGATTTCAACAGGGGTTCTCACCTTTTTACACCAAGTACCCCCCAGTTTCAAGAGGGTCCAACCGATGGGGTGATCAATTATAATAAATAGTACCAAAATAAAAAGTTCACAGGCCTCTTAGCACCTTTAAAGCAAGAAGGGATACTTTTTAACTGTTAAAATAATATTCCAGACAAGTCAGACACCCATTGTTGGTGTGCTCCTGAACACTGCCGTGTACCCCCTGGTATATGTGTACTGCAGGTTGAGAAACCGTAGGTTAGAAGACTCTGGGGCCAATCACCGGAGACACCAGTGAAGCCTGCTGAAGTTTACAAAACAAACATATACAATGCAATTGTTATGGGTGAATATACATCATCTTCCATAAATAATAGCACAATATCAAATGGATAGAAGAATAATTATTTGCAGGTATAGTGCATACAGGGATGAGGGGGTCCACTACCAGAGATTTGCAACTGATTGGTCTGATCATTCCTACGAACAGACCTCTTTCTTCCAAAAGAGAAGTGCTAGTTTCTCCTTTCTCAGTGGGGCATTTTTCTGCCAGTTCTGCCAGTCTTGGCAAGAGATTCAACAACATTCCTAGTCCTGCCACCACACTGAAAGATAACAGCTGATCCCAGCACTTCACAGGCAGTAAAAGAGGAGGTATTAAAACTTAACTTTTAATCCTGTCCATTAAACATCCCAACATCCACATATTGAAGGGGGGAGGGAGAGAGAGGAGGGTCGGCGACGCGTTTCGGGAAACCCCTTTATCAAGCCAATATCAAGCTGAAGAAGGTCAGGGCTCTCTTATCCTGTCCTAGGCTGAGCACCAATGTTTGACATTTGTCTTATGTGCCACAAAAAAGTTGCAGGAAGTCCACCTTTGTAGTAGCAGATTTAAACTCTTTGATTTTATACATTTATATAGAGATAATATATTCTGCAGCATTAAACAAAGCACATAGAAACTATTCTGCAGTAATATTTTTGGGTCAAATGACAAACATTCTGTACTCTGAGATAGGGGTAGGAATAGATATGGATCTTCTTTTAAGGAGAGAAAACTGCAATTAACATTTATTGTCTACATTGGGGCTGATTCAACAACCGGATATACGTTTTCTCTCCTAAAAAGGAGTGAGTTATCTCACTGGGCTCTGAATGGACCTCATAGTGCTAAAAAATGGTCCAGTTTTAGAAGAGCCAAGAAACATTGTTTGATTACTTCTGCAAGCCTGGTAGACCACGTTATATGCTACCACAGGCATTTATTGTGGGGAAAATGCTAAATTTAGTCTAGGAATCAAAGCAAAAATGATATTTATGATCATAACAGACTGGACATAAACCTCCCTATCTTAGCCACTTCCAGTGTTTCAAAGGCCCAAATATAGGGGAAATTCAGCTTCCCCACACTGAGCACTATCTGATGGGGGAGCTGAAAATATGGCAGCAGTAACACCTTCTCCAAAAGGAGATGCACAGAACAGCAGTGTTTAGTCGGTTGGAGCACTGAACGAAAATTTAGTTATCCCCTACATTTGGGGCTCCTGGAAGGAGATGTTTAGTTAGAGCCCCTGAGGAACATGTATGGTATGGTAGGTATGGTTTAAAGTGGACCCTAAGCCAAATTAGAATTAGTCCCCCTTCCAATGCTCCCCATCCCCACATACACACATACAGTTTTGGACAAAACAAACTCACCTGTTCTGGCATTTCTCCCAGTCCAGAAGTGGGCATTGTATCCCAAGCTTCTGTAGATACTAAACTCTGTGGATCATGGGTAAGAGCATGTCGCCCAATTAATTCAAGGCCTACAGCCCAGCTGTTGCAGTGATGTGATGAAATCATCAAACTTTTATGGACTGCATTTGTATTACAAATAGTTGCTGGTTGAATATCTCTCGATCAGAATTGGGTCTAGTAACTGTTAATTGGAAAATGTATGTGAAGGTTCTCATTAAATCAGAACTTTATAACCTTATTTACCAATGTTGGTGCTTTATCCTTATGTATAATTCTAGCGCACGCTGTCAGTCAGCTGGACGACTTATTTGGGCCCCTCCCGACAGCGAATCTGATCTGTCACGGGCAATCATTGAATGGCGGCCAAACTAAGAGAACATGGGCAAATGGGTACCATGAAAAATACAATTACCGATTAGCTATTATGTTATTATACTTTACCATGCCACCAAAATTCACACAATTAGAAATGATATAAAACTAATCTTAATAAACTCAACAAAAATGGCCTACATTATAATGTGAAACCTACCATCAAAGTGTTATTAAAACTAGGAGTAATTTACAGAAGAAAAAAATAAATCCACTAAATATAACAGTATGTCCAAATAAAGTATATAAACCAATACATCCAGAAAGCAATGCAATTTTACAAGAAATATAAGGAAATATAAACAATTATGTCTGCATGTCATCTATGTACATACCAACAAAACATCTGAAACTTTGGCAGTGTGTGTCAAAGTAACAGTCATCTTTGCACCTGCTGTATATTAATAAGCCTTTGCCTAACACATGTTTACTAAAGTGAGACTTTGAAGGGATATAAAAACAGAATTGAGGTGGCTTGATTATGCAAACAAGGCATCAAAACACCTCTTTTTTTGATAAATATGTGACCCGTTATCTAGGTCACATCTGTACCTTCAAGGAATGAGTGTGAACTTTTGCTACAGGGCAAATTAAAACTGCAAAGGTCTGGAAAGTCAGATGGGAAGGAGGTAATAAAATGTTTGAAAAATATATTAGCATATATTTGAATTTAGTTTATGTTTATGTAGGGTAGACTAGGCTCTACCTGGAAGACCTGGAATGTAAATGTATCTGCTTATTTGACTTTTTATACCAGGCAAAACAATACAATGATGATGAGTATTAAATTAATAATGGAAGGGTGAACAAAAATATAATTGTATTAACAGGGAGAGGCCCTGGTTATAATCATTCAAAAGGTATTCAGTTGACTATCTTATAGCAAATAAACAAAAAGCATAAACCCTAAAAGCCTTTTTACTGAAGTATATTCACCATTTTTAATGTAAAATCACTATAATACTACAAAACTAATTTATCGTATAGGGACATGCTCATCATAAAACAAAAGGTTTTGTCAAATCATAGAAGTGTGCGGACCTGATGTGTGCACATGGCAACCTGGTTGATTAGCCAGGCATCCCAAGCAGAACAAAGTAACAATAGGGCCTCCATGACTGAGTATGAAAAGGTTGATTGGCATTGCCTTGGTTGAGCAGTTTTCTGTGCATATTACATTCAATAATATAGTATCATGCTGCTTATTGTATCTTTGTTGTTTACAGGTTCTGAAGCGTATACCATATATGAGAATTTCTCTTAATTTGTCCAAAAATCTTTAAAGAAACAGTTGACAGAGACAGAGACAATGGTAATAATAAGGCAGGAACCAGCTTATCTGAAGTCTGTTCCATGTGCCCTTCCTCCATTTCCTGCAACACACTGTAGATGTTGTAATAGGTCTTTCATTTTGTATTTCCTTTCTCTCCACACGGTGGCTTGTGACTATGTACATTTCCTTTCTATTACACTGCGGTCCTAATGTGGTCACCCAGGTGTCCCTATCTCTTAGCACGACCAGTGTGAGTGAGTTCAACAAGTGCGACCACTGTGGCGTACGGCGCTCATTCACTCTGGGAGTGCAGAGGGACAGGGAACCATGTGTCACATTTGGAGCATGATCTTGAAGGACTAGAATTAAAATGAAGGGTAAACTTTGGAAACCTGCTACAGCATCTACAGAATACTGCAGGAAACGGACAGGTTTCAGGAAAGCTCCTGGTGCCTCATTATCGCCATTGGCTGGACCTGGGTTTATACAGCATAATCATCTTCTATGTGTAAAGTAGAAATTACAGACAAGGTAAAGCAAATCATATATTTATAATACTCAGGGTATTTTGAGTCAGATGCGAGAGAGATGTATACATTGCAAATGGAATAAACTAAGAGTGGGAGCCCTGCCCTTTGTAAGCTTACAACTTAATGGCTAAGTGGTAAATACAGAAGGTAGGTCACAATTAGTATGGCAATAAGTAGCAAGTTATACTGAGATTGCTATCTGAATAGGTGAGTTATGTGGATTCTCTTGAAGGCTTGAAGTGTTGAGGGAGGTAGTGAATTGTATAGAGGGGGGTATTCCAGAAAAATGGAGTGGCATGTTTGAGGTCTTTAAGGTGACAGTGGCACCTTGGAAGATACAGTAGAAAGCTTGCAGGTTCAGGGACAGGCCCTGGGCAGAGTGGAGGCTGCTTCTGGGTTGATATTCTCTAATAAGTGAAGAAATGTAGCAACAGGCCTAGTTGCCGAAACCTATCTAGGTCCACGTTCAATGACATTTTGGAAAGTGTATATTTTTGTGCCAAAATGATTTCATCAAGGGGCTTAGCTTATCTAGTGTTTTTTTATGTTAGCAAATGTGTCTTTTATGGAAGCGTTTTTCACTACCTGTAATCTGTTGCTATTGGCAACTGCACACCAAATCTGCACATCAAGATCTACAAGAAGAGTGAAGTGAGTTCTGTAAGCACAGAACACTGCTATGACCACTGCTAGGGTGAAGGGGCTCACTTACATGTGCATACAAATTTGCTAAAGTAAGAACAACGAACAAAATACTAGATAAGCGAAAAAACATTCCCTTTAAGGTTAAAAATTTTAACTGGGTTCTTTTAGGTGAGTGACAAAGGGGAGTAGGACCGAGAAGTGAGAGAAGAGGTAGATAAGGCAATCAAGATTTCTGGATAGACTGGAGGGGATGCCATAGTCTAGTCAGAAGCATGCGCTAGAATTTTAGGGGTGTCATGAGGAAAGGACAGATGTGGGAGATGTTTTTGAGTTGGGGACCACAGCAGGTGGCTAATGACTGAATGAGAGGTATAAAAGAGAGAGTTGATTCTAGTATACTCCTCTCTATACATTGAGAGTTGATTCAACACCGTGCAAGAATGTATTCTCACATTTTTTTTTTGCATAAAAGAGACAATAATTCAGTACCCTTTTTTGGGGGGCGGATTTAACTACTCAGATGCCTGTAGTGATTGGTGTAGGATGGGTGGAGGGGCAGGGGATTCCGATCCTCTGCCCCCCCACCCGGTTTCCACTGATCACTACTGGGTGTCGATATTAACAGTGATTGGTTGCGGGACATTGTATCAGCATTGTATTGAAAGTAAGTAAAGGAAAAAAAACGTTATTTAATAAATGACATGTTCACTGCTGCTGTGTGTGTTTTTTTACATTTAACCCTTTATGCTCCTATACCAGTTCACAAGGTTTGAGGTATAAAGTACTCTTCACATCCCCGGTATTGTCAACTAGCACCAACTCCTTGATGTCTAAGGGAACATGTCTAGGCTACTCCCTATATCATAATTTTCTATTGTTTATACTGGAATGCCATGGTATTCATTCAGTCTGGATGTAGGCTCTTGAGTGCAAAGTTCAGATTTATATTGCCAGGTGTAACGCAGTGATGTTACAGGGGGTACAATAGGTAGGGAAGTAAAAAGGTATGAACAGGATAAAGAATAGAGCAGGGGTGTCAAACTCACTCTGGAAGTGGCAGCAACAGGTCATGTTTTGTGGATCTCCACATAGCTGTCTCTATAGCCCTGTATGAGCACAAATTACTCCCCCTGTGTGGAGGAACTCAGAACCTGGTATATTGCTGGCCTTTCAGGAGGGAGTTTGACACTTGTGGAATAGAGGAATCAGAGGAAGGGCTTTCCAATCCCAGGAGTCACTGTCAAGGCAGCCAATTTTGAAGCCCCCCATAGGAAGGGTCTAGGTAAGAGAGGAGAATGTGTAGCTAGCAGAAGTACAATACCAAAGGTAAGAGATGAGAGTAAGGAAGTGTGTCAAAATTAGGAGTTTCCTAGAGGGGCAGCCATTCCAGTCCTCTAAGGCACCACATGGAGAGGGCCCCAATCACAGAAATTGAATAGTGAGAAACTTGTGGGGATTCAGAGTTGAGAGAAATGATAAGTAACTTCTTGCACTAAGTGCCACTAGTCCTAGTTTAAAATAGGGATGAGTAGCTTGACAGAAGATTAGAGTGGATAACATCAGTAAGGTCACTTCCGCTGGGTCTCCAACAATTCACTGGGAAGCCATGTAAGGGGGACGGTCAGACATGAACTTGCAGCCACATTGGGGGAGGCATGGATGATGTGACAGAAGGGGGCTGTAGGAAGCAGTCTGTTATGGCTGCTGAAAGGAAAACAGGAAAGCTCTTGGAGGGCACGTAGAAAAGGGGTCTGGTGTGTGTGTGGGAGTTAGAATGCAATGGTTAGTGAGATAGAGACAGCATGCATGTTGACTGAGGAGGCTGGGACATGTAGATAAATGATAGGATGAGGTGGGGTTGGGACATGGGTCTAGTAGGCAAGCAAGTAGGAAAGGTTTTGCAGAAATAGTACCTTTAGTTGCCAACTACTGTATTTACAGGGCATTACTTATATTTTCACTTCACTTATATTTTATGTACTATTTCATGCACTAAGCTGCTGCAGGGCTAATAACTAAACGTTTGATGCTGCTCTGGCGCCTATCACGATTTTTCTCTGCCTTAAGAAACTCTGCTTGCAATCTCTATTCTCTACTGATAATCAATCACCCATTACCACTGCATATACGATATGATGGAGAAGGCTTCTTTTATCTATTTATTATTGTTGAACAGTGATAGGTCAGCCGTTACACTGGCAACAATTTATTTTATGTAACTAGATCACATTTTAATATACAGAAATAGGACTGTACATAGGGATGCATCCCAATGAGGCGATGTGAGGAGGCCGCCTCAGGTGTCACTGCAGAGAGAGCGATTAGAAATCCCATATTTTGTATACTAAACCTCCCTCCCTAGCATATCAGTAAATCCACAATCACCGCATAGCATGTGTGGGCTGGTCAGTCTAGTCGGTAAGGGGATAAGTTACATTAACTAAAGCTAGAAATGTAGAAAGCTAGAAGTGGCTCTGTAGCCCCAACCTGCTTCCACCCACTCCCCCCACCCGCATTGCTTTGTTGAGGAGTGGAGGGCCTCTTTCTATAGTTGGCCTTAGGCAGAAGAGAGGCTAGGTTCACCTCTGACTGTACATACTGTATATTTTTACATAAATAACAGTACAGTGCAGTAAAGCATGGCTGTTTGTTATGACGTACTTAGGTACTTAGAAAACTAATAGCACTAGGCAACATAACAAAAGAAAAAAAAATATCAAATTCTGAATGTAGACAGATTGTGTAAGGACTGTGTAAGGTTTATTGGCCTTTATTTTTTAAAAATAACAAAGGACAATAAAAATGCTAGGCAATAATTTATAAACAGTTTCAGCTGTATGATCAGATGGTAGTTTAGATCTTGCTCCTTTAATGTACTTTTCTTCATTTGTTCACACTCACCTGAGAAGTATATTCCTTTTTATTTTATTAACAACCATAACTGAAACAAAGAACAAGAATCCTAACCACGTGACCAGTTTATGGCAGTTACTGTTTACTGAGTTTTATGACACCTGAGTCACAGATGATGCTAAAGCAAAAACTTGATGTACACTTGAAGTATAAACACTATAATTATTTTACTAAAATAGTATTTCATTTCTAAACCAAAAGCGGACCTAAGTATTATCCTTATTTACATCTCATTTAAATTCACACTGCAATGTCCCTGTATTATAGCATCACCTCCCACCCTTCACATCTGCTGTCGGTCAATCACATTCGCTAATAAGTAGCAGACTGAGAAGTCCAAATTAAGGATTTAACAAGACCTCAGAGAAGCTGCTGTGGAAAAGAAAGTTTCCGTTTCATCTTAAGCACAAGACGACAGTTTCTCCGCTAATTTCACTGGTGCTTCCCTGGCTCTGCCGTTTTCTACTTGCAGGAGGCTACTAATTGGGTAATATTCATTATCGGCTAATATGCATCGTTCACATATATGTTTAACAACAAGGGAAACATGTTTATGAGACAGACAAATGATTATATTAGATGTAAAGAAAACCAGCATCACTTAAACCCCTCAGTTTTCCAAAACAATGTTTTTTTTCATGTAGATTTTAAAAGGCTTTGATTCTGCGGAAAACAGATAAGTGTTTGTGAAGACTTCTTTGATGGACATCCCATGCTTTAACACAGGTTTTACTGCAGAGCACATAGACCCAGAAATTAAAAGAACCTTTCTAAAATAGAGGACAACTCATAATGATGGGTACATAGAGTAAGTAGATTCAGTAGATGTTTGGGGTGTTCATATATGTGACTTATGTCTGAGCAGGAGCAGGGTGTAACCAAGCATTCCACTTACTGCCAGTTACCCCCGAGGTGCTCGTGAGCACTCACTCCCCGCTCTGTGACTACTTCATTCAGCAAACAGCTATCCAGGCTGGAGCAGGAATAGCAGGGGATGCATCTAGGTGCCCCCCATCCTAGTCCATGAGAGCCACCTGCTGAATGGCATAGTCATGGCAGGTGGCTCTTTTAAGGGAGAGCCCACACATGTGCTGTTGGATCCAGGCAGAGGTGAGTGGAGAAAGTCCTTCTGGGGGGGTTTCACATAGTGGGACATCTCAATCCTTGATGCCCATGGGAAAAATAACAAAACCAGGGAATGTCAAATACCTGGGTTTTGTTCCGCTTTAAAGTAGACCAACACCCACGATTTTGACTATCCTGGGTATTGGTCCACTTCCTTGGGGCACCCCGATCGGGGGTGCCCCGCTGCCCAAAACCCCCCCAAACACCCTGAAAACTCACCTCTCCACGATCCCACGTGACTGCGCTGTCCAATGCCCGCCGACGGACAAGTGACGTCCATCGGCGGACAAGGGATCGCGCCCGCCGCCGCCGCCTCCCGCGCGTCACTCTTGACGTGTCCGCGCCGGCCATTCAGAGACGGCGGGCGCGGGCGCGCGCACGTCTGGAAGAGCGCGAGTGAGGCGGCGGCGGCGGAAGCAGCGTCTGGAGAGGTAAGGTTTTTCGGGGTGTTTGGGGGGGTTACACCCCGCGGGACATCCCGATCTCGGATGTCCCGCGGTGTGTGAGGTTATCGGGCCGATCACCCCTGGGTGTTGGCCCACTTTAACTAGGAACAAAGAAAGTTTCCTTGAAAATGTGGTTCTGGTGGGTCACTTTGACCATCTCCATGGTACTGATACTGTTCATATTTAAAAACGTGACTCCTGGACAATCTTTAGACCTTCTGTCTGCTATTAATGGGAAACAAAAACACTAATTTTGGAAGCTGAATTCATTGCTCTGCAGGTGCCAGCTATAAGGTTTTTGGTATGATAATGTATTGGCATAACATTCCCACATTAAACTATGGGTATTTAATGAGCTATCCAAATGTCAACCTCTTGCGCAACCTATTTAACACCACCTGCTGTGCCGACACCTCCCATCAGACCAGAAAATTGAAATATACCACAAATGTCGCACTGTATAACACAATGTTACAACAATATTGCATTTTATAATACACAAGTGCAGTTTTTGGAATAAATAGTTTCCAGGGCAGTGAGAGAATATGCCAAAAGGGTGCTGATGCCAGTGTTGAGAAAGGAGGATAAAAAGAAAAATATGAAGGGTGGAAAGTAGAAAAGAAGGCAATATAAATGAAGGAAGGAAATTAAGAGAGGGAAAAAGAGGTAAGGAAGAAAATAAAAAAATTAAAAAGAATAGAAAATGAAAGGAGAAAAATTTTAAGAAAGGAAAGAAGTAAGAAAAGAGAAGGAAGGTGAGAAGGAAGAAATGATATCAAAATAAGAAAAGAAAAAAGGGTACAAAAACAAGGGTAGGAAAGAAAGAGTTAGAGGAAAGGAAGGAAAGAAAGAAAGAGTGAAAGAATGGAGAAAAGAAGAAAAAAAAGGAAGACGGAAGGAATGGATAAAGGAAAGAAAGTAAGAAGAAAGAGCCAACAAAGGCAGAATAGAAGGAAATAAAGAAGAAAGAAGTAAAAGTGAAAATAAATAAAGAAGGGCAAAATAGATGAAGTAACCCCTGCTGCTCTATATTGTTTAGGCAGTTACTGAGGCTCAGTTACACTGTTAGACCTAAAACTGTCTGACAGCTGGAGCTCAGGATTGAGCACAGTGCCCCATACAGTCACCTGGTAGTATTCCACTCCTTACAGTTGCCCAGTTCGCACAAAGCTAGAAACAGCCCTACGCTACCCAGATGAGACAAATCTAAAGATATCTAAAAAAAAAACATACACACACAATTCTTTTTTTAATTTTCTACCTTACCTCTTTTTTTCTCTCTCTCTTTATTTCCTTTCTTGGTTGAACTTGATGGACATATGTCTTATTTCAAACGTATTAACTATGTAACTATGTAAAGAGGCCTTAGAGGAAGTGACTACAAATCTATACACCACATGATGTTAATAAAGCAAATTTATCACATGCCCAATTCTGTGATCAGTCTGCTTAAGATCTGAATCTCTAGTGCAGTTACATAACCTCAAAGAACTCCAATATACAATATACATAAAGTGCTACTTGGTAGGTAAATAAAGGTGTTAACAGGATATGATACCATGCATTCTGTATAAACTCCGCCTTGCAGCCTGTTTCCTTTGCTCTTACTTGTGTTTTGCTTTGTCTTGTAAGAACTTTCTATCTCCCTGTAGACATAAGTTATACTCAATGAAGCTAAGAGGAGAAAAGGTTTAGCAGTTGCCACATTGCTAATTAAGAAGAGCACAGGACCTAGACAGGATCAAGAGACTGAAACAAAGTAGAGTATTCTTGGAGCAGTGTGACACAGTGTGTGGCAACTCTTGGGTGACACTCTACATTCTGCAATAATAAAGTTGACCTAAAGCCAAAATGTCCCATATTCCCTATGAAATGACAAAACGTCACCACTTTTCTGCCCATCCATCTAATCTCCCCCCCCCAGGAGGCCTTAATATTGATTATACTATTAGCTACCAATGTGATTTTCCAGGTCGGCACAGATGCATAATGCGTAACACAGTGCACGCCTCGCCTATAAACTTCATGGGTTACTTTGGGCTGTGAGAGCAGTGCAGACCAGGCAAGTATTCATGCCCAGTTGTATGACTATTTTATAGGGATTTTTTCAGCTGGACTTTTTTATACATTTTTATTTGTGTAGTTTACTTTTCCATGTTTTCATTTTTCTTTCATATTTCTGAAAATACTTTTTACTTTGCTTTCATGAGTTGTGCGCTTCACTACAGACCTATTGGCCCTGAGTAGATAGGAATTTGCACCTCAAACTTTCACTAGACTAATGCGACAACTTGTTTCACTTATCGTAGATAAACCTTAGGTTTTGCAATCAGTGGATCTTTTAATTGACTTGGAAGGAAAGTATAAAGTGTTAATAACCAACATATGAATACAGTGTTTTGCCTTCTTTGGTTCACATCTTAATTTAACATATGCCTTATTCTCAAATAAAGCATGAAATGGTTTCTATTTTCAAGGGATATTTTGGGGAATGTTTAGTGAACCAAGGCCATTACTGTGCACATGTACAAACCCCTCCCCCTTATGGCTATAGCCAAATCTTAAAGGAGCCACTACACTCAAACCTGTTAGCTAGCAACCAGTGCTAAAGTCTGTCACTATGTGTTGCACTGGATGTATAGAGCAACCTTAAGCTACTCCCAATTCACCCATTGCTGTGTATTTCCCAAATGGTTCCTCTTAGATTAGAGTTAGGACTGCACCTGAACAGAGGAACTGTAGCGGTACAGATTCAACATACATCTACAGATGCTTACCAACCAAGACCTAGATTTTAGAGAGAGTATAGAACTGTCTGCTAGCGATCAGGGTTGTGTGCTGTGGCTCCTTTAAGATGTGTTTTTTCCAATTGCCCTACTCACATACCTAGGTTAGTTATAAAATGGTCTGAGCACCTGCCCCCTTTCTCTAGTTTATTTATAGGTATAGCAGTACATGTCTGCTTATTTATCATTTATCTGGACTGGCGTAGGTAATGTAATATTTTCATACAGAAATAGGTGACATTCTTTTTTACTTGTGACTTAAATGAGTAGAATGGCAACACAAAAGCATTGTATCTGCATGCAAGTTGATGTCTCTTTCATGCTGCCTCAGTGATGGCCAAATAATTGGTTGTTCACTTCTGTCCTCGTTTCCCCCGACAGTTCTGCAGATGCCCTGAACAATGCAGCACACAGCTCTTTCAGGGATGGCTGGGAGGGGGGATTCCTCATTAATCATTCCTTCCTGACAGCCCACAGGAATAGGTATAGGCATCTGCCGAATTTACTGAGACCCTCCCTCCCTCCTATAATCTGCCTGAGCTTAAACATCCACCAAATCCATGTAGGACAGACAGATACCAGCTGCTAAAATACTCCAAGCTACCAAGCATGATACACCTTTTACAGGTTTTATGTAGTATACAAGTATAAAAGTTACCTGTTTATAAATTGTCTATAAACCTTGGTGGTCTTCACTCACTTGCAAAAATATTTTTCAGAGACTTATCTCTTTTATGGACTGTAAACCCAATGGTAATAATAAGGCTGGAAGCAGCTTACCTGATGCCTGTCCCATGGGACTCTTCTCCATTTCCTGCAGCAAAAGGTAGAAGCGGTCCAAACTTTGCCTTCCATTCCTCCAGGACAATGCAAAAAAGTGGTCTAACAGCCCTTCTGTCCCATTCCAGTTCTCAACATGGATGAGCAGCTGTTTCTAGCCACAGTAGAGCATGTAGATTTCTCATAAATCTGGACCATGACCTGTCCTTCCCAGCTCAGTCTTGACATAAAAATTAAATAAAAGAATAAAACATGTATTTACATATAATCAGAGATTTTGAGGTGCTTTAAAATGACTTATTTCACACTGTCCCTAATGGGGATAAGGTGAGAGGAAGTTAGTGCATGCCTGGACAGGGACATTTGTTTCATTGGCTTTTCTACTCTGCTTTGATACTTCTCAGATCCACAATACATTGTGATAAAGGCCAGAGTCTGTAGGCAACATGGTATATGAGTAACACATATGCTGCACTTGAGGTCTAGGTGTCTATTAAACATGTATTCCATCTTCATTTATAGAAAATTGGCATCTTTAAAGCATAATGAAGAGGAATTTGAAACTGATTGCTTCAGAATTGATAAGAAATTACACAAGCAGAATGGGGCAGGGGGGACATTTGAGAGAATCAGTTATTTCCTATTGTTTATCTTCATTGCATTCTGCCTGTGTCTTAACACTGTCATGTTAGGAAAAATATGAAGAATCATGTGCTGTTATCTGTTGGTTCATTTGAAAATAGCTCCAACACGACTATCCAGTGACACATTTTGCACCATATTGTCAATAATATACATTGTCTGATTTTTTTTTTAGTAAGCTTGATTGCAAAATATAAAGATGTACATCTTGTAAGACGAAGTGACTTTCTATTTACAGGGAACTCCCCATTTATTCATATACTGAATAGGTTACATAGAGTTCAGCTTCCATGCTGGGGGAGAATTGTATCTCGATTTTGTCATTAGATTTACACACTCGGGCCCCTTACCTGAAGGGGCACAGGGCCATTGTCTGCCACCCTCTGTTTGAAGAATGTGATGGCATTAGAGTGCAATACACCCCTCACCCAAGTGAAGTGAAGCTGCAGGGAGTGGGGAAGCAGTTTCACCCTTTCTTCTGGGCTAAGACTACCCCACACTTTCTCCCCTGTGTGACAATTCAGCTTTGACATCATAGACATCCACATATTCAGTGGGAGCTATTGGACTCCATGGATTTCTTAAAGTAACTTGGCTACTTCTTTAGTGAAATACTTGCCTCCCTATGCCCGTCTTGCTTCAATTCAAGAAAACCCTTGGCTCACCTGTTTCCCACCCCTAGGCTGGTATGCATTTCCAGTCACCAAGAAACAAGTTATGGCCTGTTGTCAGCTGCAGACAGGAGAGCTGTTGGTGGAGGGACTATATTATAGACAAGGCAGTGGGAGGGCAGGCAAGTTTTTAACTAAAATAAAAAAGTTGGTATGCTTAGCAGTTCTAAGCACTTGTGGAAATGCATACAATATTTGCATGGCTCTTCCCACTCGATTAGATTGATGGCTAATCCTTTTCTCAGCGAGCATGTGCCATATGAAGACTTTCTGTTTAAAAAAAAAAACACTATTTTCCTTATACCTTTAAATAAGGGGCTTTTCAGTCTTCTTCGACTGACTATATTTACGGCCCCTCCCTAAGGCGGTTATGGTTCTCCAAAGTCTAATCACCCCGACAACACCTAACTTACAGTCGTGTGCTAATGAGGGCCAAGTGGGAGTTGATGACTGTTATGATAAATATACATACAAAAGCATTGCATACTTAGCAGTGTCATATTCACATCCTAACAGTCATAGTAACTCCTTTGGCCCACTATTTTAAGCCTAACATGGGTCTCTCTCTAAGGTGCTTTGCTCTGTTTTAGGGCATTCCCAAGTCTAACCTCCCCAAATTGATATTAACGTCTGGCCTTATTTCTGATGAGGGCTAGAAGCCTGAAATACAGATCCACAAGTAGGAGGTGATGGCTGGGTATATTCTAAGAACTACCTTATTTTTCGCCCCTAAAAGACACACCTAGGATTTGGAGGAGGAAAAAAAGAAAAAAATATTCAGAACCAAATGGTGTGTTAAAATAACCCCCCAGAACAGAAAATGGCAGAATCCCCCAAATCACCCTTATTACAGATAGTGTGGCAGATCCCCTCCATCCCTAAAAACAAGCAGCATACAGAATCCCCCCTCACCATATAATAGGCACTTTGCAAAATACCTCCATAACAGGGTAGTGTGGTAGATCCCCCATCCCCATCCCCCAAAACAAGCAGCAGACATTCTCGACTCCCATATAATAGACAGCGTGCAGAATTCCACCGTAACAGGGTAATGTGCCAGAACCCCCCATCCCCAAAAACAAACAGCATGCAGAATCCCTCCTTTTCATATAATAGACAGCATGCAGAAACCCCCCTAACAGGGTAGTGTGGCAGATCCCCCCACCCCAATGTCGCTAAAGCAAGTTAGTTGAAAAAAAATTCTACCTGCACCGCCGCACTGCTGTCTGTAATTAATGAATTGGCACACTGCACTGTCTATAAAAATAAAATAGTGATACTCTACAGCATATTTAAAGCATTATACAGATATAATTACTTTCAACAGAGCAGATTGCTAATCGAAAAGGTCCACTGTGTGCTGGGTGAGTTCTAATTATCTTCTGTAACTTTTGGGTATTCACCAGCAGAGGGCAGTATAGGTCAAATGGCGAGCTACATTCCTCACTGCCCGAACACAACTCGGGAAGAAACTGTTAGGGGGTTAAATGCCTGCTCTCTGTAAACATTCAACTAGTTACTAACATCTGGCTTTCAGCATAGCTTCAGAGAAAATAAAACATAATTCTATCTGAGAAAATGTCTATAAAGAAACATCAGGTATAAATGTCAAATGTAAAAGCACATCTTATCAGCCTTTTTTGGCATGGTCACATATACCTGCTATAGCCAGCACAGTACACCTTTTACAACCTGTCCAGCACATCATTAATTTTAGTAAAGGTAAAAAAATGCAATGCAGTTAAAACATGACACACTACATTTTTGCCATATATTTCTAGGACTTACAGACGCACTGTGTTTGCGGTCACAACACAATGCACTGCTTACAATTTTTTGAACCTGTCCACTAAAACAAATAGGCAGCAGACACAATCCACTAAAATGTTGACATTTTCTTTAAATTAATACTGTAGAATATTAGGGAAGCCGGTGTAAAAAAAGAGAAGCAGTGCTATACTTTGAATATTAGCAGTATTTGAACAAGTGATGTGCTCTCTTGTGCCACCTCAGAGATCTGTCATTTCTTTGTTTCAGGTGAAAGCCATCAAAGACCGCCTTGTCACATCCAGGAAAATAACACGCCTGATTAGTGTTGCTTTATAGCTACTGCACTGCTAACCTTCTATCTTCCATGGGTATTTGTTAAGGACTCTTTGTTTTTTTTCTTGTGAGTGTTTTAAAATAGGTTTTTTGCCATTTAAAATATATTTTTCTAACATTTGAAAGAACTTTCTAAATGTATAAAATCCTGTACTGGAACCACTTTTTTTATAGCCATGCTCATTATATGAAGCTGTGAAAGTAGAATTTTTTACTAAGGTGTTATGAAGTAGATACTTATGAAAATATCTATATATTATTAGTTCATTTTCCAGCAAGTGTCTTTATTTTGTTTCATATGCCCGCAACATAGAATTTTTAAACCAGACCTTCACACTTATATGTTCCCCCCAACCGGTTCCTACAGATTGCCCAAATTAAAAATCATCTTACCTGCATCTACTGCATTTCTACTGCATTTCCTGAGCCTTTATCCCTTTAAGTGTCAGCCTACCTGCAGCTTTTGTCACCCTCTGTTGCCAGACCATGTTTCACTATTTTGCGCAACACATGTCCATTTGTGATTTTTGAAAGGATTTCCAGGGATTTCCCAGGAAAATGATATATTGTTTTTTTCAAGAGAGTCTGGGCTTCAACATGAAATCTCTTGTTTGGCCTTTTTTAGTGTATTCCCAATACTTTTTGGTGAAATATGTGCAAAAAAAATAAAAAAAAATCTATTTTTTGCAATTTGTAGTGTTTTTTTGTAATAAAAAATGTAAGTTTGTCAATAAAATGTTATTGCGTGCGAAACCCCAATTTCTCCCAGTCACAGCGGTACCACATATGTATTGATAGACACCCTTTCCTGCCCAGGAGACTCCCCCAAACTGAAACAGAGCTTTAGGAGATTTTCAGATAAACTCCAACTATGCTATACGCTATGCGCACCTTGCAGTTTTTCCAGAAAAACAACCATTTACATTTAACATACCCCCCACAAACTATATATTCTCTGGAAGTACACACCTCAAGCTTTCTAGGCGTACCAAGCTTGTTTATGTGGGCTTAGTTTTCTGGAAGTAATCCCTTAATGTATTCTTTGGTTGCACAAAGTTTCCCTAAAAAAGAATAAAAAGGAACAATCAAGCCACATTTGCAACATGCCCCGAACAGAACGATACCCAGCATGCATAGCTACTGTCAAGGGAAGAGTTGGCAAACACCACAAAGTAAAGCGTGCACATAACAGTAATTTTACCTGAAAATGGTAAAAAAAAAAGTGTGCACCTTGAAATGTTTCAACCAAAACAACCCTTTACATTTGGAATATCCCCTATAAACCATATAATCCCTGAAAGTACATATGTTAAGCTTTCTAAGAGTGCCCAGCTTGTTGTAGTAGGCTCACCTTTCTGGAAGTAATCCCTCAAAGAATTCTTAGGTTGCACAGGTTTTCCCTAAAAAAATGAATAAAAAAACTGAATAAATAACATGTTTTCCTAAAATCTAAATATGCAAACAAGACAAAACAAGTTAAATGTGAAAGAGCAAGGTCCCCCAAGCAGAACAATACCCAACATGCATAGGTACTATTAAGCAAACAAGTTATATGTAACCAGCTCACCCCTGTGATGTCGCACTCCGGCATGGATTCAAAAGGAGGCTCCTGAAAACTCTTCAGTTGAGATACAGACAATGGTAGATCCAGCCAAAGTTAAAATATAACCTTTACTCATGAATATTTAAAAGTCCAATGAAACTCCATACACATGCTGTGAGCTACCCCTCAGCACTCTCCATCCCACGTGACGCGTTTCAGGCTCAAACCGAGCCCTTAATCATACAATTGTTATCACTAGAGAGTCGGTATATAAAGCAGCCGAACACAGGATATGTCTAACACCTGGGGGAATCTAGGTAATTACCATCTAAAGCAATTAGCATTATAATTGGCCCCTAGTAAAGCATAACACCACGGGACTTACCCCTCCATTAAGGCGCTGTGCATTCCTTCATGTGCTCGTTGCAGTCGAGGGCTCATGACGACATCCGCCCTGAGTGAAGCCAGACCGCATATTGTGAGTAGATAGTAGCGGGGAACAGATGACGTCCCCTGCCCATAGTGAAGCTCTCCTCCGTTCATGCGTCTACCAGAAGCTCCCCCACTTCCTGTATGAGTAGCTGCCCGGAGACGCATGACGTAATCTGCCCTTAGTGAAGCCCGGACGCACTCAGATCCTTGCCAGGTCACCCACCGAAACTTAAATATTACTTGGGGAAAGAAACCCCCCACTGGCTCTCATGGCTATAGCGGGGCTGAGTTGTTCACAAAAATCGGCAATCCCATCAATCACTAACCTATACATGCAGCCGCACAAAAAACAGAAACGGATCCCAAATGGCTCCTAAAAGGGAGATTGTTATATACACTACTCAACCTAAATAATTAAACTAATACATATCTCTATGACTCAAACAGAAAGATTCATATAACCAAGTTTCTACGGCAGCAATTGTACTCAGATGTAATAGAGCATATATATTAACGCTCATTAAAAGAATAATTCACCTGATCGTATCAAGGTATATTAGTACAAATAGAGTGCAATATAATAATCCTACTAGTTGTGTAACCAAAATTGGTATACTGTGTGAATAATCCAGTATGGTCATATCTTCTAACCCATTCTTATAACACTTAGTATATGGGAGAGAAACGTATAGTATATGGGAGAGAAACTGTCTCCCAAACTCTGTGATCTAAAATTATCACTACAACTTCACCCCTATCACCTGGGTAGTACTTTGATAAAAGGGGACCATACAATACGCTCTTAACCTACTTAGTAAAGCTTAAAAATGTATCTCGACCATATTGAATACCCCAAAAAACAATTTGTATACTAAGAGCCTTCCCACCTACATGTTGCATGTATAGTAGGTACTAGCTTATTCGACTTACTTCTTTCCCCAAGTAATATTTAAGTTTCGGTGGGTGACCTGGCAAGGATCTGAGTGCGTCCGGGCTTCACTAAGGGCAGATTACGTCATGCGTCTCCGGGCAGCTACTCATACAGGAAGTGGGGGAGCTTCTGGTAGACGCATGAACGGAGGAGAGCTTCACTATGGGCAGGGGACGTCATCTGTTCCCCGCTACTATCTACTCACAATATGCGGTCTGGCTTCACTCAGGGCGGATGTCGTCATGAGCCCTCGACTGCAACGAGCACATGAAGGAATGCACAGCGCCTTAATGGAGGGGTAAGTCCCGTGGTGTTATGCTTTACTAGGGGCCAATTATAATGCTAATTGCTTTAGATGGTAATTACCTAGATTCCCCCAGGTGTTAGACATATCCTGTGTTCGGCTGCTTTATATACCGACTCTCTAGTGATAACAATTGTATGATTAAGGGCTCGGTTTGAGCCTGAAACGCGTCACGTGGGATGGAGAGTGCTGAGGGGTAGCTCACAGCATTTGTATGGAGTTTCATTGGACTTTTAAATATTCATGAGTATAGGTACTATTAACCCTTTTAATTGCCAACCTACTTGAAGTTATGTCACCCTCTGTTGACAGGTCATTTTTCCCCATTCTGCGCCATGTTTAACCGTGATTTTTGCCGGAACTTCCAGGAAAATTATAGATATATATTTTGCAGCAGAGTTTAGGCTTGAACATGAAATGTCTTGTTAGTAATTTTTCTACTGTTTTTTTAATATTTTCGTGTAAAAATAAATAAATAAAATTTTTTAGACAATTGTCTCCTTTATTTTAAATAAAACATTTACTTTATTAGAGAAAACCATATGTGAAAGCCCAATTTCTCCCGATTTTGCTTCAAGGAACCTTACAGGATGATGAGGTAACATTTCTCACTTACTACACGCCAAACACCAAGCAGATTCCTTTCCTGGCCCGTATGTGCTCATTATTGCAGAAGCATGGAAAGGGAGCTATGTTTATGTGTGGGGACTCAAACTTAACGCTGCAACCATCCCTGGATAGATCACTCCCCCCAAACACCCTTACAATTCAAGATAGCAAATGCTTCACAGAGTTGATAGATAATGCGCATCTAGTGGACCCATGGAGAGATATGCACCCTCATAAAAGGGAATACACACATTACTCTGTCCCCCATAAGCTACATACCAGGATAGACCACATT
The DNA here is from genome assembly GCA_027917425.1 of Gastrophryne carolinensis. Classification (NCBI taxonomy): domain Eukaryota; kingdom Metazoa; phylum Chordata; class Amphibia; order Anura; family Microhylidae; genus Gastrophryne; species Gastrophryne carolinensis. Next base: position 248,648,950 of record CM051237.1, on the reverse strand, counting down.
TTTGTCTTCTCCACCTTTATGTCACAGGTGGGTCAGACAAAAATCTACCCTGTCCCCTGGTCAGACCACGACTTGGTGGCAATGACGTGCAACTCTATGGTCATTAAACCCAAACCGTCCTCATGGATATTAAATGACTCACTGCTGTCCTCAAAACCCTTGGTGGAGGATGCTAGCAAAGTCGCTTTAGAATTCTTCACTATAAATGAGAACCCAGAAACCTCACCAACTATGGTCTGGGGTGCCTTTAAATCTGTTATGAGAGGACACTTTATTGCCACAGCTTCTAGAAAGAAAAAGGAAAGGTCAATACTCTCAGAACAACTTCAGTCCCAATATTCTAAGGATGTAGGGACCTTTAAAACCACCCCCAGTTCCAAACATCTCCGCCAAATGGAGCTCTCCAGAACTAAACTTAACCTCTTGCAATCTCAAGAGGCAGAGGGACGTTATAGACACTCTAGACAAAAATACTATGTTTCTGCAAATAAACCAGGCACCCTTCTGGCCTCCCAATTAAAGTGTCACGAGCCTACCATGAAACCAGTGAGACTCAAGACTAGGACAGGAGGGGAGACTAGCAACCCCCAAGTAGTGGTTTAAGAATTCTCAGCAGGCCTATCTAAGTTATACAAAGCCCCACCCCCATTAGGGGACCATCAGACGCAGGCCTTCTTAGACGAGATCAACCTACCACGAATCCCAGAGGGTCAGAGTGCCAAAATAGACGAAAATATAACAGTAGAAGAAGTCTTGAAAGCAATCAAGACATTGAAATCCAATAAAAGGCCTGGGCCTGATGGGTTCATCGCTGCATTTTATTAAAAAAATGGCCCCCATAGTAGCACCTCGACTGGCGAGGGTTTACAACTATGTCAAAGGAGGCAACCCCATAGACCCAGACATGCTTAGAGCCGTGATAACAATGATCCCGAAGCCTGGAAAGGACCACCAAAACTGGACAAATTTTTCAGCCTATATCACTCCTTAATATAGACTTGAAAATCCTCACGAAGATCTTAGCCAACAGAGTCAACGAATTTCTGGGGGATGTAATTCACAGAGATCAGGTGGGTTTTGTCCCTAGAAGACAGGCTGGAGATGGGGTGCGCAGGATAATGCAATTGATACAAAGGGCAAAGGACCAGAAATTAGAGGCAATGCTCTTTTCTCTTTCACCTACATGTTGCATGTATAGTAGGTACTAGCTTATTCGACTTACTTCTTTCCCCAAGTAATATTTAAGTTTCGGTGGGTGACCTGGCAAGGATCTGAGTGCGTCCGGGCTTCACTAAGGGCAGATTACGTCATGCGTCTCCGGGCAGCTACTCATACAGGAAGTGGGGGAGCTTCTGGTAGACGCATGAACGGAGGAGAGCTTCACTATGGGCAGGGGACGTCATCTGTTCCCCGCTACTATCTACTCACAATATGCGGTCTGGCTTCACTCAGGGCGGATGTCGTCATGAGCCCTCGACTGCAACGAGCACATGAAGGAATGCACAGCGCCTTAATGGAGGGGTAAGTCCCGTGGTGTTATGCTTTACTAGGGGCCAATTATAATGCTAATTGCTTTAGATGGTAATTACCTAGATTCCCCCAGGTGTTAGACATATCCTGTGTTCGGCTGCTTTATATACCGACTCTCTAGTGATAACAATTGTATGATTAAGGGCTCGGTTTGAGCCTGAAACGCGTCACGTGGGATGGAGAGTGCTGAGGGGTAGCTCACAGCATGTGTATGGAGTTTCATTGGACTTTTAAATATTCATGAGTATAGGTACTATTAACCCTTTTAATTGCCAACCTACTTGAAGTTATGTCACCCTCTGTTGACAGGTCATTTTTCCCCATTCTGCGCCATGTTTAACCGTGATTTTTGCCGGAACTTCCAGGAAAATTATAGATATATATTTTGCAGCAGAGTTTAGGCTTGAACATGAAATGTCTTGTTAGTAATTTTTCTACTGTTTTTTTAATATTTTCGTGTAAAAATAAATAAATAACATTTTTTAGACAATTGTCTCCTTTATTTTAAATAAAACATTTACTTTATTAGAGAAAACCATATGTGAAAGCCCAATTTCTCCCGATTTTGCTTCAATGAACCTTACAGGATGATGAGGTAACATTTCTCACTTACTACACGCCAAACACCAAGCAGATTCCTTTCCTGGCCCGTATGTGCTCATTATTGCAGAAGCATGGAAAGGGAGCTATGTTTATGTGTGGGGACTCAAACTTAACGCTGCAACCATCCCTGGATAGATCACTCCCCCCAAACACCCTTACAATTCAAGATAGCAAATGCTTCACAGAGTTGATAGATAATGCGCATCTAGTGGACCCATGGAGAGATATGCACCCTCATAAAAGGGAATACACACATTACTCTGTCCCCCATAAGCTACATACCAGGATAGACCACATTTTTGTCTTCTCCACCTTTATGTCACAGGTGGGTCAGACAAAAATCTACCCTGTCCCCTGGTCAGACCACGACTTGGTGGCAATGACGTGCAACTCTATGGTCATTAAACCCAAACCGTCCTCATGGATATTAAATGACTCACTGCTGTCCTCAAAACCCTTGGTGGAGGATGCTAGCAAAGTCGCTTTAGAATTCTTCACTATAAATGAGAACCCAGAAACCTCACCAACTATGGTCTGGGGTGCCTTTAAATCTGTTATGAGAGGACACTTTATTGCCACAGCTTCTAGAAAGAAAAAGGAAAGGTCAATATTCTCAGAACAACTTCAGTCCCAATATTCTAAGGATGTAGGGACCTTTAAAACCACCCCCAGTTCCAAACATCTCCGCCAAATGGAGCTCTCCAGAACTAAACTTAACCTCTTGCAATCTCAAGAGGCAGAGGGACGTTATAGACACTCTAGACAAAAATACTATGTTTCTGCAAATAAACCAGGCACCCTTCTGGCCTCCCAATTAAAGTGTCACGAGCCTACCATGAAACCAGTGAGACTCAAGACTAGGACAGGAGGGGAGACTAGCAACCCCCAAGTAGTGGTTTAAGAATTCTCAGCAGGCCTATCTAAGTTATACAAAGCCCCACCCCCATTAGGGGACCATCAGACGCAGGCCTTCTTAGAGGGTCAGAGTGCCAAAATAGACGAAAATATAACAGTAGAAGAAGTCTTGAAAGCAATCAAGACATTGAAATCCAATAAAAGGCCTGGGCCTGATGGGTTCATCGCTGCATTTTATAAAAAAAATGGCCCCCATAGTAGCACCTCGACTGGCGAGGGTTTACAACTATGTCAAAGGAGGCAACCCCATAGACCCAGACATGCTTAGAGCCGTGATAACAATGATCCCGAAGCCTGGAAAGGACCACCAAAACTGGACAAATTTTTCAGCCTATATCACTCCTTAATATAGACTTGAAAATCCTCACGAAGATCTTAGCCAACAGAGTCAACAAATTTCTGGGGGATGTAATTCACAGAGATCAGGTGGGTTTTGTCCCTAGAAGACAGGCTGGAGATGGGGTGCGCAGGATAATGCAATTGATACAAAGGGCAAAGGACCAGAAATTAGAGGCAATGCTCCTTTCTCTTGATGTGGAGAAAGCTTTCGATTCCCTCTCTTGGCAATGCCTCCAGTCCTCCTTAAATAAATGGGTCTTTGGCCCAGGATTCCTCTCTTGGATCACAGCTTTGTACTCCAACCCATCTGCTTGCATTAAGTACGCTGGCTTCCATTCCCCAAGTTTCAAGATCCAGAGAGGTACCAGACAAGGATGTCCTTTGTCCCCTGTATTATTCATCCTGGCCCTAGAACCACTTGCAATAAAACTAAGGCAAAATACCTCAATCAAAGGAATCCCCTTAGGAGGCAGGGAACATAAAGTTTCACTTTTCGCAGACAACATGCTGTTGATATTGAGCTCCCCACATACCTCAGCCCCTAATGCCATCGACCTGCTGACCACTTTTGCCCGCATCTCAGGCCTTAAACTAAACGCCTCAAAGTCCACTGCACTAGACGTCTCACTCTCTGCTAGTACAAAGCAGAATTTATCCCAAAACTTTACGTGGACTTGGACAAAGAGACTGCAGTATCTGGGGACCAAATTAACAGCCAACTATACAGATTTGTATAGTGCCAACTACCCAGAAACATTTAGAAAACAGGACACTCTACGTCAGTCCTGGCAATTTATAAAATTGTCTTGGCTAGGGAGAATAGCAGCTCTCAAGATGACCTTTTTACCAAAAATTTTATATCTCTTTAGAGTGCTCCCAGTTCAGGTCCCTAAACGTGCCCTCGACATTCTTCAACAGAAAATCATGCCTTCCCATCCCTGTATAAATATAATACAGCAGCTCAAATAGTGCCCCTAGTACTCCTACACGCCCCACAGCATAAACCATTATGGGTCCTAAATGACATTGCAGCTTGTAACCCAGTCCTTCCGGCATCTCTGCTCTGGATCCCTAGAACACTTAGACCGAAATTTATCCCTCCAATCCTAAAGTCCTCCTTGACAATATGGGACAAAAACATGAATTCACGTCACCTAATTTGCCAGCTTCACCCCTGCTAGGTAACCCAATGCTTCCATCAGGGGTCACGTACCCTAAAAATTACAAATGGTGGTCACAGAAAGGCCTAACCTCTGTAGACAAACCCAAAAGGGATGAAACCCAAACAAGACCTCGCACCCCGCGATAGCTTCCCACCTTCTGAGGTATTTAGACACCTACAAGTTCAACATTTTGTTAAAAGCCTCCTAAAAAAGTCCCCTCCTCCATATAGGAATACGGACTTCGAAATCAGATGCATCAGGGACCATTTTGAAAGGGGCTTAATATCCATTTTATACACAGCTCTAATTACACCCCCAGCCCCTATTCACCACAACTATACGATAAGATGGGAACAACTAAAGATCCTGAGACATGGCAGAAAATCTGGAGTGATACAAGAAAATTATCCTGTAATGCGCTGGATTTAGAAAATGCCTATAAAATCCTCTTCAGAAGGTATTACACTCCAGACAGAATCCACAAATTTCCCCCCCTCAGATTCACCATTATGCTTTAGAGGGTGCCAAGAAAGAGGCACAATGTCCCACATCTGGTGGGAGTGCCCTGTGGTTCGTTCTACATGGGATAACGCCTACAAATTGATATCTGACATCCTACACATATCCAGTATTGGCGATCCATGGGAGGCTCTCCTATCACTCAAATCTGGTAGATACACAAAGCCAGAGTGGCGACTGATACTCCATGTATTATCGTCAGTTAGGGGGACGATAGCTAGAAACTGGAAATCGCCCCAAATACCTTGGCAGGAGATCTGTAATAGGATGTCGGATATCATGTGCAATGAGAAAATCACTGCGATAATAAATGATTCATACGACAAATTCCTCAGTACCTGGAACCCATGGATAGAGTATATTGGGCTGAGCCCTCATCAAACAGACCCGTCCCTCCCTATCTAACCACTAGACTCCGGACTGGTCTGGTTCTAGTTCTCACTCTCTTATTAAAACATGATCCAGCATACCTAGGCTCCCACGATCCCCCCCTTCTCTTTCTGCCCCCCTCTCCCCCCCCCAACCCTCCTGAGATATACCCCGGACATCTACACCAGTCCAATGTTCGCTTATCAGAGTTAGAAGTTTTACTAGTTAGGAAACTGTATTAGAGGTGGTGAGGGTCATGCTGTAGGGGAGACAATCTTTACAGAGTCCTTTCCAACCCACAGTACAATGCACACATCACATTATCACAGCCGATTACAATAGAAACAATTAAGATACATGAACTGCTATTTGGCTTAACCCTTTGAGTGCCGGCCTACCAAGATTTTTTGTCACAATCTGTTGCCAGACGACTTTTCACGTTTTTGCGCTACACGTGTGCAACCTTGATTTTTGAAGGGATTTCCAGGGATTTCGATGAAAATTATATATTGTTTTTTTCAGCAGAGTCTGGGCTTCAACATGAAATGTCTTGTTTGGCCTTATTTTAGTGTATTCTCAATACTTTTGGGTGAAATATGTGCAACAAAATGAAAAAAACCTATTTTGTACAATTTGTAGTGTTTTTTTGTAATAAAAAATGTAAGTTTGTTAATAAAACATTATTGCGTGTGAAAGCCCTATTTCTCCCGGTTACAATGGTACCACATATGTATAGGTATACCCCCTTTCCTGAAACAGCAGTTTAGGAGATTCCAGATAGGATACAACTATGCAATATGATTGCATAGTTGTAAGGGGTTAATAAAAAAAAAAAATGACATAGGGTTCCCCCTCCCAGGGGGGGACTTCATTTCTTTTTTGGAATTCTAAGGGTTAAAAACCCTTAAAATTCCCCCCAAAAAATGACATAGGGTCCCCCTTACCCAGCATTACTGACCCGGACCAGCTATGGGGGCTTGTAGAACAGGGCGCAGGGGCCAGCGTTGGTGGCCCCTGGCCCTGCAGGCTACTAGCCCACATAGCCACGTGGCCCGGGCCCTTCTGCCCCCCCCGGCCATTGGGGAGGCAGGTAATGGGGGGCTGGGGGTTATGGCAATCACCCGCTTGCTGCAGGTGACCTGCCATACCCAGAGCCTTGTGAACTGGTATAAGGGGTCTCATGGACCCCTTACCAGTTCACAAAGGGTTAAGTTAAAAAAAAGACACCAGACAAGTTCTTTATTATTCTATTTTCACTTATACTTACCTCCCATCCAGTGTCCCACGCTGCTGCAGATGACAGTTGTCGGTAGTGATCAGAGCAGGGAGGGTGGCAGGCAGGGAGATCAGAGTCACCCTGCCTGCCACCCTCCCTGCTCCGATCGCTGCTGACAACTGACAGATCGGAGCCCGGGTGCCAGTAACCCGAGGAGCGGGATGACGTCATCAAGTGGGCGGAGTTAGGGACGGGGCTAGGGGCGGGGCCAGCACCGGCCGAAGAGGATGGTGATGGCCCGTTTCTGGGCCCTCACAAGCAGCGTGGAAAGCCCAGGGGGGGGATCGGAGCCCCCCCTGGTGAAGAGAAGACCCGGGGAGAGCCATCGCGCTGCCAGGTGAGTAAATGTCATTTTTTTTTTTTTTCTTTTTCAGATGTCGGCGCCGACGGGGGGGGGGCTATTCCGGGCCCCCTCCTGAAGATCAGAAATCTAACAGCGGATTCTTGTACAGAATCGCTGGCCCTTTCAAATGAGGGGTAAGGTAAGTCTGTATGTTTTTTACTTTTTGTTTTATGGGCCTCTAAAGTCAGCTACGTGACTCTCACGTAGCTGGCACTTAACGGTTGGAGCGGCAGCTATGTGAGAGTCACGTAGCTGGCACTAGAAGGGTTAAATAATGTAAAACAATGGACCTATCAGCAGGGAGCTGGCAGGTTTTTCATAATGACTCATCATCTGTTAGTTATAGTCGCAGCAGGAGGGAGAGATAACCAATACCAGGACTTTGCCTTCCATCCCAATATATAGCTGTCTGAGCTCTGTTACCTTATTTTGTGAAGTAGCTTTAACTTTGGGTGCCCTTTGAGGTTTGACCTTAAACTGACACCTGAATTAGCTTTTTTCCGTACTGTAATACACAATAAGTGCAATAAAAAAGTTTGTCCTGATTTTTTTGCCAAAAAATCAGCTGTACCTGCCATGGGGCAATTTTGCCAGGTGAGTAACAGATTTTTTCAAATAAGGTAATGATATGTTATAAAAAGTTTATAGTGATACGGAAAGCAAAGGCAATTGTTAGACCATTGTGTCGGCCTATGTTGGGCACAGGCCTAACCTGTTTTCCTTTTTTAAATTGAAGAAGAAATGTCCGCAATATCAAGGTTTACAATTTTTAGCTTAGCTTTTAAATATTTGGGCGTGGGCCTTGGCTCTGTGATACCGCATAATAATCAGCATAATGGGTGGGGTCTGTAAGACAGGTGTTCTCATCACCCTGGCTGTCCCAGTGTCGACAATCTGATGATGTGGAGCTTTACGCCCCCAGCTGAGCCCAATTATTGGTTGTCTATGGCAAAGGAAATCAGGGGATGTGCCACTACACTTTGCCTTGTTTCTACTTTCAGGAGCAGCTGCATTCTGACAGGAAGGGGGGGGGGGCGTAGCCACGAGGAGGTGAGCTGCTGAATGACAGTTTATGAACTTTGCCTACAGAGTCCCCTTTAAAATTAACAGAGCCCTTTGAGGTATGATCACGAATTTGCCATTTCTCTTTCGGCATACCCCATAGGGTGCTGTTGTTTCCAAAATTAAAAAAAAAATTCTTAGATCATTGGAAAAATTATGTGCTGAACCTGTAATAATGCCCTATCACAGGTACAGGTTTGTTTGACGATGATTAGAATGAACATTTTGTATTGCACTTTTTGTGTGTTAAAGTTAAGAAACCTCACTCAGATAAGTTTCTGTTCACACCCAAAAGTACGCTAAGCTGAACTTGAGTCAAAAAATAAATGAAGGGAGAAGGGGGTAGGGTCCACTTTTTCCTCCTGCGAGTCCTTGTAAGGATCTGGACTCAATAGTACCTTTAGTCACTCACTATATTTCTCTCAACTTTTATGAAAATAAGTGCATTTATTTTAAAGTTTGTTCACAGTGCAATAAATACATTCATATGACAATATTTTTTCTTAAAATCAATGCATATTCGTTATTGTGTCAACATTGATATTTTGGATTATTGTGGGCCCCAGTTGGGAGAGAAGACAGTGGTTCCACGGTTAATTGGGTTTTTCCACTGTCTTCGTGGTGTCACTAAATTTTGGTTGCGGGAAGATACCCTTTTGTTTGTAGCAAGCTTGGGTTTTCCTTTTTCTTGTTGTAGCAAGCTTTAACCCTTCTTTGGGCATTTGTAGCAAGTGTTATGAGGTCCCGTCACATACGGGTTTTGCCGGGGCGCTTCCTCAGTGTGCGGACCCTTATCTGTGGTTATAATAATATATTAGTATGGATATTGTTTGGGTGTGTCTGATTATACATTTGTATAGTGTCCCAGATGATACTTACATAATCCAAAGGTTGGCCCAGGTGCTCGCTGGCGGTGGTTAAATCATCTCTCACTTTAGGTCTTGTTGGGGGTCTTGAATGGTATCCTGTGTATAATAATTGGTCAGTGAGTAAGGTGCAGCTTATCTGCCAGAATTCACCACATTGGTGCAAATTAGAGTAGTATAATTCATTTAAGTATAATTCATATATTTTCTACGTGTTGCTGCAATGCTAATGTTTTAGTAAATGTGTTTCTTGCAAAGTGGCAGCACGCGCCAGTGTAAAAAGAAAATTCTTAATAATATTTTTCACCAATGTGGTGTACTCTGGCAGATAGTGCTTGATAAATCAGGCCCTTGATAAAAAAAGCAACACATATAACTACTTTGCAATTTTTATGGCAGGTATCCCATTCAGAAATGTCTAGGGGCTAAAAGCATTCAAAGTTACTCCAACTGGCAAAAATTACAACCAAATTTTCATTAAGACTTTACACGTTTTATATTATTTCCAATTCCCTTAAAATGTATAACAGGAAAACATTGATTCTTACATTAAAACTTGAGGGGCACATTAGCATTTGATCCTACTTGTTCCAAATGTGTGCTGAGAATTGTGTGATAAAATATTGCATGGAGATGATGACATACACCACAATGAAATTACTCATTTACATTTCCCCAATACAGATAAATAGATTAGAGAGTTCTCCAACCGCAGGCTCTATTAAACTAACCTATTCACCTGGCAAATCTCCACACATTGCTAAAGTCAAAACATGAAAACTTAAAAGGAGCGACTCCCTGCAGACACAGGAAACCCGCCAGACTTTGTGAGAGTGCACAATGGCCAAATATGACAGCCTACAAAAATCATAACCCTTTCATTGTTCTTAAAATGCTGTCACACATATGACTTAGCAATATGACCTCTGGGGTAGATCTTAACTTAAAATATGACAAATTGATAAGAACAAGTAATATATATATATTTTTTTGTGCTCTTCATATGTCCCAAAAGCCATGGACAAAACTGAATATGATTTAATACAAAAAAACAAAAACTGGTAAAACAACATGCTGAATCATTTTTCCAGTATATCCTATGGGAGTAGCAAGATTTGCATCTGAAAAAGCAAGGTTACTGAAAGGGCTGTGCTGCTGTGCGCTGATGGATTTGTGAATGCTTGTTTCATACTACGCTGACATGTGCTGATGTTAAAAAAAATTGATAAATACAGGTTGCACACAAGACCAGTGCACAATGCAAATAGTGCTTTGATAAATCAGGCCCCAGGTTTAGTAATATAGAGTTCCTTAGCCACCAAAGGGTCAATTCATTACCAGTTGTAAAAACTGCACCATACCTCCTTTTATTTTCTACCTAAAGTGCACCTTTTACATCAAAATTCACTTTTCACTCCTGATGCTGAATAAACCTCTAAATCTGAGTTGTATGTAGGAGGTTTTTTCCACTTTACCCCGATGTGCTGCACTTGAGGTTATAAGGCAAAGCGGGCTCTCATAGCTTATAGGACTACACCTTCACAGAGGCACCTTGGCATTTGATGGTGCAGCTTCAACATACATCTGCAGATGTGTGCCAACAGAGACCTCTGTTTTAAACAGATTTTGAAGACAGATTATAGGATTGGTTGCCGGCTAACAGGATTTTTCATATTCTATCCATAGATAATCAGGAATATTTTAGCTGGGCTACAGCTTTAACTCAGTCAACTGAATTATGCAAGCATAAACATGATTTTAAAAAGTTCTCTATTACTTTTCATTTTCTCAGCACATCTCCCCCAAGAAACCGCAGACCAGTATCCAGAACAAATTGCCTTAAACTGGATTCTTTAACAGGCATAAAGAATCCTGCGTATAGCTCCTCAGCTAGAAAACCTTCAGTATGCTAGCTGTTCTTTTTTTTCACAAACCCTTTCCTGCACTAATTAACTAAAAAAAAAAAAGTTTGCACCTCTATACTCTCTCAATTAATTTAATTTTACATAACCAGCCTAGGATTCCTCATTGCCCTTTTTCATTTAACATATTCCACAGAGAATCTCTGGCCTTCTGCCAAAGATTATGTTTCCAAAAAAATGTAAAACCTTTGCTCATGAACCTTTTTTTGCAACAGAATCAATCAAAGCTGGGGGAGGGGGGCTGATTTATCAAGCACTTCTGCCAGACAATGCCATTTAAGTGCAAATTAGAGTAGTACAAAATATGACTTATAGATATTTGTATTTGTTAGTAAATGTGCTTCTTGTAGTGCAGAAACATGCGCAAGTGTGAGAAAAAATATTTTATTATATTTTTACTACTCCGGTTTGCACCGATGTGGCACTGTCTGCAGAAGTGCTCAATAAACCAGGTGAAGAAGTGATACTAAGACATAACAGTGATTATGAAATACACATTCACTTATACTCATCTTTTTCTGGCGGTTGTTAAAATAAAAAAATAATGCCATGCTGTTCTTATTTATCTGTTAACACTTTGGGCATTCACTTGATATAAAGAGAAACAAGCTAAAAAGTTAAGATTTAAGTAAAAGATTTCAGAAAAATATAAAATAGTCCTATCCCATTCATCCAGATTTTTCATTTTTTGACCAAAATCCTCTGTCCTAGGTCTCCAAAGCTCATGGCAGCCAAACTTACAGGACGCAGGTGAATGCATTCCTGGGGCAGACCAGGCAAGTATTTTTTTCTATTTCTGTTAAAAAGAATACAGCTACTGTTAGTGGTCCACTAAACTCACCCGGTAATCCCAGTGCAAGGAAGCTTTGGCAAGGTGACAATCCAAAAAACAACAAATGTCCCGCTACTGGGTCCGGTAAAACTTGGAGGTTAGCTGGGGGTGGGACAGGATATGGAAACTTGCTGAATAGGATATAGAGCCTCTTGAATACAAAGGGTATGTGACACAGTGGCGATTGTGCTAAGGTGAACTGCATAGCCCATAGGTTGCTGTTGATTTCAAATTGTAAAACATTCTTTCATTATTAAAATCAATAAATTGCACAGAGCTTCCAGGAAACTCCAGATAGCCCTGTAGTTCTTCCAAAACCATTTGCTGCCACCTCTGTGTAATCGTGCCACAATATCCACTTCAGTGACTTTTCCCACCACCAATACAATGCTCTTACCGGAACATCCAGAGATATTGTGCCAAATAATCAATACATTCCCCACATCCAGGGTCTTGAATTAATGATCAGCAATACTTGAGGCCTTATACAAGTGTGTCTCTCATAATGTACATGTAAAGGAGAGGAAACACAACAAGACCATAGTGCAATAATGCTGGAGATAAGAATTACTTTATTGTGCCAAAGATGCACTCACATTTAAAACCTTAAAATCACGCTTTGAATCCAATATAAGTTGTATCAACTCACGCTGCTCCGTTCCACTTTAAAAATACTTTTAATGCAATGTCCCTCCACTCCAGGTGAGGAAACCTTCTGTTCCCTGCAGCTAATCAGTTCAACTCTGGAGGTCAGGAACTCACCTCAACATCACATCCCTAAATTTAGCAGTCAGCAGGGCCCACCCCCATTCCAGTTTGTGCCCCCAGTCACAGGAAAGCCCACAGACTTTCTCTATTCACTACAACGGAGGAAGGGTGTCAGATCTTGACACACCCTCCATTACAATGACTAGAGAGGGCATGGTAGTTCCCCTGTGACTGCTGGGAGGCAAAAGCCGAACACATAATAATTACCGTTCTGGCCCAGGGTGGTGCAGGGTGGTCCAGTGATCAGGTGAGTTGCTGACCACCCAAGTTGGACGTTTAAGGGGGGAAAAAAAGGTACCCTTTTGTTTTTTTACCTGGATGGTCAAACCCCTTTGCTTACAACAGACCAATATATGTTATATATTGTGTATACTAATCAATTACAAATGTTGTCCCCACCATACAAATAACTGGGTATAAAAGTTGTACCTTGTCAGTGGGGTAATGCTAATTATTTGGTGACGAAAGATGTACTTTAGGTTTGCCTTGCAGTATGAATTGCATATGAGTGATCGTTTGAAATTTAAAGCAATAACAGAGCAATAACACTTTTTGCAGTGTAGTGGACACATTCAGAGAAAAAAGAAAATTATAATATTCCAAAAAATACAGCTGCTGTTAGTGGCTTACTGAACTCACCCGGTAATCCCAAAGCAAGGAGGCCTTGGCAAGGCGACAAGCCAAAAAACAACAAATGTTCAGCTACTGGGTCCAGTGAAAAGTGTATTCAAGGCCATTAAAATGGAAGTTCACAAGATGTAGCATTTAAAACACAGAGCTGCAAGTAACACCGAAGATGTGTTTCAAGAAACCATTGCCAGTGATGTTACAGATATAGGGCTCGATTTAACAAAGGTATAAATAAATTCGTGTCGCTCGAAAAATCGGATCGCATGCATACATTTTGAACTTTTTTGAGTGATTCGGAAAAGGGGTTGAATTAAATACGTGCACTCGAAAATGCAATCATAAAATTTTCTAATCACTCGTAAAATTTTCAAAATGCTCGTAAAAAGGCTGTCGCAAGCACAAATTATTGGAAAATGTCCTCAATTTTTTTTTTTCAATTGTTTAGTATTGTTTTCTGACTGTTGCATGGTGTAAGGCTTTTTAATGGGTAAATGTAAATGCATAATTTTTTTCAACTTTTTAAGTTACCTGTGTAGCTGTATGTACATGGCTAACATTGTGGATAGAGATGAGCGAACTTTTGAAAAGTTCGATTTGGCCGATTCGCCGAATTTCACAAAGAAATTCGGGTTCGGCCAAATCGAACTTTTACGAAGTTCCCCATCATAAATGCCGGCATGGTGGGAGCGGGCCGGCCGGTTCCGCTGACAGCAGAGCCGGCCGGCGGGCCGGTAAAGCCGGCCGGCCCGCTCCCACCATGCCGGCATTTAAAAAAAAAAAAAAAAAAAAAAAAAAGGATTTTTGCCAGCATGGTGGGAGCGGGCCGGCCCGCTCCGCTGTCAGCGGAACCGGCCGGCCCGCTCCCACCATGCCGGCATTTGAAAAAAAAGCAAACACTTACCTGCAGGTCCGGAGCGTGGAGGCCGGCGCCGCTCTCAGCTGTCATCTGAGGGCGCGTCATCAGAGGGCGCTCTGATGACGTGCTAATTAAACAGTAATATTTGTAAGAGGCATGTATGTTGTTTTTTTTTGAGGGCGGGGGGTTGGGTTGGATTGCTAGGGACCTGTATTAAAATTGTTTCCTTAATGCAGAAATGTGGCCATTGTCCTTGGGTGCAGGGTGCAGCTCTTTGCTAGCTTTAACCTCATGGTACGTCATTCTTATACTTACACTATAAAGTGGACCAAAACCCAGGATTTTGACTATTCTGGGTTTTGGTGTAAAAACCCAAAGGTCGACCACTCCCATGTACCTTCCCCTGTTCTTATGGAACTTTTTACTACTAGTAAATAGGGGTAACAATTTCAATATATTTTTCAGAAGTAAAAAAGTGACTTTCATTGTCTTCCTAACTAGTGATTCACAAACAGTGGAATTCTCAGGCTTTTTTCTTATGAATTACATTTTTTACTACCATTAGAGTTTACTTCCATTGCAAAGAAAGTAGAAGGGCTACATTGTGAGAAAGAGCAAAATTTGTTTTCTCCTGCTGAAAGCTGCATCAAATAACTAGTGCGAAACACTCTAATTTATATCATGTGTGTGGCTCATCAATTTTCGAATTGCAAGTGCAGTAGTAAATTTTTCGAATCCACTAATTTATTTCGCACTTTTACAATCGCAATCGAATTTAATTCGAGTGACTCGTGTTTTACAATGGTCCCAGGTTGCTGAATCACTCGTAAAAATAACTATCGCAAAATCGCAACTTTTTAAGCACAAAACACGAAAAATCCATTTTCTACCTTTGTTGAATCGAGCCCCACAATATAATACAGGATCAACATAGAACTCCTAGGGACTCAAGAATCACTGTATTCAGATAGATATACCAAGATCTCACATATCATACCAGGGCAAAACTCAGATGCTAAGGCAATATTACTGTACTGTCCACATTTGAAAAATATACAGGGAAAAGGGGGCAATAGAAAAGGGAGAAATATATACCAGAAATGGCCAGCTTGAAATGAACAAAAAAGGTTACCGGAAGGCATATCATATTTATGCTTCAGATCATGCATGGAGAACACAACCCCCCAGCATGGATCAAATCAACGACTGTGAAGGCCTAAAGGGCGAGAAGACAGCTGCTGCTGAATAATATATATATATATATATATATATATATATATATATATATATATATATATTTCAAATTTAAGAATAACAGCACCCTATGGGTTAGGCAGGAAAAGATTTAGGCTATTTTTTGCCTACCCCATAGGACACTGTTATTTCTAAATACTTAGAAATCCTTTGTACCGCATTGGAAAAATGATGGACCACATCTGTAAAAATGCCCCATAATTTGCAAGTGACTTTCTAATAAAAAAGGAACAAACTGTTTTAATGAATTTTCTGTTGTGTTAACATTTCAGACATTACAGAGATAATGGGTGCAACTCACTCCAAAAGGCACAGCAATAGTGTAGCATGCAATTAGCATGTCAACACTCTCCCAAATGTTGTTTTTCTCTGGTGGGGCATCCCAGTTTGGGATGTCCTGCTCTGTGTATCCCCAAAGGAGAAAACTCAAATTTTAAGTGAGACATGCAGGTATAGGCAGCAGCCAATCAGTGTGCTCTGCTCCAATCATTTCTGCTAACCACTATGATGGCAGAGTGAGGAGCAAGCTGAATAGAGGCAAGTGCACCACCAGCCGCATCCCCGCTCACCTCTAGCTGTGGGGCGTGCCCATGTCAGCTTAAGGTATAGCGGGAATGCAGACTTTCCTTTGCACCACTGGGTCGCCAGCTAGGTGAGTTTACTTGCTGATCTCTGTGGACTCTTTTCAGGCTCCAGGGTCAGCAAAAACACTGATGTTTCTCTTTAGAGACAGAATGCAGGTGTTCATTACCTGTGAAATAGGTGAAATAAGTTATATTTTCCTTTCCAACTGCCCTCCAACTAAAAGCACTCATTTCATTAATTTAATTGAATTCATTAATTTTCATTACTACTCTTATTACAATAATGTTTAAAGGACCTGTCTTATAATTCTCAGAACGTTCAAAAACGTGTCACTCCCACTTTAATTCATGTCAATAGAAGAAAATATGCTTATGGAAGTTTGTTTTTTCATGCAGGGTGTAGAAGTAGCACCTCCTCTTGCAGTGTTGCATGTCTATACATATTTTTCTGATTAAACAATTTTTGCAAACATTGGAGGGCAGAAACATTAAGAAAATTCATCATCATGTCATTAGAGTGTTAACTTTAAAGACATTTAACCGGACCAATGCCCTTACAATAAACAGTAAAATAAATATGCATCCCTCCCCTGTGCAATTCAGATTGCTGCACATAAAAATATATTTTATTCGTTTGTAACTCTTGCATCCTCTCATCTGTGTACATAGGTACATGTTAAACATGTTTCAGCTTCTCTTTAAAATAACATTCAGCTTCAGTACCAGAAACATAGTATATATAAGTATAAGGAGCTCTAACCACTGCACAGAAGCTAAAAAGATTTTCAAAACTTTGCAGGGAAAGTTTTGATGTCTTTTCAAATAATTTTCTATAATGTGAGCTGAGTTTTTTTTCCAGAAGCAATTCTAAGAAACAGTGCCAGCTTTATAATAGCATATCTATAATAATAGTGTTTCTATAACATAAGTGCTATTATTACAGAAATGGCATTATAATAGAAGCATTATTATTATCACAGAATTATTGTAAGACCGATTGTATTATGTAAAATTATCTTCAATTTCACCTGTTTCAGCTTGGAAACAGTTCTTACTTTACTCATCTGGTACATTTTCCAATTCCACAGAGCAACAAACATTTCTGAAATGTTAACATATCCCTAAG
The DNA here is from genome assembly GCA_027917425.1 of Gastrophryne carolinensis. Classification (NCBI taxonomy): domain Eukaryota; kingdom Metazoa; phylum Chordata; class Amphibia; order Anura; family Microhylidae; genus Gastrophryne; species Gastrophryne carolinensis. The sequence goes on along the minus strand of CM051237.1, from coordinate 248,631,993 downwards.
GCAGAATCCCGGTGTAAGAGCAGAGCTACCTCTGACCCAAGATTAGGAGCAGAAGCTTTGCTAAAAAGACATAATGGAACATAAGGAACATAATAGCAGGAGAAACCAAAAATCCTCTTTCCTTAGTTTAAAGACACAGGATTACTTTTGTGTTCATTTGACAGAAACTTTAAAGGCACCACCATACAATATTTTGTTTACATTTTATTACAGTTTTGATCCGTATTAAAGTGATACTACAGGCATGGGCAATTGTTACACCATTGCGTTGGGCTACATTTGGCACTGTCCTAAGCTGTTTTCCATTTTTAAATTGAAGCAGAAATGCCTTTTTTTTTTAATCCTGTCCCCAAACCAGCTCAGCAGAGTGGGACAGGACTGCTGGCCCCTCCCTCCTTCCGCCCTTCCCCCTGCCCCCTCCTCCGCCTCCTCCAAATTCATCACATTGCTGTCAGAATAGAAATCGTGAGGTGAAAATGTAAACCTTGATATATCTGCCATTTCTTTTTCAATTTAAAAACGGAAAACCATTTAGGACAGTGCAAGATGTAGCCCACGCAATTGTGTAACAATTACCTTTGCCTGCAGTAGCCCTTTACCAATAAATAACAATAAACAAATTGCAATATTACAATTATTAAGGTTTTCTGTTTGTTTTTTCCTATATTTTATTGCTTGTGGGTTGCAGTGGTGAGTATATAAAACTTTCAAATATAACTTTAGGTCATTTTGACCTTTGCCCTTTTTAAAATACTTAGGGAGCTTGACATCAAGCATGATTACCTGCCCAGCCAGTGCTTCCACCCTGGGGGCCAATAGGGTTCATTAGGTGGACAGGAAGGAAAAGCATGAGTGCATGAATTGGTGGATAATACTGCCTGATTTTAGGCTTCCTTTAACCAGAGGAGCATCCCAAATCAGAATGCTAACATAATGCAAAAGTTTGACACAGGTAAGGAAAAGGGTATGCTTTCAACAATAAAAGTGTTAATAGTTTATTGTTAACAATTAACAAAATTCAAAGTAAGTGAACAGAAGAGGAAACTAAATACAAACAATATTTTGTGTGCTTTCGAAACAGCATGAGTTTTTGAAGGGACTCAGAAGGGAGGTTGCTTGAACCACTGCCCTTGCCAAATCCTTTTGTCTCTTCATGTAAGCCCAGACAGACTCTATGAGGATGAGACCTATGGGAGCATGTCATCACTGGCAGGACTCCTTGTTCTTTTTAATGAAAGTGACTGTTTGGGGAGTGCGCATGCGTGCGGAGCGCGGATGGATGCGTGATTCCGCGCTCAGGTGAAACCTCCTGCCCCGGCCCCCCAAAGTGCTACAAGTGGCGGTTTTGCGGCGGCGAGGCTCGGGTGGACCCCAGGAGTCAGCATACCTATTTTGGTGCCGATCCGCGTCGGGCCCCGAAGTGCCTGTTCACAGCCTCACAGGACGGAGGTGAGCTGCGGGCGCCATATTGGAATCTGCTGCAGAGTGCGCAGCAGCCCCAGAGTTCTCTCCCCGCAGATCCTGTCTTTGTCCCATCATATAATTAAAGGGCAGCACTGCCCCTACTGTTATTAGCTGACCACCAGCCCTGAGGAAAGGGTGGGTGGCTGGGCGTCCATCTTCTCCTCTGACACAGCCTGGTGGAGAACTGTTCATTGCACCTCCTTCCTGCAGGGGATTCTTTGAGCTCCCCATACGCTGGGTCATCATAAGCCCCTTTCACCTCCTGTGGATTGGGGATCACACTGAGGGTCTGTACCTCCCTGCATTTATAGCCACCAATCTTCTCTGCAGTCTCTCCCTATAAGGGGCTCTCCATTGAGCTTTACTACCCTCTTAAAGGTGAATTGCGCTTCCTTTTTTATGGTTCTCTCCGCCTGACCCATATATCCACCCAAGCTGATAATAAGACCCCTCGGTCTGCCTTTTGGGGTTCAATCCCAATCTGGGTTGGCTCTCCCCCCCCCCGCTTGTTATTTATCTGTCCTGCCACATCCGTCAAGCCTTGGCTGTACTTTCGAGCCTTACGCAGAATGGAAACATCCACGCCACCCCAAAGTGATCCCGTAATTCCCGTGGACCTTCTTCCTGAGGATGAGTCATGGATGGACGATTCCTTGCACGGCTCACCACCTAAGTCACAACCACCATCTCTTGACAAATACGAAGCTATGCTGGAGAAAGCCCTCGAGCGGTGGGCCCTAAATATTACATCCCAGATTTCCGCTAATCTCTCGGCTGAAATTAAAGAATTGGGCCAAAGAGTTGACGACCTTGAACAACAATCCACGGCACATGCTTCGGAGCTATCATCCTTCGGGACGGATATAGAATCTTTAAAAGAGGAGAACCTCACCCTGCACCATAAGCTTGAGGACATGGAGAACCGTTCGCGTAGGGCTAACATCAGGATCAGAGGTATACCTGAAGCCGTCATTGATCTACAATCAACAGTTACTGCTCTCTTCCAAGAGCTCGCCCCCGCCATCCCTATTGAAAGATTGGAATTTGACCGAATACATCGTGCCTTACAGAAAAAAATAGCGGATGGGCTACCACGGGACGTGTTAGTTAAACTCCACTTCTACCGCACTAAGGAACAACTTATGCTGGCCGCCTGGGATCAAGGAACTCTCAAATTCCAGAACTTTGAGTACCAACTCTTTGCCGACCTGTCTCCCCAAACCATCATCAGAAGGCGTGCCATGAAACCCTCACTTGCAATCTTGCAGGCAAAAGGCATCAGGTACAAATGGGGGTTTCCCTTCAAAATTTCCTTCAGCTACCAGGATCAGCGGTATGAAGCGTTTGACCCCACAAGACCTGGAGGTTGCTCTCACCGCGGCTGGCCTGAGGGCTCCCGTTGCCGCGCCAGCTGCTCTGTCGCAAAAGAAGAGGGCTCTTTCATTCTCTCCTGTACCTAAGGACAAGCGTGGCCCGCATAGGAGCATTCAGTCATCGAGCAGAGTCGTCGGAGCGCTGGCCCTTAGGCTTGGTAAGCCTGCTGTGGGGGAGGAATGATGCGCTGGATTCCCTGTGTATTATACAGGGGACCTTGCCCCTCATTCTCTCATTACAGCGAACCCATTGGGCTCAAGAAGGTTGTAGTTTTTGTCTTGTAATGTTGGGACTACCTTGTTTTTGCTGCGTGGTCTCATGTTCTATCTTACAGGTACTTCCTATGCACAAGCTCCCTTAGTACACAACAACTGGCTCTCTTGCTATTTGAGCCCTATTTGGTTTATTACTGGTTGTTTTACATGCATCCTCAGTAATATGTTATAGACAGTTATTTGTATTTTTTGCTTACTGCTGCTCTTTTACTTAGTTTTCAGGTTTAGTGGGCCGGGTGCTCGGGTTTCAAGGCCCTACACACTCCCTGCTCCCTTTCTCGCCGGCAACCCGTCGAGTCAGGAAGTTTTTTTTTTCTGACCCTCCCTGTTGAGGGCCAGTTTCTACACTGGTTGGTCTTGGGATTTTCCCTTGGAAACCCCTCCAACCAGACCACTTTTCCCAGTGTGGTGGAGGTCCTCTCTACCCCCCTGGGACATTACTCTAAGGAAGGTTTTGTACTTCACTGTGTTGTTGATTTAGAATGTTTTCTGTTGTTTCCTCCCTCTTCTTTTTCTTCCCCCCTCCCCCTTCCCTCCTTCCTTGGGTGTCCAGCCCCCCTAAACTAGCAGATAATTTGTGGTTTTTTGATGGCGGTTAAACTTGTTTCTCTGAACGTTCAAGGCCTGAATGCCCCCCAGAAAAGAGTGAAGGCGTTCCGCCAGATGAGGGCCCTGCATGCCGATATTGTCTGCTTCCAAGAGACTCATTTTACCAAGATGAATACTCCTAAATTTCTCAGTTCAGACTATCCTCTCTTCTTTACGGCATCGGCAGATACCAAGCAGAGAGGAGCCCTTATTGCTTTTAAGCGCTCTCCCATTCTCTATGGAACAGACAATATGGGATCCTCAGGGTCGCTTCCTAATTGTCACTGGTATGGTGCAAGACCAACTAGTTACTATTGCTACCTATTACGCCCCCAATCAGAACCAGAACGCTTTTTTTGAGGACTTTCTTAGGACTCTGGACCCCCAGGTAAAGGGGCTCCTCATACTGGCGGGTGACTCAAATCAAGTCATGCACCCCTCTCTGGACAGGCACATGGTGGGTCGATCCTTGGACTGCCTTAGGGTGGGCTCCTCAGGAAAAGCGTTTCGTTCCCTTTTAAACCAATACCACCTCGCTGACGCATGGAGAGAATTCCATCCCACCAAGAGGGACTTCACTCACTACTCTTGCCCGCACAAGGTCTTTACTAGAATAGACCACATCTTTTTGCAGCTGTCCTCCCTGCCGCACCTCTCCCACTCCTCTATAGTTCCAATTGTTTGGTCGGATTATGACCTTGTTGCTGTCGAGTTGGTCTCCCTAACCCAAAGATCCTCCCGGGGGTCTTGGAAGCTGTACGACCCCGTGTTGTCTGATGAGGCACTCCTCGAATGCTTTAGCAAAGAGATTGAGAGCTTTTTCTTGCATAACACGGGATCGGTGATCTCTGAGGCCCTGCTCTGGGAGGCTCATAAAGTGGTAATGCGAGGGCAGTTCATCCAAGAATCTGCTCGACACAAAGCCTCACATAAGGAAAAGCTTCAAAAGTTGCTTGATGCATACCACTTAGCCTCTTCCGCCTACAAAGACCTTCCGACCAGACGTAACAGAATCAATCTTAACCAAGCAGGCGATCAACTTAATCTGTGCCTTACAGGTGAGGCCGAGCGTCAAATTAATCGGACTAGGTTCAAGTGGTATCGCATCAGCAACAAACCGAACACTCCTCTTGCTAGAAGACTTAGAGGTGTCACCCAGAGGGTTAAACCTGTGTGCATTAGGATCCTAGAGGGCACATTAACTAGTAACCCATCAAGGGTGGTATCAACTTTCGGTAAACATCTTGAGGACCTATATAGACCCAAGACTGCATTAGATGAACGCCTTGCAGAAAAATTGCTAGGACAAATTCCATTACCTTCCCTACCACTTGAGGCCAAAACCTTCCTTGAAAAGCTGATCAAACTCTCTGAGGTCCAGGACTGGGAAGCAACCTGGCCCAGATGGGTTCTCCGCCCTTTACTATAAAAAGTTTTCCCATGTACTCTCTCCACATCTTGTCCGGATGTTTAACTCGCTCACTACTGGCGATTCATGGAGTACAGAGGCACTTACTGCAGCTGTCTGCATGATACCTAAACCCAATGCTGATACCACCCTCTGGTCCAACTATAGGCCCATTTCCCTACTAAATATAGATGTTAAATTGTTAGCAAAGGTTCTCGCAGCACGGCTCAATAGGTATATTGCCTATTTGATTTCTAAGGAGCAAGCGGGCTTTATCCCTCAACGCCAAGGGGGGGGATAACATCCGCAAGGTCATTAATCTGGTCTATCATGTGAGGAAGGAGGGCCGTCACGCTATGCTACTAACCCTTGATATCCGTAAAGCATTTGATAGGGTAGCTTGGGACTACCTCCAATTCATATTGAAAAAATGGGGGCTTGGTCCCTCCTTCATCACATGGATTTCCTCGCTATACTCTAAGCCTGGTGCATTCGTTAGGTATTCAGGCTACTCCTCCAAGCGGTTCATTTTGGGCAGAGGCACTAGGCAAGGTTGTCCTCTCTCCCCCCTACTCTTTGCTCTCGCCATTGAGCCACTTTCTAAGTTAATTCAGGCTAACATTAATATAGCGGGAGTCTCTATTGGGGGATATGACCACAAGATTTCTTTATTTGCTGATGACATCTCAAAATCCCAAGCCCTCAATGTCTCCCTTCCTGACAGTACGCTGTCTGCACTAAAGGCCTCCTTTAACCCTTTAAGTGCCAGCCTACCTGCAGCATTTCCCACTCCCTGTTGCCAGACGATGTTTCACTATTTGCGCTACACATGTTCAACTGTCATTTTTGAAAGGATTTCCAGGGATTTCCCTGGAAAATCATATATTGTTTTTTTTCAGCAGAGTCTGGGCTTTAACATGAAATGTCTTGTTTGTATTTTTTAGGTGTATTCTCAATATTTTTGGGTGAAATATGTGAAAAAAAATTAAAAAAAAATATTTTTTTACAATTTGTAGTGTTTTTTTGTAATAAAAAATGTAAGTTTGTCAATAAAATTTTATTGCGTGTGAAATCCCAATTTCTCCCGGTTACAGCGATACCACATATGTATAGGTAGACACCCTTTCCTGCCCAGGAGAGGGTTAATTAAAAAAAAAATGACATAGGGTCCCCCCTCCCAGGGAGGCGGACCCCATTTTTTTGGGGATTTTTAAGGGTTAAAAACCCTTAAAAATCCAAAAAAAAAAATGACGTGGGGTCCCCCTTACCCAAAGTAACCAGTCCGGGACCAGCTATGGGGGCTTGTAGGCACAGAGTGGGGGGCCAGCTTTTGTGGCCCCCCCACCCTGCAGCCTACGAGCCCACATAGCCTATGTGGGCCCGGGCTCTTCTGCCCCCCCCCTGGGCTTTGGGGAGGCAGGTAATGGGGGTGCCGGGGGTTAATGGCAAGTCACCCGCTAGGGCAAGTGACTTGCCACCCCCCCAGCCTTGTGAACTGGTATAAGGGGTCTCGTGGACCCCTTACCAGTTCACAAGGGGTTAAATGTTGAAAAAAAACACCACACGTTAATAAAAAAAGTATTTTATTAAAAAAAAAAAAAATTTTACTGTACTTACCTCCGATTGCAAGCTCTTGTCCCTCGCCGCTCTGCTGACAGATGCCAGTGATCGGCATCCAGAGAAGGAGGAGGCAGGAGATCAGAGGATCTCCTGTCACCTCCTTCCAGGGCACCGATCACCGGCATCTGAGAAGCTGACAAGGCTGAAGCCGGTGATCGATCGGGGCCGGGATGACGTCATAAGCCCCGCCCCCAAGGGGGTGGGGCTTAGCGGCAAGATGGCGGCCGCCATCGAGGATGAAAGGGGAGAGAGCCTCTCGGGCTCTCTCCTAAAGATCGGTAAGTCCTGGGGGGGATCGGAGGCCCCCCAGGTGAAGAGGAGGGACAGCGGGAGCCAGCGCACACACAGGTAAGTGAATGTCATTTTTTTTTTTTTTTTTTTACAGTTAGCAGCTTCTGCTGCCAAAGCGGGGGGGGCGGCCTATTCCGGGGGCTCTCCTGGAGCCATCCGACCCCCCACGAGGAATTGGATGGCACCAAATTAAAGAGGAGACCCGGCCGGATCCAACAAGGGGTCAGGTGAGTATTTTTTATTTTTATTTTTTAAACCAGCAGCGGGGAAATTCAAGCATGTAACACCTACGGGCTTGGCACTTAAGGCCCAGCCAAGCCAGCACGTAGGTGTTACGTGCTTGGCAACAAAAGGGTTAACTTCTCATGGCAAGAGCGACACATCAAATATCTAGGCATCCACTTGACTGCAAATTATGATTCCCTCTATGCTGCTAACTATCCCGTTATACTTAGGGACCTCCGCTCCCTATTGTCTTCATGGGCCAAGCTGCATCTTTCGTGGCTTGGTAGGATAGCTACCGTAAAAATGACATGGCTTCCCAAAATACTCTATGCATTCCGGGTCTTGCCGGTTCCGATTCCGGCCGCTTGCCTAAATCCACTTTAAACTCCTTCATCTGGGGTCAGCAAAACCCTAGAGTTAACCGTATGACAATGTACAGATCTAAACAACAGGGAGGACTTGGAGCCCCTAATATAGCACGTTATTATTCTGCATGTCAGATTGCGCAATTGGCTGCTATTCATGCTGGAGATGATAGACCATTATGAGTAGATATCGAGCAGGCCAGTTGTACACCGACAGCCATTTCCAATGTCTTGTGGCTGCCCTCATCAGCTTACAAGGGCATTGACAACCCGGTTCTGAAGCACTCTCTCAGAGTCTGGAAAATTTACAGATCTAAAAGCCACCTCTCTTCCCCCCTGCCTCCCCTGCTATCGGTCTTGGGTAATCCTGAATTTCTCCCGGCCTTGCAGGAACCTGCCGCGTTCAGTTGGTGGAAATCACAAAACTTAACAAGGATTAAGGATCTCGTCTCTCGTCTCTCATAGGGGAATTTTAACATTCCCCGAGCTTCAATCCCTTAGAGACATCCCGACCAGGGAATACTTATGCTACCTACAAATATCCCACTATATTGCTACTAAATCTAGAGTAGGGGCTACCCCAAGATCATCTTCATCATTTTAGTTTGCTTGTGGATCACAACCTCTAGGGAAGGGGATGATCGCCATGGTGTATAGGAAGCTGAACGATTTCGAGGAGACGCCCCTCCCAGCCTACACGAACAGGTGGGAAGCTGATCTTGGTGTAAGCATATTGCCTAGGGAATGGAAAATAGCCTGGCGGAACTCATTCTCATGGTTTCTGAATACGGGCGCCCAGGAGGTCAATACTAAAGTCTTACTCCGACGGTACTTAGTACTGGATAAGATCCACAGATTTTGCCCCTCCTATCCACCGGAGTGTTTTAGAGGTTGCCGCCTACAGGGATCATATATTCATATGTGGTGGGAGTGTAGGGTGGTCCGTCATTTCTGGGCTAAGGTTTATTATCTTTTAAGGAAAGCTACAGGATTACACTTGTCCCCCTCACCTCAACTCGCCCTACTTAATTTGAAACCCTCCGGATGTACAAGGTCTCAATTTGAGCTAATTAGACACATTCTTACAGCCGCTAAACTTATCATAGCACACTCTTGGAAGAAGAAGACGATCCCTAAGGGTAGCCTGGTACCTCGCATCAATGAAGTTATGTTCTTTGAGAAGATGGCAGCCTCGATGCAAGGTGACCTTGCCCCCTTCCTGACCACCTGGGAGGGTTGGATCAAACACTTCCAACCTAAAAGCTTCGACCGCTCCCTCCTCACAACTATGTGATGTGTTGCTGGACACCGACCCCCAAACCTTCCCCTTTTCCTCGCTTTGTCACCCTATCTTCCTCACTCTAGCCCCCCGCTCCTAACCTTCCGCTCTCCCTTCTTAGGTATGTGGTAGTTTGCCACATGCACTTCATAACTTGCCTTTGGAGATATTGTTTCCAGTTTGTGTATGTGTCGACACCCCTTTGGATGTAATTATTTGCCCCACAAAATGCACAAAATGTAAAGTATGATGCATTGTACTGTACTTCTCTTATATTCTCAATAAAAATATTGATGGAGAAAGTGACTGTTTGTTTGTTGCCATTGTGCCGCTGCAGATAAAATCTGGAATCAATCAAACCTCTCCCATTGATGGTATTGCATGATGTGGATATTTGCCTATATTTCTCAGAATTGAAGACCCCCATTAATCCTGACCAAATTCCCAACTCTATTTGCTGATGCTCAACCTCATACTGTACTTGTAGTGAACCTCCACCATGCTTCATGCCTGTAGACGCTCATTCCTGTATTGCTCTCCAACCCTTCAGCACATGAAGAGCTCTCTGTTAACTCATCGATCCAGAGCTCATTCTGCCATTTTTCTGCAGTAGTAGTATAAGTTGGGTGGATCCTGTAGTACACCCAATCTGGTTCCAGTCTGTTGCAAGGATTGGGAGAAGAGCTGTTGGATTTGCTGTAAGAGATGGAGAGAGAAAAAAGGCTGCATACTGGAAAAGGGACATGGAGCATTAAAAAGATCACACTATGAGGTGGTATGTGTGAGAACTTGTGCACCATGAACTTCCTTGCAACTTTGTGCTAGAGATTCCTAACTGTGACAACCCAACAGTGTAGCATCAGCACATCCACTAATAGCGGGAGCTATTAATACATTCCAACTGAAACGGTAAACCACATATGAATGTGTAAGACACCGTAGTTTAATGTGGATTTTGATCTGGAACCACAGCTGAAAGCTGGACTTATCACCCCTTGAAAGTCAATGTTATGTGCCAGCAGAGAACTTAACATGCCACAAGCAACAGTTTGGTGTGTTGGGCAAGCATCTGCAGTTCACTCCTTAACAAATTGTGCAAAAACTACAAACAATCCAAAACATGGAGAGTTCTGCATGGATTTGCAATCCCGGCTGGGGCATAGTTTTTGTAGACAAACTCATAGTCACCGATGAAGCCACATTTACTTATGTGGTAACAAGCATAACTGTAGCGTTTGAAGCTTTGGAATTTACCATGATTCACCAAAGATAAACATTTTATATTCAATAAGCAAATGTGTTTGGATGTGTTTGAATCCACTGTTATATGATCCACTTACCTCAATCTGCTGTCTGATTGTTGTTGCCCCAGTTCGAAGAGGAAGTGCCTCACCCCATTGGCATAGACAGGTATGCGGTTACCTAAACCAGCATCTTCCAGAAGACTGAATTGGAAATGCTGGGGCGAATGATGTGCCGTTGTGGTTCTAGTCCTCTAGGTCACTCGACCTAAAGCCTTGTGATTTTTGGGTGTATGTGAAGTACAAGTTGTTCATACACCCTCTTCCACAAAAGTTATAGCAGTTAAAGCTACAGATAGGTGATGTTGTTGATCAGGCTATGCTGGCACGGATGTGGCAAAATTGTGTGGATATGTCTGCTATGTAACAAAGGGTTCCCAAATGAAACATCTGTGAATGGTCATGGAGTCAGAGGGAGGCTAATTATTAGCCTAATATGTCAGTTTCGCAATTGCTCCTTTCAATGCATACTTACAATACATTGTCTTGTAAATACCTAGTTACCACCCTAGTGCTCTGACTGATGGAGGGTGACCTTGTTGCCTTGCAACCACTGGCAGCAACGACAACAGGAAGAACTGGTTAATAACAGTAGACGCCTGCAGACTTAACGTGCCCAATTGTAGACAGCTCAATTAGAAGCTGACTGTAATGTCAGTGTGTGCGTGCTGCTCCAGCCCTGCCATGTGAGCTCCACCTTTTTCTTTGTTAGCTGCTCTTTTGCCCATCAGTGCCACATTTGACCACGTTCATTTCCAAGCCCATTGCAACTGTTCCAAGACTAACAATATCCAATGCCTAAACCGGTTGCCCACCTGTGCCACAACTAATCACATCTATTGCCAAACCACGTTGTCCACCTGTGCCACAACTAATCTCACTCAGTGCCCATTGCAGTCTTGTTGCCAGCATAGCACCACATCTGACCATGTCCAGTCTCAGCCCTGTTGCTGACAGACTACCATATCTGACCATGCCCAGTGTCAAGCCCTTGGTAAGCTGCAACAAGTCTGATCAAGTTTTCTCTATTGCCACCAGCCACCCCAGACTGCACCCCCAGCCAAGTCTCCTGTTGCTGTCACCAACATCCCTGATCACCTGCCACCACGGCCTAGGCAATGGCTGTTGAGTGACCTTATCCACATAATCTGCTCCAGCATCTGCTACTGGGACATACTGGCAGCGGTTTCACTGCTTTAGTTACATGATATTGACAGTGACTCTGGTGGCCCATTACTGTTATTACAGATAATGGAGGCGTAAGTAAATTGAAAAAATATTATATCATATTACATTGGAAAATGAACCAACCTTTAACAAAACACTCACATACTCAGAGGTGGGATTCCATTTTTCTTATTTTTTCTTTTATCTTCCTTCATATCTATCTTTGATCTATGGATCTATCTTATCTACCTATCTATCCACCCGTGAGAATAAATTGTACGCAGAAAAATCACAGAAAAAATGGTGCCCAGGGAAATCACAGAATAAACTATACCTAGGCACATGACAAAACAACCTATACCCAGCAAAAACAGAGAATCAGCCATACACAGATAAATGATAGAATAATCTGTACCCAGAGAAATGATAGAATAACCTGTACCTAGTGAAATTACAGAATCACAAAACACACAGTGGATAGCTATTAACAGCTCATTAATAGTGATGAGCGAGTAGTATTCGACCGAGCCGGTATTCGATCGAATACTACGCTGTTCGTCATACTCGATTTCGATCGAGTACAGCGGCGATGGCGCACTCACAATTCGTTTCCCCTCCCACCTTCCCTGGCACGTTTTTTACACCAATCACCATGCAGGGGGGGTGGGACTGGTCCTGGGAGGACGCTGGCATCGCGAAAACGGCGTCTACACGCATTGGCTGGAAAAACCATGTGACCTCGAATATACAAAACTCAGCACTTCCTCTTCGTCAGCATTAGCAGCTTGAACTTAGTGAGGGACAGACGCTCACAGCAGGGAAAGACAGGCTGTCGCTGGCAGGGCCCCAGAAGCTCGGGATATCGCTTTTACCACCATCTATACCAGCTACCAGAAGACAAGAGAGTCATTAAGAGCCCTTATTAGGGCTACTACGCTGAACGGTATATGGCTCATATGTAGTCAGGCAGGGCCCCAGAAGCTCAGAATATAGCTTTTACCACCATATATACCAGCTACCAGAAGACAAGAGAGTCCTTAAGAGCCCTTATTAGGGCTGCTACGCTGAACAGTATATAGCTCATATTCTATGTAGTCAGGCAGGGCCCCAGAAGCTCAGAATATAGCTTTTACCACCATATATACCAGCTACCAGAAGACAAGAGAGTCCTTAAGAGCCCTTATTAGGGCTGCTACGTTGAACAGTATATAGCTCATATCCTATGTAGTCAGGCAGGGCCCCAGAAGCTCAGAATATACCTTTTACCACCATATATACCAGCTACCAAAAGACAAGAGAGTCCTTAAGAGCCCTTATTAGTGCTGCTACGTTGAACAGTATATAGCTCATATCCTATGTAGTCAGGCAGGGCCCCAGAAGCTCAGAATATAGCTTTTACCACCATATATACCAGCTACCAGAAGACAAGAGAGTCCTTAAGAGCCCTTATTAGGGCTGCTACGTTGAACAGTATATAGCTCATATCCTATGTAGTCAGGCAGGGCCCCAGAAGCTCAGAATATAGCTTTTACCACCATATATACCAGCTACCAGAAGACAAGAGAGTCCTTAAGAGCCCTTATTAGGGCTGCTACGTTGAACAGTATATAGCTCATATTCTATGTAGTCAGGCAGGGCCCCAGAAGCTCAGAATATAGCTTTTACCACCATATATACCAGCTACCAGAAGACAAGAGAGTCCTTAAGAGCCCTTATTAGGGCTGCTACGTTGAACAGTATATAGCTCATATCCTATGTAGTCAGGCAGGGCCCCAGAAGCTCAGAATATAGCTTTTACCACCATATATACCAGCTACCAGAAGACAAGAGAGTCCTTAAGAGCCCTTATTAGGGCTGCTATGCTGAACAGTATATAGCTCATATTCTATGTAGTCAGGCAGGGCCCCAGAAGCTCAGAATATAGCTTTTACCACCATATATACCAGCTACCAGAAGACAAGAGAGTCCTTAAGAGCCCTTATTAGGGCTGCTACGTTGAACAGTATATAGCTCATATCCTATGTAGTCAGGCAGGGCCCCAGAAGCTCAGAATATAGCTTTTACCACCATATATACCAGCTACCAGAAGACAAGAGAGTCCTTAAGAGCCCTTATTAGGGCTGCTACGCTGAACAGTATATAGCTCATATCCTATGTAGTCAGGCAGGGCCCCAGAAGCTCAGAATATAGCTTTTACCACCATATATACCAGCTACCAGAAGACAAGAGAGTCCTTAAGAGCCCTTATTAGGGCTGCTACGTTGAACAGTATATAGCTCATATCCTATGTAGTCAGGCAGGGCCCCAGAAGCTCAGAATATAGCTTTTACCACCATATATACCAGCTACCAGAAGACAAGAGAGTCCTTAAGAGGCCTTATTAGGGCTGCTACGTTGAACAGTATATAGCTCATATCCTATGTAGTCAGGCAGGGCCCCAGAAGCTCAGAATATAGCTTTTACCACCATATATACCAGCTACCAGAAGACAAGAGAGTCCTTAAGAGCCCTTATTAGGGCTGCTACGCTGAACAGTATATAGCTCATATTCTATGTAGTCAGGCAGGGCCCCAGAAGCTCAGAATATAGCTTTTACCACCATATATACCAGCTACCAGAAGACAAGAGAGTCCTTAAGAGCCCTTATTAGAGCTGCTACGTTGAACAGTATATAGCTCATATCCTATGTAGTCAGGCAGGGCCCCAGAAGCTCAGAATATAGCTTTTACCACCATATATACCAGCTACCAGAAGACAAGAGAGTCCTTAAGAGCCCTTATTAGGGCTGCTACGCTGAACAGTATATAGCTCATATTCTATGTAGTCAGGCAGGGCCCCAGAAGCTCAGAATATACCTTTTACCACCATATATACCAGCTACCAGAAGACAAGAGAGTCCTTAAGAGCCCTTATTAGGGCTGCTACGTTGAACAGTATATAGCTCATATCCTATGTAGTCAGGCAGGGCCCCAGAAGCTCAGAATATAGCTTTTACCACCATATATACCAGTTACCAGAAGACAAGAGAGTCCTTAAGAGCCCTTATTAGGGCTGCTACGCTGAACAGTATATAGCACATATCCTATGTAGTCAGGCAGGGCCCCAGAAGCTCAGAATATACCTTTTACCACCATATATACCAGCTACCAGAAGACAAGAGAGTCCTTAAGAGCCCTTATTAGGGCTGCTACGTTGAACAGTATATAGCTCATATCCTATGTAGTCAGGCAGGGCCCCAGAAGCTCAGAATATAGCTTTTACCACCATATATACCAGCTACCAGAAGACAAGAGAGTCCTTAAGAGCCCTTATTAGGGCTGCTACGCTGAACAGTATATAGCTCATATTCTATGTAGTCAGGCAGGGCCCCAGAAGCTCAGAATATAGCTTTTACCACCATATATACCAGCTACCAGAAGACAAGAGAGTCCTTAAGAGCCCTTATTAGGGCTGCTACGTTGAACAGTATATAGCTCATATCCTATGTAGTCAGGCAGGGCCCCAGAAGCTCAGAATATAGCTTTTACCACCATATACACCAGCTACCAGAAGACAAGAGAGTCCTTAAGAGCCCTTATTAGGGCTGCTACGTTGAACAGTATATAGCTCATATCCTATGTAGTCAGGCAGGGCCCCAGAAGCTCAGAATATAGCTTTTACCACCATATATACCAGCTACCAGAAGACAAGAGAGTCCTTAAGAGCCCTTATTAGGGCTGCTACGCTGAACAGTATATAGCTCATATTCTATGTAGTCAGGCAGGGCCCCAGAAGCTCAGAATATAGCTTTTACCACCATATATACCAGCTACCAGAAGACAAGAGAGTCCTTAAGAGCCCTTATTAGGGCTGCTACGTTGAACAGTATATAGCTCATATCCTATGTAGTCAGGCAGGGCCCCAGAAGCTCAGAATATAGCTTTTACCACCATATATACCAGCTACCAGAAGACAAGAGAGTCCTTAAGAGCCCTTATTAGGGCTGCTACGTTGAACAGTATATAGCTCATATCCTACGTAGTCAGGCAGGGCCCCAGAAGCTCAGAATATAGCTTTTACCACCATATATACCAGCTACCAGAAGACAAGAGAGTCCTTAAGAGCCCTTATTAGGGCTGCTACGCTGAACAGTATATAGCTCATATTCTATGTAGTCAGGCAGGGCCCCAGAAGCTCAGAATATAGCTTTTACCACCATATATACCAGCTACCAGAAGACAAGAGAGTCCTTAAGAGCCCTTATTAGGGCTGCTACGCTGAACAGTATATAGCTCATATTCTATGTAGTCAGGCAGGGCCCCAGAAGCTCAGAATATAGCTTTTACCACCATATATACCAGCTACCAGAAGACAAGAGAGTCCTTAAGAGCCCTTATTAGGGCTGCTACGTTGAACAGTATATAGCTCATATCCTATGTAGTCAGGCAGGGCCCCAGAAGCTCAGAATATACCTTTTACCACCATATATACCAGCTACCAGAAGACAAGAGAGTCCTTAAGAGCCCTTATTAGTGCTGCTACGTTGAACAGTATATAGCTCATATCCTATGTAGTCAGGCAGGGCCCCAGAAGCTCAGAATATAGCTTTTACCACCATATATACCAGCTACCAGAAGACAAGAGAGTCCTTAAGAGCCCTTATTAGGGCTGCTACGTTGAACAGTATATAGCTCATATCCTATGTAGTCAGGCAGGGCCCCAGAAGCTCAGAATATACCTTTTACCACCATATATACCAGCTACCAGAAGACAAGAGAGTCCTTAAGAGCCCTTATTAGTGCTGCTACGTTGAACAGTATATAGCTCATATCCTATGTAGTCAGGCAGGGCCCCAGAAGCTCAGAATATAGCT
This sequence comes from Gastrophryne carolinensis, assembly GCA_027917425.1. Taxonomy (NCBI): domain Eukaryota; kingdom Metazoa; phylum Chordata; class Amphibia; order Anura; family Microhylidae; genus Gastrophryne; species Gastrophryne carolinensis. The sequence continues at coordinate 248,615,784 of CM051237.1, read as the reverse complement.
TTTACCACCATATATACCAGCTACCAGAAGACAAGAGAGTCATTAAGAGCCCTTATTAGGGCTACTATGCTGAACAGTATATAGCTCATTCTAGCTATATACACACTGCACACAACGGCTGCTTTAGTGAGGGGTAGCTGCTGCTGCTGTAATAGGGACAGAAAGACTTCAGTGGTGTATTAGCACCTATATACAAAACTATATACACTCTGCTCAAAACGGCTGCTTTAGTGAGGGGTAGCTGCTGATGCTGGAATAGGGACAGAAAGACTTCAGTGGTGTATTAGCACCTATATACAAAACTATATACACTCTGCTCAAAACGGCTGCTTTAGTGAGGGGTAGCTGCTGATGCTGGAATAGGGACAGAAAGACTTCAGTGGTGTATTAGCACCTATATACAAAACTATATTTTGCACTACTGTTTTGTGTCCTCTGTGCCAACAAAACCTTGTTATATACCCGGTGCGTATAGGCACCATTTCACCTTCTGGCAGTATACGGCTGTATAGCCAGGTGTTTTTCTTAAAAATATATTTATATTTGGCACTACTGTTTTGTGTCCTCTTTACCAACAAAACCTTGTTATATACCCGGTGCGTATATAGGCACCATTTCACCTTCTGGCAGTATACGGCTGTATAGCCAGGTGTTTTTCTTAAAAATATTTTTATATTTGGCACTACTGTTTTGTGTCCTCTTTACCAACAAAACCTTGTTATATACCCGGTGCGTATATAGGCACCATTTCACCTTCTGGCAGTATACGGCTGTATAGCCAGGTGTTTTTCTTAAAAATATTTTTATATTTGGCACTACTGTTTTGTGTCCTCTTTACCAACAAAACCTTGTTATATACCCGGTGCGTATATAGGCACCATTTCACCTTCTGGCAGTATACGGCTGTATAGCCAGGTGTTTTTCTTAAAAATATTTTTATATTTGGCACTACTGTTTTGTGTCCTCTTTACCAACAAAACCTTGTTATATACCCGGTGCGTATATAGGCACCATTTCACCTTCTGGCAGTATACGGCTGTATAGCCAGGTGTTCTTAAAAATATATTTATATTTGGCACTACTGTTTTGTGTCCTCTTTACCAACAAAACCTTGTTATATACCCGGTGCGTATATAGGCACCATTTCACCTTCTGGCAGTATACGGCTGTATAGCCAGGTGTTCTTAAAAATATATTTATATTTGGCACTACTGTTTTGTGTCCTCTTTACCAACAAAACCTTGTTATATACCCGGTGCGTATATAGGCACCATTTCACCTTCTGGCAGTATACGGCTGTATAGCCAGGTGTTCTTAAAAATATATTTATATTTGGCACTACTGTTTTGTGTCCTCTGTGCCAACAAAACACTGTTTTATACACGGTGCGTATAGGCACCATTTCACCTTCTGGCAGTATACGGCTGTATAGCCAGGTGTTCTTCTTAAAAATATTTTTATATTTGGCATAACGCGTGGCCAAAAAAGTAAAATGTCTGAAATGCGGAGGGCTAGCGCAAAGGGACGTGGACGAGGACGGGGGCGCGGAAATGCTGGTGGGGGCACAAACCGCGTTGAAGCCAGTGGGGATACAATGCGTGCTGGTGAGGGGCAGCCAGCATTACGCTCATCCAGCTTCCCTGCCTTTATGGGACAGTTATGCGGGGGGCGGGGTACACCTCTGTTAAGGCCTGAGCAGCGTGAACAGGTGGTGCAATGGATGGCCGATAACGCTTCCAGTCACTTGTCCACCACCCAGTCATCCACACAGTCTCACTCTGACCCTCCTTCCTCCCAACCTGGCCAACAGAGTCAGCCCAACCTTGACCCCTCCCAGGACCTCTTTTCGGGTCCTTTTCCAGATGTGCTGCAAGAATCCCAGGAGCTAGCAGAGGAATTTGTTTGTAGTGATGCCCAAACACTTGAGTATCCGCCATCTGCTAGTGATGTGGACCCGGAACCAGCATCTGCTATCATGAGCGATGATGATGAGACGCAGTTGCCATCAAGGGAGGCTGTTGGAATGTCCAGTGGGCAGGAGGAGGAGCAGAGAGAGGAAGTGGAAGAGGAGGTGGTGGACGACGAAATGACCGACCCCACTTGGACAGGGGTGATGTCCAGCGGGGAAAGCAGTGGAGATGCGGTCTGCGCATCACCGAATAAGGCAGCAAGAGGCAGAGGACAGTCCAGAGGCAGAGGACAGTCCAGACAGAGAAGGCAGGCCACAGCCAGCAGGGCCGAAGCTCTTCCCGGCAGCAGGCAGTCGCGCGAAGCTCCCCCATCGAGGCCTCGTACTTCTGTGGTGTGGAGATTTTTTAACGTTTGCGCGGATGACAAACTGAGCGCGGTTTGCGCAATCTGCCACTCAAAACTGAGTAGGGGCTCTGAGAAGAGCAATCTGACCACCTCAGGCATGCGCCGTCACTTGGAATTCAAGCACTGGGCTGAGTGGGAGAGAGCAAACGCAATACAACCTGCGCCCGGTCTTGCTGCCACTGCCTCTTCCCCTTTGTTGTGTGCTGCCACTGCGGTCCAGACCTCCAGCCAGGACACCTCCACATCTGCCTCTGCCTCGGCTACTTTGGGGCCTTCTCCTTCAGCCCCCCCTTCCCCCGCATCTTCGTCTGCACCTTCCATCTCCTCGTCCCATCAACTGTCCATCTCGCAGGCGTTCAACCGCAGGCGGAAGTACGCCTCCAGTCACCCCCAAGCCCAAGCCTTAACCTGCCTCATCTCCAAACTGCTGGCCCTGGAGATGTTGCCGTTTAGGCTTGTGGAGACGCAGGCCTTCCGCGACCTGATGGCGGCTGCTGCACCTCGCTATTCCGTCCCTAGCCGCCACTATTTTTCCCGGTGTGGCGTCCCCGCCCTGCACCAGCACGTGTCGCGTAACATCAGGCGGGCCCTGAGGTACGCAGTCAGCGCAAAGGTCCACTTGACCACCGACTCGTGGACAAGCACTTGCGGCCAAGGACGCTACATCTCTTTGACGGCACACTGGGTGAATGTTGTGGAAGCGGGGACGGGGTCGCAAACAGGGACGGCCTACATACCACCCCCGCCCAAGATTGCCAGCATGGGTTCTGATAGACCCCCCTCCTCTTCCTCCTCCTCCTCCTCCTCTGCCTTAACATCGCCCTCAGCCCCTAGCTGGAAGCGTTGCAGCACTGGCGCGGGGAGACATCAGCAGGCGGTGCTTAAGCTCATCAGCTTGGGCGACAGGAAGCACAGCGCCGCAGAGGTGAGGCACGCCATATTGCAGCAGACAGAGATGTGGCTGTCGCCGCTGCAGCTAGGACCAGGCATGGTCGTGTGCGATAACGGCCGTAACCTGGTGGCGGCTCTGGAGCTTGCAGAACTCAATCACGTACCATGCCTGGCCCACGTTTTTAATTTGGTAGTACAAAAGTTTCTAAAGACTTACCCCAACCTGGCAGAGCTACTGGTCAAAGTGCGGCGCTTGTGCGCTCACTTTCGGAAGTCAACTGTAGCTGCTGCTAGCTTAAAAAAAATCCAGCAACGCCTCCATTTGCCTCAACATCGGCTGTTGTGCGACCTGCCCACTCGCTGGAATTCCACCTATTACATGTTGGCCAGGGTGTGTGAGCAGCAGAAAGCATTGATGGAGTACCAGATGATGCATCCACGCGTGCCTCCAACTCAGCTCCCTCAGTTTGCCAACCACGAGTGGCCATGCCATGGATGGCAGACATATGCGATGTATTGCGTATCTTTGAGGAGTCCACTAAGAAGGTCAGCAGCGAGGACGCTATAGTGAGCGTCCTTAAAGAATCGCTCATCGCAATAAGGGAGAACGCATTGCACACAGAGGAGACGGGGGTAGGAGGAGACGCAACGCAGGTAGACAGTGAGACCACACTTTTGTCTGCTGCTCGGTGGCAGTTGCAGGAGGAGGAGGATGAGGAGGAGGAGGACAACGTGGAGGTGGCTGTGGAAGAGGATGCTGGCGGCGAGGGTAGCAGTCAGGCTGTGTGCGTCCCATTGGTTCAGCGCGGATGGGACGGAGAGGAGGAGGAAGAGGAGGAAATGGAAAATGATCCTTCTGGTGGGGGCAGTGAGGTCATGCCTACTCAGAGTCTGGCACACATGGCTGACTTCATGCTGGGCTGCTTTTCCCGGGACATACGTGTTGTCCGGATATTGGAGAACAAACTATACTGGGTCTTCGCACTCCTGGACCCCCGGTATAAAGATAACTTCTCCTCTTTTATTCCGGTAGAGGAGAGGACGAATCGATTACTGGAATACCAGAGGGAACTCTTGCAGAACATGATGCAGATTTTCCCACCCAGCATCGCTGGCGGCAGAGAGGAGAGTGTCTCCCAGAGTCTGACAACATCGATCAGGCCCACAGCCACCAGGGGAACACTCTCCAAGGTGTGGGACACGTTCATGTCACCCCCTCGTGCAACTTCCATCACTGCGGGGCCCGCTATCAGCAGGAGGGACAAGTATCGGCGGATGTTGCGGGACTACCTGGCAGACCACACCCCTGTCCTCCCCGATCCCTCGGCGACCTACACTTACTGGGTCTCCAAGTTGGACACGTGGCTGGAACTGTCCCTGTACGCCTTGGAGGTGCTTGCCTGCCCTGCCGCCAGCGTGCTATCAGAAAGGGTGTTCAGCGCAGCCGGGGGCATTATAACCGATAAGCGCAGCCGCCTGTCAACCGACAGGCTGACGCTAATCAAAATGAACAGCAAGTGGATTGACCCGGACTTTGCTTGTACAACAGTGGAAAGCAGCCAAGAGTAAAGTGCCATCTGTATGAAGTGCCATTTCCTCCTCCTCCTCCTCCTTAACCGCCGTAGAATTGCTGTATTAATAAAAAAAAATTATGGCTCACCTCTTGGGCTTAATACAATCAATTTTTAAGAGGTCTCAGCTCTTGGGCCTCCACACAATTTTTAAGAGGTCTCAGCTCGTGGGACTCCACACAATTTTTAAGAGGTCTCAGCTCGTGGGACTCCACACAATTTTTAAGAGGTCTCAGCTCTCGGGACTCCACACAATGTTTGAGAGGTCTCAGCTCTTGGGCCTCCACACAATTTTTAAAAGGTCTCAGCTCTTGGGACTCCACACAATGTTTGAGAGGTCTCAGCTCTTGGGCCTCCACACAATTTTTAAAAGGTCTCAGCTCTTGGGACTCCACACAATGTTTGAGAGGTCTCAGCTCTTGGGCCTCCACACAATTTTTAAAAGGTCTCAGCTCTTGGGCCTCCACACAATTTTTAAAAGGTCTCAGCTCTTGGGCCTCCACACAATTTTTAAAAGGTCTCAGCTCTTGGGCCTCCCCTACTGCTGGGGTGACACACTGTAACAAACCTCCTCCTGTAAGCTTCCCCTACTGCTGGGGTGACACACTGTAACAAACCTCCTCCTGTAAGCTTCCCTGACTGCAGGGGTGCCACACTGTAACAAACCTCCTCCTGTAAGCTTCCCTGACTGCTGGGGTGACACACTGTAACAAACCTCCTCCTGTAAGCTTCCCTGACTGCTGGGGTGACACACTGTAACAAACCTCCTCCTGTAAGCTTCCCTGACTGCAGGGGTGACACACTGTAACAAACCTCCTCCTGTAAGCGTCCCTTACTGCTGGGGTAACACACTGTAACAAACCTCCTCCTGTAAGCTTCCCTGACTGCTGGGGTGCCACACTGTAACAAACCTCCTCCTGTAAGCTTCCCTTACTGCTGGGGTGACACACTGTAACAAACCTCCTCCTGTAAGCTTCCCTGACTGCAGGGGTGCCACACTGTAACAAACCTCCTCCTGTAAGCTTCCCTGACTGCTGGGGTGACACACTGTAACAAACCTCCTCCTGTAAGCTTCCCTGACTGCTGGGGTGACACACTGTAACAAACCTCCTCCTGTAAGCTTCCCTGACTGCAGGGGTGACACACTGTAACAAACCTCCTCCTGTAAGCTTCCCTTACTGCTGGGGTAACACACTGTAACAAACCTCCTCCTGTAAGCTTCCCTGACTGCTGGGGTGACACACTGTAACAAACCTCCTCCTGTAAGCTTCCCTTACTGCTGGGGTGCCACACTGTAACAAACCTCCTCCTGTAAGCTTCCCTGACTGCTGGGGTGACACACTGTAACAAAACTCCTCCTGTAAGCTTCCCCTACTGCTGGGGTAACACACTGTAACAAACCTCCTCCTGCAAGCTTCCCTGACTGCTGGGGTGACACACTGTAACAAACCTCCTCCTGTAAGCTTCCCCTACTGCTGGGGTAACACACTGTAACAAACCTCCTCCTTTAAGCTTCCCTTACTGCTGGGGTGACACAATGACACAAGAGGACATGTCTGACCACATCTCACACACACACACACACACACACACACACAATGACAATTAGGGGTGGGGTCTATTTATTTTCCCCCTTGCCTATGCCATCTGTGGTTGTCATTAGGCAACGTGATTTTAAGGGGTGCAGAATTTTGTTCTTCTTTTTTGTACAGTTTGGCTTGGGGTCCATGGCAATGTAGAGGAAAGAAGGTTTCCTTGTCTTGTCTCACTTTACGTAGAAGTAATATTGTGTTTGGAGTGTATTGTTGAGAGGCTGTGATAGTGGCGTAATAGTGCGACTTGGGCGCGTTATATGCACCCAGACATGCTTCCCCTGCTGTCCCAGTTGCATTCCAGCAGTGTTGGCATCATTTTCTGATGTTTCAGGGTGGACTTGGTGACCTCCAAGTGGTCGAATTGAGATTTCCAAGTGTCGAGCATTTTTTTCCCATAGACTATAATGGGATTCGATATTCGAGTAGTCGAGTAACGCGGTCTATTCGAATCGAAATTCGAAATTTCGAATATTTCACTACTCGCTCATCTCTACTCATTAACTCAACAGTCAAAATGTTCCTAGTTAGGCGACAGTCACTGCTCTCGGTCCCATTCAGCTCTGGGTCCTGAGGCAAAAACAGACCTCACAATTAATACAGTATAATAAGCAGATCTACTAACCATTAATAATCAGTTTGTATGTGTAAACCCAGACCAGACCAAGAAACAAATACAGCCCCACTTCCTAAACTCAATAAGAACCAGCAGGCCCGCCTGTACTATTGCACAGATCCTGAAGAATGTGAGCAGATCCTCCCCTGAGGATCCCCAATGCATAGGCAGAGTGAAGTGTAAGTGAACCCTCCCTGGCTCCCAATTTATAGGCAAAACATGAGTGGATCCTCCCCTTAAGGCTCTCAATTCATCAATTCATAGTAAGTGGATTCCTCCCTCAAGATCCCCAATGCATAGGCAGGGTGTGAGTGGATATCCTCCTCAAGGACCCCAATAGGACCACACAATTAGAGTGAAGAATTAAAGTGACAATCCACAAAAAAATCATGATCACCTTTTATCCTCTGCTGTGACTGATGTGGTTGGGGTGGTTGTTTGACATGGAGCTCACTGAGGAGTGGTGCGTGAAAGGGGATGCCTGGGATCCAGTAAGCTTTACATAAGCAAAGTAGGATGGACGCACTGCGGGGGATAAAAGGTGAGTCTTTATTGTTGACTGTCCCCTTAAACAAACCACCACTCTGGGTTATCCTTCTGGTCACTATAAATTAATTCAGCTCACCCTGGACCACCAAAAATTAATTCAGCCAACTCTGGACCACTATAAATTAATTCAGCCCACCCCCAGACCACAATAAATGTATTTACTCCACCCAGGATCACAATAAATTAAGCCCTCACCCCCACATTACCACATTTCCTGTGCTCTTCCTTTGGGGTGTGGTGGGGGGTCAAACAAGCTACCAGCATCTTGGTTCCGTGAAAAATAAAAATGTAAAAAGCGTAAGAGAAGCTAAAGAAAAAAATGTGAATGAGAGGGAGGGGAAAGAAAAGAAGAGAAATGGACAAAAAAGAAGGGAGAATGAGAAAACAGAGTGATAGTGTGAGGAGAGGGAGAAAAAAAGAGAAATAATGAGAAAAAGTAGAAAAATTGAGGAGGGAGGGTGGAAAAGAAGGAGAGGAAAAAAGAAAGGGAGAAAAAGAGAAAGCAAAAGAAAATGGAGGAAGTGAGTGATGCAAAGAGAGGCAAACAGAAGGCGGAGAAACAATGGAGAAAGAAAGGCAGAAAGAGAAAGAGAGGGAAGACGGGAATTAAGAAGAAAAGAAAATGTGTGAGAGATATAGAAAGCTATAAAAGTTTGGTAGGGAGTGAAAAAAAGAGGAGGATGGAAGGAATTAAACAAGTGAGTGAACGGAGAGAGGGAGCAAGAAATAAAGAAATAAAAAAAGAAGAGCAGGAAGCAAAGAAGAGAGGAGGAGGGGAGTAAAATGAGAAACAGGAGAGAAAGAAGGAAGTAAGTACATAAGAAAGGAAAAAAGGATGAAAAAGAAGAGAAGAGCAAGGAGAGTGGATAAGAAAGAGGAAGGGTGGAGCTAAAGAAGAAAAGAAGGAAGGAGGCAGTAGCAAGGGAGAAAGAGAGAGAAAAGCAGGAAGGGAAGAATGTAAGGAAGGAAGAAACAGTGAGAAAGAGAGAGGAATGGAGGAAGGAGTAAGGGAGGGGTAGGGGGAAGAAAAAAAAGAGAGAAAGGAGAAATGAAAGGAGGAAAGGACAGAGAAAGGGAGGAGAAAGAAAGATAGAATAAAGTGTGGGGGAGAGAGAGAGCAAGGTGGGAAGGGAGGGAGGAGAAAAAAGAAAGAAAGTGAAAGGGTGGGGAAAGTGAGAGAGGGATTAAAGGGAGGAAGAGAGAGAGAATGGCAGCGATACCCAGCTGCCACCTGCAATGATTGTTGCCTGCCCGCCACGGATCGGGCTGCACTGCAGCTAATACGGGTTCAGTCACCGACTGGGCCCCGCCGCCAGTGTTTCCCATTCTGGGGCCGCTGAATATGTTGGTGGCAGTCGCATTTTTGGTGGACTACAATGCTCAGCTCGAAGCATCTCAGAAAACAGATGCTTCCAGCTGGGCATTGTAATTCTCGGAAAGGGGTCAGCGACTGGCACCTGCATGTTAACGTGGACCAAAACTCTCGCCAACTGAGTCTAAAAAACTCCAGTGCTGACTGCTAGCCTTCCTCCCGAGAACATCCTGAATCAGGGGGAGAGCCTAGTGGCCAGCACTGGAGTCTAGAGCCAGTAGACAGCTAGGAAGTGCGCTGCTGCTTACATCATGCTGCAAGTCTTCTTCTCACAGTCCCTGTCATGCCGTGACATCATACATGCGGAGGACTTGTAGAAGGAAGGGGGGACAGCCCGGCATGATGGCAGCTTAGGTACATATGCACACCTTGGAGAGGTGAGTGGGACAGCCCGGCATGATGATGGTGACAGTGCAGACGCATGCTGGCAGTAGATTAGATAAGCTGTGCCAGCTGGCAGCTGATCCAACGACTGGATCAGTGCCCGAGCGGCTGATCCAGATTGGTAATTTAGCTAGATCTGGTTTGCGGACCTGTGTCAAATTCTAGCAACAGGGCCACGTGAACCGCCGCTAAATCATACCCCTGCATATACTGCTTGTTCCATTGCTTGAAATGGGTGAAAGTATCACTGAAGTTTTACACTATAAAACGCACCTAGAACTTGGAGAAAGAAAATATTCTGAATCAAATGTTGTTGTCCCCCCAAGAACAAAATAATAGACAAGGTGCAGAATCTACTATTACATGCAGAGTGGCATCCCCGCATTCTCCCATTATAGGCAGTGTGGCATTCCCCCCCCCCCATATTCCCCCCTCTTTTAAGAAGGTGCAGAAGATAAAGCTGGGGTGGGGAAAGGTGGCTGAAAACACTAGGTGAAAGCAGATATGTCCAAGGAAGAAGAAGGTGATTTGTGGGAAGTACATTACATGGGATGCCCCTCAAGGAACCAGTAAGGGAGAAGGTAAGCCACACTACAGGGCTGTACACTACATGGGGTGCCCCTCAAGGAACCAGTAGGGAGAAGGTAAGCCACACTGCAGGGCTGTACACTACATGGGGTGCCCCCCAAGGAACCAGTAGGGAGAAGGTAAGTCACACTACAGGGCTGTACACTACATGGGGTGCCCCCCAAGGAACCAGTAGGGAGAAGGTAAGTCACACTACAGGGCTGTACACTACATGGGTGCCCCCCAAGGAACCAGTAGGGAGAAGGTAAGTCACACTGCAGGGATGCACACAAACATGGGATGCCCCCAAGGTGGGGTGCAGTGAGGGAAGAAGAACAAACAACCCATATGCTTATGCTGGCATGCTAGCAAGATGGCTACAGAGCACCAAGATTCAAGGACTCCGCAGCAATATACAGCTGGAAACAGGTACAAACTCTGCTTCCGAGGCTAGTTCAAAATCCAAAAACCTAATTGCTCGGCTAAATCGAAATCATACGCAAAGCACTAACAATCGCCTGGCCAAGAAGATCTAGGGACGCAGTGAAGATTAATACGAGCGTTCACAACTTTCCGGTTTCTGAGCTGACTTCCACAAAAAACCAAGCAATCACAGTGAGTCTTTGAATCAAGCTTGTCGAGTTTCTATAGAAAGATAATGCATTATATTATAACATTAGGGATGAGATTAAGATTAGTCAAACAAATCAGCATTGCTACAAGGAGTCATTTATAGGCAAAAGTAGTAATAAAGTATGGTCTTTCATATACTGTTCAGCATGGTATCGGCAAACGTTATACATTTAAAGTCAATCATGCAAAACTTCATAAGAAGCAGATGGCTAGCTTTCCGTTTAGAAGCCTACTCTTTATTTTATAAGGGAATTCTAATGATCCTTGTGAGCAGCAATGCTGACAGTAAAGAGTTTAAAATACAAAGTTATTGACCTTTTTAGCATTAAAATACAATCCTATATTTCACTTTCTTACTACAATCGGATTACTGGATGCACTTAGGATATAAAACAGTACAGTGAAGAAATTCTATAGAACCATACACCTTCTGTAGGAATGTTTACCTTTTTACATTGTGACAATGCTCTAGATTTGTGCAAAATGAAAGCAAATCATTATGGTTTAAAAAAAAATGACCTTTGTACAGCGCATGATTAGGCATGTCATGGGTTTTCACAGTGCGTACAGCGGCATGTAGGATCCTATTAGAATCACTTGGCTATTTATTCTAATGTAAGCAAGTGGGGTCTCATTGGAGGAATATAAATGCTGAAATATTTAACTACCCATTTGGTGGGTCAGAATTGGTGATGAAGGTGCTTTAAACATCCCTAATAAGCACATCTGAAATCTGAAATAATCATCCATATCAGTCATGTACCACTTTCGCAGCCAAGATAAGCAGTTGCCTGTATGTGGAATTCTATCAGAAAAAGACATATGAATAAACTGTCGCTCTCTAGCTATATTCAGCATGCCCAGTCTGTGGTGAAGTATGGACATGGCTGCTGGAATACACAGCAGGATCTCTCAGGAAGCCACATGATAACTACCAGCCACCTCAGGAGCGCTATAATACAAATGGTGGCGCAGGGACCAATAGCATAGCCAATAGCAATAGCATAGCACTAGCGTCACTTGGAGATAGCCAGAGGCTATAAGTAAGGCAACTAATTATGAGGTCTGTCATAGTCCATGTAGTGGTCGAAGAGGGCACAGAGTGCTGGTGCATAGAGTTGACTTAAAGTCGACCAAAACCCAGCTTGATCTTATAGATTCCCGGGCCTATCGATTTCATCCCCCCAGTGCATCCAAAATTGTGAAACCCCCAAGGTCGCCCGTTCACTTACCTTGCTTCCCGGCACACAGCGCATCCCCGCTATGCCTCTAACAGGGAGCATGCCCATGCCGGCAATTCGCAAATAGCTGGCGTTTGACACGGGTCCTGCTAGAGGGAAAACGGGGGATGTGGCCACCAGAACGCTCGGAGCCCCTGGCTTTAGACGGCGTCTTAGATTGCGTGACGTCAGCGTCTCCGAGCGGGCTGATTGGATGAGCAGCCCCACATGTGCTGTAGGACCGGGAAGAAGCAAGTCTTTTCGGGCAACCTGGGGGGTTTCACACAGTGGGGGAACCCCCGTTCGGGGTGCCCCGGGGGAAAGGACCAAAACCCAGGATTTTGACTATCCTGGGTTTTGGTTTAATAAGGCTACTTTCACATTATGCAGTGCAGTACACAATTGTGTCTCAGTTGCAGTGTGGTGCAGCAGTGACACTACATGTTGCTATTGCACTGCAATTTGTTTCCTGTCCCCCAGTGCATAGGCAGAGTGGACACCTGGAGGAGGCGACTTTGGTGGAAGACACTCCAGACACGGGCTCCCAGCAGCAGAAGCAGCAGAAGGAGGCTGCAGGACCCAGCATCCTCCTCCAGTACAGGACTTCTATAGCCACCTTATAAGGTCCTTCAGTCCTCTGCTGCTCATGGACTCATGGGTATAAGCTGACCATTTTTTCAGAGGGAGAAATTTGGGATGCTTAAATTGTGATAGCTTAAAAAATCGCTAGGTTAATATTGTATGATGTGTGACCAATGTTGTCGCAATCTAAAATTAAATTTGGACGTCTAAACTACTAGGTTCGAATTGGCCTCCACCACAATGCTGCCTACCTTTTGGATCCTGCTGCTTTTCCCATCCCCTCATTTGTGACAGTGGGGGGCTTAGCCGTGCTGATAGCCTTTGCTGTGTTTGCTGTGCTGCCCCTCCGTCCCCCAAAGCCCCTCCTGAAATCCCCCCCCCCCTGCTGAGCACATCAGGGATATACAGTGCACCTGGCTACCATGGCAATCTAGAAGTAGGCCTGGATATTAATCACATAAACAACGAGAAAAGCCCTGTGGCAGAGCACTTTAAAAACTGCCACAACAGCGAGCCTAGTGGTCTGGCTGTATGTGGGATCTTTAAACTGAAATGCAATAGTAGAGGGGGATCCTGGGACGTTAGATTAATGCAACATGAAGCGAGATTGATATATGAATTAGGCACTATGGTCCCAGTAGACCTGAACACCGATATGGGCTTGAAAGCCTTTCTGTGAGTAATGGCCTTTATAAGACCTGTTAGCCGGCCAGCCTGTGTATATATTTACCTGCAGCCACACCAGAGTGAATTATGATGATGGTGTTGCAACATATGCTTTCGAATGCGGAGAGTGTTTGGTGGATGCCCCGTTCCATGGTATATGGTGGGGTGAAGACATTGATTTCTGAGAGATGGATTTCTATGTAGAGATACTGTGCTAATATAATGGAAAGTGGAATTTACCCTATTACTTCCAACACTGCAATTATAATCAAGTATATTCCAAAAATCCCCGGGGAAGGGGCAGTGAGAGGTACCAGAGACTATGCGTGATATGTATACCGGAATATGTGCGCATGTATTAGATAGCGACACTTTGCTAATAGGTCTGGGACTTGGATCGGCAAGGCAAGAGTTAAGTTGCTGTGCAAGCACCTAGTAGCGCCTGGTATAAGCTTGGATAAGGGGCGTGGTGGCTTCAGTATATAAGTTGTTCTCTCACGTAGCCCCTCCCACGAAGCTCCAGAGGAGGAGCGAAACGATCGTCGGTCCGGGTCATTGACCATGTCCCCTCCGACGCAGATCCACACACCATGGCCGCGGTCTGAGTCAGCCACGTGAGCAGCGCAGTTACTACTTCAACAATGCCGAGGAGACACTTCCTATGAAGCCGACGGTGGTGAGATAATCATTCACGGTGGTAGCGCTTGCAGCGGCGGGGGGGGCGCTGTGCCCTCGCTGTCATACTCAGCCGCGCTTGTTGCTCCTGTTTTAACCCTGTGAAGCCTGGACTTGCCAAACATATGTTTTTGCTATGGAGCTGGTCTGAAGTAGAGCGTTTTTGAAACATGGCATTTGTATGATTTACCTCATTTCTCACAACTTACCTGGCAGTCTTAACCCTTGGATGGGGCAGTATTGGAAAAACGCTGCATCCTGCTGACACTCAACTTTGTGGTGGACTATTGTCCCTCTTAACAAGGCTGGCCAGTCTGTATGTGTGTGTTGATTGCGAGTGAAAGGGATGCGTGGAGCCCAGGTGAGCCTGGCGGGGGCCCCCCTTTTTGTAGTTGTATTTTAACCTTGCAATTGCATTTTAATGGCTCTACATGTCGTGTGTTTTTCATGTATTAATGTGCATTGTGCCACCTCTTTGTAATTAAATAGTGTGTCCTTTTGGCATAATTTTTGCCTGCTGAAAGTCATTTGCCAGCCCAGCATTTAACCATTGTTCTGTGTACATGTTTTTGGCTTAATTCCTTGGGTTAGCTGGGCGCCCCTCTGTATTTGTCTTGAGAGGGCAGTGCAAGCTTAAATACATATAGGGTCTCCCAAGACTTTTTTAACCATTGATCTGGATATTAATCAGACCAGACTGTGAAATAACCAGATATGGGAAGGGTCATTTAATTGAAATATGGGCTGCAGAGGAGAGTGCTGGATGCACTTAACTGGCGCCAGACACCCGCTTGCATCGGACACTCTAAGCACTGCTACATAGACGCTCAAATGGCGATACATGGCGCCAGTCCTAAATTAGCCTTTAAATCTTCAATAAAGGCACAATATAGAGAGGCAAACAGATGGTGCTGGTATTTCCATTATATGGTTTTCAGTGCTTTGCACCTGAAATAAATAACACTGGATGTGGAAACAGTAATCAAGCATGTGTGTGATTTGAGTTCACCTAACTGACTTATCCCTTGCAGTCTACAGGCCCAAGACCAATGAGGTTCACCAGGTGTGCATGCGGTACAGCATACATGAAGGGGATGTGCCACACTTATATATAGGTCTGTGTGCCCACCCTCACTTCCGGCATCAGCATCATAATAATGTCCTTATGCAATAAAGGTAATGAAAATGTATTCATGCTCTCAGAGCCTCTATTGAGCTTCTGCTGGCTATGGAAATAATGGAGTTTGCCTGCCATTAATGAATTCATGAAAGTTTGGCAAGAAATGCTTCACATTTTGTTCTTAATTTGGGATGCATCTCTGTGTGAAACGTTGCAAGATTTCCTTACCTTCTCTGCGATTCCACAGTCAATGTGCAGGTTACCCTCCAATTAAAGGTCCTTGGCATGCATATTAATGAGCAGAAAAAAATGCTGAATTAATGGAAGCAGCGGCCAGCATCCCTTCAGCTGCTCCCATATTGCTATACCCAACAAAATAGGTCAGACACAGTTTCTTTTAGCAGTGGGAGGGATGCAGGGGATTTCACTGAGGCCCGTACATGAGCAGTTTTACAGCAAGAAAGGTAAGCTTTTGGGTGAACTGGGGGGCACAGTGGGATATCCAAATTAGGATCCCCCATGGGCAGGGAGTCAGCGAGCCTTAGAGTCCTTTGGCTGGGGTGTAGCTTGGGGGGAGCAGGGGGGGACACTTGCCCCGGGTGCAGCAAGTCAGGGGGGCACCAAAGGGGGGGCCTAAGAACAGGTGTGAGGTGCCATTTCGTATCTTTGCCCTGGGTACCAGAAAGCCTAGCTACGTCTCTGCCTATGTACTGGGCCATGCTTACTCCACTTTAAGGGGGATCTATACCTGGATACCCAGAAAACTTTCTGAAGTCCTGCCTCATATTTACTTATTAAGCAATTTTTATTAGGGGTTATTTTGAGAACTTCTGCAATTTTGGGGAGATTTGTGCCTCCCCCCTTCCTACCAGCTTTATCCTAGGCGTTTTTCCAAATTCCCATGCCTGCTTCTCAGATCATGTGCTTTTATTGTTTAGCACCTACCCTCGCCCATTATTTACATCTTGCACAGCCTGCAGGATGGTTCATAAGCCCTAGGAGGGGGTTTTAGAGGCGACTAGTATTCCCTTAGTCTTCATGCCTTGGATGAGCACTAAGCCATTTGTCTGTGATGTGTCTGAGGCTTCACACTATCGCTCACGACACATATTTTTAAAACATTTTACTCCAGAGCATAAGCATCTCTTTTTGAAGTACACGCTGTAAAAAAGTAATGTATTAATAGTCGAAGATGTTAATTAAATGCTTGCACATTCCTCTAGTTAACAGCTTATTAGGATGTTGAAGCCAAGATAAACCAAATTCCCTTTAGAAGCAACCCACAGAACTGCATTTTCAATTTCTAGAATTAAATCGTACTACATTTCAAGTTAAGAGTACTTGATGTGTTGGCGCTCAAATATAAAGTTCATAAAGAGAGGATAACCTTGCCTGTGAAAAGAAGACTGCAGAAAAAGGTCGCAGAGATATCATGCAGCAGACAAACAATAAGTAGTAGGTCAAAGAATCCAATTAATAAATCCAAATGAGGTGGCAGATTTCAATATATAGCAGTGATAATGTGAAGCAGGAAGGAAAATACTAGAATAACAAAAAAGTCGATAATGGAATTCAGCTAAAAAGAGAAGACTAACAAAACAATTGTAAAATAGAATAAATAAATCCTAAACCATTTCACCATCACCTAGAATTATCACCTCTTTAGTTTCCAATTTTTTTTTTCGTTCTAATCCATAATGAGCTCTGACTTACGTGCGTATAACCTCTACACAAAGTCTTCTCATTAAATCCCCTTTTCTCCTAGTGTCTTATCTTTTGTAACACAGCATGAGGCTTTTGAACAGTTAACTGTGAACTTAACACCCTGAGCAGCCTTTTTACGGACTGTATTTAATGTATTAGTTTATGACTCCACACTGCTCTTGATTTAGACTTTGATCAATAAGTAGATTGGTAGTTATCTAATATATATATAATTGTAAAGTGCTGTAGAATATGTTGGTGCTGTATAAACAAAGATTATATATATATATATATATATATATATATATATATATATATATATATATGTATCATTGGTATTGCATGTATTAAATACAGTATTTAATGGTTCCCAGGTCTCATTTAACTTTTCATTATTACCCTGGCTAATCAATGATTAGGGACAGGGGAGCCCTATATAGCAGTTTACCCGCAGAGTGTTTCCACTACAGAAAAAAAGGTACGGATGCCTAAACCAGACCAACAGCCTGGCACAGTTGGAAAAGAAAACTACCCAATACTTGCACGCTCTGCATGCACCATACTAGAACATTGTCAACACTTTTGCAGATTTGCTCATGCATCAACTCAAAGCTAAAATGTTGCCTCATAGATTTACTCCTGGTAGCGGCCATTTTGGAGCCTCCTTTCCCAGCCATTCAAGCCATGCTTCTGCATGAATTTAATTGACATAACTGACAATGCACAGTGACAGGAAGCCCAGCTGCACTTCCTGTTTTCAGGTGGCCTGAAGCTCCAGGAGACACCATTTTGTTTGTAAAATTGACCACAGAGGTAGTTACAAAAAAGGTACATTAACCCTTTAAGTGCCAGCCTACCTGCAGCTTTTGTCACCCTCTGTTGCCAGACCATGTTTCACGATTTTGCACTACACATGTTCAACTGTGATTTTTGAAAGGATTTCCCATGAAAATTATAAATTGTCTGGGCTTCAACATGAAATGTCTTGTATGGCCTTTTCTTAGTGTATTCTCAATACTTTTTGGTGAAATATGTGCAAAAAAATAATGTTTTTTTGTAATAAAAAATGAAGTTTTTGACAAAGTTTGACAATAACATTTTATTGCGTGCGAAACCACAATTTCTCCTGGTCACAGCGGTACCACATGTGTATTGGTAGACACCCTTTCCTGCCCAGGATACTCCCCTAAACTGAAACAGAACTTTAGGAGATTTTCAGATAAAATACAACTGCGCTATGCGCTATGTGCACCTTGCATTTTTTCCAGAAAAACAACCCTTTACATTTGAAATACCAACCACAAACTATATATTCTCTGGAAGTACACGCCTCAAGCTTTCTAGGCGTACCAAGCTTGTTTATGTGGGCTTAGTTTTCTGGTAGTAATCCCTCAATGTATTCTTTGGTTGCACAAAGTTTCCCTAAAAAAGAATAAAAAGGAAGAATCAAGCCACATTTTCCTAAAAAAAAAACTATATGCAAACCAGAAAAAACAAGTAAAAAAGCAACATGCCCCGAACTGAACGATACCCAACATGCATAGGTACTGTCAAGGGAAGAGTTGGCAAACACCACAAAGTAAAGCGTGCGCATAACAGTAATTTTAGCTCTGCAGACAAAGTGTGCACCTTGCAATTTTTCAACCAAAACAAACCTTTATATTTGGAATACCCCCCACAAACCATATATTCCCTGAAAGTACACATGTTAAGCTTTCTAAGAGTATCCAGCTTGTTGTAGTAGGCTCACCTTTCTGGAAGTAATCCCTCGAAGAATTCTTAGGTTGCACAGGGTTTTCCTAAAAAAATGAATTAAAAAACTGAATAAATAACATGTTTTCCTAAAATATAAATATGCAAACAAGAAAAAACAAGCTAAATCTGAAAGAGCAAGGTCCTCCGAGCAGAACAATACCCAACATGCATAGGTACTATTAACCCTTTTAATTGCCAGCCTACTTGAAGTTTTGTCACCCCTGTTGACAGGTCATTTTTCTCCATTCTGCGCCATGTTTAACCGTGATTTTTGCCGGAATTTCCAGGAAAAGTATAGATATATATTTTGCAGCAGAGTTTAGGCTTTAACATGAAATGTCTTGTTTGTAATTTTTCTACAGTTTTTTTAAATATTTTTGTGTAAAAAAACAAAAAAAAAAAAAAAATATTTTTTACACAATTATATCCTTTATTTTAAATAAGACATTTACTTTATTACAGAAAACCATATTGCATGTGAAAGCCCAATTTCTCCCGATTACAACGGTACCACATATGTATCGGTAGCCCCCATTCTTGCCCAGGAGACCCCCCAAACTGAAAATAGCACTTTATAACATTTACAAGTAAAATACCACACTATAAACATAAGGGGTTATTTTTTTTTAAATTACATAGGGCCCCCCCCTCTTGGGGGGGGGGGCATTTGTGGGGGAATTTTAAGGGTTAAAAACCCTTAAAACTCCCCAAAAAAATATGGGGTCCCCCTTACCCATCATAACCAGCCCTGGACCAGCTATGGGGGCTTATAGAACAGGGTGCAGGGGCCATATTTGGTGCCCCTCCACCCTGCAGGCTACAAGCCCACATAGCCATGGCCTGGGCTCTTCTGCCCCCCCCCCCGGGCTTTGGGGAGGCAGGTAATTGGGATGCTAAGGGTTAACGGCAAGTCACCCGCATGCTGCAGGTGACTTGCCAGCCCCCAGCCTTGTGAACTGGTATAGGGATCTCATGGATCCCTTACCAGTTCACAAGGGGTTAAGTGTAAAAAAAAATACAAACAAGCTGAAAAAATATATATATATATATTTTTTTAATACTTTTTAATACTTACCTCCCATTCATCCCTGTGTCCCACGCTGATCCATCTGGCTTCTGCTCTCCTGCTGCAGCTGGAAGCCTTTTATAGCTGCTGGGCGACAGAACATAAGGGGTTATTTTTTAAAAAATGACATTTTTTGGAATTTTAAGGGTTAAAATGGGGTCCCCCTTACCCAGCATTACCAGCCCGGTACCAGCTATGGGGGCTTGCAGGAACAGAGTGGAGGGGCCAGCTTTTGTGGCCCCCCACCCTGCAGTCAACAAGCCCACATACCCTGTGTGGGCCCGGGCTCTTCTGTCCCCCCCCCCCTGGGCTTTGGGGAGGCAGGTAATAGGGGTGCCGGGGGGTCAATGGCAAGTCACCTGCTGCCTGAGGCCATCATCTAATGATGTAGGAGCCCAGGAATAGAATGCCAAAGATGTGTGTCAGTGTAAGCAAAAATAGTGACTCTCTCATGGAGAAGACTATCAATGGGGAGATGGAAAGGCTAATGTAACTTTGCATTAAAAGGTTTTTTCTGCTTGAAAACTATTTTCTTAATAGAGGCCTTTAAAGGCCCTTTCTGTTCACAAAAACTCAACTTTGCTTCTCTGCAACAGCTGGCATGGCGTTCATATCTGTGCTTGCTATACCACTAAGATGAACTATATTACATTATTACATTAAGCAACTACTCTTTTACAAAAATGATCAGTCATATATTAACCTCACGTTTTAAAGCCCAAGTATAGAGAGCATCCCTACCTGAGCACACAATCTGTGTACACAAAGAGAGAGAAACAAACATATTCTCTTCTACAAATACATGCATTATTTGTTAATACTAATTGGGACTACTATTGCTCCATGATTTGTTCTTTATTAATGTTTTATATTATTTTTGCTTATTCCGGCTGTTTTTTGAGTGTGCGTTAAACAAATTCCTATACTGTTAATTATTACTACTAGCACGGTATTGTATTATTTGTATTATTATTGTATTATTGTGAAATCATGAACATTGCCTGTGCATCCACTGTGGGGGTATAACGTATCTATGGAATTCACAGCAGGTAATGAGTGAATGAGGTTGATTGGAAACGGCAGAAAAGGAAGCTGCTAAAAAAAAGCATATTGTTGCATAAATGAAAGCAGGAATTTGTTTTGCTTCTCAGCTGCCTATAAAGTGGGGCTGCATGATAACCTCCCTTGGGGCATCTAAATTTAGAATGCCCCGCCGTTGTAAAAAACCCCAGGATCGCCAAGTAAACTCACCTTCTCCCCGATCCAATAGCGCATGCACGAACTGCGGTCGCTGTCTGCAATATCTTTAGCAGGGCATGTGACCACACCAGGAGTTTCTGAATGGCCGGTGCGGGCATCCACCTTGTTACAGTCTAGCCAATTTGACATGAGCGCAGCCCAGCATGCTGATTGGACGCAAAGCTGCGCATGCACTGTAAGACCCGGGAAAGGTGAGTTACCTGGGCAATTTGGGGGGGTTCTCACAGAGGGACATCCCGGGTCAGGGTGTTTCGGGGGCCCAGGACAAAAACTCGAGTTCTGGTCCACTTTAAGCAATTTAGCCCACATTTTACTTACAGTGGATGGAGTTTGATTAAAGATTTTGGTGTGTCCCAATCAGGCAGAGGACGCATTCTGGTGGTTCAGTGTTCCAATCACTAAAGAGATCAAGAAATTTGCAATTTAGTAATTATCGTTGGGATTCCAGTTTCAGCGCAACTTTTCACTGAGCACCAAAGTATGGGGACCAATTCCATTGTTAAGGCACACTTGTGAAGGTCAGGGGGGAAAATATTTCTATGATAACATCAACTGAGATTTTGGGACCTTTGAAGTGTAGATTCATTACATTGGGAAAAGTCCCCCCCCCCCCCGTGGTACATACCAACTTAGGACAATCTCCTCTACTGAATTGGATACAAAAAAGGAGCTCTGTAAATCTTTGCTACCTGCCAATTAAGGCAGCTCTGCCCGTTTAATAAATAAAGCTCATATCTTTAGTCCCCTTTGGTAACACAGTAAAGTTACCTGATGACAAAAATATGGAATCTGCCAGAGTAACATTTTTCTAATATACACTATAATAGATTTAGTCAGTATAAACCCTTTTCATAATTCAATCTATTTATATTTTACGATTTTCTCGGTCTCAATATATTACACCTAATACCTGATTCAACACAAATGGACTTAAAATAGGTAAAATTAACATTGGAAGTAATATTTTGGTTTTCACTGGCAAACACGTGTTTAAAATCCACACAAGCCAAAACACAAATTAATTATTCTTGGGCCTTGAAGGTTTCATCAAAGAAATGTAAATCACATCACACATAACTGGGCAGCTTTTTATCTTTGTGAAGATGTTTATTAATACAGATATTTTCTTGAGGCTCCTAAATTAGCAAAAGCAGACTTGGAAATCAATGTAAAAAAAGCAAAAAAGGCTTTGTTATTAGAAACCATTTCCCAATTTAACAAAAAAAACATATGTTAGTCAAAACAATACTTGATACTTGGGCACTGTCCTTTAATTGGGAATGTTTGTGCCAAGACCAGTCAGTCATGTCCTGTAGCACCCCTCAGCATCTGCAACATCTGCAGGGTGGTACAGTAACTACAGGCATCATTGCCAAATAATTGGGATTTTTTAAAAGCTGTTTTCTGCCAAAAATAAACCAGGGAGGGAGGCTGCCCCAGAGATTTGAGTCTGATAGTGCCTTTTCTTATTCAGAGCCAAAAAAGTTCTGGATGGGTTTGGGACAACTCCAAGGACTTTGGTTCCCTTCTACAAAAACAGAACAATAGAATTCGAAGTATGTCCAGAATACTGTACTATGCCATTGTTAAAGCTACCAAATTACAAAACAGAGCACAGTAAGTGAAAATACAAACTCTACGAAGGGACGGTCACACCAAATATTGACTTGCGTTAGATTTCATTTTTCATTTTGTTAATTAATTAGAAATAAAAAGAAATGAGTAAAAATAGCAAAAAAAAAAAGAAATTATCAACATTCTGATGGGATTAGGCAATACAGACCTATAGTAAATGACTAAAGGTCATTTGTAACACCCCCTCCAGACATTCTAATTTTCACCATTAATTGTACTAATCCATAGTGCTATGGAAGTTGATGGTGCTATATAAATAAACAATAATAAACAATAATAATAATAATAGCATCATAGGACAGTGAAGAGGTGAGTTAACAAGGTGATCTCGAGGGGGGGGGGTTCACACAGCAGAACATCCCAAATTAGGATGCCCCAGAGAAGGTCTGCCCCAATCCCGCTCCACCCTCCAAAAGCCACCCCTGTATCAAACCCTTGGAACAATTGACTCCAATAAAAGTGGTCCCTGGTGCCTTAAAAGGTTGGAGACCACTGTAGTAAGCTATTCTGGGTGGGTGCATGTTCAGTAATTCTTCCAGCCTTTGGAAACCTGAACATTTGTCCTTCTTCACATTTTTTTTTTTATGTTTTTCATTTTAATGTTTTTACCATTTTAGCATGGCTCAATCTCCACCTACATTAAATGTTCAAAGGCGCTCATTATTGTCAGGAGTGCTTGTGCACAGGCCATGCTCCCCTGCAAGTCGCACGTCTCCAGGCTTTTCATAGCGGTGCTGCAGGACAGTAACCAGTGGCGCGGGGGACAGGTAAGCAGGGGTGCCTTTTGTAACACCTGACCTGAGGTCTGTGGGAAAGTCCACAAAAGTAGATTTTGCCCTTCAGAAGCTTTATCTAGATTTACCTCAAATCGTATACAACACTTGCACTTGTTTATGTTGAAGCAAGGAAAGAATATTACATAAAGATTTATAGGTATTTCTAAAATGTGTAAAATAAAATGTCAAATCTGGCAGCAACAATATCAATATTTGCCATTTTTACCGAATTCAAATCTAGCGTAATAAAGAAAATGTTTTATTTCCGTCATAAAGCAAGCAAAATCCAGTGTGTACATATAAAGCGGGAGAAGACTGTTAGGTCAAGTAGTAAATGGCTGGAGGCAGGTGAGACTAATTCACCATATTTCTTCTGTAAGGAGACAGAGATTTCAAGTAAAAACGTATGCTTCGCTTCAGCTCCTTTGGTAAAATCACTGCCTAACGTTATTGAAATTTCACACTGCCTCTGCTTCAAATGAATTGCCGCATACTTCTAAAGCTCATGCATAGAACTGTAAATGACTTCTCCACGACATGGTTATGTAGATATTTTTCTTCTTGTGGGAAAATCTGGCAGCTCTCATTTGGTTGCTGTGCTTCTTACGTCTGGGGAAGGCTGCAATCCGTGACATGGTAATACACAGCGGGTCTATCCAGGCCCGCAGCTGCCGGGAGCTATTCATTCTGTGAATGATGCCCTGTGTCTGCAGCACAGACTGCTCAGGATAGCTGGCCATTGACTAGCACCATCCCAGCGCACTAACAAGGCTTAAACAAGCACTGGGGGACTGCAAGTCTGGGAGGTCGATATATTTCACAATGTCAATGTACAATTCAGTTTTTCTCTGTGCAGTCTTATGTAATAGAAAAGTCTGCTGGTGCGCCTCTATATTCATTCTTGTCTATTTATTCTGTATGTGCTATGATATGTGTAAAAGTTGTCTAATACGAAGTGCTGCGATTCACACCTAGTATACCACATTCTGATGGGGGCAAAATTAGTAATCGCTAAAGCCTGGAAGTCGCCGACTTTAAGCTTCAGAGAATTCAAGAATAGAGTCAAATTCATTATGATGATGGAAAAGATGTCCGCTGTTCATGTTGGGGGTCTGGAGAGATTTCGAGAGGTGTGGGCTGCATGGATTCCAATCTACCTACCGACAGATTTTGATACCAACCTCCTAATAGTATGAGAGGTGATAGATGGGCCATATCATTCTACTCCGCTTGCCCGGTCCCCCTCCCCCCCTTTTTCTTTTTTTTATTACTTTCATTCCTACCCCTCCAATGCCTTGTCTCCCCCCCCCCCCATTATAGCCCAGCAGAATTTGCTTTAAAGGAGTTATTTTTATTTTCTTAAAATCGTGGCTTGAGAGCCCGCAGGGGAGATTGAGCAAGTATGATTTTGTGTATTATTTATATAACAATTGAGTTTATGTGGTGTACGCTGTAAAAAAAAAGCTGTTCAGACTGTTATATGCATACTACAGCATTTATTGTACTAATCCATAGCGCTACGGAAATTGATGGCGCTATATAAATAAACAACAATAATAAACAACAATAATAATAATAATAGCATCATAGGACAGTGAAGAGGTGATTTAACAAGGTGATCTCGAGGGAGGGGGGGTTCACACAGCAGAACATCCCAAATTAGGATGCCCCAGAGAAGGTCTGCCCCAATCCCGCTCCACCCTCCAAAAGCCACCCCTGTATCAAACCCTTGGAACAATTGACTCCAATAAAAGTGGTCCCTGGTGCTAAAAAGGTTGGGGACCACTGTAGTAAGCTAGTCTGGGTGGGTGCATGTTCAGTAATTTATCCAGCCTTTGGAAACCTGAACATTTGTGCTTCTTCACTTTTTTTTAATGTTTTTCATTTTAATGTTTTTTCCATTTAAGCATGGGTCCATCTCCACCTACATTAAATGTTCAAAGGCGCTCATTATTGTCAGGAGTGCTTGTGCACAGGCCATGCCCCCCTGCAAGTTGCGCGTCTCCAGGATTTTCATAGCGGTGCTGCAGGACAGTAACCAGTGGCGCGGGTGACAGGTAAGCAGGGGTGCCGTTTGCAACATCTGACTTGAGGTCTGTGGGAAAGTCCACAAAAATAGATTTTGCCCTTCAGAAGCTTTATCTACATTTACCTCAAATCGTATACAACACTTGCACTTGTTTATGTTGAAGCAAGGAAAGAATATTACATAAAGATTTTTAGGTATTTCTAAAATGTGTAAAATAAAATATCAAATCTGGCAGCAACAATAGCAGACAACTAGACAAAATGCAATTTCCGGGGAAATTGCGTGAAGTGTTCTTGCCTCCACCAGTTCTCTACAACTGGAGTGGGAGGAGTAACTGGGTGGAGTGACTTGAGTAACTGTTGTGTGGTTGGAGTCTCTGGAGTAACTGTGGAAAGGTTTGACTGAGCAGAGTAACTATATGGAGTAGGCAGAGTAACTTTATGGATTGTTTTGAGTGAGTAAAGATAGTAAGCACTAAATTAACCAATTGATTGATCAAATTTAAAGAGTGCACATGGCAGGCTTCATAGAGTGAGAAATGCATTTCAACTTTTATTTATTTATATAGCACATTTATTTGCAATGTTGTTGCTCAAAGTGCTTAACAGTTACATTAAAACATACATTTCTAAAAACCAAACAAAAAACAGCCAGGGGCGGCACTACCTATTAACAGTAACTGGGTGGAGTGACTTGAGTAACTGTTGTGTGGTTGGAGGGGCTGGAGTAACTGTGGAAAGGTTTGACTGGGCAGAGTAACTATATGGATTTTTTGGAGTGAGTAAAGATAGTAGGCAATAAATGATGAAGTATTTCTATCTTGCTAAATGACTGGCTATGTCATGTGTCTAACCTGTTTTCCATAACATGTTTTCATGGGGAGTTTTCCTGAGACTGGCTGTGTGGGCGGAGCAGCTGTAAAATGAATGTAACGAGCCAGGTTGCAGCTGTGTTGCTATGGCAACTTACTCTGAGGTAACCAGAGAATGCACATTAAAACATATTTCTAATGCACTGGTGGTTGCCATATTCAAATGGCTGTAGCTTAAAAAGTATACATCTTACAGCAAAGAGCTTTATACTGTAAGAATCACAAGAGCCAGGCCTACAATGTGTTATATAGCATGTCTCTGAAATATTAAAAATGAAGGCACAGTCGCAGTTTAGAAATTGCCATTCAAATTTGTGGTGTCTAGAGTGGAGTTTCAATGAATGTCAATGGGAGGTGTGAGTTGCAAACAAAAGGTCATATTGTGAAAACTGTTAGGGCTATCTTGGACATTTTTAGTGGCAGCAGGAATAGCTGAACGTTTTGATATAAGATTTGTTAAAAATGAGAGAGAGGTCGCAGTTTAGAAATCATGTCCTGATTTTTCACTTCACACTCATCTCCCACTCTAGTTTTAAACATTCCTCCCATTCATTCCTATGGGAAATTTGCGCCAGAAAAACGCCAATATTTCGGAAACCGTTTGGCGAAACGTTCCACAAAGTAAGAGCACACCATTCGGGAACGATCCGCACGTATATTATGGTCTATGTAGTGTAAAAACTGTGGGAGGAGTTACAGTGCAAAATATGGTGGAATAATAATAATATATCAGCGAGAACAATAAGTGATCTTGCCAAGCAAGACCACTTAACAGCAGAATTTGCTTTAAAGGAGTTCTTTTTATTTTCTTATAATCGTGGCTTGAGAGCCCGCAGGGGAGATTGAGCAGGTATGATTTTGTGTATTATTTCATAACAATTGAGTTTATGTGGTGTACGCTGTAAAAAAAGCTGTTCCGACTGTTATATGCATACTACAGCATTTGTCTATGGAAGCGTACTGTATGACTGTAGTAGCTGTTTTGTAATTGAATTTTGTCAATAAAAATTATTGGACAAGAAAAGTTGTCTAATGCTTGCCATTGCACTGGTTGCCACTTACCTAAACATTGGCAGTTTATTAATTTTTTAAACCAAGCATCAGTTGAGGCAAGCACCGGTTTTTAGTAATGATGCTTCATTTAGTAAACAGATAGGATAGACAGGCTGAAGAAACCAAATCAGTTTTCACTAAAGTTTTTCGTATTAGCAAGCTCAGTGATTTTATATTTACCAAGTTCACAATCTGCCTACACTTAATGCCCCTGAGTCTCCTGGCCAACCCCTTTTCCAATACTGTACCCCCAGCCAAGACACCCCAGCACATCTTTTTCCCTTGCAATGCTATACCCTCACCATAGTGTCTATGAGGACTGAGGACCATGCCCACCCCTTTCACAGCACCTAAGAGAAGCCATATCCAACCTAGTCATGCCCTGTTCTTGTAGTGCAATAAACTTAACTGATGAATGCACTATTTGCGGGTCATGCCCTTGAGGAAGCAAGTGCACTTAGGGTGTGCCTTGCCCTGTGCAATGCAACCTGCATCTTAGTGAGCTTTTTAACTTTAACACATAGAAAATTCCCCAAAAATCACCCATGTCTACGATGGGACATTTTTACAGATGAGGTTCATCTTTTTTATAATGAGGTAAGGACACTTTTTGAAAGTTTTGAAATAACAACACCTGCTGTATGTGCTATGTAGACAAATGTTGACATTTAATTCTGCATAGTCCATAGGGAACAGTTTTACCAAATAGCTAAAAAAATATATACTTTTGGAAAAGTTATGTATCGTATCTGTAAAAATGCCCCATCGTAGGTGCAGGTGAATGTTTGGGAAAAACTGGAACAAACTTTTTTATTACACTTTCTTATCCCAGATGCAGTTTGAAATTTGAACTGCAATGTACACTCAAAGTGCACCTTGCTTAACCAAATAGTGAGCATGGCCTCCATTAACCGCCATGGAGGCATATTGAGGGTAGAGCAGTTCATCAGCTGGTAATGGGCTAGGTAGGGCCAGTAAAATCCTTGGCTGATTTCTATCCCCAGTCCACATCCCGATTGCTGGTGCCCCCATGCCTATTACCTCACACAAAGTGAGATTTCTTATCTTTATCCTCACTCTACCAGGCGTAATAAAGCCTGTGATTGGCAACTGACAGACAGATGATCTCTTCTAGGTATCCAGCTGCCGGCAGAGTACAGACCATGTGACCACTAGAAAATAATGTCAGAGCTTGGAGTGAGGATAAAGGTAAGAAATCTTATTATGTAGGTGGATAATGTGCAGGGGGGCACTGGCAATTTAAATGCTCACCTGTGTAGGAAACAGCATGCAGTTTGTGAAAAATACGTCTAGTTCCAATTTAAGCACCATCCCTAGCATCTGTTTACAGATTTACATTGCAGGGGTTTCCCAAATCCAGACTTAGCATAGTTTGCCAAAGGTATATTTAGGCCCTTATTTAAGAAGGGATAGCATCAGGTAGTGGCTGGTTAATGAGAGGTAGCGACAGGTAGCGACTGGTGAACGCCAGACACGGCACGCAATTACACATTTATCAAGCAGAATCTGTTTAGCGACTGGGATAGCGCCATGTAGCATCTGATTCATCATTTTCACAGCCTCAGTGAACAGCGCCGGCGTTCAGCCTCGCCAGGTATGACCTCTCGCTACCTGTCGCTCTCCCATACATTTCAATGGACAATACTTTTCTTCTCTTTAAACGGGTATTTGTTTTGTTTTATTTTTCAAAAAATCACAATCAAAATTCTGTGACCTCTTCTGGCATTGAAAAAGCATTTTTTCACATTTTTTTAATTTTTTATATATTTCTTCAGAAATGACATTACAGGTCTGCCATTAAAGTGTTTATGTAACAATGTTGCTACAATGTAATTCCATATGTTTTCGCTTTGTTACTAGTGGATAGATGCTGAAAAACAGACTTTAAACATACCGCCTCCTGCGCTCTGGGCTTCAAACAAGCATTTTTCAGCGCCAGAGATTTGTGAGGCTGTTTTTTTGCTGAATATGGTGTGAGTCGGTCGCTATGAGCAGTCGCTAACATGCGCTCCCATACAGCGCTGTACTGGTCAAATAGCGACTCCTCACAATGTATTCATCATTACTGCACAGCGACTGAGTTGCTATGAACTAGCGACCCACGGCTGAGCACAGTGACTACTAGCGGGCGCTCTGAAAATGCCTGCTACAGACGCTCATCTGTCGCTACCTGGCGTTAGTGATGAATCAGCCTGCCCGACTTTTGGTATCACATGGAGTATCTAGTATTGTATTATTCCAAGCCCAAGAAAAAGACACCCCTGTTGATGATCTCCGTTTTATGTTATTTCCCTATGGAGGTGTGCTTAGGCAAAATGTACAGTATGAGATTTTACCTTGATTTTTTATCAAGATTATTTTTTAATGATGTTTACAATGTGTTTGGAAATTATTTAGTATGATTTTAAGGTTATAATTGTCTGTGATGCTTTAAAAATAATAGTACACATGAAAATTTCATAACACATTCCTTCTGTATATAATATGCTGTGAGCTAATGTGTACTGGAAGATATATGTCTAGGTGTGTTCCCTTATAACTGTACATTTTTCACATTGTGGCCCACTTGGTGCTCTAAGCAAACTAGCCCCTAAATGCATAGATCCATAACTAACCAAATAACCAGATAAGTCTTAATTCAATTGCTGCACATTCAGTCCACGTTACAGATCAACAACTCAAATCAGAATTATTGCAAATGTTTACTTTTAGACACTAAACTATTAATATACATTAGTTGGCCATTTTTGTTTTGATCTGACAAATCAACATAAGACAATATGCCATTTGCTGTGTGAGGTGCGTAGTTAGCATTACTAGCTATGTGAGCATATTCCTGAAAAAGGTACCATAGTTTGCACCCGGGGGTGAATGAGGGGTAAGAGATGGCATTTATGTAATTTCCTAATTGGTCATGCCCCACAAATTGTGTTTTTTTTCATTTGTTGTTACACTGTTATTGAGTGTTATACAGATAGATTTTATGATAGTGGTGTTTAGTCTTTATACCCAGTAAGCAGTGAACTGGGATCAGAAATCATCCTGGGATTTTACTGGCCTCAGCCAACCCATGACCAATCTACATGGTAATGTGCCCTATCCCCATTGTGCTACCCAATGAGGCTTTGTCAGGGGTGGGATTTCATTAGACTCTGTCAGCCCACGAACAGCCTGCAATCTGCTGGGTCCCACCATAATATGCTTCCTAACCAGTTAACAAGTTAGTTTGTCAACTGAGGCTATAGCATTGCAGGGGCAGATGATGAATAGGGGTGGATATGGTCAATTCTAACACTACAGTATTGAAGTATATGATTAAGGGCACAACTTCCAAGTGGCCCAAAATGCGTCAGACAGGTCAGCTTGTGTCTTTTATCTTCTTATGAAACCTGTGGATTAAATTTTTTTTAATGGAATAAATAAATGTTATGTTTGAGATAGACCAGAGTGCTGGACATATTTATGTATATGAATTCCTGCCTTGTTAGCTTGTCCAAAGCCTCAGTTATCTCAGCCTAAGTCAGGGATTGAGCTGGCCAACTTACCCTTTTTAAAATGTTTCACACCTGTAATTATCTTAAGAGAAATGTTTATCTCAGTGTAAACAGGTGAAAACTGAATCACAGCAAAAAAAGGAAGAAACATACTCTGCTAAGGAGTTCTACAGAGTGGCAGATAAGTTCTTAAATGGTGTAGTTACGTAGTTCTCCACTAATATCATTCCCAGCAATCAGCTGTTTTTTTTTGTGTCAAGGCAGTCAGTCACCTGAAAATGTGTTAAGAGCCTTACAAATGCAGAGCAATGCTAAAAACTGTGGAAAAAACAAACACAGCTCTGCCCTTAAATTTGGACTTTCTGACTATGATATGAGTCACAAGATATTTGTCATTCTGACTATGATTGAGCTACATGCAAATTGTAATAGTAAAGCATGTAAATTGCAGCCACACCATTTTGCAGCCACAGATTTTTTGTGACCTCAAAAAGCCAAGCTTTTTTAGATTAGACAGATGCTGTAGCGTGGAAGATTTTACTGTATCCTCACAATTTGCAAAACTACTCCAAATAACATTCCTTTCTTGGCCCATGCAAAAAATGTTAACATTTCTGTGTAAAAAGATCCTAAATCTTGTATAATCCTTGAAAATAACAAAAATTCTAAAAGTCAGGCTAGTGAATCAGATTTTTTTAATCTTGGGAGAGCTACAGTTTTTCCACACAAGTGCCTGAACACCAGTCACCGGCACTTGTCTGACTTGCCCCCTATGACTGATAGTTGAAGTGTATGAGTTTGACACAGAAGTGTCTGTGACTAGAGTTGGAGCCCGGCTGCGGTGGAGCGCGATCCAGTAATAGGGTGAGTTGCTGATCACAGGATTAGGAACGATCAGCTGTGGGGGACAGAAGGCGAGTACTCTTTTGTATGTTCATTTGGGTGGTAAATCCCTTTAAGCGAGTTGAATTGAAATGATCTCCAAAATGCATAATGTTAAAGATGACACATTCCATGTGTATTTCAAGCAAAAGCAATTTTTTTAATTTTCATATTTTATATTAAATTGTAAATGAAAAAAAAGAAAATGGTCTGAAGCAAGACTTTGTTAGCCTATAACACCCCATTTGACAAGTTTCACATCATGTAAATGCTTTTTATAGCCAGACAAGAGTCTTTTAATTCTTGTTTGAGGGATATTAAGCCATTCTTCCTTGCAAAAGGCTTCAAGTTCTGTAAGATTACTGGGCCATCTAGCATGCTCTGTTAGGGCCTATTCACGGGTTTTCAATTCTCTTCTTCCCCCTACCTATGAAAAGTTTCTCATGCCATTGGCTGAAAAACAGCCCCCAAGGTATGATTGATCCACCTCTATGCTTAAGAGTTGGAGAAGTGTGTTCTTTTCTGCCCTTTTTTCTACAACCAAGGCAGGTTTTCTCATGTTAAGGTATTTTGCTCATACTTCTGCAAGATGGTTTTATTCTGAGGACTCTTTCACAAATGCTATATTTGTTCTGGATACTAGAACAATTGAAAAAACTCTGTTGTCTGCTAAATCTGTCTTATCTGTTACTTTACTACAGATTTCTTCTACTTTGTGGCTCTTAACCATTTTTATTTTCAGATTGTTGGGCAGCTGCTTAGAAGAACCCATGGCTGCATTGTTTTGGGACAATGTTGGAGGGGTCTGGGTGTTTATAAAGTTTTGGCAACCTGGCTTTTCCTAATGATGATCATGATGATGATAACATTAACTCTTTAAGTTAAAGCCACATATAATTTACAGGGCTGCTTCTCCAACAGTTAAGTGCCAGCCCCGTACATTTTATTTGGTTGGCATTTTCCCCTGTTTAGGAGCAAAAAAAAAAACCTCATCCAATTTCCAGTGCCGGGGTCTCCTCACCCGGGAAGCCGGGGCCTTCAGGGGGCAGAGAACACAGATTCTCTGCCCTGTGCTCACCTTGTGATAGCTCCATCCCCACCACAGGAAGTATCTGAAGTCAAGTCACTTGCCAGTATAATTGTCCCCTCCCTGCAGCAGAAGTGAGTGGCAAGCGTAAGCAGCAGAACCA
Organism: Gastrophryne carolinensis; assembly: GCA_027917425.1. NCBI lineage: Eukaryota > Metazoa > Chordata > Amphibia > Anura > Microhylidae > Gastrophryne > Gastrophryne carolinensis. The sequence goes on along the minus strand of CM051237.1, from coordinate 248,583,294 downwards.
GGTGGGGCAGAGGACACTGATCTGCTGCTCACTTTCATCTGCGATCGAAAGCTTTGGATAGCAACCGGCAATGGAAGAGCGTAAGTAAAAGTTTTTATCAAAATAAAAATAAAAGACGTGTGTGTTTTACACTTAACCCTTTGGAAACTGGTAAGGGGTCCTCTAGCTACCAATTCAAAGAGAAGGAGGGGCCAGCAAGTCTCCTGCTGGCAAGCAAGTGACTTGCTGAAACCCACTGGCCAAGTGCATGCATTCCCAAAAGCCAGAGAGGTGCAGAAGAGCCCTGGTGTGGGCTATGTGGGCTGATGCCTGGGCTTGTCTTGCTGGAGTGTGGGGAATATTTTTCACACTATTTTTTTTTTATTTTAATTTTTAGGGTTTGACCCTTATTTTTTTAAGTGTGGGGTCCCTTTATCTTTATGGGTTTTGAAAATAATTTCATCTTCATCTTGCTTAACTGTTTACAGTAACCGTAACTTTGACCAGGAGTGCCAACACTTTGCATGAAACTGTATTATCAGAATTAGGGAGTTCCAGAGCTGTTTGAGCTGCTCTACTAAAAAGTACTGGCAGTACTGAATATGTTTTATGTGTTACATGTGTATTGAGAAGATTAGTAATGGGTTTGGCACACTATGTACATTTTGCCCATCCCTGCACGCTCCGCATTCTCTTATGAAAGGGCTCACCCCCCGAAAGTGCATCAGTGTGAGCCGTGTACGGGTGTGGGCTACTCAGGATACAGCGAAGCCAGATGACCCTAATTGGATGTTACAGGAAGCCCGGGTAATTCACCTACTAGTGGGTACACTAAAACGTCCCACATTACATGTTAATACCCTAATGCTGGAACAAATGTTTGTGTCGGTGCGCACTGAGGGGTCATCGGTGGTACAGCACAGCAGCTTACAATCCTATAACCTTCAAATGCAAGAATAACAACTCCCCTCTCCAGCATTAGCCCAGAACCCAAAAGAACAATGTTGCCCCCGAATGCGTGAGTATTCCACTGACCGAGAATGGAAATGTGGCGCAGTTGTCAGTTCTCACAGGGAAAATGTTCAGTTCAGTTCAGAAATCCAGGTAGCAAACAGGGAAAAGAAAAACACTTTGGGCCTATGTAAATCCTATCTAACTAGCTAATAGGCCTAGTCTCAGTCTGTACAGTTAAACATGCATGCTGTATGATTACTGACCAATGGTATCTTCAGGCCGGGCCGCAGCAAGTGTCTCACATCCATAAAGAACAGCCGGCTGGCTCCACAGCTCTCGGTAGCTGAACTCGAGGAATTCTCTGCTCCTGGAAAGGATCCGGATTAAATCCCTCGATATACCATGTTTGATCCTGCACGGCACGCAGGACTCCCTCACACAGCCTTCTGCTCTCTTTCAAGATGGAGGTCGCTTCACTTCCTTGTTCTGTTCCACACACTCATTTCCTCCCTGTTTGTAACTCAGTGTGGGGGAAACAGCGGCCCCTTGTGGCAAAACAGCAGCACAACAGTCTCCAAATATTAACATTGGCTTTACCCTCTTACATCAGCATGACTGATGTAAACAAACTACTTGGTTTAACTTTGCCTTTCTGATTTTTGCTGTCATTTAGTGCACTAGGCACTTATTTTAAATAATCCCTGCATTAACCCTTTACCTGACTTGTATTAGAAACTTTTCATGTTGAAGTGACATTGTTTGCATTTTCTATACTTACTTATTATTGTTGCAGTTGTAACAGGGGATATCCTACATCTTCATTTACATCTTGATCCTCTGTATCCCTATCAATCAAAATTAGGAGCATATGAGCTGCCACAGTGAACCCAAACAATTATATGGGGACTGAGTGGCTTATATGACTGGAGATACAAGTCATATCTTTTGCATAACTTATGGTATTTCACTTTAAACACATATGACTCTTCAGGTTATGTGAAGCTGATTCCAACGCTTGTATGCCTTTTGCTATTTATAACGTAATTGTATATACTTTGAGCATTTAATACATTCTCCAGATGGGGTATTAACATCTAAATTTGGTGTGCGTGTTTTTCAAATCTGTTTAGAGTTGCTTACATGGTTTAAACATACTGTATGTCACAAAAAGTCACTCAGCTTATTTTCTTTTACATTCATTGATTAAACAAATTTAAATCAAGACAAGTCAAATACTGCACCATGTATGCAGAATGTGGGGTTTATAGCCTATGCTACAGAGTCAAGTTTGATCAACTGTTGGGCTTGACCTGGGAGTTTATTATGTTAGTACATAAATACTAAAAATAAAGAATATATATTTTATTATTAATGTCGATATAATTGAAGCTCTGGTTGAAAACTGAGTAAAATGGTATAGTAGTAAGCAGTCGGTGCTTAACTCCTGGGGATACTGTACTGATTTGTCATTCCCTAGATTTTTTTATTGCTAGAAGGGTGTGAGTAAAGTGCTTCAAGATGACCAGCATTGCACAATGATTTGTCACATTTGTGATACTCTGTCACAGGATTTTATCTAGTCTATTCTTTTGTAAGTCTGGTAAAGACCAGTTGTTTGCTTTGCAAAGCACTTACAGTTACAATACAGTTACAGGGTTACAGTCTCATGCTAATGTACTGAATATGCATACTAATAAATTTAACCCAATTCACATTAATCTAATGGTGGACACATCTTCTCTCTGGAGCAGGACATGGCAGCAATGCCAACTATAACGTCTCAGAGTGCAATTGCTCCTTAGCTGAGTTCTAGAAATTGGAATTAAAGTTCTTCTGTTTATTTCCTCTTTGGTTGTATGTTATTGTGCCAGCAAAGTAATCAGCAGAGATCGATAAAAAAAAAACAACCAAAAGCAAATGCTACGCTTTACTTAATGCTATTGTGTACCTCTTTCGATTTTTTAATTTAAATCCATATTTAAGTGAATTCACACCCTGAATTGTATTTGAAATGCAGCAGTTGAACATTTAGATAAAAAAGTGACAAAGTCATATTCAAATACATTTTTCAATTAAGAAGATTAGCGCTCTGAGAACTTGTATTGTTAAGGGGAATGGTTTAATTACATTGATCTAAAAGCTTGTTTTACAGTGGGGACTGCATGACCTATTTGCTTTTGGCAAAAAGGTGTTTTATTTCTCCCACAATAATCATTTTTTTTTTGTATTTCATTTCTGAAACAGTGGTAAACAATAACATGAAAGATTGACTATAAAGTCCAAAAAAAATGATCAAAACCAGAAATTGGATCTAGTTCTCTTTATAGTAAACAGCTTAAAAAAATCTAATTGCCTGTCCACTGATGGAGGCAGAGGGAGACTTATCGCAAAGCAATGCATAATGAAAACACTAAGCAATATGGCAAGCAGACATTGATAAAACAAGGGCAGTATAAATATAGATCTATTGCTCTGACTTGACAAAAGACGATGTATATGATTGGTTTCTGGGTAACAGGGTTGAGTGCTGTGGCTCCTTTAAGATTAGTCAAGGTCTAATTGCCCTGCTCACATGAACCTCCTAAGTTAGTTATACATTTTTTGAGAGTTTGCAACCATTCTCTTTTGTATCTTTTGTATTTGTGCAAGCACAATAAGATGGCTTTTGACCCCCCAAGTGCTGCTTTGGAGGTATAAGGTAACCTCAGGTAACCAGCCTAAAATGCATCTATTGCTGTGTATGTTTTAAAAGGGAGCTCTTATAGATTACAGTTAGGATTGCACCTACACAGAGACACCTTGGCGTTTGGTGGTGCAGCTTCAACTTACATCTGCAGATGTGTGCCATCCAAGATCTTTGTTTCTAAATTAGACACATTTTATGGGACTGGGTGCTGGCTAACAGGGTTGAGCTATTTGGCTCCTCTAAGATTGTTCTGTTGATATCTGATGTTCAGCCCAGTAATACATCACCAGCTGCCCCAAGCTAATGTACTTGCATGGAACCGCTGAGACGGTCTTGTTTAAATGTGATGAAACCAGACCCTTAAGACTCTAGGGCATATTATTTTTTTTTACCTATATCAGGAGAGGTAATCCTTTAGGAGGCATCCTGGCCTGCCATTAGGCTGGCAACAAGATCATGAAATTCTTATTTATTTAAACCTAAATAAAGCAATTTAAAGGAAAGGCCACCTTCCCAACAGATCTCAAACCAGGCCTGCCAGGTGGCACAAGGTTCCCATGCTTACTCTCACCTGTTTCCAAATTGTTGATTGCTCTGCCACAACCCCCGTATCTGAAGCCGGAAACCTCACATCCAAGTTTTGCTGGCAGGTGGACATTTGGTGTACAAGACCTGAATGAGGTGCCTGTTATTGGTGCTTTAGCTGAGCTTCATATGCCAGTGCCGCTTCATATACTGGGGCTGTGGGAGAGGGATCACTGCCACATTACCAGATGAAGGTAAGCAGGGGAGCCTTATTCACAGCCCTGATCTGAGATCTGTTGGGAAAGTCCCAGAAATACAAATCAGTAACCAATGCACATTACACATCAACATTTTTTGTGCACACACCACTGTAGTATATCACAGGACTGTGCTACCAATGTAATGGCAGCTAGAGGTAGTAGGTAGAGAAGGAGGCAGAACCAACTTTGTGTTTGTGATTAAGGGAAACGTAGGTTAGATGAGGAAAAAAAGATGTAGAAATGCAAATAATGATTTCTTACTTTTACATTTCACAAATTTTAATGCTTGACGTAGCAGCAAAGCAAGATAAACCAATTGGAGGAAAAAAAGAAATAGGGAAAAAGTATTTGACTAAGCCTGGACTAATTCCTGAAATAGTGGTAAATAAGAGCAATACCTACAACCATACTTTGCAAGTTGTTACACAATGAATATATAAACTATTTGTTATTGGTGTTTTCTTCCTCCCATGTTGCAATACTGAATAATACAATAATAATAATTTTTTTGCACAAGCAAGCATATATGCAGTATACTACCTGAGATTACAAATTGCCTACCATTGTGGGCTGTTTGGCTTTAGCTCTGCTTTAAACCAGAATCAATTTTAGAGTTCTATTTGTTCAAATTTGTATGTTATAGTGTTTTCTTTTAGTTTTTTTTAGTACTAAGACCTAATGATTTGGAAACATTAGCCCAGACATAAAAAAGTTAAATAGATCATAGAAGATGTTTGAAGGAAAGTAAACTTCTGATATATATTTTTGATCAGTAATTAAATTCAATTTGATTGTTAATTACTAAGATGCTAGGAGATGGAAGGCAATGGTTCACAATGCAGAAATAAATAGGAAACAGAGAGGGACATGCTAATTATTCGGTAAAGCATGGTGCACCCTGCATCTCAGTGAGCCTTTTCAGTTTAGTACACAAGAAAGTGCAATAAAATAATTTTGTCTCATTTTCCCAAAATATTACCTGTACCTGCGATGGGGCATTTTTAAAGGTTAGAAACATCATTTTTACAATGAGGTTAATTTTTTTTTTTTTTTAAGTTTTGAAAAACAGCACCCTATGGGCTATGCAGAATAATTTGGCATTTTTCTCTGCATATTCCACAGGGCACTGTTGTTTCTGAAACCCTAAAAAAACCTTACCTCATTGGAATAATCATGTATATCATCTGGAAAAAAGCTTTTGGGCAGGTACGGTTGTTTTTTTGGGAAAAACTGTAACAAATATTTTTTATCGCACTTCTGTTAAAATTTAAAAGCTCACCAAGATACTGGTAGCAAATAATTAGCATGACCCACAATGCACTCCTGTTAGACATCCGGTAACTGTTTCTGGTCCACAGAAGTCTGAATCTCTGTCCACTTGTATAGTTACAATATAGAAAATACTATAAGAAGCTAATATTATATTATAAGTAATATTGTAAGAGTATCAATAGGGGGGATATGCAGTTATAGAAGGAAAGTTAGGAAAGCATAAGACAGTGGGTGTAGAAATGAATCTGGGGATAGAAAGGGAGGTATATATAACAGGCATAAGGGCAAAATAAAAATAGTGGGAGTAACCAAGACATAGCTGGACCAAAGTTATGATTGGCCAGTAAACCTACAGGTTTACTGTGTGTTTAGGAGGGACCATAAAAATGGCAAGGGGGAAGAGTCTGATTACTTGTAAAATCCTGTCTACAGCACACACTGTGGGAGGAGTGATGAAGTGAACATGTGGAGTCTACATGGAAGGAAAAACAAAAATAAAATACTGATCAGGATTTGCTACAATCCTCCAGATATATTGGAATCCACAGAAAACTGCTGCTAAGGCAAATGGATAAAGCCGCTAATTTAAATGAGGTAGTTATTATGGGGGGCCTAAACTTAAACTACCCAGATATAGATTGGGAAGCTGCAACCTGTGGATCCAATAAAGGTAAAAAAATAAAAACAAAACATGGCTACCTTTCCCAACAAGTGCAAGCTCCAACAAGGGGGAGGGCAATCTTAGACTTAATACTAACCAATATACCAGACAAGGTAACAAGGTTACAAATCAGGGGCCACCTTGGAAACAGTGATTATAATATTATTAATTTCCACTAGGGTGCCTTATCATGAAGCCACAAAAATGCTGTATTTCGGAAAGTTTGACCAGCTTAGAGATGCACTAAACCAGACTGACTGGGAAAGTATCCGTAAACACAAAAGCATGGACACTAGTACTAATATGAATGTACTAAACTTCTTCTTTGCTTCAATATTATGTCTATTGAATTGCAGAGCAATGACCCAAACTTTACATTAAATGTCACTTGTTCAACCAAAGAAGAAGTGCAGCATCGCCTCAAACAGATTCACATCTGTAAATCCCCAGGACAAGATGGCATTTATCCCCATGTTTTAAAAGGATTATATACAGCAATAGACAAGCCATTATTTTTACTATTTGTAGCTTTAGCAATGATTTTGTTTTGCAGGATTGCCAAAAGGCAAATGTGGTACCAATATTTAAATAAAGTGTCTAAAGAGGGACCTGGGAATTACAGATGGTTAAGTTTAATATCTGTGATGGGCAAGCTGTTTGAAGGTTTAAAGTGAAAATGATTTTATGACTTTGTACTAGCATGGATTTATGAGGAATCGCTCCTGCCAGAAAAAAAACTAATCAGCTTTTATGAGGAATTAAGTTCAAGACTGGATCAGGGGGAGTCATTGGATATCTTGACTTTTCAAAAGTTCCATATAAAAGACTGGTACAAAAGATAAGAATGCCTGGACTGGGGGAAAACACGTGTACATGGGTGAGTAATTGACCTACTTATAGGTAAATTAGAAGCATAGAAAGTAAAATGGCAAATTGGAAAATTAATTTCAACACAGATACATGTAAAGGCAGGAGCAAGTTGTGCCTTGATTACACACTAAAAAATTACACTACAATGGAAACTGACATAGGGGTTTTAGTTAATTTTGCCACTCTGTAAGTCACTGGTCAGACCCCATATGGAATATTTTGTACAGTTCTGAGTAGAGATGAGCGAACTTTTGAAAAGTTCGATTCGGCCGATTCTCCGAATTTCACAAAGAAATTCGGGTTCGGCGAATCGAACTTTTACGAAGTTCCCCATCAAAAATGCCGGCATGGTGGGAGCGGAGCCGGCCGGCCCGCTCCCACCAAGCCGGCATTTAAAAAAAAAAAAAAAAGCATTTTTGCCGGCATGGTGGGAGCGGGCCGGCCGGCTCCGCTGTCAGCGCCCTCAGATGACAGCTGAGAGCGGCGCCGGCCTCCACGCTCCAGACCTGCAGGTAAGTGTTTGCCTTTTTTTTAAAATGCCGGCATGGTGGGAGCGGGCCGGCCCGCCCCCACCATGCCGGCAAAAATGCTTTTTTTTTTTTTTCTTTGTTTTTTAAATGCCGGCATGGTGGGAGCGGGCCGGCCGGCTTTACCGGCCCGCCGGCCGGCCCGCCGGCCGGCCCGCTCCCACCATGCCGGCATTTTTTTTTTTTCATTTCAGGAAAAATTCGATCGGCACGAACCACAAAATATTCGGGTTCGTGCCGAATCGAATATTTCCTGAAATTCGGAGCGAATTCTGGTTCTGAGCAGTAGTACATAAGAAGGACATATAAGAACTGGGGCACGTTCAAATTTGGGCAACTAAATTAATAATGAAACGGGGGACTAATGTACCCTAAAAGATTGACAGTTGAGTTATGAGTTATTTTATTTAGTTGTAAGTTTATTTTTATTTAGTTTGGAAAAAAAAGATGCCGGAGGAGTGATCTAATAACTATGTATAAAAATATTTAACGTCAATACAAAGATCTGTCCCAAAATCCATGTATTCATACCCTGGAGTTTAACCATAACCCGAGGGCTAAGGTTAGATAAAGGTGATTTCTCCATTGACATAGGAGGGGGAGTCTTCTCTGTAAGAGCAGTGAAACCATGGAATTCTCTACCAGAGGAGGTAGTCATGAAGGATACACTAAAAGAGTTCAAAAGTGGCCTGTATGCCTTCCTTGTATGTATTAATATTACCAGCTATGGCAACAAGTAAGATCTTCTTTTATATACAGGCTGAACTGGGTGGACTAAAGCCTTTATTCAGCTATAGATACAGTTACTATGTATCAAAATATCTAAATGTGAATAATGTGTATTGAGGATCAAGCATTTTACCACTACCCCAAATTATTCCCTCCCGTACACTTAGAAAGGCTACACACTGCAAAAAAGGTGGGTTGCCAGGATGGGATGACCTGGCACGTTCCACACTAGTGCACGTTTGTGCTTCATTTACTGAACTATATCACACTTGGCCACATCCACTAAGAGTGTTGAAGAACAAAGGGGTTATTTAAGAAAGGATATCTCCAGATAGTGCTGCGTAGCGGCAGGTAGCGTCTGGTGAATGCTGGGCGCTGTACAGGAAACCACATTTAAGAAAGCGAATCTGGTGAGCGCCTAAGTCGCACTGTGGGCCTAAGATTAAAGTGGACCAAAACCCAGAATTTTGACTATCCTGGGTTTTGGTCCTTGCCCCAATCAGGGCCCCCCAATCAGGGATGCCCCACTATGTAAAACCCCCAAGGTCGCCCAATCTAACTCTAGCCTCTAGTCTAATCGTCACGCTCAGATCCACTCCCGCCCATTTGTCCAAGAATTATCTAAGCTGAGCCGACCCGAGTGTGCCAGCGGCCACATCCCCTCTGCCCTCTACTATGGAGCGTGCACTGCTAAAGGTGCAGCAGGGAGCAGCCGCTGCTCGCGCATGCGCCATTGGAGAGGGGGTGAAGCTCAGTTTACCGGACAACCTGGGGGGTTTCACACAGTGGCTCATCCCAAATCTGGATCCCCAGGGGGAAGGAATCAATCATCCCTGAAAACGTATAGATTCCAGGGCCATCAGGCCTGTGTTTTTTTGGTCCACTTTAAAGACTTGAACTGTCTCTTAATACATTCCCCGGTTAATTCCCCATGTCCTGTCAGAACTTAGGACAACCATACTAATTATGTAACAATACATAACCCACAATAAAAGTTGCTGTTACAAATGTGATAACAAAAATAAAATGAGCATACAAACAAAGCATATATAAGTAAACCAAGGTCATCATTTACAAATCTTGACGTTTCATAGGACAGTGCTGCAAAACAAATCTGTCAGAAAGTGGAAAGCTTGGTTTCTATTGCATGATAAATAAATTAAATAGCCTTCCAGTAGGGCTGGTTTGAATAGTGTGACTGAAACGTGCCGTGTATATACTGTTACTTAAATTATTTAGCACAGCAAGGCATCATCGCTGATTAAGATACTATAAGTTGAGGTTAAGTAGCGGCTCAAATTGCTATTGAAATTCAGTAGTGTTCTCCAGTTTGAAAGTGGTGATCGGTCAAGAGGGAGCAATTTTTCTCTTTTTATTATCTGAATTGAAAGCAGGAATAAATGTAAACAGAATGTTAAAATGTTAGGACATATTCTATAGCATTTCCTAAATGTAAGAAACAAGTGATAGCTTTTTCATTCCTTTTCTTGATGAGAATATGAAAGTGGTGTACTAAAAGTTAGGATTAGTGTTTGGTGAACCCCAAGGTTTGGCAAGCTTGTGCAAACTTTGAATAAAAGTGTGTGCAGCAGGAAGTGCTGCTGTACAACTTACCTGAGCCCCATGATCCTGCTCCAACCAGTGTTCCTTTCAAATGGGCTATGGCCAGGGCCACAGAAAGATGGCCTCCACTCCCATGAGGAGTGTCCTCACGCATCCCTGTTCTCCTGGTGATAGCCAGTGGTCAAAGTACGACAGTGAGTTTGATTTAATCTTAGTGCTTTGCTTGCTGAAAATCTTATGAAGAGGATTGCGCCATAATATCAGCTTTGGATAATTTACAATAATTTTGACGCTGGACATAATGAGCAGAGCAGGGGTTTGGAGCATGCTAAGTGGGCTTTAGATTAAACCACGACTTGTGCAAGGCATTTCTTGGTTTGTACAACATGCACAGGTAGGCATTAGCAATAAATATAGTTAATCCACAGTACAGCATAGCCCACTAACCTATATATCAACTCCCATAATAGTCAATAAAATATATTTGATTGCAGATGAATCAGATAGAAATTCATGTTGACAAGCCCCAACAATACCATAAAACAATGAAATACTACTTAACTGTGGCACCAAAATAAATATAAATCAGTAAAAGCACCTCCACAAGTCCTTGCCCTACCTATATGTTGATTATTAAGGTGTGTTCATGATAGTAGGGGGGCATAAAAAACATTGTAATTCAAGTCCCACGATCATGTTTCATTTGCATGATTTCTTGCTGCAAGTAGAAATATTCAATGACCTTACTAAACTGCTAGTCCAAACCTACTTAATCTGAACTAGAGATGAGCGAACCAGTTCATTAGTATCGGAGTTTGCTCCAAACTTCAGGGAAAATTTGTTTCGCCATTATTTTTCCTGAAACTTACTGTCGCTTACCTGCACCTCGACTTCACTGTCACTCGGGTGCAGTGGAGGGTGGCCGGCGATGACAGTGCAGCCAGCTCCCCCCCCCCCACACTTCTGTGTGTATTTCAAAGCAGGAGAGGAGCATGGGAAGCATGCTGACTTCCACCCGGCGCAGTGCCCACAGTCAGCCGCTGGACCAGAATGATAGGGGAGCCGACATGAAGGTGAAAGTGACTGATACTTAGCTCCTCCCCCCCAATTCTCAGTGCTGGAGTTTCCCACGCTGCCAGCCCCCCCGTCACTCCGCTCTGTCTGAGGGCGCTATGGGGGGTGTAAGCCGGCTTTCACAGCTGACAACATGGCCGCCTTCCCCCCGCTCCCCTCCAGAAGTGGAGTAGGGGAGGTGGCACCCCTATCTGATGCCCAAAGCAGCCAGGATAAGCCAGGCTAGGATAAGCTAGGACCCCCATCCGCCACCCGAAGCCAGGGAGGAAACCCCGCCAGCTGAGAAACTGTGTAGAGGAAGTCCACACCATTACCTGCAGCCCGAGATGCTCACACCCCACCCCCTGTCTGGAACAGGTACATTTATTGTTTTTTAAAACCCAAGAAATGCGTGGTTTGTAAAAGTTTGATTTAGATGATGTTCCTTTTTACTTTGTTATATTTTGTCTGCATACATTTGTATACCTGTAGCCTGAAAGCCTCACTTTAGCTTGTTGGGCTCTCTATAAGTCCTTCCTTAGACCAACTCTGGTTCTCAGTTCTTCTCTTTAGTACACCTTTAATATCTTCAAGCCAGCCTATCCAATATGCCTCTAATCCATTACCAGCAGCATACTGTAATGCTGTAGCATGTCTCCAAAGTGTGGCTCCTTTCCATTCCTGCACCATACTGCAAATGTGGTCTCATGACCCACCCTGTTCCTCGACACTCCCAGTGTGAGTGAGCCCATCAATTGCTTTGGTTTGGGAGGGCTAAGGGGCAGGCGTGGCCGTGTGACCATATTTAGAGGTTGGTCATAGAAAAATGGAAACCAAAGGAGGGGCAAACCTTGGAGACCAGCTATAGGATCTCTGGAATGCTATAGGAAATGGAAGAGAGGGCTATGGGATTATTATTCATTGCCTGGACTTTCCCTTTTAGTTTACTTTAGATGACATTTTTGAAAGTGTATTTTTTTCTGCTGAAGTGATGTCCGTTAGGTGCTGGGATGATCTAGTATTTTCTTATTATTTTTTGTGTTAGTGGATGTGTATTTTATGGAAATAGTTTTTACTATCTGCAATCTGATGCTACTGACAACTGCATACCAAGTCTGTACATTAAGATCTACAAGATGAGAGAAGTGAGCCCTGTCACACAGGACACTGCTGCTATGGCCACTGCTAAGTTTAGGGAGCTCATTCACTCTTACACATGTCCAGCAGTTGAGTTCCGAGTGTACAGGTGTCACTTCTCTCTTCTTGTGGATCCTGGTGTACTTGCTTGGTGTACAGTTACCAACAGCAGCAGACTTGAGGTAGTAAAAACTGCTTCCATAAACCACACATTAGCCAACATAAATTTTTTTTTAAAAATACTAGCTTTCAGCACCTTGAGGATGTCATTTTGGCACAACACGTTCAAAAAGTACATAAAAGGGGGACTCCCCTTTAACTGTCTAAGGATTGGCTGGAAAGTGATACCAACCACACCATATACATACTGCTACAGCTAGACATGGGGTGCTTTAAGTATGTATACATAACTTAAACTTTAACCATTGTTAGTTTAATTAGCATCAAGAAAAGAAATGGAAAGAGTGATTTTAGATTGATGTAGTGTTTTATTAAAGCTTTTTTCTTAGGCATGGATTTGTATGGAACTGCAGGAAGGTTGGTAGTGGGACTTGCCATCCTTGAGGGGGTAATCTGTTGGGACTATGCATAGGAGACCTCAACCCTTCAAGCCATTATCTCTATGATTAACCAACAGCCCTTATATTCATCCCATACTCAAAATTACTCAAACATAGGTTTCCAGCAATTCAAATGAATGGCACGGGATCTAGGTGGTTGGGCCTCCCAATCAGACTTGGCCACCAGTGGCTTAGAGCAGAGGTCCTCAACCTTTTAAAGCCAAGTACCCCCTATTCACAAGAAATTACAACTTAGTACCCCCAAGGAGGGAATCAATGATACATGTTACCAAAATAAGTAGGTCATAGGCCATGTATCCCATTTAAAACTAGAACCCAGCTCACCTCTTCCCGGTCCCATGGCACGTCTAAGAGCAGTGGCTCAGACGGCTGCACCCTCTGCTTCCTTCTAAAAGGGAGCATGCCACGCCGGCCATTCACATATGCCTGGCGCAGGCACGCGCCCTGTGGCCATGACTCTAAGACACGTCGTGGGACCAGGAAACGAGGTAAGTGAATGGGGCAACCTGGGGGTTTCACACAGCGGGGCATCCTGATGCCCCGAGGGGGGGGGATTGATTGGCCCGGAAATATAGATTCCTGGGCCGATCAAGCTGGGTTTTGGTCCTCTTTAAATATAATATAACAGACCTGCCAGAACCCCCTGTTGGTGCACCCCTGTACCTCATGTTTAGAAACAGTGGCTTAGAGCAGTGGTCCCCAACACCACCAACAAGACATGTTTTGCAGATCTCCAAACAGATGCACAGATGAAGTAACTAGTGTTTAGGTAGAGCTATAGAGACAGCTATGTGGAGATCCAGAAAACACGACGCATTGGTGGGCCTTGACGCTGGTTTTACAGCAGTCAAACTCTGGAGCGCTCTTGGTTTTGGGCAAGAGCTCTGCAATCACTGGTGTCAGCGTGTGGAGGGCATTCAGTGCTCTCCACTCACATGGAGGGAGATCGCTAGTGATGCTTCCTCAGGACACTGCTGGCAAGACTTTGTGGAGCACTCCAAGAGCTCCTCAAACCCCCCATTTACATGTGAATGAGCCCATAGATTACTATGGGCAGCTTTTCACAGGATCATGCGAGACGTTCGCACGAAAGCATGAGCGCTCCGCATCTGCACTGGTGTGAAACTTGAGGCTTGAGGGTTGGGAAACACTGGTTTAGAGGATCACAACCATAGGAAGAATGATGAAAAATACATATATTATAACATTGGCCTAGTTCAACATTAGGGTCCTCGGTTTTTCATAGTTTCTGTATTGAGGAGACTTCCATACATATCCTAGTTATGGGCATTAGATTGTAAGCTATAAGGGACGTTGAGTGATGTTCTGTTTAATATGTTGGTCCTTTAGAAAATACATAAACTATACAATAAATGTTGTGTTTATAGACTTTCTCTTTTAAACCAAATGTTCATTTGACGTCTTTATCATATGTATAAAGTAGTGACTTTTTTTTTTAAACAATCATTGTGGGAGCCCGGATGATTCCCACAAATAAAATGATACACAGAAAAACATACACTAATACACACAATTAAGACAGTCAGAGAGTCTAGTTTGTATCAGGAGTCTGAGCAGATGTCTATCGCTATTCTTTAATGGCCCTGCTCAGTCATATATAATCATTAGCTCTAGTGCTTTAATTGTTAATGTTTGTTCAACAAAATTCTTGTCCATATTATGGTCTTTTAATCTTGTAATAAACATGAAAATCACACCAGGAGCCACAGCACTATTTGTACATTATGCAAACTAAGCCTGAACAAAGCATTGCCAGTCATACACACTGCCCTCAGGATCTCTCCGCACCCGGTATATATATTAATGGCTTTCAAAGTGATTTAAATATAATCTTGTGCGCTAGGGATACACAATCACACTGAAACATCATCATAATATTAGTAGCAATTACAATGTTTTGATAGCATTTAAGAAAAAAATCATCTTAATTATGAAATTGCTTAATAGTTTAATGATAGCACAACAAAGGTTAAAAGTTGCCTTAATTTCTTCTTTTTCTTTTCAAGTTTGCAGTTCTAGCCAAGCACTGCCACCCAGGGGCCAATGTAGGAATTACTTTACATTTTAACGGTTATCACCTTAGGGCTGCAATCAGTGGAACAGCTATTTTATATTTTTTTTTTTGCATTTTGTAATCACTATCCTTATATTATAAGCCACCCAAATCTGAATTAAAAATGATAACTAGGTATAAAAGCTTAAGGATAACCAATTAAAATTTTCTCCATAAATCTCCTTTCTCAACACACTAAAGATGTGTCAAATAGAAAAGGATTGCAGGCCTTGGCTGTATTTGATAAATGGTGCTGTGTACATCCCTCAACCCCCATCTTAGTTATCTGTTCTGGTAAATGCAGCAGTGAATTATATTAAAGATTTAGCCACGTTAGACAAGGTGATTGGTTCCTACAAAATAGTTCAATCTGTAAAACGGTAGTGTTTCCTACCTTCTCATCTATGTATCATGCGTTGGTAAGTACTCGCCAAGTTCAATTCCAGCCTATTTTCAAATATGTATGAATCTGAAATTACAAGAGTGTTTTATACTTTAACATTTTTGTTAAAGGATTTAAACGGTTTCACAGCATGAAAATATAATTTAACCATAAAAAGTTGAACTATTAAAATGTGTTGATCAGAACCCAGAACTTTTACACTTAACATGAAGAGCTGATTTGGCAATACCCTACTCATAACCTAGGTAAACTAATAGTTGGCATTAGATGGTATACGGGTATTGTAGCCGTGCCAATATGCCTCAAGGAGGGCCTATAGTGACATACACCAAGCAGTACTGTATGTGAGAGAGAATGATTTGGAGAGATAAAATTGGGCCTTATGTCACTATATAAGAAATAATGGGAGCGAAGAAAGTTTGGGTAAGTTGAGCCAATCCATTAGAATGGTATTTATTGTTAAAAGATTGTATTAATATGCACAAAATCTACAACAAAATATCTACAATTGTCGTTAAAAGTCAGGTAAAATAGAGTGGAATTAAACAAAATGTCTTCCAAAAATCAAGCTGATCAAAACAAAACAAAGTATAGCTAAACATAACATATACTGTAGTATTAAATACATAACAGGTGTTGAAAACAGGAATAGTTTATATGTTTATTACTGCACTGGGTGTTAGGGGTGCTGATACCCGATTTCCCTGACATGTTTCACCAGCTTGAGCTTCTTCAGAGGTCTTTTATTGTTAACTGGGGGTTTAACCTGAAGAGATAAACAATATATACATTTATATTTTACTACAGTTTGTAGTAAGATGCCAGTGAAATGGCTACCCCTAAGGGAATATGTTGTGTTGGTTAGGTAGGGTACAGGCAGTGTTGTGCTTAACCATCACGCATACCGTGTGAAGACATGGGGCCCCACCTGCCAGGGGGCCCCGAGAGCCATGGTCAGATCAGTGGCTTATTTAAAAAAATAAGTAAATAATGACACTCGGGGGGAGGACAGGCTGACCATTCACAAATGTGTCTAGCTAAAGGTACACCGGGCCGTGACCTGCGCATGCATCATTGTAATGAGGTTTGGTAAATGGGTGCGGCAATTTAATGCCACAGGGAGTAGAAATTGGATAGCCATATGGGCGATTCCCAATACCATGGACAGACAATGCCAGGATGGCCCTCTGTGTGTAACCCCCTGGGTTTGCTGGTGCCCCCACAGCGTATGAGCAGGCCTCGTCTACATCCCTGACAAGATGTGTAAAGGTGCTGAGCTGTTCTATCATTTTTATTTCTTATGATAGCAAATGTGTGTTTTATGGAAGCAGTTTTCACTATCTGCAATCTGTCAC
The DNA here is from genome assembly GCA_027917425.1 of Gastrophryne carolinensis. Taxonomy (NCBI): domain Eukaryota; kingdom Metazoa; phylum Chordata; class Amphibia; order Anura; family Microhylidae; genus Gastrophryne; species Gastrophryne carolinensis. The sequence goes on along the minus strand of CM051237.1, from coordinate 248,566,665 downwards.
TATTGGCTACGTACAACTGGTGCAGAATTGGTGTATGTTGCCAATAACAACAGATTGCAGATAGTTGCACAGAACACTGCTGCCGGACATGTGTAAATGTGAGTAAGCTCCCTCACCTCAGCAGTGGCCACAGCAGCAGTGTTCTGTGTGTACAGTACAGGGCTCACTTCTGTCTTCTTGTTGTACAGACTTGGTGTACATTGGCAATAGCAACAGAATGCAGGTAGTGAAAACTGTTTGCAACACCCATTTCCTAAAAAAATAAAAAATAAATACTAGACAAGTTCAGCACCTTAAACAAACCCTTTTGGTACAAAAAATATTCACTTTTAAAGATTTCATCTGAATTGGACTTACCCTTAGAAATGTGGGGCATAGGGTTTGTTTTCTTCTCCTCCTTTTTTCTAGGACATAGCACTTTTGATCATTATAGAATGGTAGAGGTTAGATCTTGTCATGGTATTTCTCACATATGTACCTACACATACTAATATTGATATTTGCTTAAATGTAGACACATTGTATATAAAATATGGTATGATTAGGGATATATTTATTAGATTTTGTCATACGGTATATTAGGAAGTTCTCTTTTTCCATAAATACATAGATACATGTGTTTGCCATAGTACTTAGATATTAGAACACATATGAACTGCTTGAGGCAGACAAGACTTGGTACATTGGGTTACAAAGGGGGGGGGGGCATCAATAATGCGTGTGGGAGTAGGGAAAGATTACAAACAGGTATAGAAAGTTAGCGGACTGGAGGGGGGAGGGCAAGAGTCTCAGAAGGTTCAAAATGGCGGGAGTGTTGGGGGGGAAACAGGCAAGACCCAATATGGTTGTTTTGTGATCTATATGGCTGTATCTATCTTTGGCATTTTGCATGGGCTTGGCTGGGGCCATGTAGACTTTGATGCTGGTTGTTACCATATCCTGGACATTCTTTTCCATATAGAAAGGAGGGATCATGGGCATGTTTGCTTCAGCTGAACTCCAGGTACAACTGCAACTTTGTAGAATGTAAAACGTCACTGGATATGTTGAGGGCTTGTGAGGCAGTGTGTTAATGTTGAATAAGCCTTTCTGTCACTGGGCTAACAGCTCTGTAATAAGAATCCTGGGCAATCTGTCTTTCAGGAGAGTTACATGACAGGTCACAACCCTGCCCTCCTCTCATCAGTGGAATTCTAGTAACTGCTAAGAGGCTGTAGCCATGACCCTTGCTGGTGCTAAAGGACCAAATAAGATGCTTGTCTTTGATGTTCCTCAAGAGAATTCCTTATTGCCCATTACAGAAGTCCATGTGACTGCTGCTTTATCTCTGGATCTCTAGGTAATTTTTTATTTTTATACTGTACTTTTCATGCATCAGGTTGGTAAGAGGGGTTACACTGTAGTTTTATGTACAAAGAGACTATATTATTAAAAGTGGACCAAAACAATTTCACTTTAAAGAGCATGTAGACGTTTCATACCCTTAGTCGTTTTGTTTTTTTGCTATTTGCAACCCTAATGGAGAGATTTAGCCTCCTCTTCCTCGCTTTGGCGACTGAACTGAAACTAAAAAATAAACTAAAAACATCACAAGGACCAGAGGTGTATCAATTGCTTAGGAACTCTATGGGCCTGATTGCAAGCCTGCCTGTGAATGCTGTTTTTTTGCGGGAACTGACCTTGGAAACCGGGAAATTGCAAACGCTAATATCATTCCGAGAAAAGTTCGTTCACGCATAAGCGGGTGTATTTGCTTTGTGCATGCATACGGTTTAACCGAGCAGCCGAAGTAGTCTTGGAAGCCGAGTTTTTAACTGTTATAGGATGTTACTTGCTGCAAATCCCATTGTTCTCGGTGTGCTGTGTCCAATGTAGGCCTTTTTTGTTTTTCCCAGCTATTTTAAGGTGCTTCCCTCTGGCCCCATGTTAGTCTGCATGTCCTTGCGCATACGTACCTTCTCCCCCAGCTGGTATCTAGTGCATCCCATGTAGTCTGCATGTCCTAGCACATATTTACCTTTTTTCCTTGGTTGCCATTACATCTGCTTCTACCCTCTGTTACTCACCTCATACTTCAACCACCTTCTGTTTTGGTGTTCTGTTTTACAACGCTGTTTGGTTTGCATCTGCTTTATGTAGTTGCATAGAAAAACGCCACCATGCAACATATAACTTTAAAACTCTTGTTTTATTAAAAACTTTCTTTAATTAACCTTTTAAAATATGTATTTACATAAATAAACACAAACATATATATACATTTATTTTAAATTATTTTCTGGGACCAACATGGCACCTGCAAAGAAAAAAATATATACATTGGATTTGGGTCACGATCATCCTATTTTTCACGTCCGCTCGTGCGTTCGTATGAACTTGCGAGTGATTCAATAAGCAAATACGTTTCTATCCTAAAATATACGTCCGTTCGTATGATATCTCCCGAACTTGCCTCAGTCAGTTGTCAATCGTAAAAATCACGTTCATGTGCTCACCTGTTGCGGCGGCAGCCTGTTTTTTCGGCTGCTTCCATCGTCAAGCTCTTCCAATTACTTGCGTTTGCCTCTGGCTTTCATTGGTTTTTGGCCTCTTAGATTCGTGCGTTCGTATGTTTCTAAGATCTTGCGCATGCGCACCCTCAACCAGAAACTTACCTAAACCCCTTAGCGGCTGCATCCAACTTCATTTCTCGGTCCCTCAAACTTACCTAAACCCCTTAGCGCCTGCATCCAACTTCATTTATCGGTCCCTCAAACTTACCTAAACCCCTTAGCGCTTGCATCCCACTTCATTTCTCGGTCCCTCAAACTTACCTAAACCCTTTAGCGGCTGCATCCAACTTCATTTCTCGGTCCCTAAAACTTACCTAAACCCCTTAGCGCTTGCATCCAACTTCATTTCTCGGTCCCTAAAACTTACCTAAACCCCTTAGCGCTTGCATCCAACTTCATTTCTCGGTCCCTCAAACTTACCTAAACCCCTTAGCGCTTGCATCCTTCTTCATTTCTCGGTCCCTAAAACTTACCTAAACCTCTTAGCGCTTGCATCCAACTTCCTTTCTCGGTCCCTCAAACTTACCTAAACCTCTTAGCGCTTGCATCCAACTTCCTTTCTCTGTCCCTCAAACTTACCTAAACCCCTTAGCGCTTGCATCCAACTTCATTTCTCGGTCCCTAAAACTTACCTAAACCCCTTAGCGCTTGCATCCAACTTCATTTCTCGGTCCCTAAAACTTACCTAAACCCCTTAGCGCCTGCATCCAACTTCATTTCTCGGTCCCTAAAACTTACCTAAACCCCTTAGCGCTTGCATCCAACTTCATTTCTCGGTCCCTAAAACTTACCTAAACCCCTTAGCGCTTGCATCCAACTTCATTTCTCGGTCCCTAAAACTTACCTAAACCCCTTAGCGCCTGCATCCAACTTCATTTCTCGGTCCCTAAAACTTACCTAAACCCCTTAGCGCTTGCATCCAACTTCATTTCTCGGTCCCTAAAACTTACCTAAACCCCTTAGCGCTTGCATCCAACTTCATTTCTCGGTCCCTAAAACTTACCTAAACCCTTTAGCGGCTGCATCCAACTTCATTTCTCGGTCCCTAAAACTTACCTAAACCCCTTAGCGCTTGCATCCTTCTTCATTTCTCGGTCCCTAAAACTTACCTAAACCCCTTAGCGCTTGCATCCAACTTCATTTCTCGGTCCCTAAAACTTACCTAAACCCCTTAGCGCTTGCATCCAACTTCATTTCTCGGTCCCTAAAACTTACCTAAACCCCTTAGCGCCTGCATCCAACTTCATTTCTCGGTCCCTAAAACTTACCTAAACCCCTTAGCGCTTGCATCCAACTTCATTTCTCGGTCCCTAAAACTTACCTAAACCCCTTAGCGCTTGCATCCAACTTCATTTCTCGGTCCCTAAAACTTACCTAAACCCCTTAGCGCCTGCATCCAACTTCATTTCTCGGTCCCTAAAACTTACCTAAACCCCTTAGCGCCTGCATCCAACTTCATTTCTCGGTCCCTCAAACTTACCTAAACCCCTTAGCGGCTGCATCCAACTTCATTTCTCGGTCCCTAAAACTTACCTAAACCCCTTAGCGGCTGCATCCAACTTCATTTCTCGGTCCCTAAAACTTACCTAAACCCCTTAGCGCTTGCATCCAACTTCATTTCTCGGTCCCTCAAACTTACCTAAACCCCTTAGCGCTTGCATCCCACTTCATTTCTCGGTCCCTCAAACTTACCTAAACCCCTTAGCGCTTGCATCCAACTTCATTTCTCGGTCCCTCAAACTTACCTAAACCCCTTAGCGCTTGCATCCTTCTTCATTTCTCGGTCCCTAAAACTTACCTAAACCCCTTAGCGCTTGCATCCAACTTCATTTCTCGGTCCCTAAAACTTACCTAAACCCCTTAGCGCCTGCATCCAACTTCATTTCTCGGTCCCTCAAACTTACCTAAACCCCTTAGCGCTTGCATCCTTCTTCATTTCTCGGTCCATAAAACTTACCTAAACCCCTTAGCGCCTGCATCCAACTTCATTTCTCGGTCCCTCAAACTTACCTAAACCCCTTAGCGCTTGCATCCAACTTCATTTCTCGGTCCCTCAAACTTACCTAAACCCCTTAGCGCTTGCATCCTTCTTCATTTCTCGGTCCATAAAACTTACCTAAACCCCTTAGCGCTTGCATCCAACTTCATTTCTCGGTCCCTAAAACTTACCTAAACCCCTTAGCGGCTGCATCCAACTTCATTTCTCGGTCCCTAAAACTTACCTAAACCCCTTAGCGCTTGCATCCTTCTTCATTTCTCGGTCCCTAAAACTTACCTAAACCCCTTAGCGCTTGCATCCTTCTTCATTTCTCGGTCCCTAAAACTTACCTAAACCCCTTAGCGCTTGCATCCAACTTCATTTCTCGGTCCCTAAAACTTACCTAAACCCCTTAGCGCTTGCATCCAACTTCATTTCTCGGTCCATAAAACTTACCTAAACCCCTTAGCGCTTGCATCCAACTTCATTTCTCGGTCCCTAAAACTTACCTAAACCCCTTAGCGCTTGCATCCTTCTTCATTTCTCGGTCCCTAAAACTTACCTAAACCCCTTAGCGCTTGCATCCAACTTCATTTCTCGGTCCCTCAAACTTACCTAAACCCCTTAGCGCTTGCATCCTTCTTCATTTCTCGGTCCCTAAAACTTACCTAAACCCCTTAGCGCTTGCATCCAACTTCATTTCTCGGTCCCTAAAACTTACCTAAACCCCTTAGCGCTTGCATCCAACTTCATTTCTCGGTCCCTAAAACTTACCTAAACCCCTTATCGCTTGCATCCAACTTCATTTCTCGGTCCCTCAAACTTACCTAAACCCCTTAGCGCTTGCATCCAACTTCATTTCTCGGTCCCTAAAACTTACCTAAACCCCTTAGCGCTTGCATCCAACTTCATTTCTCGGTCCCTAAAACTTACCTAAACCTCTTAGCGCCTGCATCCTTCTTCATTTCTCGGTCCATAAAACTTACCTAAACCCCTTAGCGCTTGCATCCAACTTCATTTCTCGGTCCCTAAAACTTACCTAAACCCCTTAGCGCTTGCATCCTTCTTCATTTCTCGGTCCCTAAAACTTACCTAAACCCCTTAGCGCCTGCATCCAACTTCATTTCTCGGTCCCTAAAACTTACCTAAACCCCTTAGCGCTTGCATCCTTCTTCATTTCTCGGTCCCTAAAACTTACCTAAACCCCTTAGCGCCTGCATCCAACTTCATTTCTCGGTCCCTCAAACTTACCTAAACCCCGTAGCGGCTGCATCCAACTTCATTTCTCGGTCCCTCAAACTTACCTAAACCCCTTAGCGGCTGCATCCAACTTCATTTCTCGGTCCCTCAAACTTACCTAAACCCCTTAGCGCTTGCATCCAACTTCATTTCTCGGTCCCTAAAACTTACCTAAACCCCTTAGCGCTTGCATCCAACTTCATTTCTCGGTCCCTAAAACTTACCTAAACCCCTTAGCGCTTGCATCCTTCTTCATTTCTCGGTCCCTAAAACTTACCTAAACCCCTTAGCGCTTGCATCCAACTTCATTTCTCGGTCCCTAAAACTTACCTAAACCCCTTAGCGCTTGCATCCAACTTCATTTCTCGGTCCATAAAACTTACCTAAACCCCTTATCGCTTGCATCCAACTTCATTTCTCGGTCCCTAAAACTTACCTAAACCCCTTATCGCTTGCATCCAACTTCATTTCTCGGTCCCTAAAACTTACCTAAACCCCTTAGCGCTTGCATCCAACTTCATGTTGACGACCCTAAAACTTACACAAACCACATAATGTACATATGTCTATATGTTTCTAAGCGTGTTTTTTCTTGTTTGTGTAATTGTTTTTGGGTGCGCATATTAGAAAAGACACATTTAGGAAGTCTTAAAATATAATTTATTTAAATTATTTGGAAATTTTTTTTTGTTTTTCGTTTAAACATATTTTTATATTTTTTGTGTTTTGTTTAAAACATCTTTTTTTTTTATTATTTTTTGTTTACAAACACATTAAACCTTTTTTTTTTGTGTTTTACAAACAGATTGTAAATTTTGGTTTTTGGGTTTTCCAAACATAGTAAAATTTTTTTTTTTTTTTAAACATAGATAAAATGTTTTTTTGTTTTTTTTTAAACAAAAAAACCAACAATTTATAAAAAATTCTAAAATTTTAAAAACATTTAACAAAAGTAGCCAGGACCAAGGGCACTAATCCTCCTCCTCTTCTTCATCTGTTGGCCCCAACGTCGCCTGTATGGCCAGCAGCTCGGCCACCAACTCCTTGATTCTTTTTTTTTTTCCCCAGCCAATGTTTTTGGGATAATCCCTGTAACCAATAGAGAAATAAACATAAATAGGAGTCCCAGACCGGTTTGTATGCTGGAAATAGATTGGGGGTTAATCAAATACATGTAAATGCATGACATATGTCATTCTTCCAAGGGATAAAGTTAATGCATTTCCCACAGGTAAGTCTTTAAACTCCTTAAAGCGGACCTTCAACATTATTTAATGAAAACCAATAACTATTCCCAAATGATTCTGCACCAGATCAAAGTACATTTGGGAGGTTTTTTGATTACAGCGCCGCCATCTGGACTCTGAAGCATAACACTTAATGAGGAGTGGAGAGTTGGATAAAGTACAGGGGAGTAGGTTACAGTGGTGCGTTGGGAATCCAGAGCATAGCTGGGTTGAGGGAAAGGTCATCACTCCCACAATGCATGGCAGCACCTTACTTTTTTCAATCTGTATCCCATGCTGCCTGTAAATATTGCGCATTCCATATTCCGCAATATTGGTTTTGTTCAGTCTAATAACATGCATTAGATGGCTGAAGGGTGTTTTTCCATGTTTCTAATCTGTAGGTACAGTGTGTTGGCTAATTATTATGTTCTTAATACAAGTTAGGGTCCTCTTTAAGCTAACGAAGTGCCCACATGAAAGTGTGAACTACACATTGGCTACGCCTTTAGTTATGTGTGTGTTATTAGCTAACCAAACATTAATATGAATAATGGCATGGAGACTTACGGAGTTGGTGGCCGACAGATGGCTGGTTGGGGCCAACAGGCTGCCCTTGGTCCTGGCTATGCTGTGAAGAAGTCCCTGGAGAAACATGTGACATTTGGTTAGTACTTGTATAGAGTCACTATTCCCAACATATCTGGCTCCCAGTCTGGCTGACATCACTCACCTTCGCCAGGATCAACTTCCAGCATCTCTGCTGCCTCCTCCTCCACTATCTCACCCGCACCAGAAGCTTCTACAAATACATAATAAAGGATAACTTAGTTTTTGGCCTGCCATGTATATCTTTGTGCCTATACATGAAGAGTGACATACCAGAGCCTTCCCCATGCCTGGCCAGGTATGACTCCACGCCCACGCGGTTGGGCCCCTCCTCTGTGGTAAGGTCCAGGGGCTGGTCTGAGGAGGCCACAGAGGAGGGGTAGGTCCGTCGCCCGGGAGATCCACCACCTTCACTCACAGATGCAGACTCATGCAGCACTGGTCGGCCTGTACGCCTCCGGGTGCGGCGAATTCTGAAATCCATTTCCAACACTACCAAAGAAAAGTCATTATAAATAAAGGCAGAACTTAGACATTTGGAACATATACCATGCAATTGCTTTGTACTTACTTGGGAAATGGATTCCAAAAAACCTCCGCACCCGGGGCATGTGCAGACGTTTCAGGTCCGACCAATGCTGCATTATCTGGGTGTGAGTGAAGGTGGTGCTAGTCACACGGTGTATCTCCGCGATGATCTCCCGGGCGATGTCCCTTTTCTCGCACACATTGGGCGCGAAGTCATACCGGCGCTGAAGCATGATCTGAAAAACATAATGGACACAGAGCTTTTACTTTTACACACAGACCCATATGTGTTGCATCACAAGTTGAGAATTTCATGTCATTAACACACACATTTAGAGTGGCAGCCATTTTTGGGGAGTGCCTTAAAGAGGACGTTGACTGTGAATGAGAGTCTGGTCTTATGTTATATGTATCACACACCATGTACATACAGATAATAGCCAACATCAAGATTCAGGCCACCTGCATCTATGGCATGTTAGGATGGTTTAAACATCCAAGATGTAGGCTTATGCTTAGGCTTTTGGGCCACGTGTGTGGCTTCCCGTTGTGTTTTTATGGCTTAGGAAAACAGTGTTCCTCAAACATCCGCATCAAGGTCCGAGACACGCCAGGTTTGACAGGTAGCCCCGCTACTCCACAGGTTAATTAACTGTTGCTAAGCCTGAGCAATTTCCCGAATTAGGACATCAGCATAGACAGGTGAAAACGTGGCCAGGCTCGGCCCTTGAGGATGAAGTGTGAGGAGCCAGTTATTAAACATTAAGAGACCCCAAACTAGTTCCAAACGCATCATTTACATTTAGGCCATCATTGACTATTACATTAAAATGCAGAGGCAGGCACTTACCAGCATGAGGATCTCTTCCTGTTGACGGGTGAAGATAGTGGGCGCCATCTTTATGCTTCTTCAAGGCAGCAGATAAGTGAAACCCCAGCGGTTTCCTGGTTCCGCTCGAACGTACGTCCGTACGAGCGCGTAGTCGTGCGCATAGGCGTCACAAGCTGGGCTCATTATTTAAAGGTCCCTGCACCCAAAGCTCATTCTCTTTGAGCATTTGTGGAAGATGGCACCTAAAAAGGCAAGCTCCAAACGACCCCAGCAAAGCCAGACGTCGGAGGGCCCAACCACCAGGTCCCAGCAAGGTAGGAAAAAGCTGCGATCACAGACTACTACCTCTGCCCCACCAAGGGACACTGGACCCTCTGGAAGCCAAAAAAGGGGCCCCAAGCCACGTGCCCCTGCCGCCAAAAAGCAGGCAACAGCAGCACCCACCACCTCTGCCCCCAGAAGAGGCCGCCCAAGGGAGCCCACACCGCCCATGGGTTCAATTAGGGCAGTTCGGCAACCCAGGCCCCGCAGCAGGGCCCGAACCCCATCCAGGGCCCGAACCCCATCCAGGGCCAGAAGCCCATCCAGGGCCCGAACCCCATCCAGGGCCAGAAGACCATCCAGGGCCCGAACCCCATCCAGGGCCAGAAGACCATACAGGGCCCGAACCCCATCCAGGGCCAGAAGACCATCAAGGGCCCGAACCCCATCCAGGGCCAGAAGCCCATCCAGGGCCCGAACCCCATCCAGGGCCAGAAGCCCATCCAGGGCCCGAACCCCATCCAGGGCCAGAAGACCATCAAGGGCCCGAACCCCATCCAGGGCCAGAAGCCCATACAGGGCCCGAACCCCATCCAGGGCCAGAAGCCCAGCCAGGGCCCGAACCCCATCCAGGGCCAGAAGACCATCAAGGGCCCGAACACCATCCAGGGCCAGAAGCCCAGCCAGGGCCCGAACCCCATCCAGGGCCAGAAGACCATCCAGGGCCCGAACCCCATCCAGGGCCAGAAGCCCAGCCAGGGCCCGAACCCCATCCAGGGCCAGAAGACCATCAAGGGCCCGAACACCATCCAGGGCCAGAAGCCCAGCCAGGGCCCGAACCCCATCCAGGGCCAGAAGACCATCCAGGGCCCGAACACCATCCAGGGCCAGAAGCCCAGCCAGGGCCCGAACCCCATCCAGGGCCAGAAGACCATCAAGGGCCCGAACACCATCCAGGGCCAGAAGCCCAGCCAGGGCCCGAACCCCATCCAGGGCCAGAAGCCCAGCCAGGGCCCGAACCCCATCCAGGGCCAGAAGACCATCAAGGGCCCGAACACCATCCAGGGCCAGAAGCCCATACAGGCCCCGCAGCAGGGCCAGAAGCCCACGACCTGCCACCAGCCGGGAACAGAGCCCCCGACCTGGCACCAGCCGGGAACATAGGCCCTCTTGGCCCTCTTCCCATGTGTCTGCACACATGGAGGAGCAGCCAAGCCAACCATCTGGCCGCACATTGCGCCGCGGCCAGTTGAGTGGGAGATTCTCCCATGATCAAAATATGGCATTGGCTAGTGGCCTTACATTATACTATGACGAGCTCTATGGGAGCAAATCAAAACACACCACAAAGCAGCGCAAGATGGAATTGTTTGAAACCATCCTACGACAAGTAAATGCAGCGGGGGAAGAGAGGAAAGATGTGTCCCAAATTCAGAAGAAAATCTCGGATCTGAAATATGCTGTACGGCAAAAAGAAATTAAAAGGCATAATTACAGGTAAATAAATGATGTCTCCAAATATAAGGTTTAGGATGTACTGTATGCACCTTTTCTGAGTACCAAACGATTTTCTCTTTTCAGCCTGAAAACTGGAGGTGGCTTTCCTACAAAATTGGAGTTTACCCCTGCTGAGGAGATTGTGCTGGGACTTCTGGTCTAAGGGACACAGACTCACCGACCCGTACCCACGGTGAGTACTCTTAAATCTGCATGTTTGCCTGTTTGCTAAATAATCTAAAGTTCACTAGTAACAAGATGACGGGATGGCCCTATGGTTTGCCTTGCTTGGCCTCGCACTACTGTGCCTGTTTGTGTCCTCTTTTGGTCCCTGTGAATCACACATTTAGGACCACATCCATTATGGCAAAGATCAAATTTCCAATTGTATTGGTCAAGTCATGAAGTTTATCATGAAAAGTGATATATTTTGAATCAATCACAAAACACACATCATTATGGATGGGTTGGCTATTTGTTGTGTGAGTTGTGTTTGAGTTAACAATTTAATTACCCACCCCCAAACATATCTGACCTAGAGCAGCGAGACTCAACTGGCGGGCCGGGGTCCCAATGCGGACCTTGGCACCAGATTCCAGGACCCCTGCCCAGACAGCCCTGCACTCAGTTACTTCTGTGTTGACGTGCTCAGAGCTGCCCCCTTGATCGGCAATGTAGTGGTTGTTCTCCTGCCCAATGTCATGGCTCCCTGAAACATAGCATTGCAATATGAAGTACTGCACAGGAAGTGGCATTGCAAGGTACACAGTAACTTGGTACATCTTTCTCTTGGCACAATCGTGTCCCGCTGCCCCTGCTCTGCCCCATCTGCCACAGTCCCCCCATGCCCCCCCCCCACATAAGCCCCATACATTTGTAACAGATTTGCTCCATCCATCCCATCACCATCAATTCGTGAACTCCCCCCTTTAGCCATCCAATCCCTGTCCCCTCAGCTCTGCCCCATCCAGCCCAGCAAGGGCAAGCAGCCTTTATTAGTTTGCACTTTGAAATATCAAGCCCCTCCACCAGTGTGTTTATTTCTAACTAGACACCCCCTGCGTCAGCCCCATGGCCAGACATTCACCTCTCACCACATACCTTTAAATGGACCTTTACAAGAAGTGTTTGAGTACCCCGGACCTAGCGAATGGTAGTCTTAATCCAAAAATTTGCGTTGCAAGTTGTATGCTGACTGGGTACACTTCCTGACTTAGAACTGAGGTCAGTTAGCAGTTTTCGCGAGGCATTGCACCTATCTAAACTTGCGTGTCTTTTAACAAATGTCCCCATTGCTGTAGAGTTGCTTAATATTACAAATAGTGGTTTATTTGATTACCTATCAAAAAAATGGTTATGTGTGTGTTTACCTTGTTTGTTTTTCTCTTCTTCAGCCCAGCATGATCCCTCAGCAAGGGTAAACTCACCCCCCAGTTTGGTTATGCCTACCAGGTCCGTACAGCATAGGAGCCCAGATCCGAGATTTCCGGTAAGTTAATTTAGTACCATAAATACTACCAAGTGCTTAAGCATGTGTTAAACTGTGGGAATCCCAAATTTGGACGCCAACTTACACTTTTTTTTTATATGTCCCTACAGACCCGCACACTCATGGAAGAGATCCAGGAAATGGAGGAAGATGATGTCTCCATGCAGGGCACGTCGGATGACCTCCCCCTGGGTCCCAATTTGGAACTGCTCCATAATGTTTCTCTGGCCAATCCTCAGCAGCAGAGTGAATCTCCATCCATTGTGCATGCACATGGGGAGACTGACACAACAGTCCCCAGTGTTCACTCTGCTGCTGAGGATTTGCAAAGCAGGCCTGTTGCTGTTGAGGGGACGACACCACGCGGCAGGGCACGCCCAAGAGCCAGGGTAATTGTGCGGCGGACTCCATTACGCCGCCCCACAATTTCCCAGGGGAGGCAGAGTGCCCTGCTTCAATTATGGACCCAAGAAAGGGACTCTTATGAGGCACAGCTCGCTACAGAGCGTGAGGAAAGGCATGCCGACATGGTGAACATCAATACCAGCTTACAGGGCATCCTCGTGGAGTTGCGTACCCTCAACAGCAACGTGGTAACTGCAAGTAATGGCATCCAGTCAGCCATGGCTGAGATGACCAATATGCAGAGAAACATTGTGGAGCAGTTTCAAATTCACAATGCTGCCATGGCCCAGGCTAGGTCCCATTCACAAAGACCTCCACCTGGACCTCCACCTGGGTATTATGGGCAGCCACCCTATTAAGCCATGGTTGTGTGGGACATCTTTTCTCTTAACCCCCACTGTATTTACTTGTCCTTTGAGGTTTCAAACAATCCATTTTGTGTTGCTCATGCAGGTTGTGTTTTGTATTTGCTCCCATATAGCTCCTTAGAGTAATGATTAAGGCCACTAGCCAATGCCATAGGTCTATGTGGAGTGTATCTGGCCACTTATGGCTTTAAATATGTATTTGGTTGGTGCTCCTCCTGTTTGCAGACATGTTTGTGTGACATTATGGCCATGCCCAAATATCCCTGGGCACAGGCAATATTAATGACTGGACTAGGCTGGCCTTTGGACTGGGTGTCCTTGTTTGGTTGTGCCACTCACTTCCAGGTGTAGATGTGCTCGATGTTTTTTTTGTTATGTCATCCATTTGTAACCACAGATGTATGTGGAATGATTTCTGTTAAGCACAATAATTTTAACTTTCCTAAGTAAAAAAATATCTGGCTAAACCAGATAATTTTGGTTTTAAGAGGTGTAACAATGCAAATATCAAGCTAAGGAAACTACATGAAATACATTAGGCAACAATTAAGGTAAAAATGTTTTACTTTGAGGTAATGCCACATTACGGCAAAACAACATATTTAACAAAAAGGCTAACACAGACACACAGAATGTTGATACATGAAATAAAATTAACTAAAATGCTGCAATATCAAGTTTGCTCTAACTGATTGGGCAGACTCACTGGGTGGGCCAACAAAATTCTCTCCATCATCCTCTAGGGCTGTAGAGGGCAGGCTATCCACATAACGTGGGACACGTTCGAGTATAGCAAAATTGTGCAAAACAGCACATGCCATGATTATGTCGATCACTTTTTTTGGATCATATTGCAGGGCGCCCCCAGTATGGTCCAAGCAACGAAAACGGGTCTTCAACAGCCCAAAGGCCCTCTCCACAACAGCCCTGGTCTTGCGGTGCGCACGGTTGTACGCTTCCTGAGAGGCATCCTGGGGCCGCAGCACAGGCGTCATGAGCCAGGGTAGAAGTGGGTACCCGGAATCACCTTAAACAGACAATTAAATGTAATAAAAATTAAAAAGGCAACACAACAAACACAAAGAATTTTACATATATCATAATGATGTAAGGTAAAGGGCCAAAAAAAACACCCAGGGCACATTAGCAAAATAACTATTGCCAATAATGTAGTACATAATTAAAAATGGCACTTCAATATACCAATTAATTAACAAACATCTGCACGGCCAAGGGTAGTTGGAATTTAAATATATTTTTAGGTTTCTGACATGTTACAATTAGGATGCTGCTGAGGGGCTATCAACATTTATATGAAAACTACAATGTATGCAGTTTAAGTCCACTTTGACATTTAAAGACCAATACTACAAAAGGAGCAAAAGCTCACAGATCCTTGGGTATAAACTCCCAACCAATATATTTAGGGACATGGAACTTACAGACATCCTAACTAAAGGGAAAACATTCTGAAGGACAAAGCGAGGCAAGCATTTTGGTTTGGAGTTCATAATATCTGACCCAACAAAAAGGCAGTTTCTGGCTTATGTAAAGAATTCAAATACAAAAATATCAACAAATACAAGATTAATTCCACATTTAATAGCACACAAATAGGACACACTTACCAAGCAGCCATGCACCCGAAAATTCACCTGCCTCAAATCTCCTAAACAACCCAGATCGCCTGAGGATATACGAGTCGTGCGACGATCCTGGGTAGCCGGCAAGGACACTCATAAAACGCATGTCCGGACCAACCACGGTCTGGACATTAAGGGAGTGTCCCATTTTTCGATTCCTTAAGGCAAAAACATACAAAAAGGGTAATTGATATTTGAAAAAATGAAAAAAAAAAAAAAAACATGTCTGCACTCTATTGGGAAATACTAATGAAAAGCCTAGATAAAGCAGCTACACAAATGAGGGATAAAAAAATATGCTGCCGCAAAGGAAAACAGGTTACATTACACGTTGGCCAACATAATAACCAATCTCAATACCTATATATATACTCGTCGGCAGCCCTAGGTACGAGTGCCACATGTGTGCAGTCAATAGCACCAATAACGTTGGGCATGTCGGCCACATTATAAAACCCAAGCTTAATGGCGTTTCTGGCTGCCATATCAACCGGAAAATAAATATATTTTGGAGTTATGGCAGCCATGCCTTCCAAAAATTTAGATAGTGCGCGGCTCAGCGTAGGCTGTGACATCCCCACGGAGAGGGCACCCAGCCTCTGGAACGAGCCGTTCGCCAAAAATTGCAGGCAGCCAAGCATCTTGGTCATACCTGAAATTGCATGCCCCTTCCTTGTGGTGCGGGCTAACCATGGCCGCAGCTCACTATATAATTTATGGAGGGAAGCGCGATTAAGCCTGGTCAGCTCGAACAGCTCAACATCATTCATGCTATCGATGTTCATGCGACGACGCAGGGGCAATCTGCTCTCAGACATCTGGATCAACTCAATGCCAAAAAGCATAAGCCCTTGATGTGCCACAAACTCGCTCCTCTCCATCCTACTCCCGAGGCCAAATAGCTGCCGGCAAACATTTCGTAAAGCAGCTCTTTAATGGGCTTCAAAACAATTAGCAATCACCTCTCTGAATTGGTCGCAAGCCCATGTGAAGGACGTAAAAAATAGGATCTGACGCAAATAATACGATTTGGACGGGAAAAACACACGAACTAACGCAAAATATACGATTCTCGTACGAAATGCGTATGTTCATATACGTCTATGCGCGAACGATCGTGCGAATACGAAATGGGCAAAAAAACAAGAAAAAATTACAAACACCCACCCAAACTTACGATTCTCGATACGAAATCAATTAACTTTTGCTCTTTGAATCGAGGGGATTGTCTCTTGTTTGTCCACATGTGTACATGCAGGCACATTTTTACATACTTACCCAAACTGGTTGACGCATACTTTTAGGGGGCCATGACCGTGATGCCATCTCTTCGTCAGGATCTGTAGAGGCAAAGAACCTGAGTTAGTATTATGGGCATGTGTTGTTTGTGTAATGTTTGGGTATTGTTCTGTATCACACCCACCTGAGTCCTGTGCTGCTTCTGTCTCATGTGGCCCCATCGCTGCATATTCACCCTCTGATGATTCTGTAGGGACAGAGAAGCACAACACACCAGCACATAGCAAACATATCATTAGAATTTACATGCACAACCTGCGTATTTGTTCTGGTATTGGCCTACCAGTGTGTGCAACTCCAAGCCAAACACACCCTCCTCTTCAGCGGGCTCCATGGCTGGTGGTGGTTCTGCTTCAGAGGAGGAAGAGGACATTGACAGGGTTTGGGGCCACCGCCTTACACCTACGCCCTGTCTTTTGGGCTCTAATGGTCGGACCCCTTGCCTCTGGGTGGACTTGATCTGCAGCCAGAACCCCCAGCTACAAAAGAAAATATCATTTTGTAAAACATGTTACTCATTACCCTGATAGCTCACTTTCTCTGTTGTACATCCACTTACCTGGAAAGTTCTTGCTGTAGAACCTCCACACCCAGGGCAACTTTTGCCATTTGAGGTCCAACCAGTGCTTCATTACTTAAGTGAAAGTGCAATGTGACATGCCCTTGCCACTCACATGCCAGCCATTTACTCTGCCAACATCCTCTTTTCATGCGTGTTGGGCATGAAGTCAGACCGCTGTTCTATAAATGTCTGCAAACAATAAGCAGATGTGCATTGTTAATTTATGTGCCCTGTTTGGGTCGCCTTTAGGTCCACATGCACGCTCCTGGCCCTGTAAGTCATTTTCTAGGACAGTGCAAGCACCCAAGCCTCGTTTACACTAGTGCACGCCAATCCAACCTAATCTAGCTCTCTCATCCCACTGTAATAGCGAATTGCACCACAGGCAAAAAGGCTCACCTAACTCTCCACTCCACTATTACTGTCAGATAGGGCTCGCTGACCGAGCCCAGCAACAAGGCAAAGCCAACTCTTCCATCCCACAATAGTAGCAGATTGCATAGAAATGTCAAACATAACCATAACAAACACACTCCTGCATCGCATACAAACATGCCAGAGTGGTCCATGTGACAGTGGCAGCAAAGTACTGTGGGCCTGGCCTCCGCCATTGCTGTGGCGCCATGTGCCTTCACTCGGATTTCGCGTTCACTCTGTCACCTGTATGCACCTTGGCAGGAGTGTAATGTGGCACACATGCCTAGGCGAATGGCATGAAAGTGTGACCATCGTAATGTTCTTCTGCTGGTCACGGGTGAACACTTTTGGATGTCATCTGTATGACGCACCCCTGGAACGACTGGAAGTGTGCTTGCGTCCATACACCCATGTAGCCTATAAGTTGCTTGCGCCACTGATGGCCTGCTAAATAAACCAAATTGTTTCCACCACAATTTCCCACCAATTGGGTATAAAAGAATACAGCTGAGGCTCAGATTTTCTTGTCACTGCTGACTTAGGAGCTCACTATGAAACACCATAGGCGCCACCACGGCCCCCAGAGCCAGGAACACAGGCATGGCCGAGAGGGGCTGAGGGATAACTGGTGAACAACCAGAAAAACATTGGACAACTAACTAAAGCCACCCTCTCCTTTGTTTGAATCTAGCTTGCAAACTGGTGTGGGGCTCCCCAAAATACAATTTACCCATGCGGGGGAAAGGATGTTGGGCAAGCTCCACCCCGACACCTACCAGGGTGTGTTCGGCACCATGGACAAAGATAGGCAGCATGTGCCCACCAGTGGTAAGAGTTTGCAAATTGTAGCTTGGCACAGGGGGTAGGCCAACCAACCACCCAACCCACAAACCTGAATGTCCACATGCATACCCAACTTTGTGGGTTACTTGCGCAACATATATTGTGTGACAACACAATCCATGGTTATTAGGCAACCTTTACATGTAACCCCTGACATAGGTGTGAGCAGATTTGGGGGCTCACGTCAATGTGGGACACAGTTTGTAGCTCTTGTAGGGATCTTGAAGGGGCACATATACTGTTAAGAGGAAACTACCAGTACATTTGCCTTGCAGAAACACCCCAGACAGTAGCACCTTGTCCACAACACCCGCCACCTGCAGCCACAGATGGTTCAACTACTGCCCGTGTGCAGCGGTGGGCCCCATTATAAACCTCCTGTCCAGGTGTCTGGAGTCAGGTGCCAGAGCAGCAATCACCTAAAAGACAAATGAAAAAGGAAATTAAATTACTAACAGCCAACACAACATCAAAACAACCTATATAGTAACTATATAGTAACCTAAATAGTAAGTATTATGAAAGAGTAAGGCAAAACTAGCAAACTAGCAAACTAACAAAATTTAAGGCATTTAAGTTCCATATAAAAGACTGATACAAAAGATAAGAATGCCTGGACTGGGGGAAAACATTTGTACCTACTTATAGGTAAATTAGAAGCACGGAAAGTAAAATGGCAAATTAATTTCAACACAGATACATGTAAAGGCAGGAGCAAGTTGTGCCTTGATTACACACTAAATACTAAAAATTGCTTGGTAAAACTACAATGGAAACTGACATAGGGGTTTTAGTTAATTTTGCCACTCTGTAAGTCACTGGTCAGACCCCATATGGAATATTTTGTACAGTTCTGAGCAGTAGTACATAAGAAGGACATATAAAAACTGGGGCACGTTCAAATTTGGGCAACTAAATTAATAATGAAAAGGGGGACTAATGTACCCTAAAAGATTGACAGTTGAGTTATGAGTTAGGAAACTTTCAGATAAAATACAACTGCGCTATGCACTATGCGCACCTTGCAGTTTTTCCAGAAAAACAACCCTTTACATTTGAAATACCCCCTACAAACTATATATTCTCTGGAAGTACACGCCTCAAGCTTTCTAGGCGTACCAGGCTTGCTTATGTGGGCTTAGTTTTCTGGAAGTAATCCCTCAATGTATTTTTTGGTTGCACAAAGTTTCCCTAAAAAAGAATAAAAAGGAAGAATCAAGCCACATTTTCCTAAAAAAAACTAAATGTAAACAAGAAAAAACAAGTAAAAGCTCAAAAAGCAACATGCCCCGAGCAGAGCGATACCCAACATGCATAGGTACTGTCAAGGGAAGAGTTGGCAAACACCACAAAGTAAAGTGTGCGCATAACAGTAATTTTACTTGAAAAATTTCAGCTCTGCAAAGTGCGCATCTTGCAATTTTTCAACCAAAACAACCCTTTACATTTGGAATATCCCCGATAAACCATATATTCCCTGAAAGTAAACATGTTAAGCTTTCTAAGAGTACCCAGCTTGCTGTAGTAGGCTCACCTTTCTGGAAGTAATCCCTTGAAGAATTCTTAGGTTGCACAGGGTTTCCCTAAAAAAATGCTAAAACAACAAGCTAAATCTGAAAGAGCAAGGTCCCCCGAGCAGAACAATACCCAACATGCATAGGTACTATTACCCCTTTTAATTGCCAGCCTACTTGAAGTTTTGTCACCCTCTGTTGACAGGTAATTTTTCCCCATTCTGCACCATGTTTACCGTGATTTTTGCCAGAATTTCCAGGAAAATTATATATATATATTTTGCAGCAGAGTTTAGGCTTTAACATGAAATGTCTTGTTTGTAATTTTTCTACTGTTTTTTTTTATATTTTTGTGTAAAAATACAAATAAATAAATAAATAAATATTTTTTAGACAATTGTCTCCTTTATTTTAAATAAAACATTTACTTTGTTAGAGAAAACCATATTGCATGTGAAAGCCCAATTTCTCCCGATTACAACGGTACCACATATGTATCAGTAGCCCCCCCATTCTTGTCCAGGAGACCCCCCAAATTGATAATAGCACTTTATAACATTTACAAACAAAATACTACTACTATCCAAACTATAAACATAAGGCTAAAACCCCTTAAAACTCACCCAAAAATGATATGGGGTCCCCCTTTCCCATCATAACCAGCCCTGGACCAGCTAAGGGGGCTTGTAAAACAGGGTGCAAGGGGGCCACCTATGCAGGCTGCAAGCCCACATAGCCATGGCCTGGGCTCTTCTGCCCCCCTGGGCTTTGGGGAGGCAGGTAATTGGGGTGCCGGGAGTTAACAGTAAGTCACCCGCTAGCCGCAGGTGACTTGCCAGCCCCCAGCCTTGTGAACTGGTATAGGGATCTCATGGATCCCTTACCAGTTAATAAGGGGTTAAGTGTAAAAAAAAACACAGAAACAAGCAGAAAAAAATATATATATATTTTTTTAATCCTTTTAATACTTACCTCCTATCCATCCCTGTGTCCCACGCTGATCAATCTGGCTTCTTCTCTCCTGCTGCTGCTGGAAGCCTTTTATAGCTGCTGGGCGACAGAACATAAGGGGTTAATTTAAAACAAAAATGACATAGGGTCCCCCCTCCCAGTGAATTTTAAGGGTTAAAAATCCTTAAAAATCCAAAAGAAGAAAGAAATGGGGTCCCCCTTACCCAGCATAGGGGTCTCACGGACCCCTTACCAGTTCACAAGGTGTTAAATGTAAAAATAAACACACTGACACACATAAGAAAAAAATTGACATTTATTTATTTATTTTTTTACTTTACTCACCTCCGATCCTCTGTCCCCCGGCGATCTCCGATGACAGCTGACAGTCTGCTGGGGTGTTTGGAAAAGAGAGCCTGGGGGGGGGGGTCGATCCCAGCCCTCTCCCCCTCCCCACCTCTCTTCTCCAAGCACCCGAGCAGACTGATCCAGAGTCTCGGGTGCCGGTATTAAAAAGCCGGTGACATCCCAATGATTTCACCTGGCCCCACCCCCAGGGGGGGCTAGCAGTCACGATGCAGTAAGTGAGGGGAGGGCTATTTCTGCCCTCTCCTCCGCACGGAAGAGCCTGAGGGGGCGATCGGAGGCCCCCCAGTGAAGAGGATACCTGTCAGGAGGCAGCGCGGTCACAGGTAAGTAAATGTCATTTTTAATTTTTTTCTTTTTTTTACAGTTAGCAGCTGCTGCTGCCGAAGCGGGGGGGCGCAATTCCAGGAGCTCTCCTGGAGCCATCCGAGCCCCCATGGGGGATCGGATGGCACCAAATTAAAGAGGAGACCCTGTCGGATCCAACGAGGGGTCAGGTGAGCATTTTTTATTTTTTTAACTAGCAGGGGGGAAATTCAGGCACGTAGATCCTACGTGCTTGGCACTTAAGTGGAGTAGAAGTGAGCACGTAGAATCTACGTGCTTGGCACTGAACGGGATAAAGATTATTGCCCTTATTCATCAAGCGATAGCGCCAGGTAGTGTCTGACGAGCGCCAGGTAGCGGCAGCTAACGGCGACTACCGACTCAAGTACGCCCGCGGCGGTCACAATGACGCATTTATCAAGCAAAATGAGGCTAGCGCCGGCGAGAGCGACGGCTAGCGCGGCATTCATCATGAAGCCGGCTGGACCGAACAGCGCCGCTGCAAATTCCCTCACAGCGCCAGGTATGAGCTGTCGCTCCCTGGCGATGTCCAATGCATTTCAATGGAGCAATCTATAATAATTCATGATTAATTGGTAATAATTTTTTTTTAAATTTTTTTAATGTCAAAAAATCGGAGAACACTTCTGCAATGTTAGGATTTATTTTTAAGTCAAAAAAAAAAAAAAAAAAAAAAATGCAGAATTGATCTAACAGGTCTGAGATTAATGTATTCATATAACAAAATGATTCTAAAAACATGTATAATGTTACATTCAAAAAATATGGTTGTTTAGGGGTTAAAAACTAGTTAATACAGATCGGCGCCAGCGCTCTGGGGTTTAAACAAGGAATGGACAGCGACAGCACTTTCGGAGCGTGATTTTTTGATGAATATGAAGCTAGCCGTTCGCTCTGGCCATTCGTTGTCAGGCGCTCACATACAACGCTGGACCTGTGAAACAGCGACCCCCCAGCCAGCATTCAACATTACCGCACACCGACTGAGTCGCTGTCATCAAGCTAATGCCGGCCAAGCACAGCGAATACTGGCTGGCGCTGAAAAAATCACGCTACAGTCGCTCATCTGTCGCTACCTGGCGCTATTGATGAATCGGCCTCCCCGTTTTTTGTTAGATATATATTTTTTTAGATTTTTTGTTCATTTCTTTGGCATTTTTTGTTAGATACAATTTTTACCTAATGAACAATATCCAGACTTTTTAATTGTATCTTTCTGTTTTAGGTGTTTTACTATATGCAGCTTTTAAATGCATCGAATTTTGAAAATTAAAAAATAAAAAGTCAGGCTATCATTCCTTAGATAAAAATTGTATTTAAAGAAAAATTCCAAAAAAATTAAAATATGTAAAAAAAAATAAACCCTCAGGCAGTTACCTTCAGCAGTAACGAATTACACATGGAAAAACTCTTTTATTTATTTATGTTTTTCATAAATTTTCTTGCTTTCTGTCACTATTGGGAGTACTTTCCCTACCCCATTTTGTGCAGGGCAATCGCCCAGGTGTTACCCCCCAAAATTAGGCATCCTGAGTTCAGGGAGCCGCACAAAAGCAAGGACTTGAAACGGTTTCCAGCACGGGCCATGTCAGGTGTGAGAAAGCGAGAGAGAGGGGGTGGAAGGGAAATCTTCAGGCTCCACTTGGGTCATCTCTGCTGAGGTATAGACACAGAGGGATGAAAGATAAGCTGGAGAGAGAGGGAGGTGAAGGGGCAGGCTGCTGATTCTTCGCGCCCATAAGCTAAACCTGAATACCAGCAGTCCCCGCCTCGCTGCACAGTGAAAGATGCTACATTCGCTACATAAGGTGCACACACATCTTCCCGCCACTTCTGGGGAAGAAAATGTGTGTCTTATGGAGCGGAATATATGGTATATAAATATATATAGTCACTGCCTGTTTTTAATGTTTTTTATTTCACTGGGGTTAGAAAAAAATCTTCTGCAAACAGCATCTTTCCTTCATTATCCAATAACTCTAAAAATAGTACAACACCCCTTTTAAGCAGGCGTGGTACGTTTTTGTCCATTACTGGGTGTTACTGCGAAGGAGGTAAGTGGATGGGGCCCAGGGAAAAACACATATTTGTTAAAATGGGTGTTGTGCAGGTTTAAACAATTAATTTCGGTGTCATACTAATTAATAAATATAATAAATGAATTAATGAAACAATATTACCTATCTGTGATATATTCTATAACACCTAGCAAACAGTTTAAGGTTTTGTAGGTTCATGTTTATGTTGATTTCAGTTCCAGCAGTCACACAAATTGATAATAGTTTCCTTATTTTTAACTATTTGAAACCAAATAACTATGTCCTATACTCTTAGACTGTGCTGGTGTGGCCCAAATGCGTGGCAGTGGCAATGTGCCTGGTTTAACTGGTGCTTTACTCACTGCTTTCATAGCATTTAATGGGCAAGTTATACGCCATTTTATTTCACCTGTTTGCTTTTTGGCACATTTTTTTTTGGCACAAAAAATTTAACATTTAAGCATATTGAGATGTTTTTATTTTGTAATTAGATCATTTAGCACCATTTAGGTTTGTCACACATAAGGCTTGGTTCATGGTTATGCGCCTGTGCATTTTTTTTGAGCGCCAAGTTGTGCCGGGCTTCCTCCTGATTAACGATTATCTAAATTTGAAGTGCATATTTTAAGGTGGAAGTTTGGGTACCAGTATGGAAACTTCCACCTGTAATTTTCCGCAAGCGTAAATTGGTGATTTATAGGATGGCATTTGAAAAAACTCTGACTTCATTGACTGACTGGCTTATTTAATTCCTAAAACACATGCCAGCAGCATCTGGCATGTTGGTTTAGCAATGAAAGTGTCAGCCACTTTAGTGCAAAAAAATGGTTAAACTTAAAATGTTAAATGATAAAAAACATCAAAAAGATGGACATTGGGCCCCAAAAATTAAGAGAAAATAAAAAAAACATTAGTAGCACAATTATAAAGCACTAATGCACACAACAGGGCAGGATGGGGGGGGGGGGGGTAAAGAGAACAACTGGAACTAAACATTGGGAAAAACAACACTTTCTTTACTGTTTCTCATTTGTGATTTTGTCTCTTCAGCTTCTGTGTTTTATCTGATAGGGAGAGAATACACTCCGAAATGGAGAATAGAGATTCGCCTAAAACACAGAAACTGGAGAGTCAAATCGTAATTGAGAAACAGTAAAGCAAGGGAAGAAATATGGGCGGCCATCGGGACTAGATAAGGGCTTAACCAGCCAAAAGTGCATGGGGCAGGGCCATTTGCATGTCAAAACAGCAGAATTTCAGGAGGAAGACACCTGAAGAGGAATTTTGCGCTTCCCCAAGCGCATGCCATTTGGCACAATCTGCACATGTGCGCGCACAAAGTCATGAGTCAGGCGCTTAGGCGCATGCAGAATATTTCTCTTAATCAACTCTATACTATTATCATTTTGGCCTTAAACATTTTTTCATCAATAAATACATTTATTCCACCTGCTTGCTGCTATTTAGCTGCACTACACTTGGAAAGGTGTGTCTAAAAACCAGCATACTGTCTCACTCTGTGTACCATGGGAAGCCTTGCACCATTTAAAAAAAATGTACAGTGTGCCAAGGTGGGCAAATCACGTCTTCGGGGTGTGTTTCTGTGTGATTGTCTGAATGTGGGCATTAGATTATTAGATATTCTGTTTTTCAACCTACTGTGCCACAGAGACGTTCAGGGGTGCACCAGCATGGTGGGTCTGATGGGTTTGGTATATCATTATAACAATAAAACACCTTTCCTCCTTACTTTCCAAGGTGGTACGTGCCACAGCTTGAAGGGGTACGCAGAGATGTTCAGGGGTGCACCAGCATGATAGGTCTGATAGATTTGGTATATTTTAGTAACATTTATAGGTTACCCACTCCTTGGGGGTGATTGGTTTGAATTTCTTGTTGCTAGAGGGTAATTGGTTGAAGTTTCTTTCTAGAGGGTACTTGGGGGTAAAACAGTTAACAACCACTGTTCTAGGGGATGGGCTAGTAAAGCCGATTATAGAACACTGCAAGGGAAATCAAATGTCATGACTGCTGTAAACAAATAATGTAATGTAAAGATAATGTAGAGCTCAAAGCAAAGATAACAACACCTAGATGCAGACTTGAGTTGTTATATAATATGTGTAGGGAAGCAAAGGTCTTTGTAAAGAAGTTTGACAAACGTTGATGTTAATTTCTTATGGCAAATGTGTGCTGCATCATTGACAGTCCAGCCAGCGTAGGATCTATGCACCTGCAACAGTCATACAAAACCCTTTGGGTCCTCACTAGTCTGTCTGGGGACTAATCCAACCCACTGAAGAAGAAATGTAGCAAGCCCCATGTTCATATCTTGTTTAAGGTGATGCTTCCCAGCTGTATCTAAACAGACGGCTTACATTTCTTTAAATGAACTTCTTTATACCCCAGAGAGAAAATACATCTTACACTCACCCTTTTATTGATTAAATGCCTAGACAGATAGATTCCATCTAGTAAAACTGCTAACACCCTAAATGGCCCAACGGATTGAAAAAAAAATTCTATTTCCTCCTTGCAGGCAGGCTGCTGTTTCAACTGTGACTCAACAAATATATGGCATCTGTGCAAAGGATATTGGGTTAGCTTGGCAAACAATCTTTGATTTACTGTCAACTTTTTGCAGTTACATTTTTAGCAAGCTCTTGAATGGCTATTTCACAATAATAAACTAGTATCTGGAGACAGTCTTTTGCTGCAGAATAAAAGCTCACGTAAGGCTCTTTTTTCAATCAACAGTTTAACAAACACACAACTGTCAAAAAATACAAAAAAACTACACACATAAATGTTACAAAGCAGCCAAATTTTCTAACCTTCAAAGAGCGATGGAGAGATAAAAGTAAGAAAGGAATTGGCAATAGTCAAATATATTTGTAGTAAAATATATGATTTGTATATAAGAGTCTCTATATTGAATGTATACATTTTATTTTAAAAAGATACAGTATTTATTATGAAATGTAATATATATATATATATATATATATATATATATAGAGAGAGAGAGAGAGAGAGAGAGAGAGAGAGAGAGAGAGAGAGAGAGAGAGAGATATGGGAAAACCATTTTCACAAGGGAGAAATGCCACATGCTAGCACACACAGTGTAACAGCAGATATATATTATATATTTGCTCTGTTTTTCACAATGTAGCTGGAATCCCATACATTTGAGGTAATTTACACGTATTCATACCTCACACGATCTTTCCTTTTTTTTGCACTTTTGATATGATTTTGATTTTAAATGATCTATATACCATTTCTTTTCTAAAATTTGAAAACCTTATTACACTATTATATAACCGTTCTCTTCTCTATTATTACACTAAAACTATTTATCTTTCAATGCCTGTACTTGGAAATAAGACCATATTTGCTACCCTACATATTTAAGTGTGCTAGTGTCCTTTTAATTGGCACAGGGATTCCCAACCAACGGTACCAATGGTGATACTCAAGCTCCCCTGGTGGTACTCAAGGCCACTGGGGGTAAAAGTGGGTGAAATTAAACACTGCAAACAAGCTACTGCTCCAAGAGGATGTGACAGATGTCAAAAGTCAACGTGCTACAGAGGTGAAGAAGTAGAGCATCTTGGCATGACATCACTGCTGGTAGATATACTTAAATTGAAAACACTCCGCACCACCCACAAATCAAACAAAGTAAGGCTATATAGGTGGTGTGCTTGTAAGTGCTGTAAACCTATGTGAGATAAATAAAAAATGATAAATAAAAAATGACAAGCAAAATGACAAGTGCAAAACAATGTGACAACAATCAAACAACTAGAAAACATCATGACCTCATCACCTTGAGGAAGTGGTCCACGGAACGCCTGGGGATACCTCTTGACTGACTTTCATGGGATGGGATCCCCTGGACCATAACACTTAGGTGATGTTTTCTAGTTGTTTGATTGTTGTCACATTGTTTTGCACTTTGCTCGTCTTGTCATTTTTTTATGGGTTTTATTAACTGAAATTGCACGTTTTTCAGCACAGCGTTTTATGCACTTTAAAGCTTAATTTGCGCAAATATAGGAGATTTTGGTCATCATACTAATCACTATATTGATTTTGGTTATAATTAAATTGAGGGTCCGGGTGGGATGCCCCATGTTCTGATGTGCTTTTATACTTATATAT
The DNA here is from genome assembly GCA_027917425.1 of Gastrophryne carolinensis. NCBI lineage: Eukaryota > Metazoa > Chordata > Amphibia > Anura > Microhylidae > Gastrophryne > Gastrophryne carolinensis. Next base: position 248,539,532 of record CM051237.1, on the reverse strand, counting down.
ATGTCTATGTGTAATGTGTAGTTTTTAGATAATAAAGATGAATTCTTGAAATGTTATCTATGTAAAGTAGTTGATTGTTTAGGGGGAGGGGGTGTGGTTTGTTGTTTTGCTAATGGTTGCTGGAGCCACATTAGAAAGTACTGCTGGTAGAGATGCTTGTCAGTATAGGACTGTCACCCTCCTGGGGAAGCCTGTATAAATGGTTTTAAAGGGTCTGTCCAGGCAAAAGGGTTAACTTAAGTGTGCTAACATGTTATCTCATATTTTAACCAGTCATTGTTTGAGGTTTACTGTTATTCAGCAAAATATATTCGAGCCCCCCCTTGGAAGCGACTATTTCAGTCATCCCTAAACCTGGCAAAGACCCCACTCTTTGCGGCAGCTACGGGCCAATATCGCTTATCAATCTTGACCTAAAACTTTTTGCTAAAATCATTGCACTGAGGCTTCAGCCCCTTCTCCCGGGACTTAATTCACCTGGATCAGGTTAGGTTTGTTCCGGGGAGGGAGGCCAGGGATAACACCAACAAACTATTTACCCTAATATCACATATCTCTTCATCTAAAACGCCAGCCTGCCTTCTCTCGTGCGACGCGGAGAAGGCGTTTGATAGGGCGAACTGGACCTTCATGGCGGCTTCCCTTAAACAGATTGGTGTTGGCCCTGGCCTTCTCTCTAAGATCCTGGCCCTATACACTAACCCTACAGCCACGGTAAGAGCCAATGGACTCCTCTCCTCCCCCCTCCCCATAAACAATGGTACGCGGCAAGGATGCCCCCTATCTCCTATGTTCTCACAATGGAACATCTAGCCGTAGCCATCCGGAACAATCCAAACATCAAGGGTATACAGGTAAATGGCAACCAGTTTAAGGCTTCCCTCTTTGCTGACGATTTGATGCTACACCTAACGTCACCACATACCACCTTCCCTGCTGTCCTGGGGGAGTTTGACCGCTTCAGTGCTGTAAGTCTGAGGCGCTCAATCTCTCACTATCAAGCCAAGAGGCGCGCCGGCTGGAGTCTAACTTCCCCTTCAGATGGAAATCCAATGCCATCAAGTACCTGGGCATCCAAATTCCTGCTAATCTCTCTAGAATTTACGATCTCAACTTCTCCCCCCTCCTCGCCAAAATAATCATAGACCTAAACTCATATGCCAAGAAGCCTATCTCGTGGTTTGGGAGGATTAATAGCCTGAAAATGGATATACTCCCAAGGCTCCTATACGTTTTCCAAACCATCCCCATAAAGCTGCCAGGACATTTCTTCGGTAAACTGAGATCTGCGTTCTCTAAATTTGTGTGGTGGGTCAACAAGCCCAAAATCAGATTCTCGACCCTTACTACGGGTAAGAGGGAGGGGGGGTCGGTCTCCCTGACCTAAAGGCCTACCACACAGCTACCATCCTACAAAGGGTGGTGATTGGACACGCAGGAGCGAGGATAAGCTATGGGTTCAACTAGAAAAGTCACTCTCCCCGCTTGACCCCACCATGATTGCTTGGGCCGCCCACACTATTGGAGTGGGTACAGGAGTTAGAGTCGATCCGATATATGGAAAGTTTAATCACTAGAGACCAGGGTGCCACGGATAGATACATTAGGACATGGGCAGGATGGTTGGATTTTAGGTCTTCCCATCTCCCGTCCCTACTACAGCCCCAGGGACAGTCCTAGGACTCACACGGCCTGGAACCTCCCTCTAAAAGCGGTGGTAGTTGGGACTTCAGGATCCTCGGCTCCCCATCCCATCCTGTAAAGTAGACAGCATGGTTAACTGTAGGTTAGGATCCATCAATAGCTCGAACCTGTGGAGCTTGGATTCACTCTGACGATCCCTTTGAGGACCATAAACTCTATACCCTCCTGCTACACGATTTGCTTAGGTTGTTACCAACTGATTATATTGTCGCCAAGAGACTGGTCTATGAGCTACAGATGAAGACAAGCCGATGACTCTGTCAATGTTCATGCTCAAAGTGATTGCAATGCTGTACCCACCCTATCTCCCCTCTCCTACCCCTCCCTTTCTTGCTTTCTGTACCCCTTATCCCCTCATTTTGAAAATTAATAAAAACTTGATTATACTAAAATATATTCGAGCCCCCATTGTGCAGGGGATGCTGAACAACACTTATTAAAAAGCCTGCAGATAAAGGCATTCTTTTTGTGTTCCAGTGGTCAAAACTTTTCAAAAGTTTTATGAGCTGGTTGTGGCCTTGTGTTTTTGGGATGGGTTGAAGTATTCTAGGCTCCATTTTGAGATACATGCAGTAAGTGTGAGCCTTTCATTTCTATTGCCTACAAAAGACAGAAGTTTTGGGACCTCACTGTGTTTTTTCCTTTTTACACAGCTGGGACATTTTTATTTCTATTTAAAAATGAATAGTATGGGTTGTTATGTTAATTAGGTTAAACACCCTCTCACTTTGACTACATTGAGTAGATAGACCGTGCTTCCCCCCTGTACAACCACCTAACATCCCCAATCATGCTAATGATTATCACATTCTGTGCCATATGACTAACAAATTCAGTTCCTACATTTGTTAGTAACCAATTCCACTTAGAAACACAACACAAGCTGATTTTTACCATGAGTGGATAAGCCTTGTTTCTTTGTTGCAAAACAGCATCACTGCATGTACTTCACCCCATAAATAAAAAATATAACACAGCCCCATCTGGGTCTCCCCAATAATCAATATACAAATGTGCCCCTGTAATTAATATGCAGATTTGCTAGTGGGTCCCCCCAGGTAATTAAAGTGCAGAGCCGCTCTCAATAATTAATGGTCGTCTAATGCGTTGGCAGTGGCATTCGTAAAATCACCATTAATCAAAAAATGTTTGGGTGGGCTGTAAAATAAGCATTTATTAAATCATCAATGTACAGCAATGTAGCAGTGGCCTGTAAGCCTGGTTTTGGTTCATTTATGCAATAGCATATAAGTGGCATATTACACAGCATGTTCATCCGTTTTTTTTATTGGGCAAAATATGTGCATTTAAGTTCATAAAGATCTTTGATTTTTTTTTAGGTTATGTTTGTCACATTTGTAGTAGCATACCATATTTTTCGCCCTATGAGACGCACTTATTTCCCCAAAAAATGGGGAAACTGATCCCTACCCAATGTCCCTGCCGTCCACACTGTCCTCACCATCCATGATCCATGCTGTCCTTGCTGCGGCCACCACTGCTTATTCTCCAGCGGCATGAGCAAACACACCCTGCTCCGTGCAGCAGATAGGCGTGTCCTATGCTGAGCATCGGCCACACCCACTTGCTGCACAGAGCCGGGGGATGATCTGTGTGCTTGCTGCTGGAGAAGAAGCAGCAGCAGCGGGGGCAGCACCGACGGCAGGGACATCAATGTATATATGAGCTTACTTTTGCCTATGGGAATGGGAGGGGGAATGCCATACTGCCTATTGGGAATGGGAGGGGGGAATGTCACACTGCCTATGGGAAATGGGGGGAATGCCACACTGCCTATAGGAATGGGAGGGGGAATGCCACACTGCCTATAGGAATGGGAGGGGGAATGCCACACTGCCTATAGGAATGGGAGGGGGGATTCCCAAACTGCCTATGGGGAATGGGAGGGGGTAATGCCACACTGCCTATGGGGAATGGCATTGCTCTCCCCTCATACTTATGTGTGTGACAAGATGGCCGCTCCCATGCAGTTCTGCAGCAAAGTATCGGCCTGTTATTTCAGAACGTATGCATGGAGTTAAGCCCTCTCAAATCATTTTTGCCAGAGGTGGGCATTATGGGAGCAATTTACTAAACTATCTTTGGTTTATTTTTGGTCCTCTTTTATATAGATCTCTGGTAAATACATTTAGTAATGTATAATCATTACTTGTTAATGTTTTTGTTCTTTTATTATTAATGATTATACATGTTTATACATGAAATATACTCCCCCCGCACTGGACCAACATTGTCTACAACATGGGTCTGGGCTTCACTCATAAGTGGTGGCAGGGCCAGAGTCAGCACCCGGCAAGGCGGGGCAGCTGCCCACTCTCTGGGGGGGCCCAATGACAGGGCCGGCCTTTGGGTATGTGACAGTGCTTAACCGGCGGTGGACTGGCAGCGCACCACCACAGCTAGTGCCCAACTTCTCCTCGAATGGCGGGGTTAAGTTGCCCACCCAAGCTGATTTCCTATCCCTGGAGCATCCCAATCTGTGATACCCTACTGTGTGAAACACCCTGGGATCGCTGGCATACCCACTAGGAAAGCAATTCCACCCCTGAGTTTAGTCTGCTTTACAGGGGCATCTCAATTTGGGATGCCCCTGTTTGTGAAAGAACCCCCTTGTTTGGGCGTTAACTCAAACTGGGGATCCCACAGTGCATTCACCAGTTCCAGGAAAGTAATGAACAAAGGGGGGGAGTCACACAGGGGCATCCAAAATCAGGAGAATCTAGATTCGTTTAGACTCCAAGGTCAAGTTTAAAGGGTTTTGGTGCGCTTCAAAATAGACCAAAACTAGAGTTTTGGTCCAAATAGCATGGTTCTTAGGGGGCATCCAGATTTGGGACGTCAGTGATGTGAGGCGACTCTTCACCACAAAGGGGCCAACTGAGACCATGCCACCCAAGGGCCCACATAATCCTTGAGCCGGCCCTGAGTGCTGGGCATGCAATATTTACATTCTGGCCATTTTATTGGTCCGGATAGTGTGTGCGGCTCCTTGGCCATCCAGGGCAGCAAGCAAGTGGTCTCCATTCTGCTAGTGGAGCTGCAGCATTGGGATGGCTGGCCAGGTCTCGCCCTACTGTTGTTGCCCAGCGATGATAACAGCCTTGTACCTCAGCACAGTGTTGCTCCCTATTTCCCATCTGCCTCAACTTGTGAGAAGGGGACGGACACAGTGAAGGATGCTGATTGTACTGAAAGGGGAACAAAACCCAGATTTTGACTATACAAGGTTTTGATCCTGGCCCTTGGCAGCGGCCGGCCCCAATGGGTTTTATTCTTCTTAAAGAGACAGTAAAATGAGTCAGCATTTATTTCCTGATGCAGTGGTGAAATGCGGCGCCGCTGCTGATATGGGGGCTATAGGTATATGTTGTGCCCTATGCTGTGCTATATTTTGTTATACCTTGTTTACTAATTGCTGCGAATGAATTCACTATTTGTCGCATTTTGTCTTCTTTGCTTCTTTATTGCCGTATTGGCCATATGTTGGGTAGTTTAATTAGGTACCTATGATATCTATTGTAATCATTATTATTATTTATTGGGCTGGGAATTTTGGGGTGGTTTATTATTTTACAGCAGTATATAAAATGCTAACTATTTATGAGATGGATTATTAATTATCTGACTGTTGCTGCTTACATACTGAGCTTAATTTGGCTTCACAGTGGGTGAATTCTCATCCCCGTTTTTAATGTGTGCTGTGTTATGTCTTATTTAATAAAGTATTATTATTTAATAAAGTAATTTTGTTAGAATACCCCTTTTTTCATTTAAAAAGAGAGACTTTAAAACAAGCACCAAGCCAACGTAGTTCTAATTCTTGAATGCTTTTCCAATCACCATTTAAAAAAAAAAAAAAAATATATATATATATATATATATATATATATATTAATGTGGACACAACACACAGTGACAGAAGAAATTCCATAAAGTAGCTGGAAAATAAAAATAAAGGCTCAGCAATGGATGGATGGTCAGGATTGAGAAGTTTGAACTTTAATAGATAGCAGAAACCTTCTAGTCAACCATGCCATTTAATTGCTGTGTGCAGCCAAGGTGGGAAGGGTATACAGAAAAAATGGTTTTATAGCATGTGCTCTTTAAAGCATGTACAATTGAAGAAAATGCTGGAAGAGAAGTCAGCATGAAGAGCAAAGGATTTCCCTCTTTCCTCTATGCTAATATATTCAGTATAAAGCTATGCTCACCTAATTCTACCACAGGGGATTTTGGAGCATAAACAATCACCAGTCTTACTGCTACCAGAGGTCTCTTTTACTGAAAGATTTTTCTTCCATTTCATATGCAATTTTATTATCTACGAAGATGGAACAAACATCCTTCATTGCCAGAAGGCACCTCACTCTGCATTAAACAAATGAAAGGAATGAATATTTTCTTTGCATCCAAGGGCAATGGATATCACTAAACTTATTGTGGAAATAATTGAGATAGAATTTGAGTTTTACTATATTATAACAAATAATGAGTAAACATTGCAGAACATCTTTGTAGTTATTTATGGTACTTGCCATAAACAACATTTGAAATTAGAAATTCAGAATGTTTTGAGAAAGTAGCCCTGGCATTATGCATACATTTGAGAATGGGAGAAAATGGTGAATACATGGAAACCATACACTCTGACTTGCCAAACAAACCATGTGACAACTGCATATCATTTATGGTTCTTAAGTATCTTTTTACATCATACTTTCTGTTACTGTGGACCTTGTCAGACTTAAAAAGTAGTTTCAAGCAAGCAGGTTCTTGCCACCAAAACAATAAAAAGTCTAGCAATTCAGGCTGTTGGCCATATCAGGCGGAGGGCATCACCATTTGCTATGTCCCCTGATGCAGAGGAAGTGACAAAACAATTATTTTTGACTGTTGAATCACTATAAAATGGAAGGGGTTGTGTTTTAGTTTTTTTAACTATTTGTGTATTGGTGAAAGACCCTTTACTATCTTAAAGTGGACCAACACCCAGGGGTGATCGGCCCGAAAATCTATAAGATTCCCGGGCCGATCACCTCCCACCCCGCGGGACATCCGAGATCGGGATGTCCCGCGGGGTGAAACCCCCCAGAAACCCCAAAAAGACCTTACCTGATCCGCCGCCTCTTCCACCGCCGCCGCCTCCCGCGCGCACGTCTGTGAATGGCCGGCGGGGGCGCGCGCACCGAGAGTGACGCGCGGGAGGCAGCGGCGGCAGAAGAGGCTTGTACGTTCCTGTCCCCCGCCTAGACATTGGCGGGGATTGGCTGCGGCGTTCACGTGGGAGCGGGGAGAGGTGAGTTTTTTGGGGTTTCTGGGGGGTTTCACACAGCGGGGCACCCCTGATCGGGGTGCCCCACCGAAGTGGACCAAAACCCAGGATAGTCAAAATCCTGGGTGTTGGTCCACTTTAAAGGGTAGGTGGGTTCAGTAAGCTACTTGTCCCGCATGCTACAGGTGGCTTCCTGTTCCCCCCTGAATAATGGTGATACAGAAGAACCCAGTACTCACTGGCATGGGCCTGGCATTCTCCTTGGTGTGCCCATATCAACTGTGGCAGAGCACCGGAATGGTGGCGAAGGGCACAAGGGGCTGGTAAACCCAAGCTCTGGGTTACCAGCCCCTACCGTGTGCCTGGTGCACCAGTGCAACTTTTTATTATTAAAATAATTATAAAAAATTATTATTATTATTATTATTTAAAAATATAAAAAATAATAAATAAAAAAAACCTTTTGTATTATTTTCCCTATGTATAGACTTTAATGGTGTTCAGGCGTGAAGAAGCCTGATAGGTCTCACTTATTTGACTGAATGGTTTCCTAAAGCAGATAAGCCAAGAAAGTACAATGAATAGTATAGAGGGTGTTTACTGCTATATCTTGCCAGTGGCTCATTATGAACTCCAAACAAATTGTTTTGGTATAACTTATCAGCTGTCTGTCATAGCCTGTCATGGATTCACTGGCTATAAGTACAATTTCTTTATTTCTCTCAGCTACAACCTCTAGGTTTTTTAATTAAAGATACAATTATGTATGCAAGCAGAAGCAAAAGTGCCATTTCTTTACCTCGGGCAGCAGAAAACCTTTAGAGGCATCCATTAATAGACTACACCGGTAATTGCATTTGTACAAACAAGAAAGCTGAAGCTTGCCGACACATACACTGTTGGGTGAAGGGCCTCTTTTTCACATTGACAGTACAGATTCTCACAATTAATAATGGTCATTGCATTGATTTATTTTTATGGGGATCCCTAACAACTGCTGGGCTAAGCTTTCCCTTTGCTAAAACTCATTCTCTTTCACACCACTTTTTCCACCCATTTCCCCATTTAATAGAATTATTTTTCATCTGGTAATGGGGGGAAGGAATACAAAACAGCACACAGAGGTATAAGGACTCAATATTTATCAATTGTAGAATAGAGTTGGACATGCAGCATATTACCAATAGAGGAGAGTAACTGGTTCCTTCTTCCACTATAGGAATTGGGTAGCCATGATCTGCCAACCACAGTTCAGTCTCCTAGCTCAGATCCCATCCTACAGATCCCATCATTTTTCACACAGTTCCTGAAGTGGCACTTTTGAAGGCTGGTACAGGTTTCACAGGATTCATTTGGAGGCAACTGTCAGCATGGAGGAATCCTGTTGCCTTGCATGCAGACACATTCCTGCCTCTAGAACAAAAGGTCCCTACAGTAGCTTCCCAATTCCTTAAGTGGGCCATTGCTGCAGCACAGCAGCATCTAACGCATTCTTAAAAACATTCAAAAACTGGGCTCATGGTGACAAGATTCCTCCAAAGAGCCCACTGAAGGAATCCCGTTAAACCTGTACCAGCCTTAAAAAGTGCTACTTCAAGAAACATTTGTTGGGATTGGGATGTGGGTCAAGGCAACCGGATCATTGTGCTTGCATCTAGACACATTTCTAGCTTCAGAACAAAGACCCCCAGCTGAACAGAGAAGATGCCGTATCTTCCAGTAAAAAAGGCTTCCCGATTCTTTAAGCGGACTGGTGCAGCCACAGGGCAGCATCTAAAGCTTTTAGGAACATAAAAACATAAAAAAACTACTGGGGTCAAGGTGGCAGGAATGCTCCAGGGTGATAGCTGCCACTGAAGGAATCCTGTATAATTTGTACCAACCTTAAAAAGTGCTAATAATGTAATACAGAAGTATCCAGCAGCATATTAGCTATAAAAGCATATAAAAAAAATTAAATGAATGAGGTTTATCTTTTATAACATGGAAATACTGGCATACAGTAATAACAAAGTAGCATTGGAATAAAAGCAATCACCAGCGCAGGACATTATCTTTTGCTCTTATCTCCCTCTAGTAGATAATTAATAATGAATGGTAATGACATCATCATCAAAGTTGCCAACATAGGCAAATGGTGCAGGATTAGAGCCTTTTCATTTTGCTTCATCTGTATGTTAAACTTAAGACCTGGCTTGCTGGAACCCTTATTATGATATCGTCATAGAACTCCAGGTATGAATGAAGGTGTGCTAAAGTAAACAAGAAAAGTTAATCTTTCATGTTCCTTCCGGCGGGAGGGCCAAATGTGCACCACCAGTGACCTCCCTCCCTGCCTGTAAACAGTAGTGCTTGAGGTTAAGTGGGGCATGAGAGAATGAGGCATTCTAAATAAGGAAACAAGTATGTAGCGACCCCTAGGTAATATTGACCCAAGGCAAATTAAGAAAGAGTCCTGTCCAGTTTTGCCAGTGCCACAGAAAAGTATGGTATATATTACGTATTGACAATTAAAATAAATGAAATACTGGACTCCCCAGCTGTACCCAGGCCTCTTTAGCTCCATGACACACACTTCCAAATATAGCATTTTCTGGGAAAAGTAAAGCAACTAAATAGAAAAATAGCTCCTGGCTTGCATGTACATCATCAACTAAATAGGATATTTGAGAATGTCTAAAATAACCTTCGAATTTCTCTTATTTTACATGTTTAGATATGTTTTAACTAAAAACCACCACCCAGGAATATAGAGGTAACAGTGAGGCACTCCCTCCCAGAAAGAAATTTGTGCCTGACACAGATTTTCAGCACCTACCCTTATCTTTGGACTATTCCAGTTACAATCTCCAATACACCATATGGAGGTGCTCCATGGGATTGATGGACATCCCGAATTGTGTGCTAAAACACAGACATTTGAACAAGAAGAAATTGAGGCTATCTTATTCCCACCCGACTCTGCAGCAGCATTCGGTAAGGATATTCCTACAGACCTTATACGGGAACTGAGGAAACTCAAAAAGAGGAAGATTGACCTAGAGCTAAATGAACAAACATTGTCAGAGTACTACCGCGCTAAAAAGATTCCTAGAGGCTTCAGGATCCGGAACCAGCCTACAATAGGATGTAACAAGCCTGAGTTTTGTACACGGTGGTGTAACTATACGTTAGTCATAGAAGAAGTAAGGACACAGCTCTGTCAGCTTAACAGAGAGATCACTAGTCTGGAACTCAGGATGCAGGATAGTGCAACCACTACTCCACAGGTACCAGAAACCCTAACCAAACTTGAAAAAGACTTGTATGTATATACAGATCGCTTGAAAAAGTACAAACGTGACAAATTTAAACAAGTATTTGATGACTATAAAGAGGGCCGCGTGTACCTGTGGCTGACCGGGAAAGAAGGAGCACCACAGACGAGAAGAAAACCTAGGAAACCCTATTCGACTATAAGCCAAGGGGACAACAGAGACCTGAGCAAACCTCTTCCGAGAGTGACCTACCTACAGAGAATTGGTCCTCCGATAGTGACACCAGGAGCCATAAGCCTACATCACGGGAAATACGAGAACCGGCCCATTTTCGGCTCACCCCAAGCCAAAACGACCCAGGAGGGGCGGCCAGCGACACCACAAGAAGTACACAGCGCCAGACGAGACAAAAAACAAACAAGAAAACCCCGTTATGAATCTCTCATCCCGACGACTAACAGCAGATGAGGTAAGCGTTTTATCCAGGGGTTTGTCATTCTGTCCTACGACTAACTTTGATCTGTTCAAGTATGATGTGGAGCTGTATAAGTTTGAAAGGACTCTGAAACTTAAGCAGTTCTTTAAGACTGATGCGCCCCCAAGGGAAAAGGTGGAGCTGGGGTGCCCCTTTAAACTTAAAAGCAAATTTATACCACCGGGCAATTTTGGATCCATTGAAAGTTACACACGTACAATCAGGGCTGATGTGATACTGCTAGCATCCAAAAAACGGTACCATAGTAACCTGTCTACACAGGAGACACAGGCTCTTAAATCACTTAAGGAGGACACTCAGATTATAATAAAACCTGCGGATAAAGGGGGCGCAATTGTAGTCCTTGATTACCGCGACTATCATAAAGGCATTACAGATATGCTCATGGACACACTTAGCTATAGTAAATTATAACATAACCCTACAGTCCAAATACAAACAAAGATTGCTGACTATGTTAATATAGGCCTGATGAATCGCTGGATTATACAGGAGAGAGCAGAATTCCTGCAAATGGACTACCCTATTACACCAGTAATATATGGCCTACCGAAGGTCCACAAAGGATTAAGCCCCCTCAAATACCGCCCCATTGTAGCAGGAACGAACTCGGCCACCCAGCCCCTGGCCCAATGTTCTTCTTACAACCTTATGTGCGGAAACTCCCCTCCTATTTGAGAGATACAGGGGATTTCCTTGAGAAACTCAGAAGGGTATCCACCACTGGGGCATCCCTTCTGGAAACTATGGACATCTCGTCATTATACACGAATATACCAAATGAAGCCGGATTAGAAGCGGTCAAACACTTTCTTACTAGAGAACCCACAAATATACCCACTGAGTACATCCTGCTGGGCCTTGAACTAGTGTTGACTAACAATTTCTTTAAATTTGAATCTACCTACTTTCAGCAAATCACTGGGACCGCCATGGGGAGCGCAGTTGCTCCATCTTTCGCAAATCTATTTATGGGCTATCTAGAAGAACTTTCCATCTACCCAACACCCACATACAAGGAGAAAGTGCCATTTTGGGGGCGCTATATAGATGATATCGTGATGATTTGGAATGTGGACACCGATTCAGTCAGGCTATTTGTGGACATGATTAATTCCATTTTTCCCAGCATTGTGTTAAACCCGGAGGTCTCTAGAGACCATGAGACTTTCCTAGATGTAGCCCTATCAAAGGATGCGGAAGGCATTATCACCACAGGTTTGTTTACTAAACCCACGGATCGCAATACTTTACTTAGATAAGAAAGTGCTCACCCCAAGCACCTGATTGATAACCTCCCCATCTCCCAGTTTTTGCGGGTACTGAGAATTCATTCCGATAGCACCACTGCTGATACCCAGTTAGACCTTATGTACAAGAAGTTCAGAGATCGGGGGTACCCAGAGGATATATTGACTATCGCAAGGAATAAGACGATTAACATCTTTACAAAAGAGAGACCCAAAAAACAAATTGAGGAATGCGTCCCATTTATTCAAACATTTTGCCACACATCAACAGGTATAGTACGGATCACCCAGAGACACCAGAATATTCTGGATTCCGATAGGAACCTGGCACCGGTGATTAGACGTCCCCCATTATAGGTGTACAGTAGAGGCCGGAATTTACGGGACCTATTGGTTAGAACAGACCCAGTTGATAAATATAAAACTCAGAGACAGTTGCTCTCTACCAAAATGGGCTACTACAAGTGTTTTAATTGCAATATTTGCAATTCCCTGATTATCGGACCTAAGTTCTCACACCCACATACTGGGGCCCAGATCGCAATCAGAGGTTATTTGAATTGCAACACGGACTATTGTGTCTATATTCTGAAGTGCCCCTGTAGTCTGGTCTACGTGGGCAAGACTATTGGACCCTTCAAAAAGAGATTCTAGAAACACAAAAGTGATATTCGAGTTCATCAGGGTACGGTAAAAAATGATGGACAAGACGATTACGACAAACCGGTGGCAATGCACTTTATCGAGTTAGGACATCTCCCACAAGACCTTAAAGGGATGGTCATTGAACATGTGCTTAAACTAAGTAGGGGTGGTGATAGAAATACCCGACTACTCCAACGGGAAAAGTTTTGGATCCACCGACTAGACACTGTACAACCCCGCGGTCTGAATACAGCATATGGGTATAATTGTTTTTTGGAGAAGAGATAGACTTTGGACTGTAATTAGGTTCCTCCTGATTATGACATTGTTGTAGGTTCTCGGGCATCCCGCAGATTATCTGTAATCGTTTATAATTATATATAGCTCATATTATCTTCCTCTTCTTTTTTCCTATTTCTTTTCTCTTTTTTTCCCTCCCCTTCCATCCTTTCCCCTGGTTTTGGCCCTTCTTTCTCTCTCTTTTGTGTCCCCTTCCTAGCCTCTCTTTTCTTGTCCCTCTTTTCTATTTGTCCCCATTTTTCTTTATCTTTTTCCTATCTAGGGTCCACATTTGTGTCCCTTCATCCGTCCTCACTTTCCCCCTACCCGTAACGTGCTCTAAGTTTTCTCCAAGTTCCCTCTGCTTGTCCCTCTTTCCCCCCCCTTTTTTTTCTCTCAGCTCCCACAGCTTAGAGTCTGTACTCCTGTCTCTTGCTTTTATCCTACTCTTTGTGTTCCTAGCTCTTGTTCCTTTCATGGTCCCTCTGTTTGTCCCTCTTTTTTCTCTTATTCACCCCTGTCCCTTGTTCTTATTCAATTTTCCCCCCTTTTTTCCCTGGGGCAGGGGTAGCCCCATAGCATATATAAAGCCACATGCACCCTTGTCTTCTTGTTTGATGTTATGCTGTGTGGGGTCACACGGCAAGTTGGTCCTGAGGAAGGGGGCCCTCGCGCACCCCGAAACATCGACATAGGAACTTGGAAGTTTGTTGGGCATCATTTGCATTTCCTTGGATTTACAAATATATGATTTTGATGAAACCTATATACTGGAGTGCTGGTTCTTCACAAAAAATTTTGGACATTGCGGTGTCACCGCGAACCGTGCACCAACCCAGGAATATAGAGGTAAGGGTGCGGCACCCCCTCCCAGAAATTAACTAAAAATATTTCTGTAATAATAACAATGAAATCCCCATAAGCAACACCTAGACTGGATAACAAGGGTGAATAAACCTGTGGTGAATTAATGAGATTTTCCAGAATATTACTGCAAATTAAAGTAATTTAAGGTTTTCATTTTTGACCTCATAAAAGATGAATATTCTATAAAAAATGCATTTAGAGAAATTAAGCACTTTTCATTTAAAAATGCCACATGGTGAACATATTATAGCTATATAAAATGACACAACTATTATGCCATTTATTGTCCTGAAAGGCACATTGAGATTATATTGGTATATAAGTGACTTTGAACATTTGTTTTATTAGTGCATTGAAAGTGAGTCTTATCATGATTACAAATAGCTATTTATTACATTTTTTTTGCATTTCCGTCAAATGGGCAGAGTAATATGAAAATCTGGAGTACAGAGAGAAATGGAGCAGACAGAGTCCCCTTTTCTAATAACTCCATTTTTTTTACATCAGTCATTTTAATCCTGCTCCAAAAATGAATCTTCAAGTTGGTGTCTTTGAAGTTCAACTTTCCCTGCATTGGAGATAGACAGACAGACAGACACTAACACACAGATAGATATGCATAAATGCATTCAAGTAGAACAATGATTTCATTCAGCTTCATTTTCCTCTGTGTTTGATATGCATTGTTTCAAATGAGTCATATCCACTGTAGTTGTCTGTTCAGACAGGGGTGTAAATTCTTCGATTTTATTTATACAAAGCAGTGCAGTAGCATAAATTGCCAGGGGCTAAGGCAGTCTATGCCTTGTATCGAGGCGCAGTACACATATCTCTTTCTGTGTGCTTGAGATTCTTGGTAGACAGTGCATCTCTGGCAGTTCAGAATATCGCAGAGGTGTTGTACACAAAGGAATTGAACCTGGTGACTCCCAAGAGATAGTAAAACTAACAGGAAAAGTGGCTTTTTTGCCACTGTTAAGACCTTGCTTTATTATGAGACATAATTGATTTGTTTCAATGGCTCGTAGAAATACATTGCTTTGAACAATTGCAGAATATGGTCATAACTGAAACAATTTTAAGGGGAAGGGTCCTATAATAAGGCAACAAGGAGTTCACCCAAAGCCTGTCCTGTGTGCCTCTTCTCCATTTATTTCAGTGTGCTATGGATGCTGTATCAGGTCTGTCCCTACGTTCCTTTCCATTTTTCCAGGGTCACACACAAATGTGGTTGCATGCCCACCCCAGTCCCTCAGAAAACCCAGGGTCAGTGGGTCTAGCAAGTGGGCTAACAGTGGCTTGCCGGGCTCACTCAAGATGAGAGTGCAAAGGGACAGGGTTGGCCATGCAAAGACATTGTCATCGGGGAATGGGAAGTAGGGGGAAACTTTGGAAACCTGCTACAGTATCTACAGTTCCCTTTAGGAGAGGCATATGGTACAGACTTCAGATGAGCTCATTGCTGCCTTGTTATTGCCATTGCCTGGCAACAGGTAGAAAGATCATCTAATAACAACAGTTAAATGCTTTTAGAGCCACCTACAATTTTCTGTTGATATTTAAAAGTTCAAAATCAGTTTCTTGCCAGTCAATCACTTGTTATACAATATTAGATATAGTGTTAATGCCTTTTAGCAAAGATTACACTACAGAGAGGTAAAGAGTGTCTTCTGCTTTAATGGCTTAGAATACCTGCAGTTTGAGAAATTTCGGGGATACACGATTCCTCGAGACAATCTGGATGGGGCTGAGATTTTAAACACATGGCAGCCAATTAGGTACCAGCATGAGGTACAATAGAACTGCATTTTAGCATAGGGTTCAGCTCCACCAAAGGAATGGGGGCAGCTTCAGTTTCTGTCATGCAGAGTTTGTTAACAGGTTTCAGCCTAGAAGAGCATGCCTCACATTCCTTAGCCTCTTACCTTTAGTAGAGACTATAGCCTCGATTCAGAGAGACAAAAAAAAACTTCCGTTTTAGTGCCGATATGTTTTTTTTTGTGAAATGTTTCTGTTCTCGTATGAGTGTATGAGCGATTCTATGCATGCATTGAAAACCTTCTGTAAAGTTTCCGTCCGTTCGTACGGCAGATTACGAGTACGAGGATGTCATTTTCCATCCAGACTTTTCTGTTTCATTTTCACATGTTACAACGTAGGCTTTCGTTTTTGCCCTTTTCCCATCGTATCCTCCAACGAATCCTTTACATTTCCCGTTAGATTCTGTTTCCCTTTTTCAATAAATATTCGTCCAGACGGAAATCCTTACTATCTTGCGCCTGCGCACTACAAACTTAACTCATTAAAGTGCTCTCCTACATATTTGCCACCCTCACTTCTACAACAATGTTTAGCTAAACCACTTAGCGCTATCCTCCATCTTCGCTTTTGGACCCTTAAAGCTCACCTAAACCACTTAGCACTATCCTCCCTCTTCCCTTTTGGCCCCTTAAAGCTAACCCAAACCACTTAGCACTATCCTCCATCTTCCCTTTTGGACCCTTAAAGCTCACACAAACCACTTAGCACTATCCTCCATCTTCCCTTTTGGAGCCTTAAAGCTCACCCAAACCACTTAGCACTATCCTCCATCTTCCCTTTTGGACCCTTAAAGCTCACCCAAACCACTTAGCACTATCCTCCATCTTCCCTTTTGGAGCCTTAAAGCTCACCCAAACCACTTAGCACTATCCTCCATCTTCCCTTTTGGACCCTTAAAGCTCACCTCAACCACTTAGCACTATCCTCCATCTTCCCTTTTGGACCCTTAAAGCTCATGCTCCGACATCCCTCTGTGGCATCCCTCTGTCCCATGCCGTCTCTGTCGGGCAGCCATCCCGTCATGCACTGCGCTGCCCCTCAGATCTTGCTCATACGCAGTGTCACTGCATAGGCTGCAATGACACTTGGCGCCGAAGAGCACGAGATCTGAGGAGCGAAGCAAGTTTTGAAGAGAGGGCAGCTAGAGGTAAGTACAGCTAAGCCCGATGCAGTCAGTCAGCGATAGCTTAGGGGGTGCAAAGGGGCCAGGAATACTGATGGATGTCAGTGTTTTAGATAACGCCTGCATCCAGAAGGCAGTGAGGGAGGGATGTTTACAGAGAAACATCAGAAAAGGTCTGATGTTCCCCTTTAACACTTTTTGGTTTAATAATGCCCTTTTCATCAGTAAATAGTACAAGCAGTCAGTATTAGACTGAGTAAAATAGAATGATGGGTAAAGAAACAAAGCTCACATTAAATATATTGTGGTGTTTTTCCCATATTAGCTTAATTTGAATGTATTATTTACAGTCAGCTAAATGGATGTTAAAGTGGACTATCCTGGGTTTTGGTCTTTGCCCCTGGCACACCCCAATTGGGGATGCCCTGCTGCATGAACCCCGCCAGGTCGCCCAATCTCACTCACCCTCCCTTGGTCCTACGGCGCATGCGCAGCTTCTTGTCCAGTCAGCCCACTCGGATCCGCTCCCACCCCCTCCCGCTCCCTCGTCTAAGGCGAGTGTGCTGGCAGTGAAATCCCCTGCTACCCTTTAACAGGGAGCGTGCCTGCGCCGGTCATTCACAAATACCTCACCCGGGCACAGGGCCTGTTAAAGTGATAGCAGGGATGCGGCCACTGCTCGCACATGCGCAGTTGGACCAGGAAAGGAGGTGAGTTTTCGGCAACCTGGGGGGTTTGACACAGCAGGGCATCCCAAATCTGGATGCCCTGGGTGGAGTGAGTATGCCTGCTCTGAAGTCTGGGGTGGGTTTTGGTCCACTTTAAAAGCACATATTTACCTCTTTTTTGTGTCATCCCTCTCCATAGGAGCCTGTACTTCATTGGAACTTGGAGCCTCTTTAGCCAATAGACAGATTGTAAAGCTTAGTATATGCATATAAACATTATATATATATATATATATATATATATATATACAAGTTTTAGACAAGCTAGAAAAGTTGCACCAGTCTATAAGCCAAATGGTAAGTCAACAATAAAGCCAATAATAGTGTGCACACTAATCCCAGCACTCGAAACTCAATACACTGCAAGAAAAGAGGGACACCCACAGTACCCTCTAAAAAGTGCCAATATATATATTTATTCATAACCCTTGAACTACATTACAGCCGCAAACTTTAAGTGGAACAAAATCCAGGGTGGTCAGCCCTGTAATATAAAGGATTCCAGGGTCAGCCGTGGCCTTCCCCAGTGGCATCCCAAATCGGGATGCCCTGCTGTGTGAAACCCCGCCGGGGCACCGCAAAACGTACCTGTAACCTGGCGCCCTTGGCAACGGCCGCATCTTCAGGCTGTGAGCGTGCTCCTGCCCCCAGCATCTCAGAGGGGGTGGGGGCCACACGTGGCTGGGATTGCGCTCACTTGTGCTCCAAACTGCCAAGCTCTGCATATAAACAGAGCCATTTGCAGAGCATAACATATGCACAACACATGGTTCTGATTGGAGGAGAGCCCACGAATGTGTCGTAGGACTGGGGGAAGGTGAGTTTGTACAGGCATTCTGAGGGGTTTCACACAGCAGAGCATCACAATTCGGGATGCCCCCTGGGACAGGGAAAGAACCCTGGAAAGTGAGGTACATGACTATTACATGTCCTCAGAATAGATTCACACACATGATCTGTGAATTGGACAGCCATGTCTTGCTAGGTTTGCAGTTGGGCCATACCCCTCCATTTAGGAATGATGGATTGAACAGTGCTTGGGCCTGGGCAATACACCTCAACACAATGCATCCATGAGCTGTATGGCGTGTTTCTTAGTTTTCTTGATGCTATTTATTTACGAATGTTCTCTAAAAAAACAGAACTGTAGTGCTACTGAGATAAATGACATACAGAGGACTTCTGAAAGCATTTGGTGACATTTGATTTTATTTAGCGTTATGAGAGTACAGAGGCGCTGTTATACTTGCTGCTGTACTTTGTGTTGCTCTTTTACATAAAATCACAACAAAAGTACATGTGGCTGTAATGTTTAAAAAGGTGGAAAAGTTCAAGTGGTATAAATACTTTTCAAAGCAATGTCTATTTCAGTTTGTACTAATATAAATCCTTACAATGATAAAGCAAATGTCGAAGGGCTACCAGTAAGCTATGTACTACCGATAGATATATGACTAAATGAGGGAAACAGCATTATTATAAAAATGAAAACTGCAATTACAGAATGTATTCACATTCAGACACTTAAATTGGCAGATTTGTTTAAGGCTTTAAAAATTCAGTCACTTCTCTAGAAACATTATTTATCAAAGCTACATAAAAGACATCCATTTGCTAAAACATAACCACAATCATAAATAGTGTAGGCATTCAAATTACTGTATGGGAAAGCTATAGGCAAAACAACCAGATAATATGGTAAGAGGATGGGCTATTATGAATCTATAATAGTAAAATGACTGTATATTTTTGTCATATGTTATTCTATTTAGTTACAGACTGGTGACAAAGAGGAATATTGAGGCTCAATCTAAGTCCCACTCCCTGGGGCATCCCCAATTGGGATGCCTTGCTGTATGAAACCCCCTAGAGCGCCCATTTTATTCACCTGGTTCCGGAGCCCCCGCTGCTCCTCAGAGCCGTAACTGCATCCCCGCTCACCTGTAACTGTGCGCATACACGCGGCAGGCCTCTCTGAATGGAGGGCACGGGTATGCCGACAGCAAGACCCGAGCGGGGATGCAGCCGGCAGTGTGCTCGGCTCCGCTCGCCTTCATTCAACCAGTTCGGGATGCCCCGTCTGATAACAACAACACATGAAAACATTTGTGTTAATCCTCTTTAAATAAAAAAAAATAACAAAAGAGAGATAGTCATTCATTTACATAATAAAGTACACATGGTTTATTTTCCTCAATTGAGGAGTGGATTAGGGTTTTACTTGCCTGCAGGGGCTTAACTTTAAGGGGTACAGGGGGTGCAACCGCAGAAGGTCAGGGTCCCCCATCATTGTTGCTCCTCCACATCATTTCTCATTTGTGCTCACTTGGCATACGAAATCAGGGTCATGCAGTCTAAATGGTCTTTGAACACTTGCAAGGCAAATTTTCATCTTCATCTTACCAGATCTCCTTTATCACCTTCAATAGAGAAGTTGGTAAGAATCAGAAATTATTTCAAAATGTCTACAATATTTTCTGTGACTAAAATTAAAGGGTCTGTCTATCCAATCAAAAAGATTCCATACAGTTACTTCTAGTTGCCACTCAGCTATTCACTGGTGACATAGAGGATGTGGACTCACACCCTGTGTCAGTCACAATGATTGGCGCATGTCCACTACAATCACTGCAAAGGAAGTGGTGTCAGACCTTGGCTGTTGACTTTTATGTTTGTTGCTTTTTGAAGCCACACTGGCCCAACAAGACCACTATCTGAGTACTTCCTAGAAGCTGCTGACTCCCATCTAATACAATAGTATTGGATGGGGTCGGCAGCTTCTAGGAAGTATATACAATATACAGGGAAGGAATCCAAACCCACTAATAACAACTTACTCTTAGCCCCCCCCCCCGACATTCTGCTGGCTCATACAAGTTATGTTGTGTCCTGAATGAGGTTGGCAGCTCTTGGTAAGTAGCTCTGTATTTTACTAGCTGCAATGCATTTGTCAGTTGCGGTGCTCATACACAATGGTATAGGGACACTCTACCTGAGGGCCTTGTTCAGGGGCAGTGTGGCTTCTAGGCATATATTTGTAAATATATTTAAATGCAATCCTTTGTTCTTCTTCCAATTCAACAGGTTTGCTTGCTTTTTCTTAAAAGGGACTGATTGTCATTTCCACTATGTTCCTCCCTCAAATTTCCCAGAGCAACTTCCTTTCATGGCAAGCAATTTTTAGGAAATCATTTTTACAAAAATGTACAACTATTCAAAGCTATACATTTCTTCGGTTACCACAAACTGGTATTAGCCAAGGAACCTGTCCCTGTGGGATAAACACTTCCTTTTGACATCTCACATACCCCCCACCTGACCCCTTCCTACCCCCATTTGGACAGTGGCTGACACTGTGTGCCCCCAACAGAATGCTGGAGGAGATGAGTAAACCAAGCTAAGAAAGGGGTTATAGGTGGTGTGTGAGGTTATGTACAAAGTTAAACTTCCCTTAGACATTGTAGGTTTGCTTTAAATTGTTTAAGTTAGATTCACTAGAATCCATAACTCAGGGACACCCAGCAACAAATGTTTTTGTGGACAATAAGCTTTGAGAGTGGGCAGCAGAAAGACTGGGGGCACCAAGCTGGCTCTGAACATGGCAACCCCTGTATTGTACTAGTGTGTCCCCCTGCCTTGTCCTGGGGGAGTGTGTGTAGAAAAGGGAGGCTTTGCATTGACAGGGGCAGATCGTGACCTGCAAGCATTCTGTCATACTCACCAAGCCCTTCTGCATTCTGCTTCCGGACTAGTGGCATAAGCGTATGTCATCTGCCTGAAATGTGGATTGTGGGGAGCAGAAAGAGAGAAAATGTAAGTACAAGAGCAGACTTGCACTATGCACAAGTTAGTGCTGTTTCTCCCTCAAAATGAATAGATTTATGGGGATCCAGTTGTACTCTGCATATTAATTATTGTGTCTGGAGGGTACGCTTTAAGCACTTTTAATTAAACTTGTCTGTCAATTTGCATTCCATTCACAAATATAGCATCATGCCCTGGAGGACCATAAAAATACACAACACACATAGCTAAAACAGCACCAAGCTCCCCTTCCACACACACAAATGTACAACTTGTGATTTAGCATAACACAATAACCATGCCACGCCAAAAAATTTATTTGAAGATAGCAGTTGTTTTGAGTCTAGAAAACCAATCAAAACATTGATTTTATATATAACAATAATTTTACTTTATCATGATAAATATATATAGATAATATTTTACTTTGACGTGATATATATTGTGTGTAGCTGTGCAGTTAACATTAATATAAAGCTTAATTTAGATGTGTTTTTAAGTGGATGTTTGGGAAAAAAGCAGATGGTGATTAGACTAAATGAAAATTATCTTCATATTTACCATGAGAAGAACAACCAGACCAACACCCATATTTTCTATAACGGGTGTTGGGCCTGCAGACAGCTAATAAGGGGCTGGAGCCCCTCCACACATAACCCCACCCCCCCCCAGAATGCCCAATATATTTACATTTACTATGAGAAAGCAGCAGGAAAGGAGTCCATTGGAGCTATTGGAGGGCATTGCAGTGGCCAGTTCTGAGGACACAACCATTGCCCGTGTGTGCATCAGCGGCCAATCGCAGGACTCCTTTCCCGGCGCTGGCTTGCAGTTAAGGTAAGGATATCGGGCATTCCCCAAGTTCCCCCGAGCTTGTTTTTATTGTCTGTCTGCGGGACCAACACCCGGTAAAGAAAAAAAATGGGATGGTTTAAATACTCTTAGAGCTTTATTTATGATGTGCACCATTTAGCATTTCCCTGGTGGCTATAGCGCCAGCATTTTTGTGGCTGTGCTGCGGACTACAGCGGTGCTAGAAGATTATTAGGGCCAAATGCTAACTAACTTGCTTGATTGTTGCACTAGGTATTGGTCGGCCTGTGTCAGCGCCTGTTGAACCCAGCTGTGGATTATCCCTGCACCAGTGAGCGCCACTTTGTACCACCATCTTTCTTAGCGCTGCACAGCGTATTTATGAAATCTTTCCTCTTTGAAGAGATTGGCACCTTATTTTTCCGGCACTGGTCTCATCATTACAATTACAAGAAATCACTGCTGGGTGATTTCACTACAAAGGGGACAAACTTTACAGTGTGTTTGGGCTGAGTTTTAGTTGTTGTTGTCCAAATTACACATTGCTAAACAAACAGAAGCCACAAAAAAGATATTGCTATGAAAAAATAAATTGTTATTTGGCAATATCTAGGTCCTACGTCTCCATTATTGACAAGTCACAATGTAAGTTCTGTACAAATAAATATGTGTAATATTAATTAGAAACAAACACTTCAATCCAGTTCTGCCCATTGTGCTTTATGGAAACGTTACTTCCAGCATTAGATTTCAGCTGGCGCTGCTTCAGCCAGAGCGCACAGCACTGTGACCTTTTCGGCACTAGTGTTAAATAAGACGCTAGCTGGCGGCCTCATCGGCACTGCCATTTTTTTGTAACATAAAAAGCACACTGAATGCTGCCGAGGCCAATGAACTTCATAAATCAGGTTCTTAGTATATTGATAAAAACAAACCCATAATTTGTATGACACAAATATAATGATGTATATTTTAGCTGTCTCTGAGGCAAATGAAGCTTATACTTTGCCTTAGGTTGCAAACAATCACCAATCAGCTGGGTTTGTGTGTCCAGTATCAAATCAAGCAATTATATTACACAAGGTTAATACCAACATTTTGCCTAAATGAGGCTTTCTAAAGAAACAGACTATTTGTATATGATAAAGATTTTCTGTACCCTTATAGGCGTCTAAATTGATAGAGATATTAGTCTAAAATATTTCATGAAATAGGAAAAAATATAATGACCCAAATGATGTCCTAAAAGACCCCTTCCCAGAATCTAATAACAGGCAGTGTGGCAGACCCCCCAAAAACCCAATGATAGGCAGTTTACTGAACTTCCCCATCCAAGAACCTAATAACAGGCAGTGTGACACAGCCCCCCCAAGAACCTGATAATAGGCAGTGTGCAGAAACCCCTCAAGAACGAAATAATGGGCACTGTGCAGAACCCCCACCCCCAAGAACCCCATAACAGACAGTGAACCCTTTCCAGAACCCCATAACAGGCATGTTGCTGCCCCCCCATGAATATCATATTAGTATGGCAGAACCCACCCAAAGCCTGCTGTATCAAGTGGGTAGAGGCCCGTATGTACCTAGGTGTTGGGGTGAAATGCAAACTTGTGACGGAGGGGGGTTGAATGTGTGTGGGGGGTAGGAAGGGATTGGAACACCTGGGGGGAGGAGACAAGAAGGGATTGAAACGTGTGTGGGGGGGAAAACAGTCCATGTGTATGTGGTGTGAACAGGCAATAACAGGACACAGAGGCAAGTGACAAGGGCTGTTGGAGGAACTTGGACCCTTGGGAGACATACTAAGGCATGGGCCACTGGGACAAGGTCAGGAGACTTGGCTTGAGAATGGGACATGAAAGTGTGGTTGATACATAATGGGGGACTGAGACAAGGAAGAGTGGGCAAGAGACAATGAGGGTTATCAGAATATTAAAGCAAGAATTAAAAGAAAAAAAGTGGACAATACCAAAATAAAAGCCGGGGCAGGGGCTGAATAGGGTAATCAGAGGTCTAGAGAATTACTCATGACTGATCTAGGCTCACTCACTAATGTGATTAGTACATAATAGATATATAGTAGGTATAGGGGTTCCCAAATGTCTAGGAATTCTTTATGGATCATTTTTCATTGATAAACCCAAAGATTCATGATTTTGTCTCCACCAGGAAAACAAGCTGGCCTTTGCAAGTATTTGGTTTGCCTGATAGCAGTAAAAATAAAAGAAGGCTGATTTTAGTGGTTAATTCAGAGGCCTTCTTAAAGCACTACCGAAGGGGCCCTGTGCAGGGATCTCCTAAAAAACTATATAATCTGGTAGACTTGCAACCAACAATGACTAAAGGACAAGACCACTAAATAAGAATGGCATTGCCCTCAGAAGCACACTTTCTAAAAAAGTGTCTGGGTAGATAGGAAACATTCCATTGATGCTGTTTGGCACCAGGGACCAGCCAAGCAAGATTTGTAGGCCGCTTCCATTGCTCAAACATTGACTGAACATTGAACTCATCTTCAAATGTGGGCCCAATTTTCATAAAGTTTTAGTTGAAAATGCAAGTATTTTCAAGGATGTATTGTACCTATGGTTTCTTGCATTTGTGGGATGGTTTAACCATTTTAAATATATGTTTTATGTTAATGCAATTGGTTTATTTTGAGAATAGGATAAACAAAAAGCAAATAAAAATGTTTAATGCTTTGTAAAATGCATTAGACAAAAAAACCTTTAATGGGCTAAACAAGATGGCCAGATGGACCTACAGGTATAAATTTTCCAGCTTAAGTGCAAGGTTGTTTAAATAGTTTATGTCTTACTTTTTACCCAAGACAGTGGTAGAGCATCTTGGCTTTACAATTAAAACTGCCATAACGCATTAAGGGATGTAAAATTTGGACAGCGCATTAATACATTAAAAAACAATGATAATAATAGCAATAAATCACAAAGCGTATTGTCCTTTCAAACATTATTCTAGTAATAGATCTGTTTCTGCAAAGAATCTGCTTAAGTCATCTCAAGTCATTATCCCAATGTTATAACAATAGCAAGTAACTTTAATAGATATACTAATTTCTTCCCTAGTTTTCCTTTTTTCTAATTTTCAACAATCCATTGCTTTTGTGTACAGCATTATTCATTCCAGAAGTACAAAATTTGTTACTGACATTTAGCACTAGCCTAGGGGAAGGGATGCTAGTTAGCAACTTAACCTGCAAAAAACAACTGGAAATGACAATTTTCTGCTACTAAAGCAGATAAGTAACAATTAACAGGTATCCTTATATTTAAGACTGTCCTCTCCTTAGGTCGGGCTACCATTTTTCAGGGCCCTAAATCTTCCTTGCAGTCTATTTTTTAATAGTTTCAAGTAAATGACTATCCAGAGGATAATTAGCCAGTGTGCTGTCGTATCGTGTCAGGTCACAGCTGGATTTAGTCAGCATTAACCTTTGGGGAGAATTGGAATATCAGTATCATTTAAAATTAAAGATGCGTAAGCAGGCATTTCTAGAGATGTGAGAAAAGTAATTGTCTGTAAATTGTTTGACCTTGAGATTTAATTGCATGCACAACACACGTTCCGCCAAGAACCCTGGACTGTCTTCTTTCTCTCATTTCCAAGTGCCAACTCAGCTGCAGAACCTATTAAGCTACCTGTGGATTTTTTCAGTGAAATATTAAAGATTGTACTTGATAAAAACAAAATGCTTTAGAGGGAAGATCCCTCTGGTGAAATAAGGCTCCTTTGAAATAGACTGACTTGTAGAATTTGAGTCGTGTAAAATGAAAACCCTATATTCAAAAAAATAATAATAATAATTGGTGCCGAAGCTTCCCTTTTTCTTCTATAGTTAACATGTTTGCATATTTTGCCTCATTCCTTTTTTTCCCTAATGAGACAGCTTATGCTTTCAAAGTCCCCCTGAAGCTAAGCGTATCTCTTAGCCGCCTGCGCTCTTAATAATGAAACTTCATAATTCCAGAAATCCGGAGTGGCCAATCAACTTTCCAGAAACAGTCTTCAGTTCTTTTTTTTTAATAAATTATTTATGTGACATCAGGACAAATGACTTGCTTGCATATATAAAAAAAGTCTAACTAATATTTTATTATTTTAGACAAAGCATATTCTGAAGGCACAGTAAGGGTCAGTATATAGTATTTAATCACATCACAGTGTTTTTATCAGTGCAGATTCCTTATCTTGGATTTTAGAATTAACTGCTAAGTATACTTACCTGAGAAACATCCTCCTCCCATTCCTCCATAATTAGCCTGTTTGACAGAATATTTAAAAATATGCACACCTGGTATTTACCATTGCTTCTGTTTACTGTTAATTTTCCAAGACCCAACACTGCAGAGATCATAAGTGGTCCTCCTGTCACCGAATCACAAGAGCAATTGTCCTGAATTAATTGGGTGACAAAAAGTGTAAATCCCAAACTCGGCTCTCTAACTCCTTGGGTAAGTAAAGGAAAGTTTTACTAAATCAGATCTTTCAGATCATCAAAAAAATGTACAGAAAAAAATGGCTCTTATGGTTATTAGCAGACAAATCAAATCAGAAAACAGTAAAATAGCTTTGACAGTGTATGTTAGGTCCACATACTATATCAATGTCTGAAAATTAGCTATATATATATATATATATATATATATATATATACTTAGTGATAATGATAATCAATCTGATAAACACTTTGTTCTGAAAAGACTAAGGAGATCAAACAGAAAATAAGAATAAGAAGAAAGAGGAGAAAGAGAAAGAGAGAAAAGCGAAAGGGAAAGAGGGGAGTGGAAAAGGGCCTGGACAGGTATAGGATCCTCCGCACAGCTTAGCGCAAGAAAAAGAGAAGGTAAGTGTCGCCACCCCCACAGGCCCATTAGACCCCGCCAAAGCCCCTACACCCCTTATGTCAGCATTGTCAGAATACTTGTGAGCCCTTCATTGACAAAGAATGTATTTTTTTTAATTTCAGTAAATGAGACCGAATGGGATTTCCTGGTTTTCACAATGACCTGTTTGGCAGCCAGTAGAAGGTAGACAAATAATGTATTTTGTTTTCTAGTCAGGCCCTCCACTCTTTGGTGTAAAAGAGTCAACCAAGTATCTCTAGCTAAGGGATGTTTTACAGGGGCCATCCGGTCTTGTTTTTTGAAAAGATAAACCATGTGTCAAAACTCAATGTTTTGCACACACAAACACACAGGTGAAGTCATTAGTGCTCAAACAGAGCTTTAGAGCCAACTATATGGAGTTCCACAATGACTTGTTGGTGGCCCTTGATCTGAAAGCTTAAACTATACCAATAGCCTGGCACAGTTGGAAAAGAAAGGTAGCAGACATTTTGGAGCTTCCTCTCCCAGAATCTCAGTCATGCTGCTGCCTGGATTCAACTAACATAACTGACAATGTACAGTAACAAGAAGCCGAGCAGCACTTCCAGTTTGCAGGCGGCCTGCAAATGTATGAGCCGCCATTCTGTTTCTGAAATTTGTTACATCAGGAGTTAGAAAAATGTAAATTAATTTTTATGTGCAGCAATCTAAATTAGCCTAGGGAGGGATGCATGTGAGAACTGTTTGTTGTGTTGGTCTGGTTTCAGTTATTTTTGACTGTTGGTCTGCTTTAACAGATTAGTTAGAAATTGAGATACTTTTTTGGGCTTTTTAAATCATTGGCTATGCACAGATGGCATACTATAGAAATACACTTAATAGATAGATAACAAAAGGCACAGCAAAAGCTGATTGAAAAAGAGTTAATGTATTCCAGGGTCCTGGTACTGACAAATTGGTAAGTCGTTTGCTGAAATGCATGTGTCAAAGAAGCTTGGTTTGTAATTGTCACTCTACTGGGTTTGGTTTGAGGTCAGTCCAAAAGTGTGTGTAGACCATTATGGTGACACTTGTGACAATGCCTTGATGCATTTAGCTTTTTCTTGAGCATCTTCAGAAGGTTAGGTGCTGGTTTAAAGTTGAGGGCAAACACAGTATTTACATACGTTTTAACTCAAAATGTGTCCATGGCTTCGAACCTGAGGGCAGCACAACAATATGTGCATTTACAGTAAGTGTCAAGTGAGGTAAAAAAAAAAAAGTGAACTAAGACCCACTTCCAAAACTGAGAAAGCATTATAATAGGGACATTTACAAGATTTTAAAGCTGAATAATTTAGATTATTGTGTCACCTTTTCCCCAATTTTCAGATGTGTATGAGCAGTGATGAGCATTAAATTGACTTGAACATAAGGTGCAATTGTGGCAATGTAATCATTATTATGATTAAAGTGCCATTGTATTCAGTGGCACTATACCAGGTACAAGTAGAGGGGTAATGCAAGTAGATACTTATAAAACAACAGTCACAACAATGCATATAAAACACACAATCTGATTATGAATCAAATGCGACAGACAAGTAAATAAATACATAAGGGTCCATTCATGGTCGTTGCACAAAAATGCTCAGGTGGGGCGCAAACAATTCTGCATGTTCCTAGGCGCATAATTCATGGCTGTGTGCGCACGCCAGGTGCATGTGCAAATTGCACCAAATGGCAAGCACATGAGAGAAGCCCATATTGCCTCTTGTTGAGCCAATTTGCACCTTCCGCAAGTAGAATCTGCTGTTTTGAAGCGCAAATGGCTCTGCCCCATGCATTTGGCCAGCTAAGCACGTAACTGCTCATGATGGTTCCCCATGTTTCTCCCCTTACCTTTAGTGTTTCCCCACAGCGATCTCCCCAGCTTCTGAGTTTACATTTTTTAGGGGGCGTTTTGGGGGGGCATATTTTATTAGGGGGCTGGTTTTGGGGGGGCATATTTTAATTTCAGTTAAGCCTTAACTTTTGTTTGCCCAATGTTTTGTCCCAGGTGTTCTCTTTAACCCTCTCTCACTCCCCTGTTTGATCTGCATATTAATGATTAATAATGTAACTATTATTTTTTTTGTTTTTGCTTTTGGACAAACTTTTATCATTTTTTTTTTAGAAAAAAAAAAAAAAAGGGTTCAATCCCTAAAAAGAACTTGCAGCTGACACTTTCATTGTTCAAAAACATGCTGGACACTGCCGGCATGTGTTTTCAGAAGGCTATTACTCATTGAAATCAGCAGTTTCCTCCACCTGTTTGCTTGGAGAAATTTACTCTTCAAATCAGCATATTTGTGCACACTTTTCTGCCCTCTAAATACCATAAATAAGGCAGCGAAGACAGTTTGGTGCGTCAAAATGACGTGAGCAGAACATTTCAGGTGCAGATTGGTGCATTGGCGAACGCTAATGTGCAAATTGTTGCAAAAAACAGTGCGCGTCCCCTTTTGACGACCATGAATCAGGCAGAAGCCAGAGCATGGGCACTGCTTTTGTGAGCTTACCATCTAAAGGATTTTTACAATTTAATAATGTCAATAGATTTACTAAAGCATTCTACAGCAATCTACTCAAAAGCCTTGTTGCTCTACTATTATATATAACTGCATTATATACAGCTGTTTTACTATAGTTTAAAGGGGAGCAACCAACTCCCTAGAGGACACTAGGGCTGGTGGTCTCCCACTTTAAGAGGCATTCCGAAATTAGTGTTTTTCTTTAAAGCAGACCTTCACTTTGAATAAGAGCCTATCTTATATGTTTCCCACACCCTGTACATGCAGATTGCTCACATTAAAAATCATCCTACCTGCATCTACTGCATGTTATGAGCCTTTAAACATTCAAGGTGGTGGCTCATGTGACATCAGGCAGCATGCAAACAGGAAGTGTCTTCTGACTGTGCTGCTCTGCAATCTGGGATTGCTGACCTTTTCCTGACCCCAGCTCTGCTCTGTCTGAGCAAAGCACAGCTATAACCCGCCCCCCTGCACTTTAGTAAGTGTGATGCTTCTGAGTCAAGATGGCGGCGCCCGTATCCTAAAATCCTGAACAGAGTTGCAGCCCAGTGGGGGAAAGAATAAAAGGTGACTAAAAACTTAAAATATATTAATTGTATATGCTGGGAAATCGTTTTTTAAGGGTTTGGGCTTTTCAATAAATCATGGCGAAGGTCCAGTTTAAGGGGGCTTTGCCAGTTTTTTTAAGATAAATTACTGTTAGTAAAAAGCGGCATTGACTTTTATTGTCTACCTATGGGATTTATCCAAAATTTAGAAATGGTGCTGAATCAACCTCTTTGTAAAACATATCATTCCCAGGCACTTAAGTCATTAGATCGCCCAGTAGCATGTTCAAATCCCAGACACAGGGTCATCATGCAGTCCAGCAATTTCTAGTCCTGCCACTCAAACCAAGGCCAGGGCTTTGGGGAATTTACTGGGAAAAGGGAGAAGTCAAGAAAGCATCCACATTGTATTGCCTGTGCAGTGGGAGATGCAGAGTATATTAGTCAAAAAGATGGGATTTTAGTCCGCTTTGAGTAATTTACCTGCTGTAAAGTGCAGGGACTGCAACCTTAGTTTGTAAGCAGACCAATCAGTCAGGGATTGTACTAGTACTAGGCAGTGTTGGTGCACTGTGGGTGCAAGGTTAGCAACAGTGGGGCTCAGTGAGGTCAGTTTCTTCCCAGAGTGCAAGAAGCACCGGGGGTCAGAGTCTTCCACAGGACAGAACTAAGATGTTAGATGTTGTTACCCCCAGTGCTCTATATGTAGAGGAGGGAGACAATGCATAGTTCTGCCCTGCAGATCCTAGGGCTCTGGCGGCCAGCATTCCCTGCAGACAGTGCGGCAACATTGCATACTGCAGCGGCACTTGTCTAACACTGATACCACGGGTGCTACAAGGTAAGTGAATACGGCTTACACCAGGCATTTTTTTCTCATAGACCCGATAGCAGCTGCCCCCTGCCTCTATGATATGTACACCCCTGCATGGGGGCTTGTTTTCTATTTGCATAAGGAATAACCTATGAAGATTAAGGCATTAAAGAGTTGGAAAAAAATCTATAAAGGCTGGTAAGATAAAACCTCTTTTGGCTGTTTCAGATGTGGAATTTGTGTTGTTGTTTTCTTCCCCCCATAACACAGATTCAAGTATAGTCATTACAATCCTGCCTATAATGGTCTTTCAAGAGTTTAGAAACTCCCTATCATATACACATACAATTATTACAACCCAACAAGTCAACAGTCTAAAAACATGCCCTTAATAGCCATTTAACCTGTGTGTGTTGCTATTTGTTCACTTTATTAAAATTGTTAGCATATTAATAAAAGGGGTATATCTTGACATTTACAATAAGGATCAAGATATAGATTTTACTAAAGTATTTAGCAACATAGAATTAGCTAACCGGGCTTGCCACGGCTTCACTGGAAAAATGGCTATATGATGCCACCTCCATCAATAGAGAGCAGCTTTCAAGCATTATACAATAAGCTGACCAATATAGTTTGAGCATGACATGAAGAATTAACTTGCATCAGACTATGGCAAAAGGAAATGGATCAGAGCTCTCTCCATATAGTTTTCGATTCTGCTTTTTTACACATGTCACAACGATTCTTTATAGCTTCTAAAAAAATAAAATAATAAGAATGATTTACTGGGGCAAGGCTGAGGTTTTCTCCTAGTTATGCCTTATTTTGGCTTTTATCCCATGTCCTTTTATTTGTTTTACCATGCCATGTCCCCTGTTTTCGGATGTTGACAGCGGGCCGAGGGCATTCTTTTAATATTTATGATGCCATTCATGACTATTTCCTGCAGCTAAGCAGCTGTTGTAATTAGGTTCCTTCTCGAGCCTGTTTGGACTAAGAATGCCAATAAGGCCCAGTACAAATGAATGACAGGGAGCCACTGAAAGAAACAAGAGCTGCAGCAGCAATGGGGGCTGGGGCTGCAGCACACATTCATTTTTCTAAGCAGTGTGAAGAAAAGCAAAACCAAGCACTGATCTGTATTTATCCAATCAACACTCAGTGCTATAACTGTGTGCTATGCATTCCCAAAACTTCATTCAGGATTGTACCCTTACTCTCAGACTTGTCGTCAACCCTACCTTTGCATGTATGACAATTAGGCAGTACCACCAAAATGACCTCAAAATTATTTTACTCCTTGTGTAAAGTCCAATACATACAAACTAAGCACTTAACACACAATACAAAACACTTCAAATAATAAATGAACAACATGAACAATAGTGTTTTTGCAAAGTATTTTTGCTTATATCCAGGGCTGTCATCTGTGTTCATGCAGCCTTAGGGACAGTTAGTGCCTGTGCCGCTTTTGGTGAGTCAGGTCATGGGCTCCAAAGTCTGCAAGTATAGAATTAACAACCCAAAAATCTAACCGCACCCAGTTAACACCCTCACCTCAAATCATTATGCAGAATGTGTATCGATCACCCAGAGAATCAAAATATTAATAAGCATAGTGAACGTTTCAACTTCATCATTGCCGCACCCCCCAGCCACTAAAATAAATATGCCCCCAGCCACTAAAATAAATACGCATGGAAACGCCCAGCACTCAGAAATCAGCTTCCCACCTTAGTTTGCATCAATCTCCAGCCCCCAAAATGAATATGCCACTGACACTACCGACACTGTCCCTGAAAGCTGATAGACTGCTCCATGGCAGCCATAGAAGAGAATGCGGTTCTCTTGTTTTACCTGTGGCAAAGCACAGCGGGGCAGCCTGGTTCACACTGGCCTGCTGCTGTTTAGTATAAAGGTCATTTGTGACCATAGATTCTCATTAACCTTTCTAGCTTCCATCTCTTCCTGTTACAGCGTCTCATCCTATGCTCCCTCTGACTTGTAGCATGCTCCGCTGCAGATTCTGCATTTGATCCTTGCACCACTGATGAGGGGAGCTACACAGCTGTTATTTTATTTTAATCCTGCACCCCTACCACAGGCCATACTAGGCCCAGGACTAGTGTTGCCTATTGGCAAATCCAGCCCTGCTCTCCTCCTTTTTTGGGTTTTGAAGTTTTACTTTACTCGTGAAAAAACAAAATTGTGATTAGAGGGTGGATACAAGTAATCAGTTTATTTTTCACCAACTAGATTACATACAAGGAAATTGCCTTGACATCAGATGCTGCTAGCATTTGCACAAAGGGTGGGGGTATAAACAGGGGGGTTACATAGTTAAATTGCATAGATACAATTGGAGCGGTAACTCTCAACGATTAAACAATTAAGCAGCTTTATGGCACGTGGGAGGAATGGATCACAGGCTATGCTTTTGGCCCATTTCAAGAGAAAGGGTAAGGGTGAGTCAATCATTTTGCTGACGAATCTCACAATCCTTTGCCTATTATGAACGTGCATAGGACAGACTGAATTTTAGATGAGTGGAACTTCCTGAGAGTTTCTTTTGATAGACCCAGTTTTTTCATCTGATAGAGCAACAATCCTTTGCATTTTTGTCCTAAAATTGACCGAATGTTTATCCCAGCTAAAAGTGTTGGTTACAGTGATGCCCAAAAACTGTTTTCCTTGACGCACTTTGCTTCCTCACCATTGATGTGGATTGGGAGAGTAGCTGGTGGGTTCTTCCTGAAGTCTAATGTAAGCCCCTTCATTTTTGTAGAACAGCATATGATTGCTACTCTGATTGCTACTATGATGGCTAGCAATTATACCATGCAGACTGTAATGACTTAAGACAGGAGGAGACGCAGTGCATTCCTTTATTCCTGTGAAGTTTCTTGATCCACCCTTTCCTTGTGTTTTCTAAATAGACAGCATCAGAGGTGACAAAAATAAGGCCAGGTCTTTATCAGCCCTTAGCCAGCCCCAGACTAGCCTGCAACATCTCCCTAATGTGCCTCCTGGTCAGTCAGCTAATGCATTCCAAGGCTGAGGATACATTATTGCTGGGACAGATCGTGGGTGGAGTGGATATGAATATATTATAATTGTATTTAATCTTTAGTAATTAAGGGATTGATAATATGGCAGGGATATGGCCCCCACAGGCATATTGCTGAAGCTATAATATTGGGAGCAGAACATAAGCTGGGGTTTCTTGGCTGGGCTGGGATGAAGGTGTTAAAAGTGGAAGCCCAGCTGGTCCCAAATTATGGTAGCCCACCAAGAAATCGCCCAGGGCCATTATGTGAGCAGGGCCATAAAAAAAAGATACATACAACATGTCTTTGAGTGTAAACTGGCCCTACAGTATAAGGCATGTTTGTATTTTGCAGAAAATTGGGTAGGTGGCTAGGGTTAAGCGGACCCAGCTCCCAAAGTTTGGGTTCATGCCAAACCTTGCGAGTTCGGGTCCCCGAACATGAACACAGATTTCATTTTGAAATCCGTGTTCAGGTTCGAACCAGAACACGGATTTCAAAATGAAATAGTTGTGCACGTTTGGCCCAAACCCAGGAAGAAGGCTTTTTCTTGCTCTAGCAACCACAGTGATGTCCATTATGGGCATGGCTGTTATTGGCCAGACAGGACACATGGCGGGACACATCACATGTCAAACTGGGTCCACTGTTTAACCCTTTCGCTGCCAGCCTACCTGGAGTTTTTGTCACCCTTGGTGCCAGACCATTTTGCACTATTTTGCACTCCCCATGTTCAAATGTGATTTTTGAAGGGATTTCCAGGGATTTCCCAGGAAAATGATATATTGTTTTTTTCTGGGGTCTGGGCTTTAACATGAAATGTCTTGTTTGTAATTTTTTAGGTGTATTCTCAATACTTTTGGGTGAAATATGTGCAAAAAAAGCTGAAGCTGAAGAGGCTGGGGGGGGCGATCGGAGCCCCCCCCCCAGTGAAGAGGAGACCCAGAGGGAGGCAGCGCGACTGCAGGTAAGTAAATGTCATTTTTATTTATTTTCTTTTATTTTTTATTTATTTATTTATTTTTTCACAGTTAGCAGCTGCTGCTGCCAAATGGGGGGGGGGGGGCTATTCTGGGGGCTCTCCTGGAGCCATCCGACCCCCCACAGGGGATCGGATGGCACCAAATTAAAGAGGAGATCTGGCCGGATCCAACGAGGGGTTAGGTGAGTATTTTTGATTTTTATTTTTTTTACTAGCAGGGGGGAAATTCAAGCATGTAGATTCTACGTGCTTTCCACTTAAGTGGAGTGGAAGCAAGCACGTAGAAACTACGTGCTTGGCACTGAAAGGGTTAATAACAAATGTTAGTGGAATGTCCACTTGTTCAGGCCACTTAAGTGCCATTGCTGTTTAATTACATGTATTTGTGGAGAAACCACAAAACCACAGGGGTTCAGGGCCCTTGGGGTCACTGCTGTTTAATAACACGTGTTAGTGAAGTGTCAACCTGCCCAGGCCACTTGGGAACCACTGCTCTTTAATAACAATTATTTGTGGAGTATCCACCTGTACAGGCCACTCAAGGGTCACTACTCTTTAATGACAAGTATTAGTGGAGTGTCCACTTGTTCAGGCTACTTGGGGTCACTGCTGTTTAATTACAAGTTTTAGTGGAGTGTCCACTTGTTCATGCCTCTTGGGGGGTCGCTGCTTTTTAAAATAAGTATTAGTGGAGTATCCACTTGTTCAGGCCACTTGAGGGTCACTGCTGTTTAATAACAAGTGTTATATTAATAAGCATAGTGAACGTTTCAACTTCTTCATTGCCGCACCCCACAGCCACTGAAATAAATATGCAGTGTATGTGCATGGAAACGCCCAGCACTCAGAAATAAGCTTCCCACCTTAGTTAGCATCAATCTCCAGCCCCCAAAATGAATATGCCACTGACACTACCACCGACACTGTCCCTGAAAGCTGATAGGCTGCTCCATGGCAGCCATAGAAGAGAATGCGGTTCTCTTGTTTTACCTGTGGCAAAGCACAGCGGGGCAGCCTGGTTCACACTGGCTTGCTGCTGTTTAGTATAAAGGTCATTTGTGACCATAGATTCTCATTAACCTTTCTAGCTTCCAGCTCTTCCTGTTACAGCTTGGAGTGTTCACTTGTTCAGGCCACTTGGGGTCACTGTTTTTTAAGAACAAGTATTAGAGGAGTATCCACTTGTCCGTTGGGGGTCACTGCTGTTTAATAACAAGTGTTAGTGGAGTGTCCACTTGTTCAGGCCACTTGTTCAAGCAAGTGTGTAGTCCACTGGTTCAAGCCACGTGAGGCTCTTTTTTGTTTAATAACATATAGTAATTGAGTGTCCACTTGCTTGGGCCACTTGGGGGCCACTGCTCTTTAATAACATGCATTAGTGGAGTATCCACTTGTTCAGGCCATTTAAGGGTCTGCTGCAAAGGCTGAATGGAAGCTAGCAGGGATCAGTGGATGGAAGAGGATGCCAGGGGTGATGACGATATCCTAGACCCAACATGGACTGAAGGCCATCAGAGTTCAGAGGAAGAGGTGGTGGTCGCACAGCTCCAGGCAGCAAACTTTAGCAGTAAGTGGGCCAAACTCGATGAACCCAAACTTCACCAGGTCTGTTCGTCCCTGTAGCTGTCATTTTTACTTATGGGCAGTCACCTTTATCAGGGTGCACAACTGCGCAGGCCTTTGTAAATGTATGGCACTTGCAAGCACCGTGTTATAGTGTAGAAGGGATGCAGCTGCCAATGCTCAGACGGGCTTTAGACAATTTTACATCAGCGCAGTCGAGCACGCTGATTGGACGAGTGGCCTCACATGAGCCATAGGACCGGGGAAAAGTGAGTTTTACTGGGCGACCTGGGGAGTTTCACACAGCAGGAAATCCTAGATATAAGAGGCTACATCTGTAACAGAAAGGCCACAAGATATCCAGAGCAGCTCGCGAGGGCAGGGAGGGGGAGCACAGCACAGGCACTGAATGTGGTTAAGCCCCCCAATATCCTAGCTGCTTTTGATTGACATCGGAGGGCCTGTGTCTTTACTGTGAGATAGCAAAAGCAGCAGGATGTTGGTGATCCGAAAGATGCCGACTTCCAATAGGTATGCAATGTCGGGTTGGGGGTCTAATAGGACCTGCTTGTTTAGAGGTCAGTTGTTACTTTTCAACCTGTGAAAAATATTAAATTGATTCAGCACTGTTTTTACATTTTTGTTTGTATATCCTTTTTTTAACTTCTCAGCAAATTCCTGAAAGTTTTTTTTAATGAAAAAAGTCATGCCGGCAATTAGCGACATCATTTTTTTTGTTTGTTTTACAGTTTAACAATTTTTAAATTTAAAAAGCATGCCCCCTACAGGTTGAAAACCCCATGCACCAGGAATAGCCCAGGGCTCAAGAGCCAGACAGCCAGCCAGATTAGGTGACTGCTACCTATGACCTTTGTCACAGACCATGTCAATGGGCAATGTGCTCTTCTGGACCCCCTTGACTACAGAATGCAGGTAATCACATGTCGGGCAGGTGGCTTGTGAGACCTATAATTTTTGAACTGGTAAAGTGGTCCCTTGGGCCCCTTACTGGTTTACAAGTAGCAAAAATAAACACACCACACAAAAATTATTGTATTAAATTAATCTAACAGTAATCACCTATCTGCATCGCCATTCTTCTACCTTGGTATCCCACCAAGGGTAATGGGAGGAAAGCTTTTATACTACACAGACAGGGCCTTTGCAGAATCCCCCTTTATGATGCTCTGTATCAATGAAGGAAAGGGGAATGAAGGAGATTCACAGGGAAGTCCCCTCTATGCCCCTCATGCGTTCTTCTGCCTTGGTATGCCCCCAAGGGTAATGGGAGGAGAGCTTTTATACTACACAGACAGGGCCTTTGCAGAACCTCCCTTATATGACCTTCTTGTATCAATGAAGGAAAGGCGAATGGAGGGGATTCACTGGGAAGTCCCCTCTATGCCCCTAATGCGTTCTTCTGCCTTGGTATCCCGCCAAGTGTAATGGGAGGAGAGCTTTTATACTACACAGACAGGGCCTTTGCAGAATCTCCCTTATATGACCTTCTTGTATCAATGAAGGAAAGGCAAATGGAGGGGATTCACTAGGGAAGTCCCCTCTATGCCCCTCATGCGTTCTTCTGCCTTGGTATCCCGCCAAGGGTAATGGGAGGAGAGCTTTTATACTACACAAACAGGGCCTTTGCAGAATCTCCCTTATATGACCTTCTTGTATCAATGAAGGAAAGGCGAATGGAGGGGATTCACTGGGAAATCCCCTCTGTGCCCCTCATGGTGGCTCTGCATGCTCACCACCACGGCAGGCTGTCAACTGGTGCAAGCAGGGCTGATAGAGATGGGATTGGGTGCTGCATAAATGATGTGAGAACTCGAGTGCGCTCCCGATTGCTGTACCACCAAGTGCCATCCCCGCTCTGTCAGCCTAATGGTAAATGGCAAGGGGGCTCATACGGAGTAAAGTGAAAAAGATTGTGTATCCTTTTAATTCTTCATGTATTGTGTATATGTCCAGCATAATGGTCATAAGTATGTGTCATAAATCTGCACATGTGCAAAGAGATAACATTTCCACTAGTAATCTATATACATGCATTTTCTCATACAAACGCACTCTGTACTTTACAAAATAAGTGGCTTACATTACTACTACAGCAGAGTGTTTGTCAATAAAATGTTCCTCTAATATAAAAAATAAATGAATACAAAATAAGTCTGGATAAAATGTTATGAAATAGGCAAGGGTCTAACACAATACAAAAGTCACCTATGTAAGCAGAAAACACAGCAAAATTCTAATGTATTGCATATGTTAGATTTCAAATGCTCCCTCTATAATCTGATAAACTTTGATATCTCTAAATGAATATAGAATTTTCATTTCTCCGAGCACAAAAGAATGCCGAGGTAAACTGATTTCTTGAAATGAAAATCACAGATATAAAGGGTGCCAATAATAAAGCAGGTTTAAATATGTGCTGACCTTTGAAAAGAACTGCAGTGTTGTTGTTTGGCCAGGGATCCTGCCTGTTTTGTTGTCACCATCAATTTGCCGGCTTAAAAAGGTGTCGCTTTTGGAGCTGCTCTGCCTCCTGGTGGAGACTACGAGATATTGATAAATGCAATATTCAAATCAGGAGCTCTACAAAACAATGATTTATGAATGTCTTTTGTTTTAAGAAAAAAAACTAAAGTCTTACACATTCTGTATTTTCTATTTAATGTAGTGAAAATAGTTCAAATGCCTATTAAAACACCAAAAGTATCCAG
The DNA here is from genome assembly GCA_027917425.1 of Gastrophryne carolinensis. Lineage (NCBI taxonomy): Eukaryota > Metazoa > Chordata > Amphibia > Anura > Microhylidae > Gastrophryne > Gastrophryne carolinensis. The sequence goes on along the minus strand of CM051237.1, from coordinate 248,500,364 downwards.
TTTTACTAAGATTTTCTTAGAAAAAAATATTTTCTGTTGAGTACTACAAATAAAAAAACATTTTTGTTCCTTGCTGTAGATAATAAACAAAGCAGCCAATAAGCTTTAAGTAATTGAGTATTGTTGCTGATTGGTTACCTGCATTATAGGAAGGTCATGCAGATCATTGTAAGATTTGGAATGACTTGCAAATGATGTTAGGAATCAACAATCCAAGCTTAGGAAATGTTCCCCCTGAGGAAGCAGTCAGGTGAACTACAATACACATTGAGGCACCCTGCACCCCACAATCCTTGCAAGCACTGCTGTTTATACAAATATACACTTGCTGATTTATCTATGCTTTTGTTGTTCTTACTCCCCCCCATACACTTAAAGTGGACCAAAACCCTCTTGGTTTGCCCCCTCGAATCTAAAAGGGCCGGCCGCAAGACTGCCCACATGGCATCCTATAGCAGTATGCTTCTCTGTGTGAAACTCCCAGGGTCACCGCAGACCCCGGTTCCCTCTAGCTGTGCATGGCCAGCCTATCTGGATGGACAGGGTGTGGGAATGAGTGGGCCCAACGTGAAAGCCGAGGATGCAGCCAGCCGGCGTTTGCACGTCACCCTGGCCCTTTTGAGATCAGGCAATCTGCAATTTCAAAGGTGCTGGGTGGGTGTGGGCTCGGTGATGGAAACCCCCCTTGTTTTTAACCGGGCCACCGCTGAGCCAACAGCATTGCCCGGCTGCTCCGTTGGGAGGGGCCCAACTGTATGAGTGGAGCACCCAGAAATAGGAACACGAAAAGAACACAAAAATGTCACATCCTAGATGTCAATGAATTAAATATTCCAGTTGCAAATCTTTACATAGTAGAATGCGTTGAGAGCAATAAAACATAAAAATGATCACTGTAAATCCAAATTAATATTTCATGCAGGTCTGGATTTGGAATTATACTCAAAATCTTAGTGAAAAATCAACTTCAGTCGAAATGCCAAATTTCAGTCGAAAGTCAAAATTGAGACTGAGTAATGTGTGTGGCCTCCATGTGTCTGTATGACCTCCCTACAATGCCTGGACATGCTCCTGATGAGGCAGCGGATGTCCTCCTAAGGGATTTCCTCCCAGACCTGGATTAAAGCGTCAGTCAACTCCTGGACAGTCTGCGGTGCAACATGGCATTGGTGGATGGAACAAGACATGTCCCAGTTGTGCTTGATTGAATTCAGGTCCAAGCATGGACAGGCCAGTCCATAGCATCAATGCCTTCATCATGTAGGAACTGCAGACACACTTCAGCCATGAGGCCTAGCATTGTTGTGTCCACTGCACCTGCATATGGTCTCACAATGGGTCTGAGGATCTCATCCTGCTACCTAATGGCAGTCAGGATACCTCAGGCTACCACATAGACCCTCCAAAAAATGCCTCCCCACACCATTACTGACCCACTGGCAAGAAAGTTGAAAGCAGCAGTACATTTTCCAAGGCATCTTTAGACTCTGTCAAACATGCTTACTGTGAACCTCCTCAATCTTGGTGTTCTCTGGGCTGTAAGCACACCACCAGCTTATAGACATCATACACATCTGGTGTATTGACCTGTCTCCTGGTATTTGCTCCATGCTCTGGACACTGTGCTGACAAACACAGCTAACCTTCTTGCCACAACTCGCACTGATGTGCCATCCTGGATGAGCAGTACTACCTAAGCAAACCCTGTATGTTGTAGACACAGCCTTATGCTAGCTACCTCTAGGGGTGAGAGCAATGACAAAATGCAAAAGTCACCAAAACAGCCAAAAAGGATGAGAACAGAGAAATGGTCTGTTGTCACCACCTGCGGAGCCACTCCTTTATAGGTGTTATTTTGCTCTTTGCCTATCATTTTATCTGTTGTCTGGTCCATTTGTACAACAACAGGATAAATTGTGCCACAATCATTGTTGTTTCATAACTGGACAGGTTGTTTTCAATGAAGTGTGACTGACTTGTAGTTTAATTGTGTTGTTTAATTGCTCACTTTATTTTTTTCAGTGGAACATTCATTTAGGAACAATGCCAAAGTGCCTATCATTTCTACCTGTTGGCGGTGTTGCTTTAGTGGATGTTTTTGATTGATTTAGATGTGTTTTAGGGTGTAAGTATATTATTGGGTGGATTCAGCACAAGGTGAGAAAACTTTCATTGTCTACCTTGATGACCGGTTGCTGAATCACTCCCAAGGTAGACAAAGAAAGTGCATGTCAGTTCTCTCCTAAAAAGCTGTAATGAGTTATCTCACCTGGTGCTGAATAGACTCTTTTATGTCATAACTTTCCCAAATGTATGGGCCAAACCAAATTAACAAGGGTCATAAGAAAGGGGCACAACTCCACAAATACCATAAAATAATATTTTATTAAATGTTACACTATAGCAAAAATAAAGACACACATGCAACACAAAGACTGTTAAAATCAATTAATCCACTATTCCTGTGATGCTAAAATACTTAGCAATCCATATCATAGAAGACCACAAGGTATCAAAAAGTACAAATAGAAATCAGTATTAAATAGCTCCACAAATAGCCCAAAAATATATATATATATTTTTTATATATTTCTAATTACTCAAGTGGGTGTTCAATTACTCCACTTAGTGCAAAAAATATAAGTATAAAAAAGTAATCACTACAAATATTTCATCAAGACTATAAACCTGTGCAATCAATCAAATCTAAAGTGCAAATGCTAGATAAGAAGGCTATATTCACCAAGTAAAGCAGGGGATGAGACCCCCAATGTAAACCCAATACACAAAAGTGCTGTTAGTGCAGAGGGCCGTTTAAGGGAGCTGAGGTAGTAAGCAATCACTGGAAAGAAAAAGTAAAGATCATACTGTCCTTGTGGTCAAACGTGACTAATTATCAGGCAGTGGATTAAAGGCAGGAGACCCCACGCGTTCCACCGATCCGCTACGGCTTCTCCATAAAAAGAACATCCTATGACTTGAGGCTTGTTTTGTAGTAAAATCATATACAAACATTACAGATAAGTATGAGGTCTGCAAAAAAAAATTACTGGAAAACTGACAGCTGGAATTAAAAACAGTAGGCAGCTACTATACTGTCTTTGGGAACCCCCTGTGTCAGCCTTTCTGTTTCATGCTTCATAGGTATCACGAAGGTGCCTCACAACTTCTTTCAGCTTCCTTTCATGCTCTGGGACAACTCTAGCCAACTGAGAGATCCACATGATTCAAAGTAACTCTGGTAACCCTATTTAATTCAGGTCTACATGAATTAATCCTGTGGTTTATTGAATGGCACACAAAAAAACCATAACAGGGCTCAGAAAGTGCTCATTTTTATTCCTCCAGGACCTTGGAAAAAAGTGGTCAAACACTCTAAATGTCCTATGTGTTTCATTCTCTAATAAAATTACTTCTAATATAATTACACTTTTGTAAGCCTATTTCAATGTCAGATTTAGTTTGGTAGTGCATGAACATTAAAGAGACTTCAGGACATGCTGCAGCAGCCAGTGCCTCCAGCTAGAAGAGGTGGCAAAAGCACCAACGTGTGCTGCAGTTTACAATACCTTACCAGAATATGACACAAGTGGAATAGGTAAGTATCTCCTCATTGTGGGGGTGGAAAGTCAGTCAATGACTCCTCTCTTTAAAAAACAGGGTTTATCAGCACCAGATGGATAGAATTAAAAATATTTGGCGGTGAGACAATATGTCTATATACAGCGAGGGGGTTGTGGGCCGCCGGCGCAGCTGCTATAGCACAGGTTGGGGGGGCATCCAGAATGCTGAAGCCCCAAACATAACCCCCTAGGATGCCCATAATATTTACCTTATCCTTACTCTCCTGCCGAGAAGTCTGTGCCGCACACATGGGCTGTGACAGCATCACAGTTGTCTGTGATCGGCAGCTGGCCACTGCCCATGTAAATGCCGGGCGGCCAATCTCGGCCGGGGAGCGAGGATAAGGTAAAGATTACTGACATCCTAGGGGGTTATGTATGGGGGGGTTTCAGTATTTTGGATTCTCCCCCAGCTTGTACTATATCGGCGGTGCTGGCAGCCACAAACACCCTCGCTGCAAAGGGTATTGGTCCACTTCCATTCTTAAGTCTCCTATTTGATGAGCTGCAGCTTCCACACATGTGTAGCTATTAACTGTGCCCCAATGAATTCAGCTCTCCTATAAAAAAGTGAGTATCTCTCTAATGAAGGGCTTACTAATGGCCTAAGGGGGTGGTTTAGGCTAGTTTAGTGCCCCTGTGAACCAGGACCCACCCTGTCTCATCATTTGAAAAGAGGATATAGCTATAGGTATGCTTTAATATGGAAGTCTTTTTTTTTTTATATGGAAGTGAAACTTTTTATTTAAACGTCCAAAATGATGGAGGGATTTACTTGAGGCCCCACACCTCCTGTTTAAAGGATTTCAAGGCAGTTGTTTTCTGCCAGTCTGCGTCTCAGATGAGTGTTGTTGGTAATTTCTTATCGCTTGTTCTAAGCAATGCATTACAATTTTCTCGCTAGTCTGTGATTATGACATGTAGCCTGTTAAAGGGGAATTTACCTTTGCTTGGACATGTATGTCTCTTTCTCACTGTACTAACTTTTTGCCACTTTGCAGTAACAATAGGGTTGATTCAGCACCTTTTTGTTTTACTCATAATTTTTGAGACAAAATGCTTTTTTTCTTGACTACTTTTCTCGGTGCTTTCTCTAGCTAAATATGGTGCTGAATTACAGGAAAAAAAATCATGCGAAAAATTATTTTAAAAAAATATGGTGATAAATCATCCCTTCTATCGCTTTCAAAGCAAACAAAAGCAAATTCAGGATGTAGCTACCACCTTGCACATGGAAATGGTGTGTCTCACGCAGGGTGATACAGGGGAGGTAGAGGTTCTCGCAAGAGATGATCATCCTAGAAAAATTGCTGGAGGTGGCTATAAAGAATGCGAACATCAGCAATGACAGCTTTATACAGCAGCACAGGAGGATGAATCCACTATACAAGAGGTAAGGAAACAATGCTTGGTTTTATCTTAACCTCGATAAACAGTTTATATATACTAGATCTGAGAGCTGTCTAGATCTGTGTTCTTGCTTTTCAGTCAGCACCTTTAAACATATTTTTTCAATAAAACCCCTAATGAGAGAAATAGGGGGCTGGAAAACAGTAACAACAATTTACAGAAGATTGTTACAGCAAATAATTGACAAATTTGACAGGTAAACAGAAACCAGAATTTCCTAATTAGGGGATTTGACTTGAGCAGGGATGCTTTTTACACTATGGGGTTTATTTATCAAGGGCTAGCGCCAGGTAGTGTCTGACGAGCGCCAGGTACCGCCAGCTAACGGCGGCTACCGACTCAAGTACGCCCGGCGGCGGTCACAATGACGCATTTATCACGCTAAATGAGGCTAGCGCCGGCGAGAGCGTCAGCTAGCGTGGGATTCATCATGTAGCCGACTGCAACGAACAGCGCCGCTGCTAATCCCATCACAGCGCCAGGTATGACCTCTCGCTACCTGGCGCTCTCCAATGCATTTCAATGGAGCAATCTTTAAATAGTCATAAATTTTTTTTAAACTGTCAAAAATTCTGTGACCACTACGGCAATGTAAGATATTTTTTTTAAGGTAAAAAAAAAAAAAAAAAAAAATTTTGTGCAGAATTGATATTACAGGTCTGATATTAATGTATTCATATTACAAAATGTTTAGAAAAACTTGTTTAATTTTTAAAACAAAAAATATGGTTGTTTGGGGGTTAAAAACTACTTTTAAGCCATCGCCGCCAGCGCTCTGGGGTTTAAACAAGCATTTCACAGCGTGAGAATTTTTTGAGCGTGATTTGTTAATGAATATGCTGGGAGCCGTTCGCTCTGGTCATTCGCTGTCAGGCGCTCCCATACAGCGCAGAACCTGTCAAACAGCGACTCCTAACCCCGTATTCAACATTAACGCACACCGACTGAGTCGCTGTCAACAAGCGAACAACGGCCAAGCACAGCGAATACTAGCGGGCGCTGTGAAAATCACGCTACTGGCGCTCATCTGTCGCTACCTGGCGCTATTAATGAATCGGCCTCCCCGTTATGCTGGCTCCACACCAATTGGAGGCTTGCATTTAAGAACAATGACTAAAGTAATAAATGTCTACAGTGATCTGTTAACACTCATACCCTAATTTTAATAAATGTGCTTTTTATAAATAAGTGAAATCAGCATAACATTACTCCATTAACAAGGTGATAAAAACATTGTGACTTGGTGCCCTAAAAGAGTAAATGTGTTAAAACACTTTACATGACAATTACAGTCAAGCTGCATGATATAATGGATTTACATTTTAGAATATAAACCAAAAATAAGTTTTAGTTGCACAAATCTGTCTACTAATACCAAGCAGCTGTCCCCAGTGTCACTAATATGTTAGATTTGTACTGGTGTTTCATTGTGTAGAGCAGATATAGCGAGACAAAGGATCATCTGATCTGAAACACATCACTATCAAGCTCCAGCTCCCGCATGACATCAGTGTAATGGATTGTTAACTTTATTTAGTAAAGGCTATGGCCTTGATTCAGAAAGAGTTTTTAAAAAATCTCTTGGTATTAAAAAAAAATCACTTTAGAATGTAATGGGCAAAAAAAGAATTAGAATTTTACTGTTCTAGGAAGACAATATAGATCAATGGTACTTATTACTAACTAAGAAAAGGAGTGAACTTATTATACTAGTAAAAAGTGCCATGTACTTGCATTGTCTTCCTAGCTGTCGATTTAACATTCTCAGGCTTTTTTTCACAGGATTTTTTACTACCAATAGAATTTTTTTCAGCTCTTACTGAATCAAGCCTAAGTTTGAAATTTGGACATGTGTTGGAACCTTCTATATCTACTTTCTTTGGAGGCATAGCAGGGGTCTTTTCCAGGCACCACCACCAACCCAGGGACATTCCTACAGGATCTGACATTACAAATAGGGATGAGCGAATCGATCCGGACGAACCCGGATTCGTTCCGATTTTCATGGAAAATTAGATTCTGAACTAATCCGAATTTCCCTGCGATTCGATCGATCGAAGTTTTCCTTTAAACTTCATTTATTTCAATTGCAGGCATTCTAAAATGGTGGATGAACATGTCCAGACATACCCCCTGGGGCAAGGTATCATGGGTAAGTCACATGCAGCCTATCAGCAGCCAGGAAGCCCGGTGACGTCACCGTGCTATATAAAGCGGCGGCCGTCTTGCTTGTGCGCATTTCAGCCTTGCATTGTGGCCAGAGCACAGCTAGTTAGAGACAGGGACAGAGAGTTAGAGATAGGTAGGGAGAGTCAGAGAGGCAGACAGAGAGGTAGACAGAGCCAGGGAAAGATAGGGAAAAACCGGAACCATCCAGCCAGGGACAGCTTAGAAGTGACAGTGACATTTTTTTTTTTTCATTAGCCAGATCAGTTTTCAATTCGATTTCAGTTCTTTGTAAATCTGCCTTGCCACTGTGCATGCCATCTATGCAGTGGCTTTTTTAACCCTATCTGTTACACACAAGCATTTATCATAATATATAACTGGATTAGTTTAAATATTTTTTGGTCTGCCCACACCAGCCCACCTGGGTATCCCAAACCTGCACTTAGCAGCCAATCTGTTATACTAAATACACTTGTTGATCCTTCCTCAGCTTAATCAAAGTATTGTATTTTGAATTGGTTTTTGGTCTGCCTTTAACAAAAAAAACACCAGGCCGCAGGGCATCCCAAACCTGCGTTAGGCAACCTATCTGTTATACTAAATACGCTTGTTGATCCTTCCTCAGCTGAATCAAAGTATTGCATTTTGAATTGGTTTTTGGTCTGCCTTTAACAAAATAAACACCAGGCTGCAGGGCATCCCAAACCTGCACTTGGCAGCCTATCTGTTATACTAAATACGCTTGTTGATCCTTCCTCAGCTTAATCAAAGTATTGCATTTTGAATTGGTTTTTGGTCTGCCTTTAACAAAAAAAACACCAGGCCGCAGGGCATCCCAAACCTGCACTTGGCAGCCTGTTATACTAAATACGCATGTTGATCCTTCCTCAGCTTAATCAAAGTATTGCATTTTGAATTGGTTTTTGGTCTGCCTTTAACAAAATAAACACCAGGCCGCAGGGCATCCCAAACCTGCACTTGGCAGCCTATCTGTTATACTAAATACGCTTGTTGATCCTTCCTCAGCTTAATCAAAGTATTGCATTTTGAATTGGTTTTTGGTCTGCCTTTAACAAAAAAAACACCAGGCCGCAGGGCATCCCAAACCTGCATTAGGCAGCCTATCTGTTATACTAAATACGCTTGTTGATCCTTCCTCAGCTGAATCAAAGTATTGCATTTTGAATTGGTTTTTGGTCTGCCTTTAACAAAAAAAACACCAGGCTGCAGGGCATCCCAAACCTGCACTTGGCAGCCTGTTATACTAAATACGCTTGTTGATCCTTCCTCAGCTTAATCAAAGTATTGCATTTTGAAATGGTTTTTGTCCTGCAGTCAAAACACCAGCCCACATGGGCATCCCAAACCAGCACGTCACCCTATCTTTTATACTAAATAAGCTTGTTCAGCCTCAGCTTTATTAAGCTATTGCATTTTGAATTGGTTTTTGTTCTGCTGTCAAAACACTAGCCCACATGGGCATCCCAAACCAGCACATGTCACCCTATCTGTTATACTAAATAAGCTTTTACAGGCCCTTTTTTTTATTTATTTTTTTTTTTTATATAGAGCTGTAATAGATTATATAGGTAAATTCGCCATTTTTCACCATTATATAGAGAAGCCCACTGTGTAAATCTCAGGAGCAATAGTTTATAAAGTATTGTGAGGTAAATTTGCTGTTTTGCACTATTATATATATCAACCTAAATCCCTGTGCAAATCTGAGGAGCAATAGTTTATATTGTGAGGTAAAAATTGCCATTTTATAGAGCAGGCCCTGTCTGAAAATCTCATTTTGCAATCTATGTTATATTGTGAGCTAAATTCACCATGTTGCACCATTCTTTAGAGTGGCCCTCCTGTGTAAAACAGAGCAGCAATAGTTTAAATTGGACAATACATTTGCCCTGTTTTGCACCACTATATTGAGCAGCAATAGTTTATATTGTAGGTAAATTCATGGTTTTGCACCATTACATAGAGCAGTCCCTATATAAACCTCAGAAATAGGTTATATTGTGTGAGTTAAATCCGCTCTTGGTTTTGTAGCATTATATAGAGCAGCTCCTGTGTCAATCTGAGGGGCAATAGCTTATACTGTGAGGTAAATTTGCCATTTTGCAGCATAATATAGAGCAGGCCCTGTGTAAATCTGAGGGGCAATAGCTTATACTGTGAGGTAAATTTGCCATTTTGCAGCATAATATAGAGCAGGCCCTGTGTAAATCTGAGGGGCAATAGCTTATATAGTGAGGTAAATTTGCCATTTTGCAGCATAATATAGAGCAGGCCCTGTGTAAATCTGAGGGGCAATAGCTTATATAGTGAGGTAAATTTGCCATTTTGCAGCATTATATAGAGCAGCCCCTGTGTAAATCTGAGGGGCAATAGCTTATACTGTGAGGTAAATTTGCCATTTTGCAGCATAATATAGAGCAGGCCCTGTGTAAATCTGAGGGGCAATAGCTTATATTGTGAGGTAAATTTGCCATTTTGCAGCATAATATAGAGTAGGCCCTGTGTAAATCTGAGGGGCAATAGCTTACATGGTGAGGTAAACTTGCCGTTTTGCAGCATAATATAGAGCAGCCCCTGTGTAAATCTGAGGGGCAATAGCTTATACTGTGAGGTAAATTTGCCATTTTGCAGCATTATATAGAGCAGTCCCTGTGTAAATCTGAAGGGCAATAGCTTATATTGTGAGGTAAATTTGCCATTTTGCAGCATTATATAGAGCAGTCCCTGTGTAAATCTGAGGGGCATTAGCTTATATAGTGAGGTAAATTTGCCATTTTGCAGCATAATATAGAGCAGGCCCTGTGTAAATCTGAGGGGCAATAGCTTATATGGTGAGGTAAATTTGCCATTTTGCAGCATAATATAGAGCAGCCCCTGTGTAAATCTGAGGGGCATTAGCTTATATAGTGAGGTAAATTTGCCATTTTGCAGCATTATATAGAGCAGGCCCTGTGTGAATCTGAGGGGCAATAGCTTATATTGTGAGGTAAATTTGCCATTTTGCAGCATAATATAGAGCGGCCCAGTTGCCATCTAAATCAACTACTGTCTGGGCAGGACAGCTTTTCCAGGGCAAACTCTGCTAGTTGCGGCCACAAGTCAAGTTTGGCTGCCCAGAAGTCCAGCGGATCCTCAAGGTGTGTTGGCATGGTCATGTCAAGGTATGACATGACCTGCTGGTTCAGGTCCTGCTCCAGGTCTTCCTGCTGCTCATGAGTAGACTCACTATGCGGGTGTAGAAAGCTACTCATTAGCGACTGAAGACTGAGGCTGCTGCTGATGGAGCTGCTGCTGACACCCCCCCCCCCCGTCAGCCAATTTCAGTGGAAGGTGAGCGCAGAGGTCCCCCGAGTCAGACCTGCGAGAGTCTGGACCATGGCACAGATAGACATCGCCCAACTGACTACGTAGGATGTCTCTGTAGTAGGTCAGTTTGTCCTCCCTCTCAGTGGGTGTAAAAAATGCCCCCATTTTGTGCCAGAAGCGAGGGTCCAATAAGGTGGAGAGCCAGAAGTCATCCCACTGACAAATGGAGACAATTCTGTGGTCACTACGCAAGCACGTGAGCATGCATCGTGACATTTGTGCAAGTGACTCGGAGGGACTACCTGTCTCTATCTCCACTGCAAACTGCCATGGTGTGTCTGGGTCCTCTGTCTCGCCTTCCTCACAACCCTCTAGCTCCTCTGGCTGCTCCTGCTCCTCCTCTCCTGTCAGATGACTAGATAAAATGGTCATTTTGTCAAACCTAAACTGTGCTTCGCTGTGCCCACCCCCTCCTCCTCCTCCACTTCAGCCCCCACAGGCTTCATGTGGCTGTGAAATGTATGCGCCATGTCTCTAGTGCCCTGACCAGCCATGGTTTCCAACATGTGTTGTAGTACATGAAGCAGTGGAATCTCATCGTTCATCTCATAGTCCTGGCGACTGACTAATAAAGTAGCTTCCTCAAAGGGCCTGAGCAAACGGCAGGTGTCACGTATGAGCTGCCACTGGTTTACATTGAAGTTACACAGGGGAGTCCCCCTATCCGTTTGGATCATCAAGAAATCCGTGATGGCTTTTCTCTGTTCCTATAGTTGATCCTGCATATGGAGGGTAGAATTCCAACGGGTGGAAACATCGCAAATCAGACTATGTTGGGGGATACCGTTCTGACGCTGAAGCTCAAGAAGGGTGTGCTTGGCGGTGTAGGAGTGCCTGAAGTGCATGCAAAGTTTCCTTCACGTTGTTAGGATGTCTTTCAGATGGGGGGAAGACTTCAGAAAACGATTGACAACTAGATTGAACACGTGTGCCATGGCAGGACGCATGGCTCAGGCTTCCTTGTCGCAGCGCAGACAAGATGTTCTTCCCAGTGTCAGTCACCATGGGTCCCATCTGCAGTTTTCGTGGAGTAAGCCATGATTTCATGTATTGAGTTCTCATTTTTAGCAGTTCCTCCCACGTGTGACTCTTGCTCAAGGCAAACCATGTGAAGAACAGCGTGAAACCGCCATGTCCTGCACACATGGTAGGCTGGAAGGGCACTGGGAAAAAAAAAACAAAAATTAAAAAAAAAGAACAAATAAATATTTAGAAAAAAAAACTAAAAAAAAAAAAATTAAAAAATTAAAAAATAAATTTGTACAAAAATTAACAAAATTTTAAAAGGCAATGGAAAAAAAAATATTACAAAAAAATACAAATATATGTTTCTAAAAAATACAAAATATAAAAAAAATACAAAATATAACAACAAAAAAATACAAAATTAACCAAAAAAAAAAAAATGTTGATACATTTTATATGTTACTGTTATTATGTTATATGTTATTGTTGCTATGTTATATGTTATTATTATAAATATGTTCAAATAAGATAAATGTTATCTATTAATAATATGCAATTGACAATTTGCCACTTTTCTCTGTGACACCATTGCTAAGTGCAAGTGTACTGTCACAGGCACAAAGGCCTAGGAGCGTGGAGGCCACAGCGGAGGGACCTGTCCAAGTTGCTTTTGTGGTAGTGCAGGAACCACAATCACCCAGTGGTCCTAAAAGGATATTTATTGTCCCTGACCATAGGTACAGCTCCAGACGTAGGCACTGCTGTGCACTTTGGTACACACTGACAGACTAAAGGACTGCCCCATCTTCTGTTCAACAAAATTGTACAGGGCTGGTACTGCCTTCTTCACAAAGAAATGACAGCATGGGACTCTCCACCTCGGCTCGGCACAAGCCATCAGTTCTCTGAAAGGTCCACCAACTCAAAAGGGAGGGACTGCAGCACCATTTAGCTTCTGCACGTTGGATGAGTGGGCACATACTGTTGTCTCTTGAACATGGCTTGGCAATGGATTGCTGGCGGAATGACTGACTCGGATTAAGAGGAGTAGGAGCATCTGGAGTGACAGAGGATGGGTATGACACACAATAGGTGGTGGAGCCTTGGCTGGCTGGAACAGAGAGCGGTGTGCCACTGGGTAATGCAGCAGGCTGGACCACCACTTTGGAGCCAACTCTCCCAGGCCGCTTTATGGTGACGCTGCAAATGTTGTCGCAGGGCTGTGGGTCCAACATTGGGACCCTGGCCACACTTCACCTTCTGCCTACACATCTTTCACATAGCCATGTTAACCTCCTGCGGATGCTTGATGAAAAACTGCAACATGGGCTTGTAGCTGATTTGTCCTACCAACAGTCCGCACTAATTCACTGATGCTGCTGCTGCCGCCGCCGCAGCCAACTCCAGGGACCCTCTTCCATTACCTCCTGGGAAGATAGCCTGCCGCGTGAGTGGTCTACCCCGAGCACATTTGCCTCCATACTTTCCCCTTCTGCCACCATGCTGGCCGCTAAATCTGTCACTCTCCATCACTCCAAGCCTTTAAAAGTGCCCTCAAAACTCACTGATGTCCTCCTCAGGTTCCTCAACAGTGTCTGCTTAAGGAGCCAAAACGCTTGCAACACCTCCTCCCACGACACTCTCCTTATCACTACTTGCCCACCTAGTGGAAGAAGCGGCAAGTGTCTCCTCCACTTCTTGGCTGGCCAGTAGCTGCTGATTTTTCTGATTATCAGATCGTCCTCACTGAATAGTGGAGCTCACTTGTGATGCAGTGGATGATCGTGTTAACCAATGGATGATGGCAGATGGGTTGCTGTTCAAGACACGACCGCTAGCTGATCCCGGGAGATCAGGCCTCTCACTGAGACACCTGCTGCCACTCACCCCTATTCTGCAGAGACCTCTGCTTGATGAAATGAGGCTTTATATGTTACTATGTTACTAATATGTTACTAATCTGCCACTCTCCATGTTATTTTTTGAGAGACTAGCCTGCGTGGAAATGAATCGGGCATTAGAGTAGATTGATGATGGGGCCAGACCAACACTAAAGAAATATGGATCGTGCAAAACAGATTTAAGGCGCTGCTCTCCAGTTACAGACATTCCTCCGCATCAGACCACAAGTAATTATTGAGAAAATGCTTTACGTTACTCTTACTTTTTATTAATATTCTTCGGATAAGATATATGTGCCGAAAATCTGTATATGTTCTCTTCATGCTGCTGCCAACTCTAGGGTGTGTCTTTCTGGCAATTCTGGACTGCTGCTGCTGCTGCTTGCTACTCCAGGGTGTGATTCATCCAATTTTTGGGCTCCTGCAGCCAACTCCAGTGTCTCTTTCAAGCTATGTTTGGGCTCCTGCTGCTGCTTGCAACTCCAGGGTGTGATTCATCCAATTTTTGGGCTCCTGGTGCCAACTCCAGTGTCTCTTTCAAGCTATGTTTGGGCTCCTGCTGCTGCTGCTGCTTGCAACTCCAGGGTGTGAGTCATCCAATTTTTGGGCTCCTGCAGCCAAATCCAGTGTCTCTTTCAAGCTATGCAATCCAATTTTTGGGCTCCTGCAGCCAACTCCAGTGTCTCTTTAAAGCAATGTTTGGGCTCCTGCAGCTGCTGCTGCTGCTTGCAACTCCAGGGGCTCCTGCTGCTGCCAGCTCCAGGGTGTGTTTTTCAGGCACTATAGGGGCCCCTCATAGTGATGCCACCTCAACTCTCTGCAATTGTGCCGCTTTGCGATTCTATTAGCGATGCCTCCGATCTGCATGTGATTATTATTTACAGTATTATTTCACTAACCCAGCATGCGTCCTATGCGTGTTACAGCAAGGCAGAATGGTTTACAACCCTATTGAGGCTCTAGGAGGCTCAGAAATAGCCGTTTTTAATAGCGATTCGTCGCGAATAAATTCGGGTCTAAACGATTTTCGTTGGAAAATTCGGCGAATCAGTCGTATCGAATTTTTCAAAAGTTCACTCATCTCTAATTACAAACACAGGGTGAGCCAGACTACCTTCTAGTAACCCCTAGTAACAAGAAGTTCCAACTATGTACCCCACAAGCAATCAATTATAAATGTTATAAAAATAAATACCGTATTTTTTGCCCTATAAGAGTGGGGAGAAAATGTCAGTGCGTCTTATCGGGCGAATGTAAAAAAAAAAACAAAAGAAAAAACACCTCACTGCCTGCCGCTGTCTGCTGCCTCCACAGCCACTCGCTGTCACCTCCACTGCCAGCTGCCATCACCTCCTACAAACAGTTCCTAGGCGCTGATTCTGTGAGTCACAGGCCATACCAACCCAGAAACTGGAACCCCGGGAACTTGTGTGTGGAGGCGGCGGGCAGCGAATGACAGTAATGTATGTTTGTGTCTCTGTTTCTTTAGGGAGGCACGCTGCATATTGCCTGTATTTGGAATGCCACACATACTGCCTGTATTTGGGATTCCACACACACTGCCTGTATTTTGGATGCCACACATACTGCCTGTATTTGGGATGCTTTGAACGGCCTGTATTTGGGATTCCACACACACTGCCTGTATTTGGGATGCCTCACACACTGCCTGTATTTGGGATTCCACACACACTGCCTGTATTTGGGATGCCTCACACTGCCTGTATTTGGGATGCCACACACACTGCCTGTATTTGGAAAGCCTTGCATTGCCTGTATTTGGGATGCCTCACACACTGCCTTTATTTGGGATGCCACACACACACTGCCTTTATTTGGGATGCCTCACACACTGCCTGTATTTGGGGTGCCACACACACTGCCTGTATTTGGAATGCTACACACATACTGCCTTTATTTGGAATGCCACACACACTGCCTGTATTTGGAATGCCACACACACTGCCTTTATTTGGGATGCCACACTGCCTTTATTTGGGATGCCTCACACACTGCCTGTATTTGGAATGCCACACACACTGGCTTTATTTGGGATGCCACACACACACTGCCTGTATTGTGCATGCCACACACACTGCCTGTAATGTAGGGTCTGTAATGGAGTGATGCTGCCCACTGTGTGTATGGGGGGATAGGGAGAGGGGGTAGGTCACAAACTTCATAGCACTTTTAAATCAAGAATCATGTTTTTCTATTAAAATAATGTATGCACCAGACCCATCAAACCCCTGTTAGTGCACCCCTGAACATCACTGGGTACCCCTACAACCTGCTGCGTGTATTCCTTGGAAATCATGTACCGCAGGTTAAGAAACAGTGGCGTAGAGCACCAGGAGTAAAGGGTAAGTATTCCCTTATTGCCAAAGCAATACATTAGTGTAGAATTTTAACAGCAGGTCCGCTTTAAAGATATATGGTGTAATCCGCTGTTGTATTCCCTGTCACACCACATCTTAGGAAATGAAGTGCAGTGCATTTTAAAGTGGCCCTCCAGCCATAATCCACCCACACCCTGCCACCCAATCATCCTAGCAGGTGAGTACATTTTTGCATGGGCATAGCGCACAGCAGGCTGTGTCATGCTTAATGGACAGCACTGATGGTTAACCACCAACATTTCGTGGCAGATATCGCAAATGCAAGAAAATTGAAACATCTACAGTAAAGAAGTTGTTTATAGCACACAACAATCTTTTGGAAGATTATAAAATCAAGTCATTGTTTGTGTACCTGCCATGAAGAAAATTTATCCTGGTGACAGGCTGAATAAAGTTGTTATTGCTGAGATCCAGAGCCTTTTTTGTAGCCCAGTACCTGGATTTATTTAATTATGACCACATATTTAGGATAGAAAGTGTATGGAGGAGCGGAGAAAAGACAGACAAGCAAAGCAAGGAGCAGTTATCCTTCCCCACATAGTCTGATGCAACGGAGGCGGAGATAGGCCCAAATCTCAAAGGTAAAAAAAAGGGCTGGCCTACAGAAAAGGGGCTACATCTCCACAACAGCTTTATTCAGCAGCATACTGGATGAAAGCTCTGCATTGCAGGTGGGCAAACAATGATTTAACATTTTTACATTCGATGACCAAGACCATTGTTACATTTGTTTAATAGCTAGCCTAATAATACCTTTAACGGACTAGAGGGGTATATAGCTAAGCGGTCAGTGGTCCTTGAATGGGTATTTTCCTGCAGACCTTCTGTGATTTCTATGGAGCAGATAACATGTTCTGGGAAAGTAGTGCTGTGTAACTGCAGCAGCATCAGAAATCGATTGAATTCCATGTAAACAATGGTAAAGTCCTGTACCACATAAGAGTATGGCTGCATCATAGCTACAGGGGCATTTCAGTTCAAACCGTGTAAAGCATTTTTAATGTTGAATTGATGTTACACAGACAATCAAGTGCCAGTTCCTTGCCTCCAAGCTCTATAGCTATCTCTTTAGGAACCAGTAGAACAGCCCGCAACATTGGGAAAGATAAGTAGCTTCACATGATGTGTGTTTATTAACAAATATGGGCTTATATTTAAGGGTTACAGAAGGCAATTGTTAGACTATTTTCTGTTTTTAAATAGAAGGGGAAATGGCTAAGATATCAAGGTTTACAGTTTCACCATAAAATTTATCTTTTGAAATATTTGGCCCTGTGATGCCTTATAATAATCAGCATAATGGGGAGGTCTGTAAAACAGGCATTCTCATCACCCTGGCTGTTCTCTCTCACTCCTAGTGTCCACAGTCTGATGATGCAGAGCTTTAGACCACCACCTGAGCCCTATTATTGGTGGTCTATGGCAAAGGAATGTAGGGGGTGGATGCCACTACTCTTTGCCTTGTTTCTACTTTCAGAAGCAACTGTGTTCTGACAGGAAGGGAGAGGGCAGCCATGATGATGTGAGCTGCTGAAGGACAGTGTATGCACTTTGCCTACAGAGCCCCTTTAAGCTAATGTAAAGTCACAAATGTAGCCATTTAACGTACATCCTTCACAAAATCTGCCCCTCTAAAAACACAGCACATATATAAATTGCACAGAGCATAACACATATTTACGTGATCCCATCTCAGTAAATCCTTTTAAATGTCGACACTCAAAGGGACTTGTTGTACAGTTGCCAATAGCAACAGATTGTGGGTAGTGAAAACTGCTTCCATAAACCACACATTTGGCAGCATAAAAAAACTAGATAAGATAGATAACACTAGATAAGCTCAGCAAGTTAAAGGGGACCAATACCCTTCGCGACGAGAGTGATGGGTGTCCTCCGGCGCCACTGCAACCTGAAGAATACTGGAGCCCCCCCCGCACATAACCCCCCAGGTCACCCATAAACCTTACGATAACCTCGCTCCCCCCTCTGGGAATCCTGCACTGTGATTGGCCACCCGCACACACGGGCAGTAACAGCACCGCGATTGGCTGCATTTGGTGGTCATTGGTCACTGACCATGAGAATGCAGGGCAGTCGAGGTGCGAGATTCCCAGTGAGGGAGCGAGGTTAAGGTAAGGTTTACAGGCAACCTCGCGGGTTATGTGCCGGTATTCTGGATGTCCTCCCAGACTGTCAGAGAGCAGCGGCGCCGGTGGATACCAACACCCTTGCTGAAGAGGATGTTGGTCCTCTTTAAGGAAATCATTTTGGCACACAAAAACATATAATTTCCCCTCAAAACTGGACTTTCCCTTTAACTGTTTAAACGCCAAGCGCGTAGAATCTACGTAGCTGCTTCTCCATCCATTAAGCGTCAGCTACATTTTACCAGGGTCTTCACGTTAAAGCCCAAACTATGCTGAAAAAAAACACTTTCCTGGAAATTCCGGCAAAGATCACAGCACCATCACATATGGCACAAAATGCTGAACAATTGTCTGACAGGTAAAGTGTTAAAGTCAGACCAACCTATTGATTTCAGCCGCAAGCCCTGAGGCCTCTAACTGGTGTTCTGAGCCTTTCTGGTAACAGATTTACTTTGATTCATTTTGAAGAGACCAAAATCCTTAAGTTGACACAATACCCAGGAAGGAGGTTTATGTCATCACCTTCTATCCACATTCTAGTGCCACAAAACAGCCTGTTTTTTTTTTTTTTTTTTAGTAAAGCCTTTGCCCAACAATCATTAGGAAGCATCAGGAAGCAGTGTAATCTCTGAATGACAGCTGTATGCTATTTAATTCATTTAGAACTAAACTGTCACATAATGGAAATTAGGTTGAAGTGTTCACCAGTGCTAAGATGTGTGTTCTGTAACTGAATGTATCATTGCTGTAAAGCACCAGGGGGCAGGGCTGCTCGGCCTGGGAAAAATATGGTTGACTGCATCCATTCATGTTGTTATGAATATTGGGCAAAGGCTTTAGTTTTGTGGCACTGGGCTGGGAATAGAAGGTGATGACATAAACTTCCTTTTTGTATTAATGCTCCAGTTAAAGTGATTCTGTACTCAGAATCACTTTAACTGGAGCATTAATACAAAAAGAACAACCCCACTAATTCTGACGGTAGCACGCTTCCAGGGCTGTCATTACCTGCTTCTGCCACTGAAGGTAGTAAGTGTCTATCCTTCTGCTGTAATTAGATGACATGATTGTCACACACAGTATCCAGCAGCCTGGAAGATGAGGAGAAGGGACTGTGGACTGTGGCGTGTCTAGCATACAAATGGTAAAACCTGGGACCAGGTGAGTGATTTTATTTGTTTTTGCTTATGAGGCTGAGTGTAGGGGCAGTCTGACTACTGGTGCCCCCTGGCCCGTAACGCACGCTAAAACAAATAATCTTGCCTTTCAAATAGCTCTCCCAACAAAATCAAGGCCAGTGATTGGCCACTGAAATCGTGGTCTCCCTGCTGGGTACTCGGCCACTAGCGGTTAGTTTTAGAGTGCATTATGGCACACGGTGGTACCCATTTTGTTAAAAATGGGTGATGTTTCAGTTTAAGGACAATAAAATTATTACTAAAACATGAGGTTATTGTTATCAAAGTATGCAGTTAGACCCCTTAGTCCTAAGCTTACCATAGACAGTAACACAGTAAGGCTTTCCTTTTTCAGCAAGTGTTTTTCACTCACCAACAAAAAGATGTCTAGTAAGTTCACAAGGCTTGGGGGTCTGGCAAGTGGCCAGCGGGTGATTTGCCATTAACCCTGAGCCCCCCCATTACCTGCCTCCCCAAGGCCCATGAGGGGCAGAAGGGCCCGGGGCCATTAGGCTTTGGGGCTTGTAGCCAGCAGGGTGGGGGGGAACCGAGGCTGGCCCCTGCACCCTGTTTTACAATCCCCCATAGTTGGTCAACGGGATGGTTATGCTGGGTAGGGGGGACCCCACACCATTTTTGGGGGGATTTTTATGGGGACCCTATGTCTTTTTTTTAATTAACCCTTTATGTCCTATTGCTCAGCATGCATAAAAGGTTTACAGCAGCAGGAAAGCAGAAGACAGAGTGATGGCGTGGGAAACAGTGGTCGAGGATGGATCATGGGAGGTAAGTATAAATTAAAGTATAAATTTATAAATTAATAAAATATTGTTTCTCGTGTATCTTTATTCACATTTAACACTGTGTAAACTGGTAAGGGAACAATGAGACCCCTATACCAGTTCACAAGGCTTGGGGTCTGGCAAGTCACCTGCAACTAGCGGGCATCCCCACAATACCTGCCTCCCCAAAGCCCGGGGGGGCAGAATTTGGCCCTTGTGCACTGTTCTACAAGCCCCCATAGCTGGTCCCCGGGGGAAGCCTTGTTTGAGGATTTTTAAGGGATTTTAACCTTTAAAAATCCAAAAAATGGGGTCCCCCTACCAAGGAGGGGGGACCCTATATCATTTTTAATTAACTCTTTATGTCCCACCACTCAGCAAGTTAAAAGGCTTCCAGCAGGAGATCAGGAACCAAAGTGATCATCGTGATCATCGTGGGACACAGTTTTTGGTGATGGATCAATCAGAGGTATTAAAAAATAAAATATTTTTTTCTGATGGGGAGATGGGGATCCCACACCATTTTTTTATTTAACCCTTTATAGTGTGGATAGTAGTTGTATTTTTTTGTAAATGTTATAACCCTTTCAGTGCCAAGCACGTAGATTCTACTTGCTCGCTTCCACTCCACCTAAGTGCCAAGCACATAGAATCTACGTGCTTGACTTTCCCCCCTGCTAGTAAAAAAAATAAAAATCAAAAATACTCACCTGACCCCTCATTGGATCCGGCCGTGTCTCCCCTTTAATTTGGTGCCATCCGATCTCCCGTGGGGGGTTGGATGGCTCCAGGAGAGCCCCCGGAATAGCCCCCCCCCGCTTCGGCAGCAGCAGCTGCTAACTGTAAAAAAAAAAATTACATTTACCTACCTGAGGCCGCGCTGTCTCCCGATGGGTGTCCTCTTCACTGGGGGGGCCTCCGATCGCCCCCCCCAGCCTTTTCCGTGGCGAGGAGAGGGCAGAATTTGCCCTCCCCCCCACTTCCTGGAACGGGTCTGCTAGCCCCGCCCCCTGGGGCGGGGCCGGGTGACATCATTGTGATGTCACCAGCAGCCCTCTTAATGCCGGCACCGTGAGACAGACAATCAGTCTGCTTGTGTGCCTGGAGGAGGGCTGATATTTTTTTTCTTATGTGTCTGTGTCTTTTTATTTAAAATTTAACCCCTTGTGAACTGGTAAGGGGTCCATGAGACCCCTTATACCAGTTCACAAGGCTGGGGGATCGCAAGTCACCCGCTTGCCGCAGCGGGTGACTTGCCATTAACCCCCAGCACCCCCATTACCTGCCTCGCCAAAGTCCAGGGGGGGGGGCAGAAGAGCCCGGGCCCACACAGGCTATGTGGGCTCATAGGCTGCAGGGTGGGGGGGCCACAAAAGCTGGCCTACAAGCCCCCATAGCTGGTCCCGGGCTGGTAATGCTGGGTAAGGGGGACCCCATTTCATTTTTTTTTTTATTTTTAAGGTTTTGTAACCCTTAAAATTCCTCCAAAAAATGGGGTCCCCCCCCCCACCCCTGGGAGGGGGGACCATAAGTCATTTTTTTTTTTAAATTAACCCCTTATGTTCTGTCGCCCAGCAGCTATAAAAGGCTTCCAGCTGCAGCAGGAGAGCAGGAAGCCAGAATGATCAGCGTGGGACACAGGGATGGATGGGAGGTAAGTGTGTCAGTGTCTTTTTTTTACACTTAACCCCTTGTGAACTAGTAAGGGGTCCATGAGACCCTTATACCAGTTCACAAGGCTGGGGTCTGGAAAGTCACCTGCCGCTAGCAGGTTACTTGCCGTTAACCCCTGCACCCCAATTACCTGCCTCCCCAAAGCCCAGGGGGGCAGAAGAGCCCGGGCCCACATAGGCTGTGTGGGCTCGTAGGCTGCAGGGTGGGGGGCCACAAAAGCTGACCCCTCCACTCTGTTCCTACAAGCCCCCATAGCTGGTCCCGGGCTGGTAATGCTGGGTAAGGGGGACCCCATTTCAATTTTTGGGGGGTTTTTAACCCTTAAAATTCCCCCAAAAATGCCCCCCCCCCCCCCCGGGAGGGGGGACCTTGTGTCATTTTTTTTTTAAAGTGGACCAACACCCAGGAGCGGGGGTGCCCCGCTGTGTGAAACTCCCCAGAAACCCCAAAAAACTTACCTCTCAACGCTCCCACGTGAACGCCGCAGCCAATCCCCGGCAACGTCCAGGCGGGGGACAGGAACGTACAAGCCGCTTCCGCCGCCTCCCGCGCGTCACTCTCGGCGCGCGCGCGCCCATGCCGGCCATTCACAGAGGGCCGGTGCGGGCGCGCGCACGTCTAGAGGGGCGCGCGGGAGGCGGCGGCGGATCAGGTAAGGTCTTTTTGGGGTTTTTGGGGGGTTTCACCGCGCGGGACATCCCGATCTCGGATGTCCCGCGGGGTGGGAGGTGATCGGCCCGGGAATCTTATAGATTTCCGGGCCGATCACCCCTGGGTGTTGGTCCACTTTAATTAACCCCTTATGTTTATAGTGTGGATAGTAGTAGAATTTTATTTGTAAATGTTATAAAGTGCTATTTTCAGTTTGGGGGGTCTCCTGGGCAAGAATGGGGGGGCTACCGATACATATGTGGTACCGTTGTAATCGGGAGAAATTGGGCTTTCACACGCAATATGTTTTTCTCTAATAAAGTAAATGTTTTATTTAAAATAAAGGAGATAATTTATTTATTTTTACACAAAAATATTAAAAAAACTGTAGAAAAATTACAAACAAGACATTTCATGTTCAAGCCTAAACTCTGCTGCAAAATATATATCTATAATTTTCCTGAAAATTACGGCAACAATCACGGTTAAACATGGCACAGAATGGGGAAAAATGACCTGTCAACAGAGGGTGACAAAACTTCAAGTAGATTGGCAATTAAAAGGGTTAATAGTACCTATGCATGTTGGGTATTGTTCTGCTCGGGGGACCTTGCTCTTTCAGATTTAGCTTGTTTTTTCTTGTTTGCATACTTATATTTTAGGAAAACATGTTATTTATTCAGTTTTTGTATTCATTTTTTTAGGGAAACCCTGTGCAACCTAAGAATTCTTTGAGGGATTACTTCCAGAAAGGTGAGCCTACTACAACAAGCTGGGTACTCTTAGAAAGCTTAACATGTGTACTTTCAGGGAATACATGGTTTATAGGGGATATTCCAAATGTAAAGGGTTGCTTTGGTTGAAAAATTGCAAGGTGCGCATTTTGTCTGCACAGCTGACATTTTCAAGTAAAATTACAGTTATGCGCATGCTTTACTTTGGGGTGTTTGCCAACTCTTCCCTTGACAGTACCTATGCATGTTGGGTATCGTTCTGTTCGGGGCATGTTGCTTTTTGAGATTTTACTTGTTTTTTCTTGTTTGCATATAGTTTTTTTTGGAAAAATGTGGCTTGATTCTTCCTTTTTATTCTTTTTTAGGGAAACTTTGTGCAACCAAAGAATACATTGAGGGATTACTTCCAGAAAACTAAGCCCACATAAACAAGCTTGGTACGCCTAGAAAGCTTGAGGCCTAGAAAGCTAGAGAATATATAGTTTGTGGGGGGGTATTTTAAATGTAAATGGTTGTTTTTCTGGAAAAACTGCAAGGTGGGCATAGCGCAGTTGTATTTTATCTGAAAATCTCCTAAACCTCTGTTTCAGTTTGGGGGAGTCTCCTGGGCAGAAAAGGGTGTCTATCAATACATATGTGGTACCGCTGTGATTGGAAGAAATTAGGGTTTCGCACGCAATAACATTTTATTGACAAGCTTATATTTTTTATTACAAAAAAACACTACAAATTGCAAATTTCACCAAAAAGTATTGAGAATACACCTAAAAAATGACAAACAAGAGATTTCATGTTGAAGCCCAGACTCTCTTGAAAAAAACAATATATAATTTTCCTGGGAAATCCCTGGAAATCCTTTCAAAAATCACAGTTGAACATGTGTAGCGCAAAATAGTGAAACATGGTCTGGCAACAGAGAGCCACAAAAGCTGCAGGTAGGCTGGCAGCGAAAGGGTTAAAATGTTCTTTTCCGTTTGGGAGGTCTCCTGGGCAGGCACGGGGGGCTACCGATAAATATGAGGTATCGTTGTAGAAGATTTTAAATACAATATGGTTATCTTGAATAAAATAAAATAATAATATATATATATATTTTAAACCAAGTGAAAAAGGACCAGTCAACAGAGGGTCAGAGGGTGACAACATCATATCAAGCAGGCTGACAGTTAGAAGAGTTAAAAGTAGCTATACATCTTGGGTATTGTTCTTTTCAGCGGACCTTGCGCTTTCAGATTTAGCTTGTTTTTTCTTGTTTACATATTGTTTTATACATTTTTTTTCTGTCCAACCTTTTCTGTGCAACCAAAGAATTCTTCGAGGGATTACTTCCAGAAAGGTGAGCCCACTACAACACACTAGGTACGCCTAGAAAGCTTAATGTGTATACTTTAAGGTAATATATGGTTTGTGGGGGGGTATTTCAAATGTATAGGTTTGTTTTGGTTGAAAAAGCACAAGGTGCACACTTTGTCTCCAGAGCTGAAATTTTCAAGTAAAATTACTGTTATGTACATGCTTTACTTTGGGGTGTTTGGCAACTCTTCCCTTGACAGTACCTATGCATGTTGGGTATTGTGCTGTCCGGGGGACCTTGCTTTTTCAGATTTGACTTGTTTTTTTGTTTGCATATTGTCTTTTTAGGATAATGTGGCTTAGATTCTGCTTTTTTATTCTATTTTTAGGGAAACCCTGTGCAACCAAATAATTCATTGAGGGATTACATCCAGAAAACTGTTTGCATGTCAACAGGCCTGGTGCTCCTAGAAAGCATAAGGTGTTTACTTCCAGAGGATATATAGTTTGTGGGGGGTATTTCAAATGTAAAGGGTTAAATCTCTTGAAAAACTGCAAGGTGCGCATAGCAGTTGTATTTTATCTGAAAATCATGCTTTTTTTCCAGTTTTGGGGAGCCTCCTAGGCAGGAAAGGATGTCTACCAATACATATGTGATACCGCTGTAACTGGGAGAAATGGGACTTTTACAGAAAAAACTTACACTTTGGAAAACTTACATTTTGTATTACAAAAAACACTACAATTTGTAAAATATAGAAAATTTTCATCTTTTTGCACACATTTCACCCAAAAATATTGAGAATACACAAAAACAAAAAGGCCAAATAAGACATTTCATGTTAAAGACCAGACTGTGCTTTAAAAAAATACAATTCTGTGAATACTCATCTGTAGAATTGGTATTATGAGTATACAGTACGTCCTGCTCCAGATAGAATACTTATATTCGGGTATAACTCCGCCAGATGGCGCTGGACTGCAGAGACATCGAAAATAAGCTCCTCCCGGCCCCTCAAATACCCAGGGACCTCCCACAATCCCCAGAATTGAAAAGCAGTTAACGAGAAGCCGGGAGAAATAACGCAACCCAACTAGTAACTATAACAATGATAACAATCACCATACAGGGGATCCAAGATAATGCAAAAAACCAAGGGTGGGGTGGAGCAGAACGTACTGTATACTCATAATACCAATTCTACAGGTGAGTATTCACAGAATTGTATTATTCTTAGTATACAGTACGTCCTGCTCCAGATAGAATACTTACATTCGGGGCATCCAATAGCAGTGTCCATAAAATAGGGTGGGATCCCCAAAGGTAACAGCAGACAGTTTAAACCACTGCAGCCTGCAGAGCCTTGCGGCCAAAAGCAGCATCAGCTGAGGCCCTAACATCAACCTTGTAAAACTTTGAAAAGGTATGAACAGAAGACCAAGTAGCGGCCTTGCAAACTTGTTGCACAGGTTCAAAGGGAGCACCCTGCAAGGCTGACAAGACCAAGTTCAATTCCCAAACAGGCATCATAGGCTTACGTGGGGGGCGCACATGAGTCACCCCCTGGAAAAAAAGTCCTAATCAGAGGATGCTGAGCAAAGGACTTCTGGAAGAAAACAGCCAGGGCAGAAACCTGACCTTTCAGAGTACTAAGTTGGAGCCCCATCTACAACCCATGCTGCAGGAACTCCAGAATCCTGGGAATAGAGAACACACGACAGGGAAGAGACTTAGACTCACACCAGTCAATGTAGGCACACCAAACCCTGTAATAAATGGAAGAAGAAGACTTCTTCCTAGCCTTTATCATGGTATCAATCACCGAGGTAGACAGCCCCTTCTCCATCAAGATAGAGGTTTCAGAAGCCAGGCAGTCAAAGCAAGAGTTTGTAAATTGGGATGGCGTAGGGAGCCCTGAGTGAGTAGATCTGGCACCATGGGTAGAACGCAATGATCTACTGTCAGCTGCACCACGTCTGCGAACCACACTCTTCTTGGCCACCTGGGGGCCACCAGAATTGCTGGCACCCCTTCCAGAGCAATCTTGCGCAGAACCCTGCCCAGGGGGAATGGAGGGAAGACATACAGAAACTGAAAGTCCTGCCATGACATTGCTAGAGCATCCGTGGTCAAGGCCAGAGGATCCTGGGACAGGGAGACAAAGGCCGGGAGCTTGTAATTGTCACGCTCTGGTAACTCCAGCCCTCTAGGTAAGCCCTCAACCCCCAATCTCCGCAGCCAGCTTCACCTGTAGGAGCCCCCGCTTGCCGGGACGCAGAATACGCCTGCCCGGGATCGGTTGCCCCCAGGACTTCAATGGCTCAAAGGATGAGAGCTTACTGGTTGGAGGTCTGAAGAACCAATGACTAAGAGCGAGTATAGCGGAAGTCCAAGACAGGCCAGAGGTCGATACCGGGAATTCAGAAATCGCAGCAGTACAGAGGGATGAGGCAGCCCAAGGTCGGGGTACAATGCAGAGGTCGGCAACAGAGATCGGACGGAGAATGGTCGGTTCAGGCAGGGGTCGGCAACGGAGATCAGATAGAGAATGGTCAGTTCAGGCAGGGGTCGGCAACGGAGATCAGATAGAGAATGGTCGGTTCAGGCAGGGGTCGGCAACAAAGATCAATCACGGTAATATCACAAGTCAAAGCAAGGTACAAGGCGCTATCACAGGCACTGAGTGACTGACAAGGCAAACCCTATATAGGAACCAGATCTAGAGGGGAGGTGCGTGTGTGTAAGTGCATGATTGGTGCACACTATGATCCTCACAGCAATTGGTAAAACAAGGGTGAATCGCCCAACCTCTCCCATGGGCTCATTGGCCCAGACATGAAAAAGGGGCGTAAAGCCCTCATAGTATCTTGGGCTCATTGGCTCTCTGCGCGCCCGCCGGAGGACATAAGAGACAGGCTCTCTGCTGGAGCCGGAGCTGAGAGCGTGGCCGAACTGGGCGCCGCCCGAGCCGACGCTGCACGAGCAGCTGCTCGGCAGGGACGTCGAGCCGAGAGCTGCACGGCCAGCCGCCCGGGGACGGCGCGGGAACGAGGATGAGGTGAGTCAGTCCTGACAGTAATTGTGACGGGACGCAAACAGATCTGGTTGGCCACCATCAGGCCCACCAGCTGCATCCCCTGCCTGATGGAGGGATGATGACAAGATAGCAGGAACTGGACCTGCACAATCAGACTGTCCGCCTTCTGTTGGGGAATAAAAAACCTTGCCTGAACTGTATCCAGATTCATTCCTAGGAATGGAGTCACCAAGGAGGGGGACAGCGAAGACTTGGGGTGGTTGATCGCCCATCCAAATGACTCCAGGGTGGACACCACCAGCTGAGTATCCAATTCTGCCTGATGTAGAGATTGGGAGGTGATGAGAATGTCGTCCAGATAAGGCAGCACGAGGATGCCCTGAAACCTGAGTAGAGACATCACGCCAGCCAGCACTTTGGTGAACACCATGGGAGCTGAAGTGAGACCAAAGGGCAATGCCACAAACTGGTAGTGTTGATCCTCCAGAGCGAACCTGAGGAACCTTTGATGACCTGGAAATACAGGAATATGAAGGTAAGCATCTTTGATGTCCACAGAAGTCATGAAATCCCCTGGGTACAGGGAACTGATGGCAGAGCACAGAGTTTCCATTCGAAAGCGCCTGCTCCTGACAAATTTGTTGAGGATCTTCAAGTCCAGGATGGGCCTGAGTGACCCATCTTTTTTGGGTACTGTGAATAGGTTGAAATAGAAGCCCTTGCCTTTTTCTCTTAAAGGGACCTTGCAGATGACCCCCAGCTCCAGGAGGCTTTGCACAGCCTGCACTAGCTCCTGAGCTGACATAGGGTCCTGAGCAATCCGGGATCTGATGAATCTTGGGGGCGGCCAGGCAGCAAACTCTATCTTGTAACCAGAGGACACTACCTCCTGAATCCACCGGTCTGAGACATGAAGCCTCCAGACGTGAGCAAAGTGCTGAAGCCATCCCCCCACCAGAATGGGTGAGGGCGCCCCATCATGCCTGAGGGAGCTTGGGAGAGGACTTAATCTTGGGGCCCCAGGAGGAGCCAGGATGTCCACGTCCTCTGCCCCTACCCCAGAAGTCTCCCCGGGCCCCAGTAAAGGAAACCCCCCTCCCTTGTCTAGCACCATGGCCGAAAAGGGCCGAGACTGCCGCCTGCGCTGGGGTAACCTGCCTCCCTTAGCAAAAAGGTCCAGGCGGTCCCCAAACAGGCATAGTCCTTTGAAGGGAAAACCAGTGAGGGCCTTCTTGGCAGCATTGTCAGCAGCCCACTGGTGTAGCCAAACCGAGCGGCGTATAGCCACCACAAGGGCAGATGTTCTGGCACACATTCTAATGGTGTCATCCAAGGCAGAGAGGACAAAATTTACAAAACATCACAACTAGAGAGTGCATAAACACCTCACAAGGCAAATAATCAGGGGCACTATCAAGTATACTTCTGAGCAGGGTCGTAATGGCCACAGCCGTAATGGGCGAGGCACAGACCGGGCGCAGCGCTGTCCCCACACATGCAAAGGCATGGGACGCCAGCTGGTCAATGCGCCGGTCCTCAGCATCCCGCAGGGTAGTAGAGTCAGGGGAGTGCATAACAGAGGTGTTAGATAACCCTAGGACCAGGGCATCCACTTCGGGAGGGGATGACCAACACTTTACCACATCAGCAGGAAAGGGATACTTCCTATCCCAACTCTTAGGTACACCGGGAAGTCTACTGGGACGTTCCCATTCCTTGAGCACAAGGTTATTGAAATGTGCTTGCTCAGGAAATTCCAAGCGTGACTTAGTGGTATGAAACAGTTCCCCCCTTTTGCCTGGGAGCCGCAACAGGGGGAGAAATGGACAGAACCTCAAAAATCTGGGCCAGCAATCTTTCAGTATCCTCCAGGGCCCAGGGGTCAGAGCCAGAATCGTCATGACCCCTGGGCCTCTCATCAGACAACCCTGAGTCAGAGAATAGCTCCCCTTCATCCAAGGGGGTATAGCCACAAAAATGCCAAAACTCATCAGTTTCCATAGGGAAAAGAGTGACATTAGGCGTTAAGTGACGCTTTTTAGCAGGGGCCTTACGCGCCAAGGTATTAGCAATTAACTTCTCAACACTAGCCAGTCTAGAAGACACATCAGGCTGAGAATCCCCACTTGTATGCAACTCAGTAGGAGTGAGATTTAAGCTTGGGGGGGTAGGTGAAGTGAAACGAGGTGCAGGCCCAGCCACTGGAAGGCCAGATTGCAGAGCAAGCACCTGCTTGGCACAAGGTACACAGACCCGCGCATTGTCAGCGCTAATAGGGGACACCCCACAAGCTACACACAGCCAGGCTTGTCCCGAAGGAACCCCGGTCACATTATCCTGAGATGCCTCCATGTGGTGATTACAGCGGCACTATAGGCCAATAGGGATTAACGCTATACAGCAACCCGGGATGCCCCAATAACCCGCTAGGGAAGTGGGAGTAATTACACTAGGCCTCACAAGTTAACCAACTAATAGAGAGCCGGGAGAAGCCAATGGGTTCGCCCATCTGAAAGACACAATCAAATGAGCCGTAAGCAGACAACAATTAAAAGGTGGTAATAAAGCCGCCTGCGAGGGCACTTACGGACCACGGTAGGTAGAAGCCCGTCACGGAGAAGCCGACCAAGCAGACAAAATGGCGTCGGTATACCTCGAGGGGCGGGCCTGCACAAGCAATGATGCAAAATGCGCCAAAGACAGGCCCCGCGAAGAGCGCGAAGCCAACACGTAATAAGCAGCCAAAGACGGTGCGCCGGCACCTAAGAAAACACCGCCATGCCAAGCGCGGAACATAGTGAAAAAAGGCACGCGGCGGTGGCAATTTTTAAAAAATATTATGTAAAAACAAGTCAGCGTGGCGGCTGACACAAGGCATAATGTACAGAAGCAAAAAGCCAATACACGTACTGTATAAGCATACCTACACACACACACACACCCTCTTTTCCCCCCGAAGGCTACCAGGAGAGTGAGGGAGGACAGCGGCCACTTAACATAGGGCCCACCGATAGACAGGGACGGGGGGTAATAGTGCGGGAGGGGCATCCCATAGAGGCTCACCATATGCCTGAACCGCCTACCCTTTGGTGGGGGATTGCGGAGGAGCAGCGCTCCTAAGCACCTAACAGCGGTGCTGCCTACCTTCACCCTACTAATGGAACGGGTGGGAATAGTCCTACAGGGCTGCAGGCTAATAGCCCCGCTCACCTGCGAGTAGAGAGAGCCATCTTCTTGTCCTTCGCAGTCCAGACTGCAGAGAAAATCTGGGGATTGTGGGAGGTCCCTGGGTATTTGAGGGGCCAGGAGCAGCCTATTTTCGATGTCTCTGCAGTCCAGCGCCATCTGGCGGAGTAATACCCGAATGTAAGTATTCTATCTGGAGCAGGACGTACTGTATACTAAGAATATATATAATGTTCCTGAATATTCCAGGAGTCCCAAGTCCCTTCAAAAAGCACAGTTGAACATGTATAGCACAAAATATTTAAAAATGGTCTTGCAAAGAGGATGACAAAATCTCCAGGTAGGCTGGCAGGGAAAGGATTGTTACTTGTTTTGTGCTGATTGCATTTCTAGTGGTCAGAGTTTTTCTTTAAAAATTAAAATAAAAAAGGTTGTTTTGTGATGTGTTCATTTACGGTTTATTTCTTCTCGATGTAAATCAGTTGTATAATTGATACCTCTGCTAGCAACAGCCTATTATTATGCAAGCGGCAGCTCATCTATAAAATCTTTGGCTAGCTAGGAAAAGCTGGGCTGCTTTGGAAGAAAGATGGTGCAATGTGAAATGTGACTTGATTATGATAGAAGGTCACGTACTGTGCCGTTATTGTGTGATATGAAATATCTCTCGTCTACTGTAATTCACTCAGGACAGTGTGCTGAGGATTTACAGCCCATATGAGGCACCGACCTAAAGTGTTTTTAATGGATTTGTTTGTGATGAAACACTGAAAAAGTAACTGCTGGGATAAGAATATTGCACAGAGCCTAATTAAGTGATCTGACAAAGAAAATAAAGCTCTTTTATCAAAATAAAAATAGAAAATGATTAAATAAAAATAAATTGAAGAGACGTGCCCTTAAGCAAAGAAAAACAGCATGGCTGACCAGCAGTAATGAAAAGATAGGATCACCACAAGGCATTTCCAAAGTAACATCTTTATGAACAAAAGACTGCCAGAACAGCTGACAGGGGAATAATGTCAGAAGGTGAACCTGTTTCCACATTAGTAAACCCTGTCTGGTGTGACATGCACAATACGAAGCCCATCTGACTTCCAATAATAACAGTGCTCACTAACTGTATTCATCTGCGCTAATAAGATCATTTGATTTTCGCTTTATCAAATAAGACAAAACCTTGACATTTTAACTAGTTTTAATGGTAAAAACAATAAAACAAATCCCATAACTGTTGGAGTACCAGTAATTACAGCAGGTCTATTGGTAGCTGATTTAGGCAAAACGCCTATGAGGAACTGTCTCATGAAATGGGCTTTAAAGTGGCCATAAAGGACAGAGATGTCCTCTGATGTTTAGCAAGGTTCGATAAACAAAATATACAAAAATATATAAATATATAAATAAAACTTTTACTTGGTTTTACATCAGATAGGTATTGCAGTCCAGGTTTCTGGCCTACGGGTGATCTTAAGAGACTGTTGCCAAACATGGTGGCAGCAATGCAGATACTGCTGCAGGAAATAGAGAGTTTACATTTATAGAGACAAGATGAATCCATTATATAGTTGATCTACAAGTTGGAATTATCTCTTACAAGGGCCTGTAAAGGGGAGAAATAGACTGTTCTTTACAAGCAAGTCTTGACCTAAAATTGTAAATTCAGTGGAAGCATATTGTCCATTAAAGGAAAAGTCAGACATTGCCATCAGTCCTTACCTTACTGTCTCCAATCACCCTTGCTTGCGAAGCTGGGAACTACACTTCCTGGTCCCACTGGCAGGTGGACACAGCCTGTGTATGGCCAGCTGCCATTCAAAAACAATGGTGGTAAGGTAAGTGGTTTATCCCATGCCTTTGCCATGGTCCTTAGGTAGAGATGTCCAACTGTTCACACCACTAGAAATAGGACCACCAAAGTGTATGGTAAGCCATTGCAGAGGTCTAGCCATGATCTATGGATGAATAACTGCAGAAAAGGGTTCCTGTTCCTCAAAATAGCCAAATGATCAAAGCTTGTAATTATAAACTGGGATGCAGCAGTGCATCTTGTAATAAAGTATTGGGGTGTAAAGGAAGATGCCAGCTCCCATCTGTGGCCAGATTGGCCAATTCAATTACAAAAGCTGTTCTTGATCAAACTGACCTGATTTGTTCAGACTGCCTTCAGCTTATCTAGTGAAGATACATGTATATTAATGGCAAAGGGGGACAATGCATTAACTATTTGGAATTCTCTTTACAGTCATTTCCA
The DNA here is from genome assembly GCA_027917425.1 of Gastrophryne carolinensis. Taxonomy (NCBI): domain Eukaryota; kingdom Metazoa; phylum Chordata; class Amphibia; order Anura; family Microhylidae; genus Gastrophryne; species Gastrophryne carolinensis. The sequence goes on along the minus strand of CM051237.1, from coordinate 248,467,572 downwards.
CAAAGGTATCTTACCTATATGTTGTTATGTGACAAAACAATTCCACATCCTGCAATGGCACAGGAATTAAAAGACTTTTGGAGTCTTGAGCTAGATGTCACTTTCCCTAGCTCAGGTAATTTGTAGTCATCTTGGCTTTTGGAATATGAACTGCCACCAAACTCTCCACCCAACAAGGATTTGGATTGCTTCTGCCATCACTTCCTTCATAGAAAGAGAAGAAATAGAGTGTGAGAAGATCATCCTGCATCCCATTTATTTGGACCATGCATTATTCCAAAATCTTCCTTCAAGCCATCACTTTAAAGCGCCAATATGTAAGACATCAAGATCTAGCCGTTAGCCAAAATACCCGTTTACTCAATGAAGGCCTGGTAAACATATCCACTTCTGTCAGATGTATACCTTGGTGAAACTGTATCCCAGTATCTTTATAGTATCAGTAATTCCTTGTACTGTATTGTGTACTTGGTGAATAAGGCTATTATTTTCAGTTTCATTCTATTAAACCGGACCTTCACCATAATTTATTGAAAAGCCCAAACCCTTATAAAACGATTCCCCAGCATCTAAAATTAATATATTTTAAGTTTTTAGTCACATACTTATTATTCTATCCCCCACTGGGCTGCAACTCTGTTCAGGACTCTAGGATACGGGCACCGCCATCTTGACTCAAAAGCATCACACTTACTGAGGGGAGGAGAGTGGGGTAAAGTACAGGGGGGTGGGTTATAGCTGTGCTTTGCTCAGAGTAGAGCTGGGGTCAGGAAAAGGTCAGCAATCCCAGAATGCAGAGCAGCACAGTCAGAAGGCACTTTCTGTTTGCAGGCTGCCTGATGTTCCATGAGCCGCCATCTTGGATGTTTAAAGGCTCATAACATGAAGTAGATGCAGGTAGGATGATTTTTAATGTGAGCAATCTGTATGTACAGGGTGTGGGAAACATATACTACAGTCTCTTATTCAGAGTGAAGGACTGCTTTAAAGTATTATATGATATACAGTATTTTTATCTCCATAAGGTACACAGTTGGGGGAAAACGCATGTGTCTACTCACCTTCCCAGCACTCCAACACCACTGATTGTCCTCCTGCATTTGATTGTCTTACCACAGTCCTGGTTCCTGCAGGCAGATCATAAGATGCAGAATTTTTAATCCCCCCAGTCCTGCCTCAGCATGGTGATTGGGCGGGTCTTCCACACTGACTGTTAAAGAGGAATTGAGGGGATTCTGCACACTGTCTGTTATAGGGGGAGGATTCTGCACACAGTTTGTTATTGGGAACTGCAGGAGGATTCTGCACACTGCTTGAAATAAGGTAGGTTTGGGGGTACTGTGCACACTGTCTATTATGGGGGGTTCTGCACCCTGCTTGTCATAGGGGACTGGGGGGGTTCTGCCACACTTTCTATTATAGGGGATCAGGGGGATTGTGCCACATGTCCTGTTATAGAGGATTGGGGGGTACTCTGCACACTGCCTGTTATAGGAGGATTGAGGTGATTCTACACACTTTCTGTTATAACCCTATACCAGGCAGTGTGCAGAATCCCCTCATAACAGGCAGTGTGCACTTATAAGGTGATTGGGGGGGATTCTGCACACTGTTGTTGTAGGGTTGTGGGAGGGATTCCACACTCCCTGCTATGGGGTGATTGGGGGTATTCTGCACATTGCCTTTTAAGAAGTAATTCAGGGGATTCTGCAATTTCCTGTTATTAGATTCTTGGATGGCAAAAAAATTGGTGCATCTTATAGTGCGAAAACTTTGTAAAGTAGTATTGATTGGGTGATGAAAGTAACACTCAAAATCCTGGGAGCACAGGGTTCTTTTGAAGAGAAAACCAGGACCAGGTAATTTGTTTTTTAATGTAACAGAGTTAATTTGGGAGAACCAATGAGGAGAAATAGGGGAGGTGGATTTTTTTTTTAGCATATGATCACTTTAAAGCAGAAGCCCAAACTGCAGCAGAGAAGCCTTAAATAGTTAATACGGTTGAAATGACATATGTCCATCAAGTTCAACCAAGAGTTGTGGGGTAGGGGAAGCTATTTTTTTTTTTTTTTACTGATAACAGCTAATAGTAACTGTTAATATTATTTTATTCTAAATAAGCATCTAATCCTTTTTTTAAGCTATCAGCGGTTGATGCTGTAACAAGCTTCTGTAACAGATTTATAGTTCTTATGGTATAGAATGATTGTCGCCTTCGGCATCTGTTTTAATCAACCTGCAGTATGGCCCCCCTGCAGGCTTCCTGATTTGGGATACCTGCTGATGTAAACCCATGTGCAAGCTAATATACTTAATGATCCACGCAAGCCAGCAGGAGACACAGGCAACCAAGGGGTTACATGTATTTTTGCATGTAGGCCTATAAAGGTTAATCTTTATTTAAGTTAAAGCACAGCCACAAACAAAACAATTTTCAGCTTTAGACAGAGCAAGGAAGTTCCATCATAAAGTCCTTTTCATTATTATTGACCCTCTGTTGTCTGTACTAAGGACCAGGGTAGACAAAGTTCTGGGGCCCAGTACAGACAATGGAGGGCATGGGTCTCAGTACAGACAATGGAGAGCATGGGCCCAAGTACAAACCTGTGAGAGGGAAGGAAACACAAACAAACAGAGGCTCAGAACAGCAGTCAGTTCAGTAGGGGGAGCAGTGAACTTGAAACAATAACAGACCACACATCAATGGTTTAAGACCCCATTGATGTCAGTTCTCATCTTAACCCTTTAACCGCCAGCCACATAAAATTTACGTGGCTGCCTCCCCTGCAGTTAACCGGCAGCCACGTAAATTTTACATGCCTGACTTTAAAGGAAAAAGGCACTCACCTGACCCCTCGTTCAATCCGGCCGGGTCTCCTCTTCAACCAGAGGGGCTCCTCCGGCTGCAGGGGAGTGCCCAAAATAGGGTTTCTCTCCCCCCATTTCACCAGCCGCCGGAATTTCCTGTTAAGAAAAAAAATAATAATGACATTTACTCACCTTCATGCCCGAACGCTCCCGCCGGCTCTCCTCTTCACGGGGGGGGGTTAATTCATTTTTTTTAAATTAACCCCATGATAGCTGTCACCCAGTAGGTATAAAAGGCTTCCAGCAGCAGCAGGAGAGCAGAAGCCAAAGTGATCTGCGTGGGACACAGTGCTCTGGGATGTATGGGAGGTAAGTATTAAAAAAAACATAATAAAATATTTTTTCTCTGTGTCAGTGTGTTTTTTTACATTTAACCCTTTGTGAACTGGTAAGGGATCTATGAGACCCCTATACCAGTTCACAAGCCTGTGGGTCTGGCAAGTCACCTGCGGCTAGTGGGTGACTTGCCATTAACCCCGAGACCCCCCCATTACCGGGGGGGGGGCAGAAGAGCCCATGGCTATTAGGCTTTGGGTCTTGTAGCTGGCAGGGTGGGGGGCCATCATAGCTGGCCCTGCACCCTGTTTTACAAGCCCCATAGCTGGTGCTTGGGCTGGTTATGATTAAAATCCCCCCAAGAAATGCACCCCCCCCCCCGGGAAGGGGGACCCCACGCCTTTTTTTTATTTAAACCTTTATAGTGTGGATAGTAGTTGTATTTTATTTGTAAATGTTATAAAGTGCTCTTTTCAGTTTAGGGGATCTCCTGGACAGGAACAGGGGCTACCGATACATATGTGGTATCATTGTAATCGGGAGAAATGGGGCTTTCACATGCAATATGGTTTTCTTTAATAAAATAAATGTTTTTGTTAAAATAAAGGAGACAATTTTAAAAAATATATAATTTTTAATTTTTTTTACTTGTTTACTTAAAAATATATAAAAATAACGTTGAAAAAATACATACAAGACATTTCATGTTAAAGCCTAAACTCGCCGAAAAAAGAAAATATGCCATTTTCTTGGAAATTCCTGCAAAAATCACAGTTAAACATCACGCAAAATGGTGAAAAATATCCTGTCAGCAGAGGGTGACAAAATCTCAAGTAGACTGGCAGTTAAAAGGTTACAGGTACCTATGCATGTTGGGTATTGTTCTGCTCGGGGGAGCTTGTGCTTTCAGATTTAGCTTGTTTTTTCTTATTTGTATATTGATATTTTAGGAAAAGGTGTTTTTTATTCTGCTTTTTTATACATTTTTTAGTGAAACCCTGTGCAACCTAAGAAATCTTCGAGGGATTACTTCCTAAAAGATGAGTCCACTACTACAAGCTGGGTATGCTTAGAAAGCTTAACATGTGTACTTTCAGGGAATATATAGTTTATGGGGGGTATTCCAAATGTAAAGGGTTGTTTTGGTAGAAAAAGCAAAAGGTGCACATTTTGTCAGCAGAGCAGAAATTTTCAAGTGAAATTACCATTACGCACATGCTTTACTTTGGGGTGTTTGGCAACTCTTCCCTTGACAGTAGATATGCATGTTGGGTATTTTTTTGTTCGGGGCCTTGCTTTTTCATATTTTCTGTTTTTTTCTTGTTTGCATATAGCTTTTTTTTAGGAAAATTTGACCTTAATTCTGCTTTTTTATTCTTTTTTAGGGAAACCCTGTGCAACCAAAGAATACATTGAGGGATTACTTCCAGAAAACTGCGGCCACATCAACAAGCCTGATACTGCTAGAAAGCTTGAAGTGTGTACTACCAGAGAATATATAGTTTGTAGGGGGTATTTCAAATGTAAAGGGATGTTTTTCTTGCAAAACTGCAAGGTGCGTATAGCGTCTAGCATAGTTGTATTTTATCTAAAATTCTCCTAAAGCTCTGTTTCAGTTTGGGGGAGTCTCCTAGGCAGGAAATGGTGTCTACCAATACATATGTGGTACTGCTGTAACTGGGAGAAATTGGGATTTCACACGCAATAAGATTTTATTGACAAACTTACAAAACACTACAAATTGTAAAAAATAGTTTTTTTTATTTTTGTGCACATATTTCACCCAAAAATATTGAGAATACACCTAAAAAATGATAAACAAGACATTTCATGTGAAAGCTCAGACGCTGAAAAAAACAATATATAACTTTCCTGGGAAATCCCTGGAAAAAACCTTCAAAAATCACAGTTGAACATGTGGAGCGCAAAACAGTGCAAAATGGTCTGGCAACAAAGGGTGACAAAATCTCAAGGTAGGCTGGCGGTTAAAGGGTTAAACAAAACAAAGTACAACTTTAGATTTGAAAACATCCAAAAACATAAACTTCTTTACACAATCCCCTCGATTCAAAGAGCAAAAGTTAATTGATTTCGTATCGAGAATCGTAAGTTTGGGTGGGTGTTAGTCATTTTTTGCTGTTTTTTTGGCCATTTCCGACTCGCACGAGCCTACGTACGAATGCGTATATGCTCTTACGATCAGCGGAAGTTCGTTCCTAAATTTTAGGATCAAAACGTAAAACTTCGGATCAAATCCTAAAACTTACGATCAAAACGTAAAACTTAGGATAATTGGATGTGTTTAGGTGTGATTCAGAGAAACCTCTAAACGCGTTTTAAAAGAAAGCCACAGCCGACACCTTTTAGCAGCCGGATTGCTGTTCGTGAACAGGTTTTTTGGCTATGTGGAGGAGTCTGCGCGTCTTGTGCTCCAATGAACTGCATGTATCAGCATGGCCGAGCCCATAAATTGTATTGCAATGCATACCTGATTCATGTATGCCTTATAAAAGCATTTTAATGTGGACCTTAATTAGTCCTTTGCATGTAAACCTTTATTTTGCAATATATTTGCGTTAATTAAAGAAACTTATGTCCTTTGTTATTTATTTTCAAATTGAGGTACTAGAAAAATATTTTTAGATTGCATTTATTGGTGTAGTTGTTTACCTTTGCTTTGTTTAATTATTTAAGCACATCTTTGGTCAGATGCATCACACTTACTGAGGAGAGGAGAGCGGGATAAAGTGCAGGATGTGGGTTACTGCTGTATTTTGCACAGACACAGCAGAGCTGGGGGCATGGAAAGGTCAGAAATCAAAGAATCCAGAGCAACACAGTCACAAGGCCCTTTCTGTTTGCAGGCTGCCCGATAATACCTGAGCCGCCATCTTGGCTGTTTCTAGGCTCATAACATGCAGAAGTTGCTGGGTGTTTTTTAATATTTGTGAGCAATCTGTATGTAGAGGGTGTGGGTAACCACACTAAAAATTTAAAGTTGGACCATTTGAAGCAGAAATATTAAAATTAAATCCACAAGTAAAAAATGCAAGTTAAGTAAAAATTAAACAAAGTAAGATTTACTTATGCAAATGCATTCATTAATGGTTGGTTACTAAAAAATGAATGAAATAAAGAAAAATAAAAGACCAAATATTTAGAATGCACTTTAATGAGGTAAGTTTGTAGTGCGGAGCCGCAAGATCAGAAGGATTTACGTCCAGACCAAAAAGGAAAAAGGGCAAAACCAATGTTGCAACCTGAGAAATGAAACGGAAAATTCAGGATGGAAACTGACATAGGTCTGATTCCCGAACTGCCATACGAACGGACGTATATTTTAGGATAGAAACGTATTTGCTTATTGAATCACTCGCAAGTTCATACGAACGCACGAGCGGACGTGAAAAATAGGATGATCGTGAGCCAAATCCAAGCTGTTACATGTTTCTTTGAATCAACCCAAATAAATCATACAGGACATCTACCCTTAGGACCATATGCTTAATTGTAGGGTCTGTGAACAGTAATACCAGTAAAGGAGATTTGAATTGAATTTATTAAACTGGATCAACAGCGTTGCACAGTTGAAAATAACTCCCGAAAATTCCCTTCTCTTCTCCCACCTACAAGCATTATACCAAATCATTGTCAGCACATACATTTGTTCCTATATCTACTCAAAGATGAAATGTGGCCTTACCAATTTTCTCCTGGTAGTGGCCATCTTGAAACATCCCTGAGGCTTCCTTTCCCAGCTTCCCAGCAGTGCTGCTGCCTGGATTTAACCAACATAACCCACAATGCAATACAGCTCCTAGAATGGGTCAGCAATTTACCGAATGTAAATTGAAGAAACATGGAAGGTTATGCACGGACCAGAGCATTGTACAGATGAATTGGTTCTCATCTACCTTTATTCGCCATGAGCAGCTTTAACTATCACTATGGGATATATTTCATAGCCCCACTTCCAACGACCCTTTCAAGTAATTCAGGCTTGAGTATTTCTCACACAGTGGAAATCTAATTAAATACTATTGCAGAGGAATTTAGTTTAACAGAGCATAAACCTCTTTTACTTGCAAACGTGCTGACATTATTAAGTAAAACTGTTGTAAAGCCTACCCTTCAGGGCTGGCAAGCATAGGTGCACACAAATACAAACATATAATACAAGGTAACAACAAGCTTATTTCAACTGAACAAACACATATTAGGATCTCCAACTGAAGTCAATTTCATTCAAAGCAAATGTAATACACTACAATCAAGCTCAGAGAATACAAAAACATTATTATTATAATGTTACTTGCCCCAGATAAAAGTGAAAATTACCTTCTTTTATCTTTAGAATTATATTATATTTTAGAGCTTTATGCCAATATAAAATGGTAAACAGTTGTAAATGTATTTATCATGATATAATTTTAATTACAAGATGCTTTCTTAGATCATCTTTTACAAAACCTAGCACAAAGATTGTCTAGAACAAATCTAGCTGTGTATGTTGGAAAAGTTTTTTTTTTCATACTGGCCTGATTATACTAGTAAAACAGTTGAAACTTTTTGGAGGGTGCAGACTTTTATTTCGTTTACTTTTTGAGTGGATGTGATATGGACATCCTTCAGGAAATTGTTTTTGCCTCTTCCCTGCAATGAAGCTTAGTTCTGTCAAGTGTCCTCTAGGAGAATGGACATGTTGCAGAGCTGCTCTGCAACTAAACAGATTTTTTTATGATTTGAATTATACAATTTTACTACAAGAAAAATATAACAAGCAAGTTGGAAAGTAGTTACTGAATAGCATGTAGCTTGAATTATTTTTATGTCATTTCTTTATACCACTGGGTATCTAAACTGAACCATCACTGAGGCCCATGCCAGTTAAAGCAGTATTTAAGTTTTATTGGCATTAGTTTTGAAAGGGAACGCACTACACAGAGTGAGAATGTTTAATAATTGAATGCAAAAATAAGCTTCCAATGGGGACCTAGAACATGTATTAGTTGCCATCTGACTTTCGAACCATTGGGAGAGGAATCCACATGCTTATCCTTTAGCAGTCCACCAGACAATCCAAAACAGCCCTCCTTTTGATAGTGGGTAATGCATCATTCCCATGTCTTGGATACATGTCTAACCATAGAAGCCTTTATGTATTAGGTTCAAACTCATGTAACAGCTCTATTGCCTTTAGATTATTTTTTTTAGCAGTCATACCAAACATGGTGGCCCCCTGTCTGACCAACACTGGTTCCACAGATTGGGACCTAGTAGAGAGGATCCAGGAAAGAAAAGTCAAACACGTACTTCTTCTGATCAGTCAGACAACAGACTTGATTCAGACCTTTTTTCCTCCCTCATGATTCAGCAGACCATTTTTCTGGAGCAAGATTTTTTGGAGAGAATCTTCATTTGGTGCAAGAACACATGAAAATTTTCTCCAGAAGTCTTAGCTCGTGTGATTCAGGGAAAGTATTTTACGGGGACTTTTGGGTGAGATCAGGTTTTTCCATACGGCCATCGTTCGCCAGCTAAAAGCTGCCAGCCAGTGCCAGCAGGTGACATGCCAGCCTCCAACCTGGTAAACTGGCATAGGGGGCCACTGGACCCCTTACAAGTACACCCCAGGTCTGTAAAAATCACCACACAAAAACACTTCTAAAACACCTATTATACTAAATGGGACTAATTCCCATGTCTTTCATTTTTTACCCACGTCGTGACACTGCTCATCTTGTGCGTTTCATGTAGAATTGTGTTTTGTGTCAGATTTTGGTTTGGATTCCAAGACTGACTTCCTCTACCTTTGAAAGAAGAATATTGTCGCTGTAGACCCTTGTTGTTTCTAATTAAAAATAAAAAAGGCCAGTTTTATGGGTTCACTTTCAAGGTATCAAAAGCCCACCAATGTGGAAAAAAATGCAATTCTGTGATTCTCACCTGTAGATTTTTTCCACTCCAGGGCAGCAGGAATTCAGGAACAAATGGGTTAACTCGCAACCAAAGGGCGGGACTGCAAGACAAAAGGTGTGGTTCCTCCCAGCCTATATATACTTCTGGCTGCTCTAAACAATACAGTAATTGAAAAGCAGTAGACACAGCTGTCCAGGAGGATAAGGCATCCTAAGGAGCCCTATGTCTTGTTGGAGACAAGGAGGGATGAAACAAGCTCCTCTCTTCCCTTCTCCATTTATATTTACATATCTACAAGCTCCCCTATGACCATGGCATCTGAGTAATGGATATAGTAGTCCAGCAGATAGGGTGGGCCTGCCGCCCTGGAGTGAAAAAAGAGAGAAAACAATTCTACAGGTGAGAATCACAGAATTGCATTTTCTCTCATATTCCACTCCAGGGCGTCAGGATTTCAGAAACGAATGGGACCTTCAAAAGCAGTGCCTTTACATCAGGATGGGATGCCAGATGTTATGAATGTTCCCTTAACAAGGAATAAAACCTTCAAATAATCAAGCCATAGCTTGAAAAGCTTACTATTGCTGCAATACCTTCTTACCAAAGGCAGTATCTGCCGAAGCTCTAACATCTATCTAATAAAACTTGGTAAATGTACGAACTGAAGACTAGAAGACCAGAGCATACCTACCCTGCCGAAGCCTGGTGCTAGAAAGCCTAGAAATCTCCAATAGCCCGTGTAGAGTGGGCCGTAACCCAAAAAGGAGGATTCTTCCCCTTAAAAATATATGCCCTTACTACTTCTTGTCTAATCCATTGGCTGATGGTAGACTTAGCTGGTAGAAGACCCTTCTGCAGCCCCTCACATATAACAAATAAGGAGTCAGACTTGTGGAACCTGTGTAGCCGAGATATAATATTTAAGAGCCCATACTATGTCCAGGGAGTGAAGAACTCTCTCCTTATGGCTGACCAGAGCAGGACATAAAGATGGTAAAACCACCTCTTCATTAAGGTGAAACCACCTTAGGAAGAAAATCCTGCTTAAAATGAAACAACCTTGTCCTTATGCATAACTAAATAAGGAGACTTGGCAACCCCACTCGATTAAATACCTTGGGGTGCAGATCCCCTCTGACCTCTCACGTCTATATGAGCTAAACTACTCCCCCTTGCTCCTAAAGACTATGTCTGAGCTGACTACATATGATAAACGGCATTTTACCTGGTTCGGAAGGATTAATGTGATAAAAATGGATATCCTCCCTAAATTTCTATATATTTTTCAAACAGTGCCTATTCACCTACCTAACAGTTTCTTTAAGAAGATGAGGACGGCCTTTTTAAGGTTTGTGTGGGGTACAGGGAAACCCCGGATAAGATTCAGCACCCTAACTAGACTAAAATCGGATGGGGGGGTCGGCCTTCCTGATTTGAAAACTTACCATAACGCGGTTATCACGCTCCGTATAGTGGACTGGACTCAGAGGGAGGAAGGGAAGCAGTGGGTCAGATTGGAAAAGGCGATTTCCCCAATTAGTCTTGCGTCTCTGCCTTGGGGGGGGGGTGCTCCCCAGACAGGTGAGGGAATCGTTCCCCTATCTAGTGGGACAGTTTTTGATGGCCTGGGACATGTTAACCAAGAAGAAGGCCGTGGTCAACAGGCAAGGTCCTTTGACACCCCTCTTCGATAATTATGCCTTTGAACCAGGAGTGAGGGCCAAAAAATTTCTGGTTTGGGAAGCCCCATCCAACACTACAATAGGCAGTATCTTGAGCTCAGGCAGGCTCCCAACTTTAGACGAAATAAGGGAAGGGGCCCCGGGACAGCATATCTCGTGGTTCCTCTACAGGCAATTGAAAGCATTTATAACGCATCAGGATCTGGTGGAACGGGGTAGGTTGCCATTGACGCAACTGGAGCACATCCTTACTCAGGCTCCCCCCAGCTCGCATGTGGTCTCTGTCCTCTATAGGATTCTATTAGAGGCATCACATGACTCCCCGCCGGGATTCATTAAGAGATGGGAAGAGGAGCTAGGGATAACTGTGTCTGGGGAAGACCTTATCAAGATCTATCTGTACACCCACAAGGCAGCAGTCCCGTGCGTAGCTCAGGAAAGGAATTTCAAGGTCTTGTCGCGATGGTACAGATGTCCGGTTGATCTGAGTAAGTTTGATGCCTCCCGTTCAGTTAGATGTTGGAGGTGCCTGGAGGGAACTGGGAATATGACCCACATTTGGTGGGGCTGTCCACCAATTAAGGCGCTGTGGGGAAGAGTCCTGTCAATTTACAACAACATCACAGGAGAGGCAATGCAGAACTCCCCGCAGCTGGCTCTGTTGTCACTTCTCCCAGGCTCCCTCTCCCAGGGCAAGAAAGGGGTCCTGAGACATTTTCTGACGGCATTAAGAGCTGTCATCCCTAGACGATGGAATTCTACTGTGCCACCATCTTTCGCTGAATGGGTGCAAGAGATCGAGACCATTCGCCGAATGGAAGAAGAGATCTCGGAATTAGAGGACACACATGAGAGATACTATATGACATGGGCGGGCTGGATGGACTATAGAGACAACCGCCTGCAGGTGTAGATTTGGTGTTCTTCCAGCTCCGTGCTTTGCTCTAGCTCTTCCCCCTAACCGCCTTCTGCTTTCCCCTGCCTCCCCCCCCCCCCTTTTTTTTTTTTTTTTTTTCCCTTGTTGTCCCTCCCCCTCTCCTTTCTATAGGTTCTTTACTTCTTATTCATGTCCTTGTTGTCCTTAGTCCTGGGTTTTTTTGTTTCCCCTCCGCCCTTTGGGTTGTCCCCTCTCTGGTCATGTGGTGGGCGGGCCGGGTGGTCTCGCCTCCCGCGGCCTTGGACCCTCGGCCTGGTCATTTGGGGGTCTGGCCCCGGGGGGCGGGATGCTGGGCCTGCCACAGCTAATATGAGTGACGGCTTCCTATGAATGACATAATCTGGTCCATCGGGAGGGGCGGGACCGGGGGGGGGGGTCGTTACCAGAGGTATGCGGTTGACTTTGTATGCTCTTGGATTGGGACCCAAGCATGAATATGTTCCTCCTCTATTTCCTCTGTTCTGTTGTTTGTACCATTTTATCCTTGTTGTGAAAATCTAATAAAAAGATATTGAACTAAATAAGGAGACTTAACTGATAAAGCTGCTAGCTCAGAAACCCGCTGCCATTTCTTAGAAAGATCATCTTAAGTGCCATTAAGCTTAGTGATGCCTCTGCAAGCGGCTCAAAAGGGGGACCCTGAAGATCTGATAAATCTAAGTTCAGGTCTCAGACACCACAATACAAAAATAACAATACAAAAAGAGGGTGCACCACTTTAATTCAATTCTGTGCTCACTTCAACATTAATCAACCAAAGCACCAGAGGGACTGCGGACTCTTCGCCACACTCACCCCAATTAGGAGCACCAGACCAAAATACGTCCCTCACAAATCTATAGGGTAACGGGGGGATGTAACAATTCATATGATATATTTTGTGCCGACACAAACAGTAATTAATTGGTCTGGGATTCCTACAAATAAAGTGACATGTGCAAGACCCTGAATATAAACCTGTGCAAAAATACAATACATGTGCAAAACATATCCAACACAAAGCTGTGTAAATCCGCAAATATATAAATAATTTCAATTACATGTGTAAATCATACACTAAACTTAACAAAGGAAATTAGTCCTAATAATCCGTAGTAATTATGGACCACAAAAGAACTATGGAAAGTGCCTAGTGCAAAAGTAAATTAATGGCAAAGCCAGTTATAAACATTACCAGGCCATATTGACAGTAGAGATGAGCAAACTTTTGAAAAATTCGATTCGACTGATTCGCCGAATTTTCCGGGAAAAATCGGTTCAGTCCGAATTTATTTGCGACGAATCGCTATTAAAAACGGCTATTTCTGGGAGTCCGAGAGCCTCCATAGGGTTGCAGAATGTTTTGCTTGGCTGTAACATGCATAGGATGCATGCTGGGATAGTGAAATACTATTGTAAAGAAGTATGACATGCAGATCAGAGGCATCGCTATTAGATTCGCTGACGCAGAGCGGCACAATTACAGAGCCTTGAGGTGGCATCAGCATGATGAGCCCATATATTGCCTGAAAGACACACAGTGGAGTTGGCAGCAGCATGGGGAGCCCATATATTGCCTAAAAAACACACCCCGAATATGGCAGCAGCATAGGGAGCCCGGATATTGCCTGAAAGACACACTCTGGACTTGGCAGCAGCATAGGGAGCCCATATATTGCCTGAAAAACACATTGGAGTTGGCAGCAGCATTAGGAGCTCATTTATTGCCTGAAATACACACCCAGGAGTTGGTGGCGGCAGCAGCAGCATTAGGAGCCCATATATTGCCTGAAAAACACATTGGAGTTGGCAGCAGCATTAGGAGCCCATATATTGCCTGAAAGACACACATTGGAGTTGGCAGCAGCATTAGGAGCCCATAAATTGCCTGAAAGATACACCCAGTAGTTGGCAACAGCAGCAGGAGCAGCAGCATAGGGAGCTCATATATTGCCTGAAAGACACACATTGGAGTTGGTAGCAGCATTAGGAGCCCATATATTGCCTGAAAAACACATTGGTGTTGGCAGCAGCATTAGGAGCCCATATATTGCCTGAAAGAAACACCCAGGAGTTGGCAGCAGCATTAGGAGCCCATACATTGCCTGAAAAACATACTGAAGTTGGCAGCAGCATTAGGAGCCCATATATTGCCTGAAAGACACACCCAGGAGTTGGCAGCAGCAGCATTAGGAGCCCATATATTGCCTGAAAGACACACTCTGGACTTGGCAGCAGCATAGGGAGCACATATATTGCATGAAAAACACATTGGAGTTGCCAGCAGCATTAGGAGCCCATATATTGCATGAAAAACACACCCAGGAGATGGCAGCAGCATAGAAAGCCCATATATTGCCTGAAAAACACATTGGAGTTGGCAGCAGCATAGGGAGCTCATATATTGCCTGAAAGACACGCCCAGGAGTTGGCAGCAGCATAGGGAGCTCATATATTGCCTGAAAAACACATTGGAGTTGGCAGCAGCATTAAGAGCCCATATATTGCCTAAAAGACACACCCAGGAGTTGGCAGCAGCATTAGGAGCCCATATATTGCCTGAAAGAAACACCCAGGAGTTGGAAGCAGCAGCAGCATTAGGAGCCCATATATTGCCTGAAAAACACATTGGAGTTGGCAGCAGCATTAGGAGCCCATATATTGCCTGAAAGACACACATTGGAGTTGGCAGCAGCAGCAGGAGCAGCAGCATAGGGAGCTCATATATTGCCTGAAAGACACACATTGGAGTTGGCAGCAACATTAGGAGCCCATATATTGCCTGAAAAACAAATTGGAGTTGGCAGCAGCATTAGGAGCCCATATATTGCCTGAAAGAAACACCCAGGAGTTGGCAGCAGCAGCATTAGGAGCACATATATTGCCTAAAAAACACAATGGAGTTGGCAGCAGCATTAGGAGCCCATATATTGCCTGAAGACACACCCAGGAGTTGGCAGCAGCATAGGGAGCTCATATACTGCCTTAAAAACATATTGGAGTTGGCAGCAGCATTAGGAGCCCATATATTGCCTGAAAGACACACCCAGGAGTTGGCAGCAGCATTAGGAGCCCATATATTGCCTGAAAGACACACTCTGGACTTGGCAGCAGCATAGGGAGCACATACATTGCATGAAAAACAAAACCCATGAGTTGGCAGCAGCATAGGGAGCTCATATATTGCCTGAAAATCACATTGGAGTTGGCAGCAGCATTAGGAGAACATAAATTGCCTGAAAGACACACCCAGGAATTGGCAGCAGCAGCATAGGGAGCTCATATATTGCCTGAAAGACACACCCAAGATTTGGCAGCAGCATTAGGAGCCCATATATTGCCTGAAATGCACACCCAGGACTTGGCAGCAGCAGCATTAAGAACCCATATATTGCCTGAAAAACACATTGGGGTTGGCAGCAGCAGCATCAGGAGCCCATATATTGCCTGAAAAACACATTGGAGTTGGCAGCAGCATTAGGAGCCCATATATTGCCTGAAAGACACACCCAGGAGTTGGCAGCAGCAGCATTAGGAGCCCATATATTGCCTGAAACTCTGGACTTGGCAGCAGCATAGGGAGCACATATATTGCCTGAAAAACACACCCAGGAGTTGGCAGCAGCATAGGGAGCTCATATATTGCCTGAAAAACACATTGGAGTTGGCAGCAGCATTAAGAACCCATATATTGCCTGAAAGACACACCCAGGAGTTGGCAGCAGCATTAGGAGCCCATATATTGCCTGAAAGACACACCCAGGAGTTGGCAGCAGCAGCAGGAGCAGCAGCATAGGGAGCTCATATATTGCCTGAAAGACACACATTGGAGTTGGTAGCAGCATTAGGAGCCCATATATTGCCTGAAAGAAACACCCAGGAGTTGGCAGCAGCATTAGGAGCCCGTACATTGCCTGAAAAACATACTGGAGTTGGCAGCAGCATTAGGAGCCCATATATTGCCTGAAAGACACACCCAGGAGTTGGCAGCAGCAGCATTAGGAGCCCATATATTGCCTGAAAGACACACTCTGGACTTGGCAGCAGCATAGGGAGCACATATATTGCATGAAAAACACATTGGAGTTGCCAGCAGCATTAGGAGCCCATATATTGCATGAAAAACACACCCAGGAGATGGCAGCAGCATAGAAAGCCCATATATTGCCTGAAAAACACATTGGAGTTGGCAGCAACATAGGGAGCTCATATATTGCCTGAAAGACACGCCCAGGAGTTGGCAGCAGCATAGGGAGCTCATATATTGCCTGAAAAACACATTGGAGTTGGCAGCAGCATTAAGAGCCCATATATTGCCTAAAAGACACACCCAGGAGTTGGCAGCAGCATTAGGAGCCCATATATTGCCTGAAAGAAACACCCAGGAGTTTGCAGCAGCAGTAGCATTAGGAGCCCATATATTGCCTGAAAAACACATTTGAGTTGGCAGCAGCATTAGGAGCCCATATATTGCCTGAAAGACACACATTGGAGTTGGCAGCAGCAGCAGGAGCAGCAGCATAGGGAGCTCATATATTGCCTGAAAGACACACATTGGAGTTGGCAGCAGCATTAGGAGCCCATATATTGCCTGAAAAACACATTGGAGTTGGCAGCAGCATTAGGAGCCCATATATTGCCTGAAAGAAACACCCAGGAGTTGGCAGCAGCAGCATTAGGAGCACATATATTGCCTAAAAAACACATTGGAGTTGGCAGCAGTATAGGGAGCCCATATATTGCCTGAAAGACACGCCCATGAGTTGGCAGCAGCAGTAGGAGCCCATATATTGCCTGAAAGACACACCCAGGAGATGGCAGCAGCAGAAGGAGCTACCATGCATCAGCTACTCGCATGCATCAGCTATTGGTGGGTGGAAATCCTGGCTGATCCATGCCTGATTCATCTTCACAAAGGTGAGTCTCTCCAAATTTTTTGTGGACAGACGAGCTCTCCTTGGCGTTACTACTATGGCCTCCGCAGCACTAAAGACCCGCTCAGATGGCACACTACTGTCCGGGCAGGACAGCTTTCCCAGGGCAAACTCTGCCAGTTGCGGCCACAAGTCAGGTTTGGCTGCCCAGAAGTCCAGCGGATCCTCAAGGTGCGTTGGCATGGTCATTTCAAGGTATGACACAACCTGCTGGTTCAGGCCCTGCTCCAGGTCTTCCTGCTGCTCATGAGTAGCCTCACTATGCGGTAGCAGAAAGCTTCTCATTAGCGATTGAAGACTGAGGCTGCTGCTGATGGAGCTGCTGTTCCTGCCACCCCCCCCCCCCGGCAGCCATGGCAGCGGAAGGTGAGCGCAGAGGTCCCCCCGAGTCAGACCTGCAAGAGTATGGGCCATGGCGCAGATAGGCATCGGCCAACTGACTACGTAGAATGTCTTTGTAGTAGGTCAGTTTGTCCTCCCTCTCAGCGGGTTTAAAAAATGCCCCCATTTTGTGCCGGAAGCGAGGGACCAATAAGGTGGAGAGCCAGTAGTCATCCCGCAGAAAAATTGAGACAATTCTGCGGTCCCTACGCAAGCACGTGAGCATGCATCGTGCCATTTGTGCAAATGACTCGGAGGGACTACCTGTCTCCATCTCCAATGCATACTGCCACGGTGTGTCTGGGTCCTCTGTCTCGCCTTCCTCACAACCCTCTAGCTCCACTGGCTGCTCCTGCTCCTCCTCTCCTGTCAGATGACCAGATGAACCACCCATTTCGCCAAAACTAAGCTGCGCTTCACGGTGCTGCTCCTCCTCCTCCTCCTCAGCTCCCACGGGGTTTATATGGCCGTGAAATGTATGCGACATGTCTTCAGTGCCCTGACCAGCCATGGTTTCCAACATGTGTTGTATTACATGAAGCAGCGGAATCACGTCGTTCATGCCGTAATCCTGGCGACTGACAAATAAAGTGGCTTCCTCAAAGGGTCTGAGCAAATGGCAGGTGTCACGTATGAGCTGCCACTGGTTCACATTAAAGTTACACAGGGGAGTCCCCCTATCTGCTTGGATCATCAAGAAATCAGTGATGGCTTTTCTCTGTTCGTATAGTCAATCTAACATATGTAGGGTGGAATTCCAACGGGTGGGAACATCGCAAATCAGACTATGTTGGAGGATACGGTTCTGACGCTGTAGCTCAAGAAGGGTGTGCTTGGCGGTGTAGGAGTGGCTGAAGTGCATACAAAGTTTCCTTCCCGTTGTTAGGATGTCTTGCAGATGGGGGGAAGACTTCAGAAAACGCTTGACAACTAGGTTGAACACGTGTGCCATACAGGGCGCATGGCTCAGGCTTCCTTGTCTCAGCGCAAGACAAGATGTTACTCCCATTGTCAGTCACCATGGTACCCATTTCCAATTTTCGCAAAGTAAGCCATGTTTTGATTTCTTGATGAATTAATTTCAGGAGCTCCTCCCCTGTGTGACTCCGTTTGCCAAGGCAAACCATGTGAAGCACAGCATGACACCGCCGTGCCCTGCACACATGGTAGGCTGAAAGGGCATTGAGAATTGACTGTACAGTGGAGGCTGAGGAGAAGGCGGAGGATGAGGAGGCAGAGTCACAAACTGTGACAGGCAAAACGGCCTGGGAGCGTGGGGGCCAAAGCGGTGTGACCTGTCCAAGTTGCTGTACAGGAACCGCATTAACCCAGTGGGCCGTAAAGGACATGTATTGTCCCTGACCGTAGTTACAGCTCCAAATGTCGGCGCTGTCGTGCACTTTGGTGCACACCGACAGGCTCAAGGACTGGCCCACCTTCTGCTCAACAAATTTGCGCAGGGCTGGTACTGCCTTCTTTGCAAAGAAATGACGGCTTGGGACTCTCCACCTCGGCTCGGCACAAGCCATTAGCTCTCTGAAAGGTACAGAGTCCACCACCTGAAAAGGGAGGGACTGCAGCACTAGCAACTTGGACAGGAGCACATTTAGCTTCTGCGCCGTAGGATGAGTGGGCGCATACTGTTGTCTCTTGGACATGGCTTCGCTGATGGATTGCTGGTGGGATGAGTGACTTTAGTAGGAGGGGCAGGAGCATCTGGAGCGGCTGAGGTTGGGTATGACGCACAGCTACCTTCGGCTGAGGTGCTGGAGCCTTGGCTGGGTGAAATTGGAAGCGGCGTGACACTGGCTGACGCAGCAGGCTGGACCCCCACTTTGGAGCCTCGGTTCTCCCAGGCCGCTTTATGGTTTATGAAATATTTATGCTAGTGTTTGGGATGACGCACAGCTACCTTCGGCTGAGGTGCTGGAGCCTTGGCTGGGTGAAATTGGAAGCGGCGTGGCACTGGCTGACGCAGCAGGCTGGACCCCCACTTTGGAGCCTCGGTTCTCCCAGGCCGCTTTATGGTTTATGAAATATTTATGCTAGTGTTTGGGATGCCCCCTCCTCACATACAGAGCATGCCTCCCTTGATTGTGGAAAAGTAACTTTGCTTATAAAATGCAAGCAGTTAATAGACAAGTAGTCTTGAAATATTTATGCTAGTGTTTGGGATGCCCCCTCCTCACATACAGTGCAGGCCTCCCTTGATTGTGGTAAAGTGACGTTGATTATAAAATACAAGCAGTTAATAGACAGGTAGTCTTGAAATATTTATGCTAGTGTTTGGGATGCCCCCTCCTCACATACAGAGGAGGCCTCCCTTGGTTGTGGAAAAGTGACTTTGCTTATAAAATGCAAGCAGTTAATAGACAGGTAGTCTTTAAATATTAATCCTAGTGTTTGGGATGCCCCCTCCTCACATACAGAGGAGGCCTCCCTTGATTGTGGAAAAGTGACTTTGCTTATAAAATGCAAGCAGTTATTAGACAGGTAGTCTTGAAATATTTATGCTAGTGTTTGGGATGCCCCCTCCTCACATACAGAGCAGGCCTCCCTTGACTGTGGAAAAGTGACTTTGCTTATAAAATGCAAGCAGTTATTAGACAGGTAGTCTTGAAATATTTATGCTAGTGTTTGGGATGCCCCCTCCTCACATACAGAGCAGGCCTCCCTTGATTGTGGAAAAGTGTCTTTGCTTATAAAATGCAAGTAGTTAATAGACAGGTAGTCTTGAAATATTTATGCTAGTGTTTGGGATGCCCCCTCCTCACATACAGTGCAGGCCTCCCTTGATTGTGGTAAAGTGACGTTGATTATAAAATGCAAGCAGTTAATAGACAGGTAGTCTTGAAATATTAATGCTAGTGTTTGGGATGCCCCCTCCTCACATACAGAGGAGGCCTCCCTTGATTGTGGAAAAGTGACTTTGCTTATAAAATGCAAGCAGTTATTAGACAGGTAGTCTTGAAATATTTATGCTAGTGTTTGGGATGTCCCCTCCTCACATACAGAGCAGGCCTCCCTTGATTGTGGGAAAAGTGACGTTTATTATAAAATGCAAGCAGTTAATACACAGGTAGTCTTGAAATATGTATGCTATTGTTTGGGATGCCCCCTCCTCACATACAGAGCAGGCCTCCCTTGATTGTGGAAAAGTGACGTTAATTATAAAATGCAAGCAGTAAATAGACAGGTAGTCTTGAAATATTTATGCTAGTGTTTGGGATGCCCCCTCCTCACATACAGAGCAGGCCTCCCTTGATTGTGGAAAAGTGATGTTAATTATAAAATGCAAGCAGTTAATAGACAGGTAGTCTTGGAATATTTATTCTAGTGTTTGGGATGCCCCCTCCTCACATACAGAGCAGGCCTCCCTTGATTGTGGAAAAGTGACGTTGATTATAAAATGCAAGCACTTAATAGACAGTAGTCTTGAAATATTAATGCTAGTGTTTGGGATGCCCCCTCCTCACATACAGAGGAGGCCTCCCTTGATTGTGGAAAAGGGACGTTAATTATAAAATGCAAGCAGTTATTAGACAGGTAGTCTTGAAATATTTATGCTAGTGTTTGGGATGTCCCCTCCTCACATACAGAGCAGGCCTCCCTTGATTGTGGAAAAGTGACGTTTATTATAAAATGCAAGCAGTTAATAGACAGGTAGTCTTGAAATATTAATGCTAGTGTTTGGGATGCCCCCTCCTCACATACAGAGGAGGCCTCCCTTGATTGTGGAAAAGTGACTTTGCTTATAAAATGCAAGCAGTTATTAGACAGGTAGTCTTGAAATATTTATGCTAGTGTTTGGGATGTCCCCTCCTCACATACAGAGCTGGCCTCCCTTGATTGTGGAAAAGTGACGTTGATTATAAAATGCAAGCAGTTAATACACAGGTAGTCTTGAAATATGTATGCTATTGTTTGGGATGACCCCTCCTCACATACAGAGCAGGCCTCCCTTGATTGTGGTAAAGTGACGTTGAGTATAAAATGCAAGCAGTTAATAGACAGGTAGTCTTGAAATATTAATGCTAGTGTTTGGGATGCCCCCTCCTCACCTACAGAAGAGGCCTCCCTTGATTGTGGAAAAGTGACGTTAATTATAAAATGCAAGCAGTTATTAGACAGGTAGTCTTGAAATATGTATGCTAGTGTTTGGGATGCCCCCTCCTCACATACAGAGCAGGCCTCCCTTGATTGTGGAAAAATACCATTTTGTGATTACTCACCTTTAAAATGGGTATTATAAGCATGTCACACACCCCACTTCCACTATTCATGACATATGGGTTATGGTCCAGTAGAGGGCGAACTTCTGCAGAGATGAAAGCAAAAAAGAAGCCCCTCCCGGTCCATAAATACCTGGGACCTCCCATACCTTCCCCAGTATATGACAGCAGTAAGGGGACCAGGAAGAGCTAATAAAACATTCTTAACCAAAAAAAGGTTCACCATAGAAAGGATCCAGAATACAAAAAAGGGAGGGATGAAGCGGGGTGTGTGACATACTTATAATACCCATTTTAAAGGTGAGTAATCACAAAATGGTATTATTCCAAGTATGTCACACACTCCGCTTCCACTATTCATGACATATGGGACATCCAATAGCAGTGTCCGTCATGGGTGGGGATCCAAATACAGCAAAAATGCACCAATTTAAACCACTGCAGCTTGCAGAACCTTGCGGCCAAAAACAGCATCCACTGAGGCCCACACATCAACCTTATAAAACTTGGAAAAAGTGTGAACGGAAGACCAATTAGCAGCCTTACAATCTTGTTCAACAGAAGCCTGGTGCTGAAAGGACCAGGAAGCCCAAACAGCACGAGTAGAATGAGCAGTGATCTTAAAAGGAGGAACCCTCCCCTTAGCGGAATAGGCGCCAACAATGGCCTGACGTATCCATTTACTAATGGTTGACTTGGCGGGCACCAAACCTTTTCTGGGCCCGGAAGGCACCACGAACATGGCGTCCGTCTTACGAAAAGGAGAAGTAGCAACCAAATAGTACTTCACACAACGAACCACATCCAAAGAGTGCAAAACCCTCTCCTTGTCATTGCTAGGCCTAGGACACAAGGAAGGGAGAACTACATCCTGATTGACATGGAAGGCAGAAACCACCTTAGGAAGGAAATCTGGTTTAAAGCGAAAAACCACCTTATCCTGGTGTCTCTCAAAGTAAGGGGCCTGAATAGACAGAGTTGCCACCAAAAAGGCAACCTTTTGAGTGAGCACAGAAAGAGCCACATCCTGCATCGGTTCAAAGGGAGGCCCCTGGAGGGCCGAAATAACCAAATTTAAGTCCCAAACGGGGACCAAAGGCTTCCTAGGGGGCCGAACATGAGTGACCCCTTGGAAAAAAGTCTTGACCAGATGATGCAAACCAAAAGACCTTTGAAAAAAGACAGCCAGTTCAAAGTACTGAGCTGGAACCCCAGATCCAGACAGTGTTGTAGAAACTCCAAAATCCTAGGAATTGAAAACACCCTGCAAGGTAAGGCCCTAGCCTCACACCAGTCAATATAGGACTGCCAAGTCCTATAGTAAATGGTAGAGGAAGAACTCCTCCTAGCTCTAATCAAGGTTTGAATAACCGCCTCAGACAAACCTTCCTCCCTCAGAATGAAGGTTTCAGCAGCCACGCCATCAAAGCAAGCGTTTGTAAATTGGGGTAACGTAGTTGACCCTGAGAGATCAGATTCGGAGACAGGGGCAGCCTGTATTGATCTACCGCCAATCTTACGATGTCTGCGAACCAAACCTGTCTTGGCCACCTTGGGGCTACCAGAATTGCTGGTGCCCTCTCTAGAGCCAGCTTGCGCACTACCTTGCCCACCATGGAGAAGGGGGGGAAACAGGTACAGAAACACCAGATCCCTCCAAGCAAGGGACAAGGCATCCACTGCCAGGGCCAGAGGATCCTGAGACAGAGATACAAAGGTTGGGAGCTTGTGATTGTGCCGAGAGGCAAAGAGATCCACCTCCGGAGTCCCCCACTTGTGACACAGGGCCCGAAACACCCTGTGGTTGAGAGACCATTCCCCTCGGCGAGAGAATCCCCTGCTCAGGGAGTCCACCTCCGTGTTCTCCACTCCCGGAATGTACACTGCCAAGATGCAAGGAACATTTCTCTCCGCCCATGTCAGAATCAGAGAGACTTCCCTGAGGGCACTCCTGCTGCAAGTCCCTCCTTGGTGATTGATGTAAGCTACCGCAGTGCGATTGTCTGATCGAACCTGGACCGGTAAACCCTGTAGGTGAAATGTCAGACGCGACAGAACCAAGCTGATAGCTCTGAGCTCCAAGACATTGTGAGCCTCCTGAGGACCCCACAGCCCCTGGAACTGATGATCTTTCCAGAAACCTCCCCAGCCCGACAGGCTGGCATCCGTGGTAACCGTCTCCCAACGAGGGGCCAAGAACTGCCCCTCATCAGATTGCTTGATTCCAGCCACCACTGAAGGGACTGCCAAACCCCGGGAGACATCAGAAAAGACTGATCCAAGGACTGTGGACATCTGTCTCATTTCAGCAATAGATGGAGTTGTAGCGACCTCATGTGGAATTGAGCAAAGTGGACTGCCTTGAAGGAGGCCACCATCAGACACACCAGAGTCATCCCTAGCCGAATGGAAGGGCGAGGGTTGGTCAGGAGAACACGTATCAGATCCTGAACCCTCTGAACCTTTTGCTGATGTAGGAACACTCTGGCCTGACTGGTATCCAGATTCATGCCCAGAAAGGAAATCTCCCTTGATGGGGAGAGAAAAGACTTGGGGTGGTTGATCACCCATCCGAACCTCTCCAGCGTCGTCACCACCATCCTGGTGTCCAACTCCGCCTGGCAGAGGGAGGAAGCTGTAATGAGTAGGTCGTCCAAATACGGCACAATGCGAATGCCCTGGGCCCTGAGCAGGGCCATTATGCCCGCCAGAACCTTTGTAAACACCCTCGGTGCCGAGGTCAGCCCGAACGGGAGGGCCACAAACTGAAAATGCTGATCTTCCACCACGAACCTGAGAAATCTCTGGTGTGCTGGGAAAATTGGTACATAAAGGTAAGCATCCTTGATGTCTATGGACGTCATGAAATCCCCCTGACGAAGGGAACCGATGGCTGAGCGCAGAGTCTCCATGCAGAACTTCCTGGTTCTGATGAACCTGTTGAGAAGCTTCAAATCCAGGATGGGTCTTATGGAGCCAACCTTTTTGGGAACCGTGAAGAGGTTGAAATAATAGCCCCTCTCTGAAAGAGGCACCGGGCATATGACCGCCATGTCCAGGAGGTTCTCTACAGCCGACAGGAGCCCCTGCGCCGCCCGAGGATCCGATGGCACCCGAGACCTTAGGAATCTGGGAGGAGGCCGGGACTCGAACTCCAGTTTGTACCCAGACGAGACCACTTCCAATATCCACTTGTCTGTGACCTCCTGGGCCCAGACCTGGACGAAGAGCCGCAGCCGTCCCCCCACCAGCAAGGGTGAGGGCGCCTCTTCATTGCTGAGCCGGCTTGGCAGCGGGCTTGGGCCTGGAACCCCAGGTAGAGGCCAGACGGGCATGACCTCTAACTCTGTTCCAGGAATCACCTTTAAAGCCAGAGTAGGCAAGACCTCTGCCCCCTCTGGCACCGCAAAAGGAAGGATTAACCCTTTCAGTGCCAAGCACGTAGTTTCTACGTCCTTGCTTCCACTCCACTTAAGTGCCAAGTACGTAGAATCTACGTGCTTGACTTTCCCCCCGCTAGTAAAAAAAATAAAAATAAAAAATACTCACCTGACCCCTCGTTGGATTCGACCGGGTCTCCTCTTTAATTTGGTGCCATCCGATCCCCCGTGGGCGGTCGGCTGGCTCCAGGAGAGCCCCCGGAATAGCCCCACCCTCGTTTGGCAGCAGCAGCTGCTAACTGTAAAAAAAAAAAATAAAAATAAAAATTACATTTACTTACCTGAAGTAGCGCTGCCTCCCTCCGGGTCTCCTCTTCACTGGGGGGGCCTCCGATCGCCCCCCCCCCAGCCTCTTCAGCTTCAGGGGAGAGCCTGAAAGGGCTCTCCCCCTCCTCTCCCGACGGGCGCCACCATCTTGCTGTTCTGACGTCACTCCCGGGCGTCTTGCTGCCTTTCCTCGGCTCAGCTGTCAGATGCCCTGGTGATCGCTGGGCAGAGCAGTGGAAGGGCAGGGGATGCTCTGATCCCCTGCCCCCCCCCTCCTCTGGCCAGCGATCACCAGGGCATCTGACAGCTGATGAACACAGGAGTTGACAATCGGGTGAGGTGAGTAAAGTGTTTTTTTTTGTTTTGTTTTTTTTTTTAATAAAGGAAATTTTTGTGTCTCTTTTTTTTTTTACTGTTAACATGAGACCCCTTATACCAGTTCACAAGGCTAGGGGATGGCAAGTCCCCTGCAACTAGCGGGTGGCTTGCCATTAACCCCCGCACCCCCAATTACCTGCCTCCCCAGAGCCCAGGGGGGGGGGCAGAAGAGCCCGGGCCCACACAGGGTATGTGGGCTCGTAGGCTGCAGGGTGGGGGGGCCACAAAAGCTGGCCCCTCCACTCTGTTCCTACAAGCCTCCATAGCTGGTCCCGGGCTGGTTATGACGGGTAAGGGGGACCCTACGTAAATCTTTTTCTAATTTTAAGGGTTAGGGTTAGCCTAACCCTAACCCTTAAAATTAAAAAAAAAAAAATGGGTTCCCCTCTATGTCATTTTTTTTATTTTTACGGATTAGGGTTAGCCTAACCCTAACCCCTAAAATTCAAAAAAAAAATTTTAAGGGTGAGGGTTAGGGTTAGGCTAACCCTAACAAAAAAAAAAAAAACAAAAAAAAAAAAACAAAAAAGACGTACGGTCCCCCCTGGGGGACCCTTTTTTTTTTTTAATAACCCTAACCCTTAAAATTCCAGAAAAAAACGGGTTCCCCCCCCCTTATTTTTTTTTAAAGTGTTAGGGTTAGGCTAACCCTAACCCTTAAAAATAAAAATGATGTAGGGTCCCCCTACCCGGGTGGGGGGGGGGGACCCATTTTTTTTGGAATAACCCTAACCTTTAAAGTTCCCCCCGGGAGTTGGGACCCGGGGGGAAACGTCATTTTTTTTTATTCCCCAAAAAATTACATAGGGTCCCCCCTCCCGGGGGGGGGGGGGGCTCCCCATTTTTTGGGGGGAATTTTAACTTTTGTATATTTTTTATTTTTAAGGGTTAGGGTTAGCCTAACCCTAACCCTTAAAATTCCCCCAAAAAAGGGGTCCCCCCCCCCCGGAAGGGGGGACCCTATGTCATTTTTGGGGGGATTTTTGAGGGTTAGGGTTAGCCTAACCCTAAACCCTTAAAATTACCCAAAAAATGCCCCCCCCCCCGGAAGGGGGGACCCTATATCATTTATTTTTTAATTAACCCCTTATGTTTATAGTGTGGATAGTATTTTATTTGTAAATGTAATAAAACTTTTTTTTTTTAATGAAAACCATATTGCATGTGATAGCCCCATTTCTCCCGATTACAATGGTACCACATATGTATCGGTAGCCCCCCCATTCTTGCCCTGGAGACCCCCCAAACTGAAAAGAGCACTTTATTTCAAATAAAGGAGAATTACAAACAAGACATTTCATGTTAAAGCCTAAACTCTGCTGCAAAAAATGTATATGTAATGTATATAATTTTTCTGGAAATTCCAGCAAAAATCACGGTTAATCATGCCGCAAAATGGGGAAAAATGACCTGTCAACAGAGGGTGACAAAACTTCAAGTAGGCTGACAATTAAAAGGGTTAATAGTAACTATGCATGTTGGGTATTGTTCTGCTCGGGGGACCTTACGCTTTCAGATTTAGCTTGTTTTTTCTTGTTTGCATATTGATATTTTAGGAAAACATGGTCTTTATTCTGCTTTTTTTATAATTGTTTTTAGGGAAACCCTGTGCAACCTAAGAATTCTTCAATGGATTACTTCCAGAAAGATGAGCCCACTACAACAAGCTCAGTTCTCTTAGAAAGCTTAACATGTGTACTTTCAGGGAATATATGGTTTATGGGGATATTCTAAATTTAAAGGGTTGTTTTGGTTGAAAAATCGCAAGGTGCGCACTTTGTCTGCAGAGCTGAAATTTTTAAGTAAAATTACAGTTATGCGCATGCTTTACTTTGGGGTGTTTGGCAACTCTTCCCTTGACAGTACCTATGCATGTTGGGTATTGTTCTGTTCGGGGGATGTTGCTTTTTCAGATTTTACTTGTTTTTTTCTGCTTGCATATAGTTTTTTTTAGGAAAATGTGGCTTTGATTCTTTTTTATTCTTTTTAGGGAAACTCTGTGCAACCAAAGAATTGATTGAGGGATTACTTCCAGAAAATTGCGCCCATGTCAACAAACCTGGTATGCCTAGAAAGCCTGAGGTGTATACTTCCAGAGAATATATAGTTTGTGGGGGTATTTCAAATTTAAAGGGTTCTTTTTCTGGAAAGACAGCAAGGTGCGCTTAGCGCGGTACATAGTTGTATTTTATCTGAAAATCTCCTAAAGCGCTGTTTCAGTTTGGGGGAGTCTCCTGGGCAGGAAAGGGTGTCTACCAATACATATGTGGTAACGCTGTGACCGGGATTAATTGGGGTTTCACATGCAATAAGATTTTATTGACAAACTTACATTTTTTTATTACAAAAAACAGATTTTTTTTTATTTTTTTGCACATATTTTACCCAAAAGTATTGAGAATACACCTAAAAAATTACAAAAAAGACATTTCATGTTAAAGCCCAGACTCTGCTGAAAAAAACAATATATCATTTTCCTGGGAAATCCCTTCAAAAATCACATTTGAACATGGGGAGCGCAAAATAGTGCAAAATGGTCTGGCACCAAGGGTGACAAAAACTCCAGGTAGGCTGGCAGCGAAAGGGTTAAAGGAGCCTGCCCCCCCCCCCCGAAAGGAGCAACGCAGCTTCTTCGCCACAGAATCCAATTTGTCTCCAAACAGCCGAGTTCCCAAAAAAGGCAAAGCTGTAAGTGACTTCTTGGCCGCAATGTCAGCCGCCCACTGGCGCAGCCAGACCGATCGGCGCATGGCCACCAACAGGGCCGAAGTTCTACTACACATGGTAATAGTGTCGTCCATAGCCGATAAAACAAAAGTCATGAACAATTCACACCTCTTAAGGGTTGTGAATTCAACACTGTCCGTGTTGAGCTGGGACCCATTTAACAAGTCCCTTATCTCGGACCTAGTAGCCACAGCCACGAGTTCCGATGCACAGACAGGCCGCAAGGCAAAACCCACACTGGCAAAGGCATGACATGCCATCTGATCAATGCGCTTGTCCTCGCCATCCTTAAGGGTAGTGGCGTCAGGAGTATGTACAACAGAGGTGTTGGACAATCCTAAAATGGGTGCGTCAACCTCGGGAGGGGAAGACCAGTGCTTCACCGCGTGCACCGGAAAGGGATACTTCCTATCCCATCCCTGAGGAACACCGTGAAGGTGACTCGGCTTCTCCCATTCTCTAAGAATCATGCTGTCAAAATGATCCTGATTTGGAAACTCCAAGCGGGGCTTAGAGAACCCAAAGAATTCCCCCTTCTTCGGAGGTGCCTCCGTTGGTGGGGAAATATCCAGAACCTCTAACAGATGGGTCAGGACCTTGGGGGTATCCACAGCATCCCCCAGCGCCTGCCCGGCATCAGAATCAAAGAACTGCAATTCCTCAGTCTCAGATTCCTCAAACAATTCCCCCTCCTCAAGCGGGGAATAATCAGTCCAGTCAGGTGAGTCATAATCATCAAAATCAATTACCGGCGTAGCCGGTGACAGATGCCTTTTCTTAGCAGTGGTCTTTCTTCCCACTGAGCTAGAAATAATTTACTCTAGGTTGGCCAGCCTGGCACATACATCCGAGTGCGACTCCACCACTAATGACCGTGTCACTTGGGGTACGGATGATGCGGGGTGGGGTAGGAGAGGCAGTCTGCACTGACCCAGTCGCCTGGGGTCCTGACTGCCGCGTTATGGCCTGTTGCGCACATGGTATGAAAATTAGTACATTCTCCCCGGAAAGGGGTACCCCACAACCCACATATAACCGGGATTGTCCCGACGGGATCCCGACCCTGGTATCCTGCGGAGCCTCCATATGGTGATTTTTTGGGCAGTCGCAATGACCCGAGGGAATTATGCTGGTAAGCAACCCGGGATGCCCCTTTAAGTCCCTAATGGGAGGATTTTTAGGATGCCCAATTTTACTTCTAGGGACCCTAGGACCGGGAGAACCCCCTTGTTTTGCAAGTCACAGGGAGTTCTCCTGAAAGACACAAGAGAAAAGGCCTTAAGCACATGCACACATCACATATATATATAAAAAAACTATATATATATATATATATATATATATATTATAATATACATGCTATAACATTAAAGCCAGAATGGGAACAAGTAATGCAATAAGGACGTATGAGGGGGGCCCCAGAGGGCACTCACATGAGACCAGTGATGGCTGCCACCAGCACGCAGCTCCTGGAGACAGCGAGAGAGGGAGAAGAAGAAGGGGCGGGCCATCACGATTGCACGCCCCGCCTGGCCCCGCCCCCCTTCCCACACACCAGCAGCGCGGTTCCCAGCCAGGAGACTGGGCTCCGCACATGGTGCCAAGACAGGAGGGGGCGGTCCGCGGCAGCACGTGAGCGCCTGGCCCCGCCCCCTCACGAACCACCGCCTGAGGGGGAGAAGCTCCCCTCAGGAGATACTGATAAAAAAAACGATCCAAGCAAACGGCGGCCATGAGCTCCTGGGCGCCTAGTGACAGTAAACGCACACATCCACACACGCGAAGAAGAACGGTCAAACATAAAAATATAGATATATACCCCCCCCCCCCCCCCACTGGCGGGATACAGAGGAACCAGGAAGGGGGGAAATCCCACACTAGGTGTGTCAGGGATATATGGGACAGGGCATCCCAAAACCGGGATCACCAACCCGGATTCCGCCTACCCCGTTATAAGGGGTGTCACGGGGGAACATGGCTCCCTAAGCACCTCTATAGGTGTTGCCTACCCTCACTCGGACCTGCAGCCAAAGCTGGGAGGCTACTACAAGGGTTAAATATATAGGTCCGAGCAGAAATAAGGCAAAAAATGGCCGGGTGCAAACCCGGCTTACCTGCAAGGAAGAGCAGCACACATCTTCTGACTTCCTCGCCGTCTTGCACAGAAGAAACTGGGGAATGTGTGGGAGGTTCCATGTATTTATGGACCGGGAGGGGCTTCTTTTTTGCTTTCATCTCTGCAGAAGTTTGCCCTCTACTGGACCATAACCCATATGTCATGAATAGTGGAAGCGGGGTGTGTGACATACTTGGAATAGTGACGTTAATTATAAAATGCAAGCAGTTATTAGACAGGTAGTCTTGAAATATTTATGCTAGTGTTTGGGATGCCCCCTCCTCACATACAGAGCAGGCCTCCCTTGATTGTGGAAAAGTGACGTTAATTATAAAATGCAAGCAGTAAATAGACAGGTAGTCTTGAAATATTTATGCTAGTGTTTGGGATGCCCCCTCCTCACATACAGAGCAGGCCTCCCTTGATTGTGGAAAAGTGATGTTAATTATAAAATGCAAGCAGTTAATAGACAGGTAGTCTTGGAATATTTATTCTAGTGTTTGGGATGCCCCCTCCTCACATACAGAGCAGGCCTCCCTTGATTGTGGAAAAGTGACGTTGATTATAAAATGCAAGCACTTAATAGACAGTAGTCTTGAAATATTAATGCTAGTGTTTGGGATGCCCCCTCCTCACATACAGAGGAGGCCTCCCTTGATTGTGGAAAAGGGACGTTAATTATAAAATGCAAGCAGTTATTAGACAGGTAGTCTTGAAATATTTATGCTAGTGTTTGGGATGCACCCTGCTCATATACAGAGGAGGCCTCCCTTGATTGTGGAAAAGTGACGTTGATTATAAAATGCAAGCAGTTAATAGACAGGTAGTCTTGAAATATTTATGCTAGTGTTTGGGATTCCCCCTCCTCACATACAGGGCAGGCCTCCCTTGATTGTGGAAAAGTTATTAGACAGGTAGCCTTGAAATATTTATGCTAGTGTTTGGGATGCCCCCTGCTCACATACAGAGGAGGCCTCCCTTGATTGTGGAAAAGTGACGTTAATTATAAAATGCAAGCAGTTATTAGATAGGTAGTCTTGAAATATTTATGCTAGTGTTTGGGATGCACCCTGCTCACATACAGAGCAGGCCTCCCTTGATTGTGGAAAAGTGACGTTAATTATAAAATGCAAGCAGTTATTACACAGGTAGTCTTAAAATATTAATGCTAGCACGCTTTTTAAAGAATGACACCAGGTAAAGGAAAAGCTAAATAGGCAGGAGTGCTATTAACACTAAATAGGCTTGAAAGCTAATGCAAACAGTTTAAACTGTCCCTGTCTTTATCTGTCACTGTCACAGGCTCTCTCCTTCTCTATCTGTCCCGCGCTTCTTCTGTTCCATCAATCTATCTATCTGTCTGTCTGTCCCTCGCTCTCTCCCTGCCTGATCTGCTCTGGCCGCAATACAGTGTCAGAATGATCTTCCGCAAGATGGCCGCCGTTTATATGGGGCTGTGACATCATCGGTAAGCCTGTCTGCTGATAGGTAGCATGTGACACCTACCCAGCATTCCTTGCCCCATGGGACATGTCCTGACATGTGGATCCACCATTTTAGATGGACTGTATAGCAGTAAATGGAGTTTTAAGGAAGCGATTCGAGCGATCGCAGCGATATTCAGAATCGTAACGAATTGAAAATTTCATGAAATTCGTATTGAATTTGGGTTCGTCAGAATCGATTCGCTCATCTCTAATTGGCAGCAGCATATATATTCCTGGGTAAAATGAATATACGGGCAAGATGCAGCGGGAAACACCTGCGCACGCGGCTTCCCGTGCCGCTTCTGCTGGGTGAGTTGACAAAGACAATGCAACAAACACTCTTTTGTACTCACCCGCAGCGTCCATCCAGTGCGCGCCGCCGCCGAGCCTCAGTGACCTCCGAGGATGGAGTAAAGGAGAGGTGCTAGGTGAGTATAATAGGTGTTGAGACACCTGATTTTTCTAAGTACAATAAATAACCCTTTTCTTCATGTTTTACATATATTTATATATATGTAACACAAGAATAAGCAACATTACTCTAAAGAGACCTAACCACCGGCAAGCACAGATGGCACAGCCTGCACAGATAAAGATCTATATCCAATGGCCATCAATATCAATTGCCTTTCTGATGTGTTACTATGATCCCAGGCTTACGTAGACACCCTGCAAAAAAAGTCCTATGGGTTTCTGAAAAAAGATATATAAAGCAGATATCTGTTCTTTTAGAGTGCTCAGTTGAAGGCCCTCATCAAGACCTTTCTGCAAAAATCCAGAATTCTAGAAACAGAAAAAGTTCTACAAGAAAATCCCTAGATTCGCACCAAGCAATAAATACTGGCCAGACTATGTGGTAAATCTTTGATGAAGTTTGCTTCCGGTCCTGAATCATGGTCTGGATAACCCTGGCAGAATGAGGTTTCAATAGCCAGTCTGTCAAAGCCATAACTTGTAAATTGGGGTGCCGTAGGGGTCCCTGTGTGTGATGTGGTCACCTTCCGACATCCTTATTATGTCTGAAAACAAGCTTCTTCTTGGCCAACGAGGAGCCACTAGAGGGGCTGGAACTCTCTCACTAGCTATCTTTTTTAGTACACAATCCAGGAGTGGATACGGAGGGAACACATAGAGAAGCCTGAATGCTGATCAAGGAAGATTGAGGGCATCTGTTGCTATTGCTAGAAGGTTTCTGGACCGAGTCACAAATCTCAGAACCTTTCATGGTGAGATGCAAAGAGATCTACATTTGGAAGCCCCCAGCACATGCAAAGGGACTGAAACACCCCCCTGAGGCAGGACTGCCCTGCTTAGAAAATTGGCCTGCAAGTTGTCCACTTCTGGTATGTGAATCGCCGAGATGCATGCAACATGCTTCTTGGTTTAAAGAAATATCTGGATCATCTCCTTGAGAGCTCTCTTGCTCCTGATGCACCCCTGGTGGTTGATATATCTAACCACCTTTAGGTTGTCAGTCTGAATTCTGACAGGATGACCTCTCAGATCGGAAGTCCAATGTGTGAGGGACAATAGAATCACTCTTTGCTCCATATAATGTATGGGGAACTTGCTTTCCACTGGTCTCCAATGTTCCTGGATCGTCTGTGACCCCCATGACACCCCCAACCCGCTAGGCTGTCATCTGCGGTGATCGTCTTCCATTAACCAGAAAAAAAGGCCTGCCCACCTGAAAATGCTGAGGATTCAGCCACCAGGTTGGGGACTGCCTGGCCACAATTTCCATGGTCCGATCCCAGATTGAGAGCCATTCCATCTGCAGTGGTCTTCTGTAAGACTGTGCAAAAGGCACTGCCTCCAAACAGGACACCATGTGCCGGTACCCTGGCACAAGAGACTACTCCAAGGTCCTAGTGGTGAACTACATCCAATATGCCCCTTTCCCCATAATCTACAAAACACAAGAAAAAAGAGATCATTACAAATTACAAATCAATTAAAAATCAAACAACGGTAAGTAGCACAAACCACTTACCTCCTAACTCTCCTTCCCAGAGGGACCGGCGCGGCCTGAAGCTCAGCCCCACAAGTGACCAGCAACCCACAGCAGTGGCAACACGAGCTCCTGACAGTGGCCCGAACGTACAAATGGCGCCCCTACTCAAACACCAAGCTGACACACCTACACTTGTCCTGCTATACAGCAGCCAAGGGCCATTTTCCGCCCCTCCCCGAATATTCCCAACCCTAAAAAGGTGTGAAATTCAATACAAAATACACCCAAAGACCCTGGCACCTCCCCCTAACTCACCCTGATCCGCATCGGTTTTAATCAATCAAGAATGCATAGGGATACCACTGGGACTAGGGATGAGCGAATCGATCCGGACGAACCCGGATTCATTCCGAATTTCATGAAAAATTTGATTCTGAACTTCCCCGCGATTCGATCGATCGAAGTTTTCCTTTAAACTCCATTTATTTCAATTACAGGCATTCTAAAATGGTGGATGAACATGTCCAGACATATTCCCTGGGGCAAGGTATCATGGGTAAGTCACATGCAGCCTATCAGCAGCCAGGAAGCCCGGTGACGTCACCGTGCTATATAAAGCGGTGGCCATCTTGCGTGTGCGCATTTCAGCCTTGCATTGCGGCCAGAGCAGAGCTCGTTAGAGGCAGGGACAGAGAGTTAAAGATAGGTAGGGAGAGTCAGAGGCAGACAGAGAGGTAGACAGAGCCAGGGAAAGATAGGGAAAAACCGGAACCATCCAGCCAGGGACAGCTTAGAAGTGACAGTGAAAATTTTTTTTTTTCATTAGCCAGATCAGTTTTCAATTCGATTTCAGTTCTTTGTGCTGTAAATCTGCCTTGCCACTGTGCATGCCATCTATGCCGTGGCTTATTTAACCCTATCTGTTACACACAAGCATTTATCATAATATATCAGGGGGGAAGATCAGGAGCAATGTTAGAAAATATTATTTTACAGAAAGAGTAGTAGATGCTTGGAACAAACTTCCAGCAGAGGTAGTTGAAAAATCAACAGTCACTGAATTTAAACATGCCTGGGATAAGCACACATCTATCTTAAGATAAAGAGTACATACAGTATACACATAAGGGTAGACTAGATGGGCCGTATGGTCTCCTTCTGCCGTCAACCTTCTATGTTTCTATGTTTCTATATAACTGGATTAGTTTAAATATTTTTTGGTCTGCCTTTAAAGTGGACCAACACCGAGAGGTGATCGGCCCGGAAATCTATAAGATTCCCGGGCCGATCACCTCCCACCCCGCGGGACATCCGAGATCGGGATGTCCCGCGGAGTGAAACCCCCCCAGACACCCCAAATCGCTTACCTGATCTTCGGCGGCGGCCGGCCGCCGCCTCCCTCGCGCCCCTGTAGGCGTGCGTGCGCCCGCACCGGCCGTCTGCGAATGGCCGGCGGGGGCGCGCGCGCGCCGAAAGTGACATGAGGGAGGCGGCGGCAGCTGTTTGGACGTTCCTGATCCCCGCCTGGACGTTGGCGGGGATTGGACCGTCCAATCACGTGGGAGCGGGGACAGGTAAGATTTTGGGGCTTTCTGGGGGGTTTCACACAGCGGGGCACCCCCAATCGGGGTGCCCCGCCGAAGTGGACCAAAACCCAGGATAGTCAAAATCCTGGGTGTTGGTCCACTTTAACAAAATTCAACAAATACGCTTGTTCATCCTTCCTCAGCTTAATCTAAGTATTGCATTTTGAATTGGGTTTTGGTCTGCCTTTAACAAAAAAAAACACCAGGCCGCAGGGCATCCCAAACCTGCACTTAGCAGGCTATACTAACTACGCTTGTTCATCCTTCCTCAGCTTAATCAAAGTATTGTATTTTGAATTGGTTTTTGTCCTGCCTTTAACAAAAAAAAAACACCAGGCCGCAGGGCATCCCAAACCTGCACTTAGCAGCCTGTTATACTAAATACGCTTGTTCATCCTTCCTCAGCTTAATCAAAGTATTGCATTTTGAATTGGTTTTTTGGTCTGCCTTTAACAAAAAAAACACCAGGCCGCAGGGCATCCTAAACCTGCACTTAGCAGCCTATCTGTTATACTAAATACGCTTGTTCATCCTTCCTCAGCTTAATCAAAGTATTTCATTTTGAATTGGTTTTTGGTCTGCCTTTAACAAAAAAAACACCAGGCCGCAGGGCATCCTAAACCTGCACTTAGCAGCCTGTTATACTAAATACACTTGTTCATCCTTCCTCAGCTTAATTAAAGTATTGCATTTTGATTTGTTTTTTGTCCTGCTGTCAAAACACTAGGCCGCAGGGCATCCCAAACCTGCACTTATCAGCCTGTTATACTAAATACGCTTGTTCATCCTTCCTCAGCTTAATCAAAGTATTGCATTTTGAATTGGTTTTTGTCCTGCTGCCAAAACACTAGGCCGCAGGGCATCCCAAACCTGCACTTAGCAGCCTATCTGTTATACTAAATACGCTTGTTCATCCTTCCTCAGCTTAATCAAAGTATTGCATTTTGAATTGTTTTTTGGTCTGCCTTTAACAAAAAAAACACCAGGCTGCAAGGCATCACAAACTTGCATTAGGCAGCCTATCTGTTATACTAAATACGCTTGTTGATCCTTCCTCAGCTTAATCAAAGTATTGCATTTTGAATTGGTTTTTGTCCTGCTGCCAAAACACTAGGCCGCAGGGCATCCGAAACCTGCACTTAGCAGCCTGTTATACTAAATACGCTTGTTCATCCTTCCTCAGCTTAATCAAAGTATTTCATTTTGAATTGGTTTTTGGTCTGCCTTTAACCAAAAAAACACCAGGCCGCAGGGCATCCCAAACCTGCACTTAGCAGCCTGTTATACTAAATACGTTTGTTCATTCTTCCTCAGCTTAATCAAAGTATTGCATTTTGAATTGGTTTTTGGTCTGCTGCCAAAACACTAGGCCGCAGGGTATCTCATATTGCCAATTTTCATAGTATCTGGTGCAGAGAAGCAGTTCCTCACTTTATTTAGCTTCTTCTTTTTAAAGTAAACACATTTTTTATCGTACCTATTGCGCATTTCAAATACATAAAAATGTCAGGCAGACAAGTGCAAAGATGTTCAAAGAGGAGTGGCAGAGGCCAAGATTCAGCAGGCAGAGGTTGCAGCAGACTAGGAGCGAGTGGCAGCAGGAGTCACGGTGAGAGACCTGATCTGCCAGTATCTGCTAGCTGTCGTGTCTCCACCAGTAACGCATCTGCCGTGGTAGATTGGTTAACGCGCTCATCAACATCATCACAAGTTACATCTGAGACCCCCAGTCTATGGTTGGTAGGTTCCTCTGACACAACCCTGAGTTGGCATGCCCCGAGAGCAGTCCCTGTCCTCCCATTGCCTCTGTCCTACGCCGTTCCCTCCCCCAGAGACGTATCCTATGCTTTGGGTTCAGCTCCACTCTTTAGTGAGGAGGACGATCAGATGGAGGACAGTCAGCAGCTACTGCCCAGCCAAGAAATGGAGGTGGCTTCTTTAGCTAGGCAGACAAATAGTGATGTGGACAGTGTCATGGGTGTCCAGCTCCTGCGCCAGACACTGTTGAGGAAACCAAGAACATCAGTGACGTGCAGCCACAACTCGGTGATGATGATGATGAAGCCGATCGCACTTGGGAGCCGGGTGATGAAGGGGCTTCATCGTCATCATCAGGAGAAGAGGGGCGCAGGTTGCCCCGGAGTCAGCAGCTGAGGCAGCAAGGTGTTAGCAGCATGGTTGGCAATCATCATGGGGGCACAATTGTAAAGCCTGGAGCCAAACGGGGCCGGGGTAGAGCACCTGCTGCGCGGCAGGCTACCTTATAGGAGGGTAGTGGAGCAGGGGTTCCTGGAGTTGGCGACAGTAGCAGTGAATCAGTGAGGCCTGTTGGTGAGAAAAGTAGCTACTCGGCAGTGTGGCAGTTTTTCCTGAAGCATCCGCAGGAGGGTAACATGGCCACATGCAAGATATGTAGGCAGAAGGTGAAGCGTGGCCAGGGCCCAAATGTTGGCACCACGGCTCTGCGTCAACATATGATGCGTCACCATAAAGCGGCCTTGGAGAACCGAGGCTCCGAAGAGGTGGTCCAGCCTGCTTCCTCACCAAGTGGCACACAGCTCCCAATTTCTGCCAGCCAAGGCTCCAGCACCTCAGCCGAAGGCAGCTGTGCGTCATACCCATCCTCTGTCGCTCCTGCTCCTCCTCCTTCAAGTCATGCATCCCGCCAGCAATCCATCAGCGATGTCCAAGAGACAGCAGTATGCACCCACGGCGCAGAAGCTGAATGTGCTCCTGTCCAAGTTGCTGCAGTCGCTCCCTTTTCAGGTGGTGGACTCTGCACCTTTCAGAGAACTGATGGCTTGTGCCGAGCCGAGGTGGAGAGTCCCAAGCCGTCATTTCTTTGCCAAGAAGGCAGTACCAGCGCTGCACACTTTTGTTGAACAGGAGGTGGGCCAATCCTTGAGCCTGTCGGTGTGTAGCAAAGTGCATGGCAGCCCAGACGTCTGGAGCTGTAACTACGGTCGTTTACGGCCCACTGGGTGAATGTGGTCCCTTTGCAGCAGCAGCAGCAAATTGGACAGGTCACGCCGCTTCGGCCTCCGCGCTCCCTGCCCGTTGGGCCTGTGACACCTTGCGACTCGGCCTCCTCATCCTCCGCCATCTCCTCACCCTCCACTGTAGGCTCAAGTCTCAGTGCCCCTCCAGTCTACCATGTGTGCAGGGCACGGAGGTGTCACGCTGTGCTTCACATGGTTTGTCTTGGCGAACGGAGTCACACAGGGGAGGAACTGCTTAAATTTATTGATCACGAAATCCAAACATGGCTTACTCCAAGAAAACTTAAAATGGGAATCATGGTTACCGACAATGGGAAGAACATTTTGTCTGCGCTGCGCCAAGGAAGCCTGACCCATGCCCCCTGCATGGCTCACATCTTCAATTTGGTTGTCAAGCGGTTTCTGAAGTGTTCCCCCCATCTGCAAGACATCCTAACAACTTCAAGGAAACTTTGCATGCACTTCAGCCACTCATACACCGCCAAACACACCCTTCTTGAGCTACAGTGTCAGAACGGTAGCCCCAACATAGTCTGATTTGCGATGGAAACCATGGCTGGTCAGGGCACTGGAGACATGGCGTCTACATCTTACGGCCACATGAACCCCGTTGAAGCTGAACTGGAGGAGGAGGAGGAGTGGCCCAGTGAAGCACAGTTTAGGCTTGACGAAATGGCTGGTTTATCTAGTCAGCGGACAGGAAAGGAGGAGCAGGAGCAGCCAGAGGAGCTAGAGGGTTTTGAGGAAGGCGAGACAGAGGACCCGGACACACCGTGGCAGTATGCAGTGGAGATGGAGACAGGTAGTCCCTCCGAGTCACTTGCGCAAATGGCAGGAAGCATGCTCAAGTGCTTGCGTAGTGACCCCAGAATTGTTTCCATTTGTTGCCAGGATGACTTCTGGCTGTCCACCTTATTGGACCCTTGCTTCTGGCACAATATGGGGGCATTTTTTAAACCCACCGAGAGGGAGGACAAACTGAACTACTACAAAGACATTCTACGTAGTCAGTTGGCCGATGCCTATCTGCGCCATGGTCCATACTCTCGCAGGTCTGACTCGGGGGGGCCTCTGCGCTCACCTTCCACTGCCATGGCTGCTGGGGGGGTTGGCAGGAGCGGCAGCAGCAGCCTCAGTCTTCAGTCGCTAATGAGTAGCTTTCTACACCCGCATAGTGAGGCTACTCATGAGCAGTGGGAATGACCTGGAGCAGGACCTCAACCAGCAGGTCATGTCATACCTTGACATGACCATGCCAACACACCTTGAGGATCCGCTGGACTTCTGGGCAGCCAAACTTGGCTTGTGGCCGCAACTAGCAGAGTTTGTCCTGGAAAAGCTGTCCTGCCCGGCAAGTAGCGTGCCATCTGAGCGGGTGTTTAGTGCGGCGGGGGCAGGAGAACTCGTCTGTCAACTAAAAATGTGGAGAGACTCACCTTTGTCAAAATGAATCAGGGATGGATCAGCCAGGATTTCCACCCACCAATGGCTGATGCATGCGACTAGATTCAGCATGGTGCCACGTTTTACACTTTCCAAATGGTGCCTTCCAGCCAATGTTTGGGCTCCTGCTGATGTCAACTTCAGGGTGTGCCTTTCAGCCAATTTTTGGCCTCCTGCTGCTGCCAACTCCAGGGTGTCTTTCAAGCAATGTTTGGGCTCCTGCTGCTGCCAACTCCAGGGTGTGCCTTCCAGCTAATGTTTGTGCTCCTGCCAACTTCAGGGTGCCTTCCAGCAAATTTCTGGGTTCCTGCTGCTGCCAACTCCAGGGTGCGTTAGTAAATTTTTGGGCTCCTGCTGCGGCTGCTGCCAACTCCAGTGTCTCTTTAAAGCAATATTTGGGCTCCTGCTGCTGCTTGCAACTCCAGGGTGTGATTCATCCAATTTTTGGCCTCCTGCTGCCAACTCCAGTGTCTCTTTAAAGCAATGTTTGGGCTCCTGCTGCTGCTGCTCCTGCTGCTAGCAACTCCAGGGTGTGATTCGTCCAATTTTTGGGCTCCTGCAACCAAATCCAGTGTCTCTTTCAAACAATGTTTGGGCTCCTGCTCCTGCTGCTGCTTGCCACTCCAGTGTGTCTTTAGTCCAATTTTTGGGCTCCTGCAGCCAACTCCAGTGTCTCTTTAAAGCAATATGTGTGCTCCTGCTGCTTGCAACTCCAGGGTGTGATTCATCCAATTTTTGTGCTCCTGCAGCCAACTCCAGTGTCTCTTTAAAGCAATGTTTGGGCTCCTGCTGCTGCTGCTTGCAACTCCAGGGTGTCATTCAGCCAATTTTTGGGCTCCTGCAGCCAACTCCAGTGTCTCTTTAAAGCAATGTTTGGGCCCCGGCAGCTGCTGCTGCTTGTAACTCCATGTAATTCAGCTTATTTTTGGGCTCCTGCTGCCAACTCCAGTGTCTCTTTCAAGCTATGTTTGGGCTCCTGCTGCTGCCAACTCCAGGGTGTGTCAGTCAATTCCTGCTGCAGCTGCTGCCAACTCCAGTGTCTCTTTAAAGCAATGTTTGGGCTCCTGCTGCTGCTAGCAACTCCAGGGTGTGATTCATCCAATTTTTGGGCTCCTGCAGCCAACTCCAGTGTCTCTTTAAATCAATGTTTGGGCTCCTGCTCCTGCTTCTTGCAACTCCAGGGTGTGATTCATCCAATTTTTGGGCTCCTGCAGCCAACTCCAGTGTCTCTTTCAAGCTATGTTCGGGCTCCTGCTGCTTGCAACTCCAGGGTGTGATTCATCCAATTTTTGGGCTCCTGCTGCCAAATCCAGTGTCTCTTTCAAGCAATGTTTGGGCTCCTGCTCCTGCTGTTTGCAACTCCAGTGTGTCTTTAGTCCAATTTTTGGGCTCCTGCAGCCAACTCCAGTGTCTCTTTCAAGCTAAGTTTGGGATCCTGCTCCGGCTGCTTGCAACTCCAGAGTGTGATTCATCCAATTTTTGGGCTCCTGCAGCCAACTCCAGTGTCTCTTTCAAGCAATGTTTTGGCTCCTGCTCCTGCTGCTAGCAACTCCTGTGTGTCTTTAGTCCAATTTTTGGGCTCCTGCAGCCAACTCCAGTGTCTCTTTAAAGCAATGTTTGTGCTCCTGCTCCTGCTGCTTGCAACTCCAGGGTGTGATTCATCCAATTTTTGGGCTCCTGCTGCCAAATCCAGCGTCTCTTTCAAGCAATGTTTGGGCTCCTGCTTGCAACTCCAGTGTGTCTTTAGTCCAATTTTTGGGCTCCTGCAGCCAACTCCAGTGTCTCTTAAAAGCAATGTTTGTGCTCTTGCTGCTTGCAACTCCAGGGTGTGATTCATCCAATTTTTGGGCTCCTGCAGCCAACTCCAGTGTCTCTTTAAAGCAATGTTTGTGCTCCTGCTGCTTGCAACTCCAGGGTGTGATTCATCCAATTTTTGGGCTCCTGTAGCCAACTCCAGTGTCTCTTTCAAGCTATGTTTGGGCTCCTGCTGCTGCTTGCAACTCTAGGGCGTGATTCATCCAATTTTTGGGCTCCTGCTGCAGCTGCTGCCAACTCCAGTGTCTCTTTAAAGCAATGTTTGGGCTACTGCTGCTGCTTGCAACTCCAGGGTGTGATTCATCCAATTTTTGGGCTCCTGCAGCCAACTCCAGTGTCTCTTTCAAGCTATGTTTGGGCTCCTGCTGCTGCTGCTTGCAACTCCAGGGTGTGATTCATCCAATTTTTGTACTCCTGCAGCCAACTCCAGTGTCTCTTTAAAGCAATGTTTGGGCTCCTGCAGCTGCTGCTTGCAACTCCAGGGTGTAATTCAGCTTATTTTTGGGCTCCTGCTGCCAACTTCAGTGTCTCTTTCAAGCTTTGTTTGGGCTCCTGCTGCCAACTCCAGGGTGTGTCAGTCAATTTTTGGGCTCCTGCTGCGGTTGCAGCCAACTCCAGTGTCTTTTTCAAGCAATGTTTGTGCTTCTGCTCCTGCTGCTTGTAACTCCAGGGTGTGATTCATCCAATTTTTGGGCTCCTGCAGCCAACTCCAGTGTCTCTTTAAAGCAATGTTTGGGCTCCTGCTGCTGCTTGCAACTCCAGGGTGTGATTCATCCAATTTTTGTGCTCCTGCAGCCAACTCCAGTGTCTCTTTAAAGCAATGTTTGGGCTCCTGCAGCTGCTGCTGCTGCTTGCAACTCCAGGGTGTAATTCAGCTTATTTTTGGGCTCCTGCTGCCAACTCCAGTGTCTCTTTCAAGCTATGTTTGGGCTCCGGCTGCCAACTCCAGGGTGTGTCAGTCAATTTTTGGGCTCCTGCTGCGGTTGCAGCCAACTCCAGTGTCTTTTTCAAGCAATGTTTGTGCTTCTGCTCCTGCTGCTTGTAACTCCAGGGTGTGATTCATCCAATTTTTGGGCTCCTGCAGCCAACTCCAGTGTCTCTTTAAAGCAATGTTTGGGCTCCTGCTGCTGCTGCTGCTTGCAACTCCAGGGTGTGATTCATCCAATTTTTGTGCTCCTGCAGCCAACTCCAGTGTCTCTTTAAAGCAATGTTTGGGCTCCTGCTGCTGCTGCTGCCAACTCCAGGGTGTGTCAGTCAATTTTTAGTCATCCACCATGCAAGTCAAACTCTAACTCCTGGTACTATGGATCATATCTGATGGCGGTGGATGTGGCAGACAATGTAATAAGTACTTCCACATTGTGGCTATGCTCACCCTCCCCTGTGAGGTGGTGTCATGCTGCTGCTGCATTGGTGACTTAAGGCTCCTCTTCCTCCTTGGTCTCATGCCACCACTGAGTCCTCAAATTCAGCTGGGAACTCTGCCAATAGTGCGTCCACCAGAGTGCCTTTTTACTCTGTGATCGCACTCCAGTCCTAGTATCAAGGGGGTGTTGTTGGCCTTATAGCGGGGATCCAGCAGGGTGGTCACCCACTAATTGGCACTGGTGACAATGGGGGCAACTGTGCAGTCATTGCACAGACACTGAAGCATATAGTGGCTCATGTGAACCAGGCTGCCCTAAGTTAAGAAGAATCTGTCCTCAGTGTC
The DNA here is from genome assembly GCA_027917425.1 of Gastrophryne carolinensis. Lineage (NCBI taxonomy): Eukaryota > Metazoa > Chordata > Amphibia > Anura > Microhylidae > Gastrophryne > Gastrophryne carolinensis. The sequence continues at coordinate 248,424,441 of CM051237.1, read as the reverse complement.
AGGGGTCTCCTCCTCTTCCTCCTCCTCCTGCTCCTTCCTCCAGCCACTCTCCAGTGAGGTGAGCTGTGCTAGGTGCTAACCTGCTGTAAAAAAAATCCTCTGAATACTCGCTGTCGGCCGAGCAACCCACCCTGCAAGTCACGTGTGCACCCGCTTGATGCCTGGTAAAATGGGCCTTCTTTCTGCTCCCCGCTTCCATCACATCCTCCATCATGGCCTAAAGGATTTTTTTCCAGCAGGCTAAGGATGGGGATGGTAGCACTGATGATGTGTCATGAGCACTGACCATATTGGTGGTATTCTGGAAGCACTGCAGCACGGCACAGTTGTCCCTCATGGAGGCCCACTCATGGGTGGTGAAGTGCTGTGGGTCTGCACTTCTACTTACCCGGGCATTTTGGAGCTGAAACTGGGAACACCAAAAGTGCTGGAATCTGGATAATGGGCAAGAAAGATCTGCACCGCCAAGTTGAGAACATGCCCCAGACAAGGGATGTGCATCAACGTGGCTCGGCCCAAGGCTGCTACAAGGTTGAGAACCAGAAAGTTTATGAATGCACACCTTGACACAAAGGTTAAGTTGCAAAAATTATTATGTCTGTATTTCAAAGGAAATTTTTCAAATAACAGTACATCGGTCAATAGTGAGTATATATGTGAATAAATCAATTCATGAATCATCTGTATGTACAGATACCATCACCTAATTACACAATTTCAAAAATGGCCTATATACACTATATATAAGGCAAACAAGAAGTGCTGCCCATTCAAGTAGAGGGACAATTCGCAGGATGTTGCAGAACTTCTAGAACAATGTGCATATTAGTAAGGGATAGATCCACATAGTAACCATGTAATCCTATGAATAACAGGCAATCCTGGTGGCTTATACCTTTAAGGATTGCAGCTTGTAAGAGGCACAAGTGTACACTGCTGGAGAGTCCAGGTAATGACCGTCTCTATTTGCAGATAAACAAAAGCGTCCGTGTTAAGAAAAGGCTACAGGCAGACTGGCTGTTACTGTTCTTAGTCGGCTGCTGACACGTGTTTCGGGAACAATTTCCCTTCCTCAGAGCATTGCTGGAGCGCGGCTGTCAGTGAAGAGGAGTGCCATGAGGCAGATTTCTGCCAGTTACTTGTGATTGCACCCGGCTTCTCCTCTCTATTTTGAAACCTCTACAAAATTCTAGATGTGCTTACCTAACTTATTTATTTAATTGCTACAAGGTTGAACCCATTGTCGCACACCACCTTGTCAGGCTTCAGGTGCAAAGGTAGCAGCCATTCACTGTCTGCTCCTTGATGCAGGTCCACAGCTCCTGGGCGGTGTGGGGTCTTTTAACACCGCATCCTGCCAAATTGGTGCAGAGACTACGCTGACTGCTTGAGGAGAAAGCAAATTAGGAAGCAGAGTAGGGGGAGGAGGCAACAGGAGGCACCAACTGATTTCCAGCAGGGTGGCAGAAGAATAGGAGCCACAGTGCTTCCCCGCCACCACATCAGAGATACAACGTCTCTGCCCATGCTTACTTGTTCATGTGTCATTGGTAAGGTGGACACTGGAACTGATGGCATTGCCCAGTGCGAAAACCTGTTGGTGCAGAGCAGGGATGGCCTGGTGAGAAAAGCAGTAGCAGGTGGGAGCAGTATTTTGTGGGACAGCCATCGCCATAAGATCTTTAAAACTGTCCTTCTCCACCAGGCGGAATGGGAGCATTTCAAAGGCAAGCTATCTGAAAATGCTTGCATTCAGGGCCAGGGCTTGTGGGTGGTATGGGCCAAACTTCCTCTTTCTCTCCAAAGTTTGCGGGATGGACAGTGGCAGCAATGAGCTGGTACCCTTCGCCATCTTCTGATGGCTGCATGGGGCGGTGTGACCACCACCTCTATCTTTGAATTCTGATGGACTACAGTCAACATTGGGTCTAGGACCTCTTCACCCCCCCCCCCCGGCATCCTCTTCCACCCACTTCTCCCTGATAGCCTCCCTCTCAGCCTCAACATTGCTGCCACATTGCACTAGGGTTTCTTTATCATTGATCGTGTCCTGTGATGGTCCGCTGGCCACTTACTCATCCTCCAACATAAGTTGTTGGGCATCTGGAAACCCTTGGTCCGCAAATGGGGCAGGGGTAAATGGATGGCCCCTGGTATGCCAGATAGGAGTCTCATCATAGAGCATTATTGACTCCGTGACCTGTGGCTGGGACGGCCTTGCTGATTTAAGGGGGGTAAGGTGGAGGTCTCCGCACTGCCCCAAATTGTTATGGCCTCACCCCTCTGTCAGCAGTATTGGGGCCTACAAAAATGCACTCCAACCCCTGTCGTCTGCACCAGAGGAAGGTGTAGCAGGCAAGGATGAAACACAATAAATAGGCACTAACACACAGGTGCCTTTAACTATTGGTATACAATAGGCACTAACACAGAGGTGCCTTGAACTATTGGTATACAATGGGCACTAACAGTCAGGTGCCTTAAACTATTAGCATAAATGGGCACTAACACACAGGTGCCTTGAATTATTGGTATACAATGGGCACTAACACACAGGTGCCTTGAATTATTAGTATAAATGGGCACTAACACACAGGTGCCTTGAACTATTGGTATACAATGGGTACTAACACACAGGTGCCTTGAACTATTAGTATAAATGGGCACTAACACAAAGGTGCCTTGAACTATTGCTATACAACAGGCACTAACACAAAAGTGCCTTAAACTACTGGTATACAATGGGCAATAACACACAGCTTAATCCATCTGAAAATAGTAGATCTGGAAACCGCTTAGATTTTTCTTTGGCCACTGAAAACTGTGGTACCATTATCCTAATGCAAGCCAAGAGACTAAACCACATGAGGCCTTACATTAGATGAAGGGGGGGCACAAGTGGATAAAACTGGAACTGGAAAATCTACAGGCCCTCAGCTATTTAAGAATCTTGAAACTACCAGCAGAACCATATATCCCTATAAAACAGCATGAAATCTTCCTACACTAAGGCAAAAAAACATTGCATCTCTCTCATTGTTACTTGCAACTACAAAAAGTGATAGATGCGCCATATTACATGACTGGGAACATGACTTGTGATTTAACTGGGAGTAGACAGACTGATTGCAAACCTACTCCACCATCCAATCAATTCAAACTTCCTCTCTTAAGAGTTTTTGTACCAAATTTAAGAAAAGGCAGACTACAACAAGTATTACCTGAGTTTTGATCAAGTGCATGCAAGCAACAGTGCTCCACCTATTATGGAACTGTAGATATTCAAGAGCACTAGTACACTCAATATGGAGGTCAATCAGGTAGGCACCCTCATTATATGTGCTACCAAAAAAAGTTATAACATACAAGTGGGCAAGCCATCTCCCCCCCCCCCCCCTTGAAACAAAAATGAAACAATTTTAAAATGTAATTCTCGTTATGCTCAACTCTACTTTCTGTACGTAACAAAATCAAAGCCCACCCTGACAGTTAAATATATGAGCTTGAAAGCTATGGGTTGGTATGGCAGGAAAGGGAATAGCTGGGAGAGACAGGGGAGCTATCTATGGAAAGTAAGAGCAAGGGTTCATGGGATCGTTATATATTACATTTCATACTTCCAACTCAGGTACAACTGAGTGGGAGGGAAAAATAAAAGAAGGTCAAAAGCTCAGTGGCAGAGAGAGTTAAACCGGACCTTCAGCATAATTTAATGAAAAGCCCAAACACTTAAAACAATTCCCGGCATCTAAAATTAATATATTTTACAGTTTTAGTCTCTTACTTTTTATTCTTTCCCCTGCTGGGCTGCAACTCTGTTCAGGACTCTTGGATATGGGTGCAGCCATCTTGCCTCAGAAGCATCTCATACTAAGGAGAGGAGAGGGGGGCAAAAGTACGGGGAGTGGGTTATAGCTGTGCTTTGCACAGACAGAGCAGAGCTGGGGTCAGGGAAAGGACAGGAATCCCAGAATGCAGAGCAAGACAGTCAGAAGACAATTCCTGTTTGCAGGCTGCTTGATGCTCCATGAGCCACCATCTTGGATGTTTAAAGGCTCATAAATTGTAGTAGATGCAGGTAGGATGATTTTTAATGTGAGCAATCTGTGAGCAAGAGAGCAGGTGTAGTCAATTTAAAGGACAGATCTATGGAATAGTCGAGGAAGATGGGTCAGAACATAGGGAATCTCAAGATACCAGGAATATGCAGGATATCTAAAAGCACAGAATACCAAGTCCCACAGGGAATCCAGATACAGATAAAGCAGCAATGTGATGATGTCAGTGATGGACACTGTGGGACCATTAGCAGGTAAGTTGGGAAGCCTCATGCTGAAAGGCTAGCTGTCACCTTTGGTATTGCTGCCATGTTGCTGGTGAGATCCTACCATCAGGAGTTGGCATTGTGTCACCTGACACCTGATTCCTGCAGTAACCTGGTCAATTTGCACTAGATGTGATCGGCAGTCACTTGTTTAAAATGTAATTTTCCTCTAGTAGTAGCACCATGGAATACATGACATATGTGTGAGTCATGCAAAAAGGATCTGGGCTGGTATTTTATATGGTGATACCGGTCTATAAAGGTCATTGTCTGGGAAGTGGGATGGAAGGGAGTATACTCACATTTTGTGAATGCAGACAATCACTCCTGAACAGGCGCTCTGGAACTTGGCGGATCAGGGTTCCCCGCTGCCCGACCTGGTGGTCTGCTGCTTCCAAAGATTCTGGTCCGGTTGTTCTGGGCGGGGGTGAGAAGGTATCCCTGGATAGTGCCCTGTCCGGTGTTGGTGCCTAGACATAAAAAGTGGGAGCCTGGAGGGCTAGTGGGACGAGGTGCCCCTCAGCAGCAGCATCTCTGGTGAGCTCACCAACCGGCCACCAGAAATGATCCACTAACTATTATGCAACCTCTCAGGAATATCAATCAACAATTCTCTTCACCTTAACAGTTTCATTGGCTGAAACTACCCGCCGCATCAGTCCTTACTGGGATATAGGCTGCACCAGTCCCTCTGAAGAAGCCTACGTGGTGAAACGCATAAGGGAAAAAGTCTATTAATGTTCCAAGGTAAAAGGAAAAGTATCACCTACATTGATCTGTATACAGTAATCTAATGTGTCATGTGGCGTTGGGGCCCGTCATGTACATTTTGATGAATGTTTTGACCTGTTGGATTACTGATTTTAAATCGAGACAATAAATACTTGAAGAATTTTAAAACGACTGCTGGCTGGCTTTCCTCTTTCTATAATGTGTCATATATGTTACTAACAGTCTATCCGCCTATGAATGTACTATATACTGAGGATTATTTTTCACTAATGTATCGCACAGTTCTGTTTATTTGCTCGGCATGCTAATACAGTATAAGCATTACTTTATACTATATTCGGCCTACTTGATGCTTAATGTTTGACATAACCACTATTGTGACCAGATAGCTTCAGGCCCTCACTTTTATGTTTGAACTAGTTCTAGCACCATTAAAATCTGGCATCCAGAGGAGGAGCCGTTGGACTCTACTGCCCATGATTTTGGTCAAGAGCTTGCAATCAAGATTTGGTTGGGGTATAGGTTAGAAAGATGTATTTGATGAGGGTCTTTTGGGGGTTTCAGGATCGGTGAAGTTAAGGCTTGAATAAACAGTAGCAGAGGAGCCCCTATCAAGGAGATTGTAAAAATACAATTCTGTGATTACTCACCTGCAGAATTGGTATTATATGTATACCACGTCCTGCTCCAGAGATAATTCCTTACGTTTGGGTAATACATCCACAAGATGGCGCTGGACTGCAGAGACAGCAAAAAAGTGGCTCCTCCCGGCCCCTTATATTCCAGGGACCTCCCACAAAATCCCCAGTATTGACAAGCAGTTAGCAAGTAGCCGGGAGAATAACAACCATAATCAAACAATTTTAACCATGATAACAACCACCATACGGAGGATCTAAGAATAATGAGAACAAGGGCGGGGTGGAGCAGGACATGCTGTATACATATAATACCAATTCTACAGGTGAGTAATCACAGAATTGTATTATTCTAAGTATACAGCACGTCCTGCTCCAGAGATAATTCCTTACATTTGGGACATCCAATAGCAGTGTCCGTAAGGTAGGGTGGGATCCCCAAAAGCAACAACATGCAGATTAAACCACTGCCGCCTGCAGAACTTTGCGTCCAAAAGAAGCATCAGCTGAAGCCCGAACATCAACCTTGTAAAACTTAGAAAAAGTATGAACAGAAGACCAAGTAGTGGCCTTGCAAACTTGTTCAACAGAAGCCTAGTGCTGAAAGGCCCAAGAGGCACCAATAGCACGAGTGGAATGAGCAGTAAGGCAGAAGGGAGGATCCTTCCCTTTAGCAGAATAGGCCTGAATCACAGCCTGACGGATCCACTTGCTGATGGTAGACTTAGCTTGAGCCATACCCTTCTTAGGACCAGAAGGCACCACAAAAAGAGCATCAGTCTTCCTGAAGGGTTCAGTAGCCACCAAATAGAACTTCAGGTTCCTGACCACATCCAAGGAATGTAGAGCCCTCTCCTTAGGGTTACTAGGATTAGGGCACCGAGAAGGCAGAACAATTGGCTTGATGCAGAGCCTCCCCATTCAGCTATCCCGTGCGTTTTCCCGTTGGTTTTGGCCTTTGATCGGGTCAGGAAAGGGTGCTATGTTGATTTTAGTGTGCGTTTATGCGCTCAGGTGTGCGCTCAGCCGCCTTTCCGATTGTCGGCTCGCACGAGGCTGTTTCCCGGGAAAACGGACGTTCATTGGTCCGTTTTTTTCAGTGATGCAGAGCCTTGATTTCCGATTGAAATCACCCTAATAAAACGGGGCCGCCGAGCCTTCACTTACAACCAGTCAGAGCAGCCGTATTTGCACTCGGGCAATAATATGCAGTCCTCTGTTGGAGCACATCAGCGGCGCCAGCTCCGCGGTCTTGTCCTGCTGAGTATGGCAGAAACCAGGCTGCACCGCACGCCTTTGGACATCGATGGCATGAGTGACGTTGACCTATTTGAGCTCACCCGCCTTACTGGGTATGTGTATGAAACTTGTATTGGTTGCCCACCCTGTCTGACTTTGTTTTTTCCCTTAACACACTATTTGGTTATTTTTTTGTTAGTATCTTTTTAGCCTAATTTTTTTACTTTAAATTAAATGGGTTAAGTGATAGAACCCTATTGCGTCATGTTCTTGCCCTCTTATGTAAGTAGTATTCCCCAGACTTTTTTAATGAGTGTACAGGTTGGATGTGCATGTAGGCTCATTACAAATGTCCTTTCCTCCAACCCTACCCCGCTCACCTATTTGTCCCTCTTTTCTATTGTTGCAATGCACACCTTTTTTTATTTTTATTTTGTTTGTTTTTTTTTTTTTGTTTTTGGGGAGGAGACTCTGGCTATCCTTTGATCCACTGGCTGCTGACCCCAATCCTGCACCCATCTTCACAGGCAGAGGAGCACTACAATACTGCCCCCAGGAGAACTCGCTCTGTGGTGGAGCGAGCCTTTGGTCTCTTGAAGATGAGGTTCCGTTGTCTTGATCAGACTGGTGGGGCACTACAATATACGCCTGCAAAGGTCATTAAACTAATCATGGCTTGTTCCGCTTTAAGAGAGGGAGTCTGCCATTTCTGAGTAAAGTCTCAGTAAAAAGGGTTTCACACAGTGGGGCATCCCGATCTGGGATTTCCAGGGGGGAAGACCAGTGGCCGCTCTGGGTTTTGTTCTGCTTTATGTGAGGGAACCTGTGTTACTTTAATAATAATGTAAAGGAGGTGGGTTATTCCATCGTAACCTGATTTGGTCATGATGTTTTAAAGCAGGCCAAAACCCAGCCCTTTGGAGTGTGAAGAAATCCAGGGCTGGGTTACAGGCATCATGTCTCTGGAGCATTCCAATTTGGGATGTCCTGCACGTCACTGCGGGGGGAACGTCAGAGCTATACCAGGAGCTATGCCATCTTTACACAGGAGCAGGACGACATCATCATGGATGTGAGTATGCGAGCGTGCGTTTATGTGTGCGCACACATTCCTTATAATAAAAAAAAAACTAGGCTACATGCAGCAAAAGGTTAATAAAGTGACTTTAGTTAGGCCAGGAAACTTGTTAATGTATTTTGTGGATTAATGGTGGGTCCTTGTATCTTTTTTTTACAGATGATGCTGCGGAATTGTTTTTTTTAGAGTTTGGGCTTTTCATTAAATCACGCTGAAGGTCCGGTTTAAAAAGGGCCCCAAGAAAACTACGCCCAACCAAACCATAAAAACAATGCTAAACTAATGTTGTTTTTCATTCACAGATCAAAGAAAAACACTGCCACAAGACCCCGAGGCCTAATTTTTTACATGTTTAATTCAAATTTAAATTGTTTTTTGCTTTTGTTTTATCAAAAAAATCATCTCAAAACCACAAAACCAAAAATAAAAAAAGTTTGATTAAAAAAAACATAAACAGATTTTGTGAGTTGTCTTTCCTGCAAATGTACAATCACACAACATCATCACACATTTACATGACACAAAAGGTTTAGATATGGGACAAAAAATCCGAAAAACTCACAACCAATTACGGTAAACAAGGCAAGGCAGAAGGAACACCAAAGAGATTAAGGTATGCATTAAAGGCAAGGAAGAAGGAACACCAAGGAGATTAAGGTATGCATTAAAGGCAAGGAAGAAGGAACACAAAGGAGATTAAGGTATGCATTAATGGCAAGGAAGAAGGAACACCAAAGAGATTAAGGTATGCATTAATGGCAAGGAAGAAGGAACACCCAAAAATAAATTTGACAATATATATATATATATATGTGTCAAATTGGCAGTTGGTGCCATATGTATATTCCAATGGAGGTTTAGGGATGTGCGCTTGCGTGTAGCCAGATTGACAACTGAAGAGCCATGGAGATGTAAGTATACTTGAAAAAATCACCAAAATGGAAGGTCAAATACGACGGAAGGCAAGCAGGTACGTTCAAAAACCAAGGAAAAAGCAGGGAAAAACGGGCCGCCCGTGTGAACGGGAACGGAAGCCCCGATCAAATTGAAGGCACCCGAGAGAGCAAAAAACACTTCCCAAGTGAAGACAAATTGACGGATCAGTTAGGGAGCCATTCCGACGGAGGCTCTGCATCACATTTGTGCCACGATTCAAACGGGAGCCCCGGACAATCGGAAGGTGTTAAGCTCAGACCGGGGGAGGCTCTGCATCAGGCCCAATGTCCTGATTGAGATGAAAAGCAGACACAACTTTAGACAGAAAATCTAGTTTAAAGCAAAACACCACCTTGTCCTGGTGTCTCTCAAAGTAAGGGGGCTTGATGGAAAGCGCCACCAACTCAGAAACACGCCTAATAGAAGTGATAGCCACCAAAAAGACTACCTTAAGAGTAAGAATGGACAAAGCAGCCTCATGCACAGGCTCAAAAGGAGACCCCTGCAAGGCAGATAGGACCAAGTTCAAGTCCCAGACTGGTAATATAGGCTTACGTGGGGGGCGCACATGAGTAACCCCCTGGAAAAAAGTCTTGACCAGATGATGCTGAGAAAAAGATCTCTGAAAGAAAACAGCCAAGGCAGACAACATGACCATTCAGAGTGCTGAGTTGAAGCCCCAAATCCAAACCATGTTGGAGAAATTCCAGAATCCTAGGAACAGAAAACACACGACATGGAAGAGATTTAGCCTCACACCAGTCAATGTAGATACGCCAAACCCTATAGTAGATGGAAGAAGAGGACTTTTTCCTAGCCCTGATCATGGTGTTAACAACAGAGACAGGCAGCCCCTTTTCCATTAAGATGGAGGTTTCAGCAGCCAGGCCGTTAAAGCCAGCGTTTGTAAATTGGGTAGCGTAGCTGCCCCTGAGTGAGCAGGTCTGGATCCTTGGGCAGGGCGTACTGATCTACCGCCAGCTGCACGATGTCTGCGAACCACACTCTTCTTGGCCAACAGGGGGCCACCAGGATTGCTGGCACCCCTTCTTGAGCTATCTTTCGTAGAACCCTGCCCAACAGGGGAAACGGGGGAAAGACATACAGTAGCTGAAACCCCTGCCAGGGTATTGTCAGAGCATCCATGGCTAAGGCCAGAGGGTCCTGGGACAGAGACACAAAGACTGGAAGCTTGTGATTGTGACGGGACGCAAACAGATCCACATCCGGCTGACCCCAACGGTGACACAGAGAGCGAAACACCCTGTTGCTGAGGGACCATTCCCCCAGGCGAGAAGTCCCCCTGCTCAGAGAGTCTGCCTCCAGATTCTCCACCCCCGGAATGTAAACAGCCGAAATGCAGGGTGTGCTGCCTTTTCAGGCTAGTTCAGTTATAATTGCTCTTAGGAGTGTATTACTTATAGTTGTGTAGTGCACTACTGCCATCTACTGGCAGAATTTCGGTATTAACCGTTCTACCTTATTATTTAGTATTAAAGTATTCAGTGAATCCCTTAGACAGGAAATAAACCTTTGCTACAGGAAGTTCTCTTCAGCCATTTTAGATTTTCAATTTCTATGGATGCAGCAGATATTTTCTTCTCTCAGGAGGTTTGAGACATCATCACCTGTAAGTGCCTTTCTGTTATGTTATTATCATCTATGCTGACTAGTGTTTCATGTGTACTGATATGCTGTTATTGGATTGTATTGCAGTTTCACAATATATACTGAAGAAAAAATATATATATACTAATAAAACAGTATAAAGTTGGATTCCTTTGGTGAACAATACAAGCATGGGCTTCTGTTAACTGAGATCTCCGACAAGTGTTTAGCTGTCCGTTTAGAATCACACACAGTCAGTGCTTTGAGAGCGGAACAGTGAAAAGGTGCTAGCGCAATAAGCCTGGGAATAGCAGTCGCTGCACAGACAGAATGAGCCTAAGATCAGGAAGACGCTATAACGCTGAAGATCAGCTACCCGCGACATATCAGAGCAGAGAGAGCATGCCAGGTGTCCAGCAGGATGATACACGCTCACATTCATCTAGATCAGCAAGGTCCAGTCAGTTTTCATCAGCAAGCGCCCTTTTTGTCAGGGCTCGCGCCAAAGCAGAGGCCGCTCGTGTTCAGTTAGAATTCGCCGCCATTCTAAAAGAAAAATCAGAACAGGAAGCAAGGTTGCATATTCTTCAGCGTCAGTGTGCAGCCGCCGTTGCAGCAGCAGAAGCCGCAGCTTATGCAGATATGGAGCGGTCTGAAATGGAGTCCGTCTATGGAGGCCCAGATGTGCCTGAGAAACCCGTTCCCTCAGCAGAACGCACTAGGGAGTATGTCCGAGAACTTTCAAGTGATGGTGCAATAAAACAGTTTCCCAATCCAAAGTCACCTGAATTTAAACCAAAGCCAGCAGAACTCCTGAGTGTCCAAAAACAAACCCACGAGGCCGGTAGTACCAAAGTGATAAAAGATGAACCCTCACTGCAGCAATCCAAACAGCAGAGCATGCAAGACGTCACTAAATATCTTGTCCGTAAAGAAATGGTTAATGCAGGCTTCCTCAAGTTTGATGACTGTCCTGAGAATTACTGGGCATGGAAGGCTTCCTTTATGAACGCAGTCAGAGACTTGGACTTAACAGCAGCAGAGATGTTAGACCTGATGGTAAAGTGGCTTGGGTCAGAGTCCACAGAGCATGCAAGAAGGATGCGGAGGATACACCTATTTAACCCTCGAGTAGGACTCGATATGGCCTGGCAAAGGCTAGAAGAAAGATATGGATCACCAGATGCAATTGAAGGTGCACTAATGAAAAGACTGGAGTCTTTCCCCAAGCTAAACAGCAAAGACAATTTGAAACTACAAGAGCTAGGAGATATTCTTTGGGAAGTTCAGTGTGCCAAGGAAGAAGGTTATTTAAAGGGACTTGCACATTTAGATACCGCCAACGTTACAAAGCCTATAGTGGAGAAACTACCTCACCACCTGCAAGAAAAATGGGTGAGTGTTGGAGCAAAATACAAAGAAGATCATGGTGTCCCTTTCCCCCCTTTCTTTGTGTTTTCTAGGTTTGTACAGCAGCAAGCCAAGATGAGGTGCGATCCCAATTTTCCCTTCATCACCAGCAGGCAGCTTCCAAAGGCAGAAAAGCCACCTAGACCCTACCATAGGACTTCAGTGATCGCCCAAAAGACAATGGTTCCCTCTGACCCAGGAGGTACAAGCAGCTACAAGGTTAACACCTATGAGGTTAAACCCCATCCTCTAAACAAGTGCAAGGGGTTCAGAAGTAAACCTATCAAGGAAAGGTTAGCCTTTCTTAGGGAAAGCGGCATCTGCTTCAAGTGTTGTGCATCCACCAAGCATATAGCCAAAGACTGCAAATTACAAGCAAATTGCTCAGAATGTGGCAGTAACAGACACATCGCAGCTTTACACCCCAAAACCTTGCATCAACCACTAGAGGTCGCTGACACCCTGAAAGATGAGGGCAGGGAGCAAAAGAATGAATCAGCTACCGCAGTAATGGCCAAATGCACTGAAATCTGTGGTGACAGTACAAATCCATGCTCATGTTCCAAGATCTGCCTAGCAACATTGTACCCCACCGGGAATAAAGAGAAGGCAGTGAAGATGTATGTGGTTCTGGATGAACAAAGTAACAGGTCTCTGGCAAGGTCAGACTTTTTTGATGCCTTCAACATTACGTCGAGTGCAGTTCCATACACTCTAAAAACATGTGCAGGAGTGATACAGACCGCAGGAAGGAGAGCGACTGACTTTACAATTGAGTCTCTTGACAAGAGAGTCCATCTCTCACTCCCCACCTTGATAGAATGTGATATGATACCAGATGATAAGGCAGAGATCCCTTCACCAGAAGTGGCCCTTCATCATCCTCATCTTAAATCAATATCTCACCTTATTCCAGCTGTACAGAGAGACACCTCTATTCTTCTACTTCTTGGAAGAGACATTCTGCAGGTACATAAGGTACGTCAACAAATTAATGGAGACTTTAATGCCCCGTATGCTCAAAGACTTGATCTGGGGTGGGTTATAGTAGGAGAAGTTTGTCTGGGAGCAGCACATCGTCTAGATCGTGTCAATACTTCAAAGACATCTGTGCTAACAAAGTGGCGTACGTCCCACCTCAGCCCATGCCAGAACAGCACTGTTGTTAAGGAAACCCTGAAACCATGCTATGACTTTTCTTCCAGTTATAATAGAGATATTTGTTGTGACATAAAGACTGACACTTTAGGGAACTCAGTGTTTCAGAAGACAAAAGATGATGACAAGCAAGCAATGTCTATAGATGATCAAGCATTTCTCCATATCATGGACAAAGAGGCTTTCCAAGATTAAAACAACAATTGGGTAGCCCCTTTACCTTTTCGCACACCCAGGTGTTATTTACCTAGCAACAGAGAGCAAGCCATGAAGCGCTTGAACACACTACGTAAAACCTTGCAAAGAACCAGAACCTGATCCAGGGACACAGGGTCCCTGTCCCATACAGACAAAAGATGGAGTTGAAGAGGCCTCATGTGAAACTGAGCATAAGGAACCGCCTCGAAGCAGGACACCCTAAGGCCCACCAGCTGCATTCCCTGCCTGATGGAAGGATGAGGGCAAGACAGAAGGAGCTGAGCTTGTGCTTGCAGACTGTCCACCTTCTGCTGAGGAAGAAAGATCCTGGCCCAAGCTGTATCCAGATTCATGCACAGAAATGGATTCACCAAAGAGGGAGACAGGGAAGACTTGGAATGGTTTATCACCCAGCCAAATGACTCCAGTGTGGTCACTACCCGCTGAGTATCCAGCTCTGCCTGTTGGAAGGACGGAGAAGTGATAAGTGATGTCGTCCAAATAGGGAAGAATGCGAATGCCCTGAGCTCTCAGCAGAGCCATAATGCCCACCAGCACCTTGGTGAATACCCTGGGAGCCGAAGTGAGACCGAAGGGCAATGCCACAAACTGGTAATGCTGATCCTCCAGAATGAACCTGAGGAATCTCTGATGACCTGGAAAGACTGGAATATGGAGGTAAGCATCCTTGATGTCCACAGAGGTCATGAAGTCCCCTGGGCGTAGTGAACTGACAGCTGAGCGCAGAGTCTCCATGCGAAAACGCCTGGATCTGACAAACTTGTTAAGAAGCTTTAAGTTCAGGATGGGTCTGACAGACCCATCTCTTTTAGGAACGGTGAAAAGATTGGAATAATAACCCTTGCCCCTTTCCCTTAAGGGCACCTGGCAGATGACCCCCAGCTCCAGTAGATTCTGCACCGCAAGCAACAGGCCCTGAGCTGACAGGGGGTCTTGAGGCATCCGGGATCTGATGAATCTTGGGGGCGGCCAGGCTGCCAACTCTATCTTGTAACCGGAGGACACTACCTCCCGAATCCACCGGTCTGAGACATGATGCCTCCAGACGTGAGCAAAGAGTCGAAACCGTCCCCCACCCGGATGGGTGAGGGCGCCCCTTCATGCCTGAGGGGGCTTGGGGGAAGACATAGACTTGGAACCCCAGGAGGGGCCAGGGCGGCCATGCCCTCTGCCCCTGCCCCAGAAATCTCCCCGGGCCCCTGCAAATAAGGCTCCCCTTCCCATTTTGGACCCACGGTAGGAGGGAAGAAAGGAACCTGAACCCCGAAAGGGCCGAGACTGTCTCTTGCACTGGGATAACTTGCCTCCCTTAGCAAACAGGTCTAGGCGATCCCCAAATAGATGCAGTCCTTTAAAGGGGAACCCAGTGAGAGCGTTCTTGGCAGCGTTGTCAGCTGCCCACTGGCAGCCAAACCAAACGGCCTATAGCCACCGCCAAGGCAGAAGCCCTGCCACACATTCTAATGGTATCATCCAAGGCAGAGAGGACATATGCAACAAATTCCTCACAACGCAGTAGGGCTCTATACTCTTCACTAGCCGCATCAACCGGAGCCCCATCTAAAATACTCTTGAGCAGAGTCCTAATAGCCACAGCTGTAATGGCAGAGGCACAAACCGGACGCAGCACGGACCCCGCACAGGCAAAGGCATGGGAAGCCAGCTGATCAATGTGCCGGTCCTCACCATCCTTCAGGGTAGTAGAGTCAGGGGAATGCATGACAGAAGTGTTGGACAAACCCAGAATTGGTGCATCCACTTCGGGTGGTGACGACCAACGCTTAACCACCTCAGCAGGAAAGGGATACCTCTTATCCCTCTTATCTCTTTTAGATTTAGATTATTAAAGTGAGTTTGCTCAGGAAACTCCAAACGTGGCTTAGCAGTCTGAAACAACTCTCCCTGCTGCCGAGGAGCCGTGGCAGGAGGAGAGATAGAAAGTACTTCAAAAATGTGAGCCAAAAGCCTGTCAGTATCATCTGGAGCCCATGGGTCAGAGCCAGAATCAGCATAACCCTTAGGCTGCTCATCAGATGATTCTGAATCAGAAAACAATTCCCCCTCTTCCAGGGGGGGTATAGCCGGCCAGGTCAAAGAATTCCTCAGCCTCCATAAAAAAAAAAGGGTAACGCCAAGCGCCAGATGCCGCCTCTTAGCAGAGGCCTTACGTGCCATAGAGCCAGCAATCAGCTTCTCAATGCTAGCCACCCTGGTAGACAAATCAGGCTGAGACTCCCCACTGGTATTCACCTCACTGGGGGTCATATGTAAGCGTGGGGGAGTAGGCGAAGCCATACGGGGCGCAGGCCCAGCCACAGGTTACCCAGATTGCAGTGCAAGCGCCTGCTGGGCACAGGGTACACAAACCTGCACATTGTCATCACTTGTAGGGGACACCCCACGCGCCACACACAGCCGGGCTTGTCCCGAAGGAACCCCAAGCACATTATCCTGAGAAGCCTCCATATGGTGATTATCGCGGCCCACCGGCCAATAGGGATTTACGCTATAAGGCCACCCGGGATGCCCCAATAGGCCGCTAGGGAAGTGGGAGGTAAAAGCAGAATAGGCTCTAATAGCAAACTAAATAGAGGGGATAGGCCGGGAGAAACCCAATTAAGTGTGACCCGCCTGCAAGACAAACAAAAAGGTCCGTAAGCGGTATGCATACATAAGATATAAAAATAAACCAGCCTGCAGGGGCACTTATGGACCGCGGTAGGTAGACGCCAGCCACGCAGCACAAGGAGAGCTAAATGGCGCCCGCAGATACCTCGAGGGGCAGGCCGCGGAGACAGTGATGCAGAACACGCCATCCGCAAAGCCCGTCCCCCCAGGGGAGGAGGCTGAAAGCAGGCAATTGTAACTTTACTACAATAAACAGCACCAATTACCACCTTATATTGAACATTTTTAACTTGTGCATTCCAATGGTGCCTTGAGCACCACTAAGCATCCCAGAATACTAGTTAGAAATAGTCTCTTATATATCCCGTAGTAAGTAATTCGAAAAAGTGTTCTATGTAGCCTATAGTTGGTACCGGTAATTAGTTTTATGTAGTTTGAAAGAGTCTCTTATACATTCGATGAAAAGTAAATTTATCTTAAAGCAGAACAAAAATCTTGAGACCAGAGCACATTAAATTAGTTTTTTTGTTAAAAAAAATTGCATGCAGATCCTGCAACAATCTGGCTGTATTTAGCTGAAGAGTGGGCCCCAACAATACTTTCTTCTGGTTGGCCCAAGGTGATCGAGCCTTTTAAATAATTTGCAGGTAAGGCTTGATACACAAAGGTGTACTGCACTGTGCTGTACAGTTTTCATGTAGCTGCTGGCAGGGCCAGCAGATATCGATGTAGCGTGTGAGGTCGCAAACACAAAGTGCACATGTAAGCACTTAAACTGACAGCCTGGCACATTTGGAAAAGAAAAGTCCCCAAAAATCACTTGCCCTGTCTGCACGCAGGATACTGAATAATTGTCAACACTTACATCTGTTCCTGCTCCCACTTCTAGTGGTAGCAGCCATTTTGGAGCTTCCTCTCCCAGCATCTCAGCCATGCTGCTGCCTGGATTCAACTGACATAACTGACAATGCACAGTAACAGGAAATCCAGCAGCACTTCCTGTTTGCAGGTGACCTGCACATCCATGAGCAGCCATTTTGTTTCTAAAATTTGCCACATCAGGAGTTAGAAAAAAGTAAATACATTTGTATGTGCAGCAATCTAAATTGCCCTGGGGAGAGATGAATATAAGCACTGTTTGTTGTGTTGGCCTGGTCATTTTTGACTGTTGGTCCACTTAAGCGCACTGTTCATATGCATCTGCTTCCAGTTTCAATAGATGTCCTGGGCCCTAATAATAGGAAGCCCCGCCACTCAAGATGGCTGCCGGAAGATCTTCACAGGAACCAAATTGCTGTGCAAGGACAATCCTTTGCTCCTTAGATGCCCTCGTCCTTTGATCTAGATTCTTCATTGCTGACCTCAGCCTGGACTTTCCCCTGTTCACTGCCTGCCCTTGATATTTGCCTGTCAATCGCAAAAACTTTGTTATGGACTTTCCTTTTTGAACCACTACCAGCCCACAATCTACAAACTTAACCACGTATTTGTTACCACGCTGCTAGGCCACCTGGTCCAGGGGCTCACTGCTTGCCTACCCAGGACCTTGATTTCCCATGGAAAGACCTGACGCTTCCCACACAGCCCCAGCCTATCCTCCCATGTGTTTGAGGGCTCGTGTGAAGACAGGGGTTTCCCTTAGATTCCGGCCTTCGGTTTAAGTGTTCTGGTTTGTCTTCAGTGCCCGCCTTTCTTACAGTGAGTTTCTGTATCCCTGCAATCAGAACTTAACGTGCTACTGCAAAGCCATACAGGCCAGAACCGTTGTTACTGGAGATAGACCTAATTGCTCTGTACATTTCCACAACTGTTATGGAAGTGTCAGGGGCCGCTCTATGGGCAACTGGTAATCTTGGCAATTGTAAAGAGTTAATTAACTTTTCTGTTTTTGAGACCTCTCCCTCCTGGGTCAAACTGAGGTTCCTTTAAAATTCACATCAAAAGCTCTCAGGATGTCTTTAATCCTAACTGCCATCATGAGGCCTATTGTGGACAGATTCTTGTTTAAGGATAAAAAGATTTGACTGTAGTTCCCTTGGACAGTTCATATAGTCTGTCCAGACCTTAAAGTGGACCAAAACCCAGGATTTTGACAAGAGCTTGTCGAAGGTGAGTGGATCCGAGCTCGCTGGGGGCTGCATCCCCCGCTATCCTCTAACAGGGAGCGTGCCCACGCCAGCCATTTATTAATGTCTGGCTGGCCCGGGCCAGTGCCCTGCTAAAGGGATAGCGGAGATGCAGCCCCCATGCACCGCACCATGCGCTCACACATGCACCGTTGGACAGAAGATGGAAAGAAGGTGAGTTTCCGGGCAACCTGGGGTGTTTCACACAGCAGGGCATCCCAATTCTGGATACACCGGGGGGAGGTAATGTAGTGGCCCTGGAATCTTAAAGATTCTAGTGCTGTTGGGGTGTGGATTTCGGTCAACCTGAACCCTGTGGAAGTAGCTATCCCAGTTTTTTGCTACCAGACATTGGTCATAGGCTTTGGTATAACAATGAACATTTCTTGGTGGAGTGCAAGCAGTGTCATAGTAGAAAGCAGCACCCTGTCTCTTTAGCCTTCAGGAAAGAAGTCAAGTAGGGAGGCGCAGCTGCTTACTGATTAAGCTCAGTTTTGCAGTTACTGTGACATTTAAGAAAGCTTAGGTCTGGACAATGCTGGATAATTAAATTGTGACAAAAACCAAGGTGGTGTTTTCTAGTCTACTTTCACACTACCTGATGGAAACAGTGCAAGTACAGCAAAGTGCAGTACACCTTTGTGTATCACGCCTTACCTGCAAATTATTTAAAATAAAAAATACAGGTGGAACCCTACTCCTTGAACTATACCCTGGTGCACCAGGCCTTGGGGCTGGTAACACCATGTCCTGGAAGCTGCAAGCTGACTTTCTACCATGCAGAATACCAGCCCCATCCATACTCTTAGTCAGTTCCTGTCTGCTTACCAGCACCACAGGTGTCATGGTGATGCAACTGTGATATTGGAGAAAAGCCAGGGCAGAATCTCCCTTGGGGTATAAATGTCTCTCTCTGCTGCTTATCAACGTAAAGAGATGGGGACCATTGTGGCAGCTAGGCAAGAAATGCCGCTTAAAGCAAATCCCAAGACTCCTGTCGAGATAAGAATACTCCTGAGAAGGCTGCAAGCAAAAAGATGAATGAGAGCGGTGTACAACGGAGAAGGAGGAGTCATGTATGTTCTTTTTATAAATTTTAAAGGGTCATATAGGCCCCTACACAAGCTGTCTGTCCACCATGGTGGGCAGGTGTCTTGCTAATGCCCTCTACTAATTACCTTTACTTCCTCTTGTGCATCAGGGATATGGACAAGCCCAATGACAATCAGAATTGCACCTGACCTATGCTGAAGGGTATAGAGGTGATGTTTAGACAGTTTCAAGTAAAAAAAAATACTTGCTAGGAAGGTAGAGTGCATTACAATGTGCTGTGTTGGGCTGTGTTGTCACAGAATTACTGTATATGGCATTTTCGGCCTGCGCAAAGTTAGTAGTGGAAACTACTTTAGTCGCCTACGTAATTAAAAAGCCATGTAAAAATAAAGACATAATCTGAGGAAGCTCACTGAGCCATGAGAACAACAATAGAAATAAATAACCAAGAACTTTCTTGCTTGCCATTCCTTACCCATGTCCTTATTTTTCAAGGATCCACAAGTGTTTCTTTAGAAAAATATTGGAACAAGCCTGTCTGGGGATAAAACATCATTAGTTACAGCGTGCAGTTTGTTTGAAATATGCGTTCCAGTACTTTAATATCTAAGTACCGCCTTGTGGAAAACTAATTACCTAACCACTGAGAGCTTCATAATGTCCTGCATTTAAGTCCTGAGCGTCATACATAATGCATGGGAAGGCGGCTCTGCTCTCTGATTACAGAACACTGTCATTAAATGAGCAAATTAAAGATGTGAATAATTCACAGGCTTAGCGTATTGTCAGCGCTGCATTGTGAAATTAGAAATTCTAATAAGTGCTGCAATTTTTTTAACCCAATTAACACAGAGAAGGTCTTGAGACTGAACAGTACAATAAAAATTATTACCTTATTCTTTTGCCTCACAATAGACAAATTAAATATTGAATTTAATATTGTGACATTAATTACTTTATCGCAAGGAACTATCGTCTTAATCAAAGTTCAAATATTTACATGCGAGCAAAAGATACACATTTGTTTGGAAATGTGTTTTGGAGGGCTAAAGAGAAATTGAAAAACAATTTTTAGGTAACGGTTGTAGAGTGTAAATCAAGAGCCAGATACCATTGACCTCTGTGACATGCAAGCAAGCAACACACAAACACTCCTGTTCTATTGGTCTGACTTGATTGTTAAAGCAATGGACATTGTCTCCTAAATCAATCACTGTATAAAGCTACCTGACATATAGCTTATAGTATGAAGCAGCCCTTTTTATCACAATAGAAAACATCTTTTAAATGTGCTTACCTTTTTGTTAATGAAGAAAATGCTTTAAAGCTCGTAAGGACTCTTGAGTTATGTTCATGTGGATCCATTAAAAGATTTTCTGTTGTCTTCATTACTTAAAAAAGGTATTTCCATAGGACTTTTTTCTTCAGGATGGGTTCACATCAGATGCAGCTGTTGTTAACCGCAGGATGTTTGATCCTAATATCCACGGGAGGTAGGATCTTTAAGAACTTGGAAGACGAGAGAGCGGAACAAGAGCAAGCAGCATGTCTTTGTCAGGCACGACCGTTCTATGTTGCTTTTTGCTACGTAGATAATGTGATGGCATGCATGTGTTTGTGAATATTGGGATAGTAGGTATCAGAGGCACTCTCGACGCAGAACCCAAAGATGTGGGGAAAGACTGTGAGACGGAGAAGGAGAGAAAAGAGAGGACTGTCAGTGCAGATAAATCTGCATATGGAAATTAGGGTAATCCTGGTTACAGTTTTATTTAACAATGATGTGGTGTTTTTTAATTAGTTTGGAGCCCTAGCAATGGAGAATAACACAGGGGAGGAGGCTGAAAGCATGCAATTGTAACTTTACTACAATAAACAGCACCAATTACCACCTTATATTGAACATTTTTAACTTGTGCATTCCAATGGTGCCTTGAGCACCACTAAGCATCCCAGAATACTAGTTAGAAATAGTCTCTTATATATCCCGTAGTAAGTAATTCGAAAAAGTGTTCTATGTAGCCTATAGTTGGTACCGGTAATTAGTTTTATGTAGTTTGAAAGAGTCTCTTATACATTCGATGAAAAGTAAATTTATCTTAAAGCAGAACAAAAATCTTGAGACCAGAGCACATTAAATTAGTTTTTTTGTTAAAAAAAATTGCATGCAGATCCTGCAACAATCTGGCTGTATTTAGCTGAAGAGTGGGCCCCAACAATACTTTCTTCTGGTTGGCCCAAGGTGATCGAGCCTGAAACTGGGGTAAAGTCTTCTGGCCTCAAGTTTTTTTGTTTCGGTTACCACAGACAGAAAGTAATCCTAAATTGCCCCAATCAGGTCATTAGGTGAATGTTATGGTTGACCGTAATGTAATGCAACTATTAGAGCCATTCCCTGGTACAGTCTTAGGTGTAGCCCATGTATTGGCATTCTAAACCTCTAGTATAGCAATATTGAAGCAGTGCTGAAACATAGACAGATTTTACATTATTATCTTTAACTGCCAGAGAGTAATAAAAATGTTGTCTTCTGGTTATCGTGGGAGAAACTAGAAGGACCTAGAGCTTGTCAGTCAGGTAATAGTTAAGAGATTGATGCACCTGACAAGCTGACATGAGTTTCCAAGTTCCATGTCAGTTGATGCATCTACCATGTCAGCTGACAATAACATCCACCTGCTGGGTCAGTTGAAGCATCTGCCATGTCAGCTGACATTGACATCCAATCAAGGCACACCAAGGCCTTTCCTGTATGACCCCGGCTCATTTACTACTGCACCTTTGCCTGATACCCCGACCTTCTGGCTCCACCATTGGACTTTAGGGCCTGTGACCCCCGACTTTGGCTTATCACTGACCACAGAGACAAATAAAAGAACTAGTTTTCCTAAATGTTTTTTTTTTATACCCACCCAATTATATTTGAAATATGTTTGGTTATTTGATATATCCATTAAAAAACAATATCACACATAATCATCTCCAAGGACGGCGTAAAAAAACATGACGTTTCCCCGGTTTAGGCAAACTAGGGGTTTATGTCTAATAAACAGTTACACACCTATTCTAATTTATACCATGAACCTAGATTCTCAATATAAATGTTTATCTCTGACCATGCCCATTGCTATTTCCAGTCGGAATACAACTGCCTCTCTGCTCAGGTCTTTGACTGCTCCCCAGGGACACCTGGGGCCCCTCAAGCAGCCAAGCCTAACCACCCTTGCAGGAGACTCTAGTGAAGACCAGGGGGGCCTTATATTTCAGCAGTAGGTTCCAGGGCTTCATCTGAGGAAGTGTGGACCCAGGGAATCTGCGCACACCAGTGCTCCGTCTCCATGTATGTGACAAAATCTCCTGGACACAATGAGCACTGGGATCCTGCTGACACTTTTTGTCAGATTGCCCAGCAGAAGTCTGCATTAATGGAGGCCATGAATAAACTCCATGAAGATTTCAGCCATCCTAAAGGTCAAGTCACCACCCTCTAATCTGTGTCTGTACCTTTACCCCCTGAGATGACTGCCGTGCCTCCTGCCCCTGCTCTGGTTCTGGCACCTAATAAACCTGAACCTCGACTTTCTTTGCCAGATAGATTTTCAGGGGACAGACTGCAGTTTTGTGTCTTTCGTAGACAGCTGCCACCTGATCTTCAGCCTAGGACCTACCCAAGTGACATTCTGAAGGTCGGGCCATTATATCATTTCTTCAGGGAAGCCTATAGGAGTTCATTGACTATTGAGAGAAAAA
The DNA here is from genome assembly GCA_027917425.1 of Gastrophryne carolinensis. NCBI lineage: Eukaryota > Metazoa > Chordata > Amphibia > Anura > Microhylidae > Gastrophryne > Gastrophryne carolinensis. The sequence continues at coordinate 248,401,542 of CM051237.1, read as the reverse complement.
TTAACCAGTTCTGGGGTCTCTGGAATCCTTCTGTAAAGCTCTAGTAGTCCTATGTGATCGTGCCAGTCAAACCTCTTCTGAGACCATTATGAGCAACCTTGGTCAAGGTCGTAGATGGGTGGAAAACTATGTCTCCGGGTTCCACTGTCTGGCTCTGGATTCTAGCTGGAATTGTGTTCGACATCTGCCATGTTTGGCAGATGCTCTCTTGGTTGCGGGATCACAATCTTTATGCCAAAGCTGATAAATGCACTTTCAAGAATACCTCTGTGCAGTTCTTGCATTTTGTGATCCGGGACACAGGAATTACTATGGATCACAAGAAAATATTCACTGTTCTTGACTGGCCTGTCCCTGTAGGCATGAGGTGCAGCGCTTCATTGGATTTGCAAATTTCTATAGGAAATTTCAGATTTCTGTAAGATCATCAAAACCATCACCGATCTCACCAAGAACCATCAACAGTTCTCATGGACAGAGGCTGCTCAGCTCGCATTTCACGCAAGCACCAGTTCACATCTGCCCCTATCCTGCAGCATCTTGATCTGGCATTACCTTTTATCCTAGATGTAGATGCCTCTACAACCACAGTGGGGGCAATTCTGTCTCAAAAGTTTGGTAAAAAGGAGATATTACACCCTGTCACATTCTTTTTCCTCGGCTGAGTGCAATTGTGATATGGGTGACCGGGACCTCCTTTCCATTAAACTGGTGCTTGAGGAATGGAGATATCTCTTAGAGGGCTCCAAGCATCCCATTCTCATTCTGACCATCACAATCTGGAATATCTGCAGTCTGCCTGATGGCTGGAACCTAGACAGGCTTTTTGTTCCTCTACTGGTTCAACTTACATATTACCTTCAGACCGGGTAGTAAGAATGGCAAGCCCGATGCCTTGTCTAGGATTCACCCAGAAGATCCTGCTGTCAGTCAGAAGAATAAATCCTGGGTGGTCAGTATTTCCTGCTTATGAAGTCTGAACTGATCACCAGGATTAGGAGGGAGTCCTCAGCTTTGGCTTCCGCAGGTAGGAAGGACTGGTCAAGAGGGTTTGGTTCTATTCAAAGGGAAGTTTGCTGTTTCTGAGTGGGTCCATGCTGAGGTCCTTGCCCAGAACCATGATCATCCCCTTGCTGGTCACTTCGGAGAACAAAAGACCATGAAGTTGATACAAAGGTATTTTTGGTGGCCTAGTGTTAAAGAGGATTGTTCACAATTTGTTCGGAATTATGTTGTGTGTGCCAGAGCAAATCTTCTCACCTCGCACCAGGAGATTCTCTCCAGTATTGACTGTGCCATCTTTGTATCTCTTTGATTAACCCTTTGGACTTTTTTGGGATTTCTAGTTTTGGATTCCTGGTTTCAACTTTTCTCGTCTGCTGACCACCCCTTTTGGATCCCATGGACTGCTCTTTTCGTATATGACCCCAGCTTTACCCCCATTTACTACTGCACCTCTGCCTGATACCCTGACCTTCTGGCTCTGCTTTTGGACTTTGCTTCAGTGCCTGTGACCCCTGACCTTGGCTTATCTCTGACCATGTCCATTGCTATCTCAACTCGGACTAACACTGCCTCCCTGCTCAGGTCCTTTATTACTCCCTGGGGATGACCTTGGGTACCTCAAAAAGCCAAGCCTAACCCCCCTTGCGGGAGGCTCTAGTGAAGACTGGGGAGGGCCCTTAGATTTAGGACTGCGGTAGCAATTTGGGTCCTGGGCAGTAGGTTCCAGGGCTTCATCTGAGGTAGTGTGGACCGAGGAGGATCTCTGCACACTGGTGCTCCGTCTTCAGGTATGTGACAGCAACACAACATAGTGTTGCTAGGTTTGATGTGATATAAAACAAGGCACATTCACATTTCAGGTGTCAGCCTGTGACAAAACCAAACAGGGATTTGTATCTGCTGTGTACAATATTTATGTTACACTCAAGTTCATAGCCCTGTCAAAATGTATAGCGGAAGAAATCCCGAAATCCCACACTCCCTCCACCCTGCGTGCCCCTACCCAAAAACATTCATGCATGCTGGGTGTACAAATACCTCATTCATCAATTCATCAGATCCCAGAAAGAGGAGAGTTTACACTGAACCAGGGGGTTGCACACAGGGGGCTGTCACCCAGCCCTGGGTCCAACGGCGCATGTGCAGTCTCTCCTTCAATGAGATCTATTAGTTGTGCCTATGTCATTCGGCAAACGGCTCTCATCGTGGGGCAAGAGGATCCCATCCCAGCATATCTGAATGGCTGGGGCTGGAGCGCACACACAGAGCGAAGATGCAGGGGATGCGGGGTCATTCCCCATTGAACACAACCAGAGCAGTTTGCTGAATAATGTAGTCAAGGCAAACGGCTCTCATTGGATGACACCGCACATGTGCCATTGGACTCAGGAAAGGTGATTACTGTCACCCCCGGGCTTTTCACACAGCTTGGAATCCCAATACGGGATGTGCCAGGGGAAGGCCAGAGATTTTGTATTTCCACATTTTATTTTTCATTCATATTTATTTTCTGTGAAAGTAAACATATGTGCTATAATTTATTTTGGTCTGTAATATGGTGAAATTAGTTTTATGGAAGTCTCATAAAGCCTACAATATTCAAATATAAAATATTACCATTCTTGTTTGTAGATGCATTTGGAAAATGAATGTATAAAGCCATGTTTATACATTCCTGATGTTTTGATTAAATAAATTTGAATTTAGGGCACTCACAATAAGTATTGATTTGATGTATTAATGCAAGTCAAAAGATTTAGTTTAAACTCTTTAATAAAACATTTAATTTTCCTCTACTAATCCTTCAAATTGAATGCCTTTACTTAAAAGATGACACTGACATTGCATGAATCAATATTTATTGATCCTATCTAAAGTAAGCATGTGTGCGCTGAGTCATAAAACTTTCCATTCCGTTTATTGTTGCAGAATATATTTCCAGTTTATGGTGTTTTATGACCTAGCAACAGTAGAGCAAAAAGAAAATGAATGCTATAGGTCTCATAATTAGGATCCAGGTCTATATTTGCCCTACTATTACACACCATTCATCATAAAAAAGGTACAGTACCTCAGTCTTTGTACTGTGAAAATACACCAAGAAAAAACAGAAACCAATCCCTCCTTCCCATACCATATCCTACTATCTGCACAAAAATACCTACTTAAAGTGGACCAAAACCCACATTTTTAACTTGCATCCGCTGAATTGCTCCCCCCATGAGAAGTACGTGTTCACAGAGTGAGGACACCAAGAGCAGCAGTAGAGGCAGCCATCATGCTGGATGTGCTGCAGAAAGTGAGTTTCCCCGCTGCTGTCCCCCTCTTCCCCCATGTGTTATACCTGCACTGATGCCCCTGCCTCCTCCCCCCGGTGAGTGCTGCTGCTGTGGCCCCCATGTGTGTCATTCCCGCATTGATGCCCCCCTCCTCCCCCATGTGTCATCCCCACACTGATACCCCCCTCCTCCCCCACGTGTGCCATCCCCGCACTGATACCCCCCTCCACCCCCACGTGTGCCATCCCCGCACTGATGCCCCCCTCCTCCCCCACGTGTGCCATCCCCGCACTGATGCCCCCCTCCTCCCACACGTGTGCCATCCCCACACTGATGCCCCCCTCCTCCCCTGCGTGTGCCATCCCCGCACTGATGCCCCCCTCCTCCCCCGGCAAGTACTGCTGCGGCCCATTATTCCCCCATGTGTCATCCCTGCACTGATGCCCCCCTCCTCCCCCCGTGTGTGCCATCCCCGCAATGATGCCACCCCTCCGGGCAAATACTGCCAGCTTTGTGTGTGCACATGCGACTGCATGCATGTGCATGGAAGTGTGTGCATGTACGTGTGGAAATGTGTGTTTGGTAGAGCATGGATGGACATTTGGGAGTGCACGCATGGACATTTGAAAATGTGCGCATGCACTTTGGGAGTGCATGTTTAGGAGTGCGCACGTACGCATTTGGGACATGTGTGTCTGGCAGTGTAGGTCTAGGCTCCAATGTCACCTAACACCAAGGGGAGAGAGGAGAAGCACAGCACAGTCCGAAGCTATTTCTGGGAATCTTACAAACATTATGCTGATTATTATGCAGCATCACAGATCCAAGGGCCACACCTACTTTTTTTCAGAAAATAAATCATGAGGTGATTCTGTAAACCTCGATATCTCGGCCATTTCTATGCGTGCTCCTGAGCTCAGCATTTCAGATATGCCAGACACGCAGGATGCTGCAGTGATCTCAAAACGTCCAGGGGACTGTGGCAGCAGTGGAAAACTCCATCTAAAAATGGTCCTTGATATAACAGGTCCTCTTTCGGGGAGTACAAGTCCAGGCTGTTAATCCACAGGGTCCCAGAACAGATAGCACATAAAGTCCTGTAGAGGACTGGGAATGGGGTGCTGTAAACCTGCCATGGATCATGCCTGATTGATAAAACCAAGGGAGAAATAGACACCATTCAGCACTTTTCCATACACTTTACCACACCGCTCAACTCTACGTTAACCCCGTCCATAGTGCTGACTTGGGTGCCACAAGACAGCAGGCAAGTCACATGTGGCTCCCGAGCTACTGATCTAGCACAAAACTATGGATGTCATTACATTCAGTACATGACAGGTGTAGATGTGTAGCAGTGCATAACTTAAAAAGAAACCATTAATTTAGTTCTCCATTAAACCTTCTATCAGGTAGCATTAACTTTTCAATTTTGCCAATTAAAGATTCAGCACTGTGCGAGAATGCATTAAGAAGGCACATGGCCAGGCCCGCCCTCCCTCCAACTAGGCGTGCAAAGGCATCGCTTTTAGAGACAGCAGGAGCGTGCCACTTGCTCAGGAGTTGAGTGGCACCTCCAGATTGTCAGCCAAAGCGGAAACCACCAGAGAGCACCCATGACATTATCAAATATCGATTTTTAAAGAAATCAAAAGTGAGCAATGTTTTATTAGCAGCAATCTAGATAGCGCAGGTGCACTGTCCAGGTACAAAAAATGGTTATTTGGGTTTATTTTTTTGTGGTGATGTTTTAACGCTTACTTCTTAATTACTTCCCTTTTTTCAACATCTGTCCAGCTCAGGATCAGTTAAAATGAAGCCAGCGGGGCATCTAATAGACACCTCAATGCCAAATAGAGTGAAGAGGGGACACAGGATCCTCTTGGCCTCCAGCCAATGGTAGTGACAGGCTGGGAAGAAGGCTTTTATACTAGAGAGGTGGAGCCTCTCTGGAATCTCAGGTCAAACAGTCACTGTAGGGGAGGGGTATGGAGGGGGATTTCCCCCAGGAAACTCCAGGGACATAGTTGGTCGCATCGGGAGGAAATCGTCAGAGGCTTTGCCTCTCAGGTATAAAGGCTTTCTCTCCCGCCTGTCAATCATTACTTCCAGATGGAAGTTGGGATAGAAAAAGTGGGGACCTTTTAACCCCCTCCCCCCATTGCCCAGATGGTGGTGACAGTGTCAACTCTTTCTACTGCCACTTAAAGAAGACATCAGAAAGTCCAGAATGACCCAGCAAGGGACAAAGGAAACCACAGCGTAACAGAGGAGGACATCTTCTTTGTGGGAACTGGGGACCACCAAGGGCAGACTGGTCATAGGATGAGGAATTCCCGGTGGGCTGCACTGCTTTGGGGCCACTTGGGCTGGTACTCCATAGCCTGTACTCAGTTTTCTTCTAACACCCCAGTCAGGCCTCTGCCTCCTAAGTTTCCCCCATACAGCCCTTGATGAGTGTACTCCTTGTCAAGCACCAAAGCACCCTGGGTACAGAGCTCAGCAGCTTGTAGGCTGGCCAGGGACAGTAAATTCCCAGGATTATTTTTTAGAGGAGCAGGTATGCCACCTTCTGACACTGGTGGCACCACACCACTGGAAGAGCAACAGACCCATACAGAATGCCATAAGAGCTGGAATTCTGGCGACGCCGGCCAGTCAACCTCTGAGCCTTTGGTTACCTATGCCCTTGGTAACCTATGCCAAATGCATGGGCTAGTTTTCTGTTGGGGGGAGGTACACTTTTTATTTTTACTTTTTTTTCGTTTTTCATTTTCACTTAAAAAGACATGGCAAAAAGTAACAACTTGCATAGGAGTGAGAATTCTCTCCTGACTTGCTTGTGTGTGTCTCTAAACCAGACCTGGGCAATGTACGGCCCGCGGGCCGTATACGGCCCTTTGCTAGGCTCTTACCGGCCCGGGCTGAGCTGGCCAGTAAGAGACGCAGAGGAAGGGAAAACATGCCAGACTCGACGAGCCGAGTGGCCGATCGGCTGCTGCTTAACTTAGGTGATCGCCTGTGTACAGTGCGAGAGGCTTAGGTTAAGCAGCAGCTGATCGGCCGCTCGGCTCGTCGGGTCTGGCACATTCTCCCTTCCTCTGAGGAAGCCAGACCCGATGAGCAGGTGATAGAGACCTGGGGACTTTGGAAGGACAGAGTAGGGGCTCCAGAGCATCAGTAAGTCTGCTCAGAAAGATTATGTAGTTTGCTTGTGTTTTCCCTTCCTGCCTGCTGTCTCTTTTTCACCATGTACCTGCCCACCATGCTCTCACCATGTCCCCTTCCTGCTGTCCACCATGCTCTCACCATCATGCCTCCCAACTGTCCCGATTTTCCCGGGATTGTCCCGATTTTTTAGAAGGATCCCACGGTCCCGGAACATTACCAAATGTCCCGGGACCCCCTGCGCTGTGACAACCCAGGGCCGCAATGACGCCGGCGGGAAGATAACTTCCTGCCGCGTGGGGTGAGAGAGTGGGGCGGGCGCACGGGGGTGGGTAGGCAGGCGCACAGGGGTGGGGGGGCTACGTACCGCATGCAGGGGTGAAGCCAGGCAGCCGACATTGCTGGAGCTGGAGAGCGTGACGGGGGTGTGGCCAGGGCGTGACGGGGGTGTGGCCGGGGCGTGACGGGGGTGTGGCCGGGGCGTGACGGGGGTGTGGCCGGGGGCATGGCTTGTCCCGCTTTCAAGTTTTCAGAAGTTGGGAGGTATGTCACCATGTCCCCTTCCTGCTGCCCACCGTGCTCTCACCATGCCCCCTTCTTGCTGTCCACCATGCTCTCACCATGCCCCCTTCCTGCTGTCCACATGCTCTCACCATGCCCCCTTCCTGCTGTCCACATGCTCTCACCATGCCCCCTTCCTGCTGTCCACATGCTCTCACCATGTCCCCTTCCTGCTGTCCACATGCTCTCACCATGTCCCCTTCCTGCTGTCCACATGCTCTCACCATGCCCCCTTCCTGCTGTCCACCATGCTCTCACCATGTCCCCTTCCTGCTGTCCACCATGCTCTCACCATGCCCCCTTCCTGCTGTCCACATGCTCCCACCATGCCCCCTTCCTGCTGTCCACATGCTCTCACCATGCCCCCTTCCTGCTGTCCACATGCTCTCACCATGCCCCCTTCCTGCTGTCCCCCATGCTCTCATCATGCCCCCTTCCTGCTGTCCACATGCTCTCACCATGCCCCCTTCCTGCTGTCCCACATGCTCTCATCATGCCCCCTTCCTGCTGTCCACATGCTCTCACCATGCCCCCTTCCTGCTGTCCACATGCTCTCACCATGTCCCCTTCCTGCTGTCCACATGCTCTCACCATGCCCCCTTCCTGCTGTCCACCATGCTCTCACCATGTCCCCTTCCTGCTGTCCACCATGCTCTCACCATGCCCCCTTCCTGCTGTCCACATGCTCCCACCATGCCCCCTTCCTGCTGTCCACATGCTCTCACCATGCCCCCTTCCTGCTGTCCACATGCTCTCACCATGCCCCCTTCCTGCTGTCCACATGCTCTCACCATGTCCCCTTCCTGCTGTCCACATGCTCTCACCATGTCCCCTTCCTGCTGTCCACATGCTCTCACCATGCCCCCTTCCTGCTGTCCACCATGCTCTCACCATGTCCCCTTCCTGCTGTCCACCATGCTCTCACCATGCCCCCTTCCTGCTGTCCACATGCTCCCACCATGCCCCCTTCCTGCTGTCCACATGCTCTCACCATGCCCCCTTCCTGCTGTCCACATGCTCTCACCATGCCCCCTTCCTGCTGTCCCCCATGCTCTCATCATGCCCCCTTCCTGCTGTCCACATGCTCTCACCATGCCCCCTTCCTGCTGTCCCACATGCTCTCATCATGCCCCCTTCCTGCTGTCCACATGCTCTCACCATGCCCCCTTCCTGCTGTCCACATGCTCTCACCATGTCCCCTTCCTGCTGTCCACATGCTCTCACCATGCCCCCTTCCTGCTGTCCACCATGCTCTCACCATGTCCCCTTCCTGCTGTCCACCATGCTCTCACCATGCCCCCTTCCTGCTGTCCACATGCTCCCACCATGCCCCCTTCCTGCTGTCCACATGCTCTCACCATGCCCCCTTCCTGCTGTCCACATGCTCTCACCATGCCCCCTTCCTGCTGTCCCCCATGCTCTCATCATGCCCCCTTCCTGCTGTCCACATGCTCTCACCATGCCCCCTTCCTGCTGTCCCACATGCTCTCATCATGCCCCCTTCCTGCTGTCCACATGCTCTCACCATGCCCCCTTCCTGCTGTCCACATGCTCTCACCATGTCCCCTTCCTGCTGTCCACCATGCTCTCACCATGCCCCCTTCCTGCTGTCCACCATGTTCTCAGCATGCCCCCTTCCTGCTGTCCACCATGCTCTCACCATGCCCCCTTCCTGCTGTCCCCCATGCTCTCACCATGCCCCCTTCCTGCTGTCCACATGCTCTCACCATGCCCCCTTCCTGCTGTCCCACATGCTCTCATCATGCCCCCTTCCTGCTGTCCACATGCTCTCACCATGCCCCCTTCCTGCTGTCCCACATGCTCTCATCATGCCCCCTTCCTGCTGTCCACATGCTCTCACCATGCCCCCTTCCTGCTGTCCACATGCTCTCACCATGTCCCCTTCCTGCTGTCCACCATGCTCTCACCATGCCCCCTTCCTGCTGTCCACCATGCTCTCACCATGCCCCCTTCCTGCTGTCCACCATGCTCTCACCATGCCCCCTTCCTGCTGTCCCCCATGCTCTCACCATGCCCCCTTCCTGCTGTCCACATGCTCTCACCATGTCCCCTTCCTGCTGTCCACCATGCTCTCACCATGTCCCCTTCCTGCTGTCCACCATGCTCTCACCATGTCCCCTTCCTGCTGTCCACCATGCTCTCACCATGCCCCCTTCCTGCTGTCCACATGCTCCCACCATGCCCCCTTCCTGCTGTCCACATGCTCTCACCATGCCCCCTTCCTGCTGTCCCCCATGCTCTCATCATGCCCCCTTCCTGCTGTCCACCATGCTCTCACCATGCCCCCTTCCTGCTGTCCACATGCTCCCACCATGCCCCCTTCCTGCTGTCCACATGCTCTCACCATGCCCCCTTCCTGCTGTCCCCCATGCTCTCATCATGCCCCCTTCCTGCTGTCCACCATGCTCTCACCATGCCCCCTTCCTGCTGTCCACATGCTCTCACCATGCCCCCTTCCTGCTGTCCCCCATGCTCTCATCATGCCCCCTTCCTGCTGTCCACATGCTCCCACCATGCCCCCTTCCTGCTGTCCACATGCTCTCACCATGCCCCCTTCCTGCTGTCCCCCATGCTCTCATCATGCCCCCTTCCTGCTGTCCACCATGCTCTCACCATGCCCCCTTCCTGCTGTCCACATGCTCTCACCATGCCCCCTTCTTGCTGTCCCCCATGCTCTCATCATGCCCCCTTCCTGCTGTCCACATGCTCTCACCATGTCCCCTTCCTGCTGTCCACCATGCTCTCACCATGCCCCCTTCCTGCTGTCCACCATGCTCTCACCATGTCCCCTTCCTGCTGTCCACCATGCTCTCACCATGCCCCCTTCCTGCTGTCCACCATGCTCTCACCATGCCCCCTTCCTGCTGTCCACCATGCTCTCACCATGCCCCCTTCCTGCTGTCCATCATGCTCTCACCATGCCCCCTTCCTGCTGCCCACCATTCTTACACTTTGCCCCAGCTGATATGAGCTCTCCTTCCAGACTGCCAGAAGCCAAGGGCTTCTCTGATTGGCTGGGCAATTATCACATCAGAACGTTTGAAGTGGACCAAAACCCTGCTTTATCAGCCTGGGAATCTTATAGATCCCCTCCCCGCGGGGCATCCAAAATCGGGATGCCCCGCTGTGTGAAACCCCCAGGTCGCCCATAAACTCACCTTCTTTCCCAGTTCAACGGCGCATGCACGAGCTGCGGCCGCATGCCCGCTATCCCTCTAGCAGGGCGCGTGCCTGTGTCAGCCATTTGAGAATGGCCAGCGCGGGCGCGCTCCCTGTTAGAGGGAAGCTCGAGATGCAGCCGCCAGCGCACTCAGAGCCGCTGAGCTTAGACGTCGCTTAGACGCCCATAGCTCAGCGGCCCTCCACAATATTTTTAGTTTCTCATGTGGCCCCATAGAAAAAATAATTGCCCACCCCTGCTCTAAACCATACGAGAACGTGAGAATTCTCACATTCGAGGTTGTTTTTTGTCAGAAAGTGAAAACGTCCTAACTGGTGCTGAATCGACTGATAAAGAGACAGTCCAGCCTAAATAACTCTTGTGGTTCATGGGGGGAGTCATAGTGGTATTACTTGCGGCTGTTGCTCCATTGTCTTCTCCTGAGACGTAGCTGACAAAGCACGCTCCCCTCACTTCTCATCTTAATAGAAGTCAATCGAAGGCATGTTGCAGTAATCTCATCATGGCTACTCCCATGAACCACCTCATACACTCATCCATATCCAAACATTATTGGCCACAGAAGACTTGGCGTCCCTATTTTCATGTAGTAATTGGAACAAATTATACTTATTTATTGTAAATATATATGTTCATATTAAGCTCCTATACAAGCTCCATTTTGCCCCTCCTTTCCTACTATTTTTCCATAACCAGAATCCAATTGTGGTTGCATGGCTACCCCTGTCCCCAGTATAAGCGACCCTAGTAAGCTTCACTGGGACTTGCTGAGCTATCTCACGCTGGGAGTGCTAAGGAACTGGCCTTGTGACCACATTTGTGCGTGGTCATGAAGCAAAGAAATGGAAAGAAGGGGCACATACTGGAGGCCTGCTACAGCTTCTGCTGCACATTGCAAGAAGATGAAGAGAGGCTTATGAAACAGGCTCTATGTGAGCTTCTGCTCTACACTACCTTTTTATGGCGATTGCCTGAACTTTCCAACCACCAAAGAGTCTAAAAGACTCCAGGGCCGGCTGTCTTAGTATACCTCTTTCAATGGCAAATGCTTGGGCTCTTATCCAGTCAGAGCCATTTGCCGTGGCTATATCATTTGGCAAACAGCTTTGGTTTCTTTGGGGTGCGAGTGACTACATCCCCAGCAGCACGAATGCTGACTTGCTGGGGTGGGAGTGCACGGATGTGGCTGCTTTCGCTTCTCATTGTAAACTATTTGAATCAAACGCTGAATTACATAGGCACAGTAAATGACTCTTGGACAGAAGCCCACACATGCACCATTGGACTGGGGTAGGGTGAGTGAATACCAGTGATATGGGGGGGGGGGTTCCACAGATCCGAGCATCCCAAGTCAGGATGCCAGGGGGAGGGCTCTTTTTGGTTCCACTTTAAAGCAGCACAAAACCCATTTTGCTGACCCACACATGGCCTTCCCTACCTAAGTACCAGAATACTGGCTTTAATGAGTGCCATAGAACACTAAATGAAAGGAAAGCAGCTGAGGGATGCTCCTGATTCGCCTGGAATCCTACATTTCTGGCATTCCCATGGTGAATGTGCAGCACACCAGAAGATAAGGGGGTTCACATTTTGGAGCATCCCAAATCCGTTTGACCCACAGACAGGGCGACCACAGTCCCTGAAAAGAAGCGTAAAGCAACCACATAATACACAGACTCCCCCTCCTCGGACTGCACAGAGCCTCACCACAACACGGGGAAGAGGGCGCCGCCAAGTTGTCCGGCGAGTGGCTTTTACAGGCAATGGAAGTGGGACACACGCGTGGCGCAAAACACAACCTGCATGTTTGTTATTACTGTGTTTTGCCCTTAACAAAGATGGCGGCGCAGGGTGTAGTTGCACGTGTGCGCAGAGTCGCGACTTTGTTATGCGCCGGAATAGCTGTGGACATTCAAGACTGGCGCCAAACTGCTCTCCAGCATGTCTTAGTAAGTGGGCATCTTACATACAAGTATTATACTGCACTGTATTTCATGGATGCTGTGCACCGCATGTCTCCTGTCACCGCTGCTACAGGGGTATTTCCCTTCTTTTCTGGGAATCATTAGCTCACATATAAGCCACATCCAATCATATAAAAGAGCAGCAATAGTAGTGACGCCTGCCCCTTGGCTGTAGTCAGGGGGGGAAACTTGAGGGGGTACGACCATTCTAGGGCCCAGGAGGTCAGGTGGCCCCCATTATTGTTTCTCCACTCATATTTGTGTTTACATTATTTAGGGAAAGAAAGCTCCACTTATCTCTTCTGTTTCACTCTTTGTCTAGCTGCATACAGTTAAAAAAAACAAAACAATATGAGGTGTAAAAGGGCCCCACTTAATGTTCACACCAGGGCCCCTATCAAATTGTTATGCCACTGATGTCATTCACAGGAATTGTGATGTTGGCTATGCCCCATTTTTCCACTGTAATGGCAGTCTCCGCTGATACAGAAGCCTGGCTATGCTACATTCTCCCACTGTAATGGCAATCTCTGCTGGCACAGAAGCCTGGCTATGCCCCATTCTCCCACTGTAATGTCCCACACACAGAAGCCTGTCTGTGCTCTATTCTCCCACTGTAATGCCAGCCACCGGTGACACAGAAGCCTGGCTGTGCTCCATTCTCCCACTGTAATGGCAGCCCCCGCTGACACAGAAGCTTGGCTGTGCTCCATTCTCCCACTGTAATGGCAGCCCCCGCTGACACAGAAGCTTGGCTGTGCTCCATTCTCCCACTGTAATGGCAGCCTCCTCTGACACAGAAGCTTGGCTGTGCTCCATTCTCCCACTGTAATGGCAGCCCTCGGTGACACAGAGACTTGGTTGTGCTCCATTCTCCCACTGTAATGGCAGCCTCCTCTGACACAGAAGCCTGGCTATGCTCCATTCTCCTACTGTAATAGCAGCCCCCGGTGACACAGAAGCCTGGCTATGCTACATTCTCCCACTGTAATAGCAGCCCCCGGTGACACAGAAGCCTGGCTATGCTCCATTCTCCCACTAATAGCAGCCCCCGGTGACACAGAATCCTGGCTTTGCTCCATTCTCCCACTGTAATGGCAGCCCTCGGTGACACAGAAGCTTGGCTGTGCTCCATTCTCCCACTGTAATGGCAGCCTCCTCTGACACAGAAGCCTGGTTGTGCTCCATTCTCCCACTGTAATGGCAGCCCCCTCTGACACAGAAGCTTGGCTGTGCTCCATTCTCCCACTGTAATGGCAGCCCCCGGTGACACAGAAGCCTGGCTATGCTCCATTCTCCCACTGTAATAGCAGCCCCCGGTGACACAGAAGCCTGGTTGTGCTCCATTCTCCCACTGTAATGGCAGCCTCCTCTGACACAGAAGCTTGGCTGTGCTCCATTCTCCCACTGTAATGGCAGCCTCCTCTGACACAGAAGCTTGGCTGTGCTCCATTCTCCCACTGTAATGGCAGCCTCCTCTGACACAGAAGCCTGGCTATGCTCCATTCTCCCACTGTAATGCCAACCACCGCTGACACAGAAGCTTGGCTGTGCTCCATTCTCCCACTGTAATAGCAGTCCACGGTAACACAGAAGCTTTGCTGTGCTTCTCTTATGACTTTATAGATCATTATTGTGTTTTTTTCTATTTACAGAATTCCACAGCTGTCTGCATGAAGGTTGAGCAACATGAGTGAAGATTTTGCCGGGTCCCTTACACCGCCCTTTTCTCCATACTTCACTGAAAGCCTGGAGCTGGGGCTCAGCGTGGATTGGAGACCTCCTCGCTTCTCATGTGCACATGACAGCGCCAGAGATGGCGGGAAAACCTTCCCCTTCGACTCTTACCTGACAGGGGGCTCGCTGAAAAGGTGGGATGCTTATCCTGTTTGTGTCAGAGAAACCCCTGGAATAACATAGCCACAGTGACATAAGCCCACTTCCCCTGGCCCTGGAGCCTAAAAGACTTTAGAGCCTAACCCCCCCCCCCGTGGTATCCAGATTTGGGATGCCCTGCTGTTTTACCTTATACTCGCCTATGGATTCAATCCCACAGTGCATGCTTAATCCTCCATCTGATGTACGCACCCCACCAACATATCTTAGTCATACTTTAGGCAAGGCAAAAGACAAAGCTGAGCATAGTAAACTTACCGATCAATGAAGTCCGCTGGGTTTCACTTTTCTCTTCTTCCCCTAAACTTTCTGCTCATCGTCCCTCGTCTCAAACGAGCTCCTTCCCCCCCCATTCTCTGCCAACATGGCCTCGGGCTTCGGTGTGTCACGCTGGCGGGGAAGGGTGTGGCTGGAGAGGAGCAGAGCTGGCCAGACGCTGACTAAGGGGAAGGGACATCGTTTGAGACGAGGGACGACGAGCAGAATATGAGAGTGCAGGGGAAGAAGCTGTCAGAAAGGATGTTTGGGGCAGAAGAGAAAAGCGAGACCCAGCGGACTTCATTGATTGCTAAGTTTACTATGCTCAGCTTTGTCTTTTGCCTTTTGCTGTCTTGTAGTAGAAGTTCATGATTTTCTTTACACTATGTGCCCGCTGTATTCTTTTTTTATTTTGTAGGCTTCTTCTGCGGCTTGATCCCTCACCAACTGATTATGAGACTGACACCTTAGAGCTATTTGGCTTCCAGTGGGTGACTGAAATAGCTCTTGTGGAGTCCATGGACCTTTTGTTTGGATTACTCAGGTGCAGTGTTTTGCAGTTATAATAAAGGACATCTATAGATTGTGTTAAAGCATACTTGCCTCACAGAAAGTTGATCACATACTCCTGTTCAGGAGCTAGCCTCCTAGCTTGCTCAGTAGTCAGGCCATCTATTGCTAAGAGAGCTGGCCTCTACCATTCCCCTGCCTGCATCACAATTTGTAAGCTGCTTCATTCTTCCCTCTGTGACTGTTTGCTCCAGTCTGCTGCATGGTTAGCATGTTATGTATACATTTGTTTATTTAATATAGGCAAAAGTTTCCCTATTTAAACCGTTAGTCAAGAAATGAAATCGACCCAGTGCCATGACTGCATCCCTTTCGTCTGCTACACGCTCCCGAGGGGAGTGGCCGTGAGGATACCTGGCACTCCTAGTGCCCTCTGCGACATTCTGTGCCTTTTATTCACAATGATTTTAAGGGGACATTCCAGGGAAAGGGTTAAATAAGCCTGATTTCTGCTTGCATTCCCTGATATATGCTGAAAATTAGCCTCTTTGCTGACTCCTTTTTTAGGGTCCCTAATATAAATTGAATACTGAAGGGACCCTCACATTCAAACACGCATGGATCAGTCGCAGTCTGCTGCTAAGGAGGACCTACAGAAGGGACAGAGTTCACTGGGAGTAACTGAGGAATATAAAGCAGGCTGGATGGAAAATGCCGCATAGGGAGAGCAGAAAGCAGGATAACTTAACCCTTTACTTGAAGTACTCTGCTGCGTGAAACCCACCAGACCACTTGAAGAAACTCACCTCTTCCCCATCCTATGGCGCATGCGCGGTCGCTTGTCCAATCAGCGCCAGATCACGCCAGATGGTGTCTGAGGCCAGCGGCTCTGAGTAGACTGGCGGCTGCGCATGCACCGTTGGACCCGGAAGTAAGGTAAGTGAACGGGGCGACCTGGGGGGTTTCACACAGTGGATTTTGGATGCCCCAGGTGGAGGGAACCAAATTGGTCTACTTTAAGAGTTTTGTTCCACTTTTAACAGTAATGTGTCGGCCCCCTCGCTCTCTTCTGTTCATTGGCAGCACAATGAAAGTTCCTGCAGCTGCCTTTCAAAGTTTCAGCCAGCGTTTTTATTTTTTCAACTTTTCCAGAATGCTTACGCGGAGCTCTATAATTATTTGTAGATGGAATCAAATTAAAATTGGTGGTGTTGACGCTTGCTAGGGATGTTGCTCGAGAGTTACCCCGAAGGCCTATTGGGTTGTCTGACAGGAGGTCTGTCAAAAAAAAAGCATCTCTTAGATTTATAAATGCCAATGCTGTTATGCTGCACTTAGTATTAAATGTGATGCTAAAAATAATATGCTGGCAGTGGGCTGGGCAATTGTTTTGTATAGATTATCTGTGGTAGGTTTAGAAAATGCCAGCAAGTTTCCTGCATAATGAATATGTTTGTCACATATTGATTTTGTTGTCTTTTTCTGTATGTTCATGTGTTTGTACAGGCAAAAAATAAATGCCCTTGAAGGCTTAAATCAGCCACTGTCCTTTGACTTTGGTAAGTCCACTTGAAGCAATCCTATACCCTAATATGTTTTATGTATGTGGATTAGGTGAGAAGCGGATATGTGAGCTAGTGTACAGTGTGGAATGTGACTGCGTTATGGGCAGGGTTGAATGTATACAAGTTTATTCTGTGCCTCCCCTTCTAGCTACAGGTTGGAGATGTTTTCATATGTCCTAGTTATTTGCCTCTGAGCAGCAGAGAATGTAACAGACTTATCAGCTGAGTGGCTGTTACATTGGATGCCACTCTTGCTTATAAACAAATTGCTACATTCTTTGCTGCTTATGGCCAGTTTACACGCAGATAAATTGACCATTTGCTCAGGAGGGGAACAACCATATAAATCTTCTACGATTGAACAACTGTTTGTTTGATAAAGCTCGTGGCGCTCGTTCTCCTAGCAAAGCACATTTTTGTTAGGCGACTTCTGTTTCCATATTCCAATCGAGCGTTGAACGAGAACATTCTGGTCAGCCAAAACAATACCAGTGAACCAATTCTGGTTCATCGTTTCCACAGAGCGATTATTGCTTAAACCGGACCTTCAGTGTCCTTTAATGAAAAGCCCAAATCCTAAAAAAAAACTATTCCCTAGCATCTAAAATTAATATATTTTAAGTCGCTTACTTATTCTTTACCCCACTGGGCTACAACTTTGTTCAGGACTCTAGGATACGGGCGTCGTCATCTTGCCTCAGACGCATCACATACTGAGGAGAGGGGGCAAAAGTGCAGATGGGCGGTGTTATAGCTGTGCTTTTGGCAGACAGAGCAAAACTAGGGTCAGGAAAAGGACAGCAATCCCAGAATACAGAGCAGCATTGTCAGAAGACACTTCCTGTCTGCAGGCAGCCTGAGAGTCCATGGGCCGCCATCTTGGATGTTTAAAAGCTCAGAAAAGGCATTAGATACAGGTAGGATGATTTTTTTTTTTTGTAAATTCTTTATTTATGCTTAATCAACAATACACAAGGTTGAAAACATAGTGAAACATGAGCAGTACTAGCTTAATCATATGCATAGTAAGACTGATGAAAACAACTTACGTTACATTGCTCCATAAGCTTGCATTGAATAACAGGACAATAAAAAAAAGATAGAAAATGAAATGGGTAACATGCCTTTAGAAAACCCTGGGAGCATGCCAGGGCTCAGAACTGTAGCAACAATCTATCACGGAGTGATTAAGTATTAGATCTACCCTTTTGTCATACAACATTTCACTTAAACATTTCAAAGTATATGTTGAGAAGAGCAGAAGAGAAAAAGGAGAAAAAACAAAAAAACCCCACGACATTGGGGAAAGGAGAGAGTATGGGGAAAGGAGAGAGTAGGGAGACAGAATGTGGAAAAGAGGGGGGGGGGGGGGTTATAGATCAGGGATGAGAG
Organism: Gastrophryne carolinensis; assembly: GCA_027917425.1. Lineage (NCBI taxonomy): Eukaryota > Metazoa > Chordata > Amphibia > Anura > Microhylidae > Gastrophryne > Gastrophryne carolinensis. The sequence goes on along the minus strand of CM051237.1, from coordinate 248,383,742 downwards.
ATGCTAGGAGTAAGTGGCCGTAGGATCTCCAAGAACTAACGCCTATGTGTCTATCATGATGTGCTTGTAGCCCTCCGATTCAGTATATTGCATCCATGGGAACCAGATCGCCGTAAATTTCTCAAAGCCCTCTCCCCCCGATGTCATGAGATCCTCAAACCTCATTATTTCATTTATTTTTAAGGCCCACATAGCCAGGGTGGGAGGGTTATCTTTCCTCCACAACTGCGGGATACACAGCTTAGCCGCGTTTAGGAGATGGCACAACAAAGAGTTACGATACTTCTTGAGTGGGGTCTTTGTCATATGAAGTAAACATAAGGCCGGGTCATCTGGAATCACCTCACTCAACAGGTTGCCCGCCACTTCTCTGACCCCATCCCAAAAAGCTTTCAATTTAGGGCAAGACCAAAAGATATGTAGCAAGCTGCCCTCTCCGCTTCCACATCTCCAGCACTTCGCCTCCACCCCTGGATACCACTTGTGGATCACCGCCGGGACCCGATACCACCGAGTTAGGATCTTATAGTTACATTCTTGAATCCTAGTACATATCGAGGTTTTATGGGGGGCCTCCAGTAGTCTGCCTAACTGTTTCGGGGCGAAGGTCCTACCCAAATCTCTCTCCCACTTTTCTACAAATGACGGTGGGGCGAGGTCCGGGGGGTTAACCAAAAGCTTGTAGTTAAACGAGAGGGTGTGGCTCGCCTCCTCTCTACTAGAACACAATTCCTCAAACGGGGTGAGGCCTCTCCGCCCTCTTTTATGTGCTTGTAGCGTGGAGAGGAAGTGCATCAGCTGCTGTTGCTGCCATGACGACCACCCAGGTAGTCCTTTCTCAGATGCCAACACTCCCACATTACCCCACTCTCCCTCCCGTAGCAAGTGGCCCACTCTAAAGATACCTGCAGCCCTCCAAGCCTCAGGAACAGTGCCTCTACAGCCAGGGGGGAAACTGGGGTTACCCAGTACTGGAACCAGTGGTGAGGGTGCCGGGGAGAGATCCGTTCGCTGGAAATATCGGCCACAAACTCTCAGCGTGGTCCCGACCAGGGCATGTTTCATAGCTAGTGGTATGTCGTTTCTATCTACCCACGGGATACAGTCGACGTTGGCCTCTACGAGGCTCTGTTCAAGAGATACCCACTGCTTGTGACCCCTGTGGAGGCACCAGTCTGTTACCCTGGTGAGATGAGCCGCTACGTAGTAAAGTCCTGGATCAGGGAGACCAATACCCCCCTTATCTTTGCTTCTAGTAAGGGTCGTCTTGCTAAGTCTCGGCCTCACTCCACCCCAAACAAATCGCCGAAAAAGTGCGTCTACTCTTCGAAAGAACGCCTGAGGAATGGTCACCGGGAGGGCCTGAAGTAGATAGAGAAGTCGTGGTAGTAACACCATTTTCAAGGCGTTGCTTCGGCCGAACCAAGAGAGATTCTTACTCGACCACCTGGCCATTTCGTCTTCAAACTTTTTAATCAAAGGGGGGAAGTTAAGCGCAAAAATCTTTGCTAAGTTCCTACTAATTTTTGTTCCCAAATATGTTACACTTTCCCCCGAACATCTAAAGGGGAAGGATTTCTGTATAGTATCGAACCTTTTCGCTGGAATATTGACATTGAGGGCCTCGGATTTTTGAAAGTTAATCCTGTAGCCTGCCAGGACTCCAAATTGTTTTAATTCTCTCATCAAGTTCGGTAAGGAGGTCTCTGGGAGCGTCAAATCAAAGATCAGGTCGTCGGCAAACGCCGCAATCTTGTAGCTGCCCGCTTGATCTCCCATACCCTTAATGTCAACATTGTTGCGAATTTTACATAGAAGGGGTTCCATGGTAAGTATAAAAATTAGAGGGGAGAGAGGGAACCCCTGTCTTGTTCCGTTTGTGATACGGAAGGGGCTCGAGAGCGCTCCATTCACTCGCACCGATGCGGAGGGGGCACTATACAAACTGCTTATCCATCCCATAGCATTAGGACCAAGGCCAATGTGTCTGAGAGTGTTCTGCATAAAGCTCCAGTTAACTCTATCAAAGGCCTTCTCCGCATCGGTGGCAAGCAAAAGAGACGGCACACCACTTTTTTGGGCCCACTGAATCAAGTTAAGAACTTTAATAGTATTGTCTCTCGCCTCTCTATGTGGCATAAAGCCAACTTGATCAAGTGCTATAATGTGATGCAGGTGGGGGGCAATCCTGGAGGCGAGTATCTTTGCAAAGATCTTGAGATCCACATTCAGCAAGGATATCGGCCGGTAACTAGCGCACAGGCCTGGGTCTTTCCCTTCTTTTGGGATAACTGATATAAACGCCCTAAGTGAGTCTGGGGGAATGGATCCAGGCAGCTTGAATGAGTTGAAGGCTTCCGATAATTCCGGTGCCAATAAAGGGAGCAGTCTCTTGTAGAATTCAATCGTGAAGCCGTCTGGGCCTGGTGCTTTCCCATTCGAGGCCCCCGCTATCGCTTTCTGGATCTCCTCTACCGAGATTGGCCCCTCCAATTCTCCCACTATCTCACTCGGTAGGCTCGGGAGGCCGGACTCCAGAATATATTGTTGCATCGCCTCCTCACTTTCCCCACCCTCCCCCCTCGGGAGATTATATAACCCTTCGTAAAATTTCTTAAAGGCCTCCGTGATTTCCCCAGCGAGGTGAACTACTCTGCCTCCCGAGTCAGCTATCTTCGGGATATAGGCCCTCGCCCTCTCCGCCCGTAATGCCCGAGCCAAAAGCCTACCACATTTATCACCGGATTCATAAAATTTACCCCTACATTTGGCTTTTTGAACTTTGAGCCTATCGCAACAGAGCAGTTTAAGTTTTTCTCTGGCTGCTGTCAACGCTGATAGATGAGCAACAGCGAGAGATTTCTTATGTAGGGCCTCCAAGTTTCCAATCTCATTCAGCAGCTTCAGAACACACTCCGACCTCTCTCTTTTCAGCCTCGAACCCATCTTTATGAGGGTCCCCCTTATATAGCACTTAAAGGTCTCCCACAGAAGCCCCGGGCTAGCCTCGGGCGATTTATTGATTTCAAAGAATTCCTTTATATCTTTCTGTAACTCAGACACAACCCTTTCGTCCCCCAGTAGGGAGTTATTAAGGCGCCAAGACCAGCTTCTCGGCCCTGGGTATGGGAGCGCAAGTCTGATCGAGATCGGAGCGTGGTCCGAGATGGTGATGCAGCCAATCTCGGAGTCGATGACACGGTGGAGAGAGCCATGTGTTACTAGAAACATGTCAATTCTTGAGTAGGACCCATGGGGGGGAGAGAAGAAGGTAAAGTCCCGCGTGTCCGGATGTTGTATCCGCCATGGGTCTACTAATTGATGTTGGGCGAGCGACTTCTTTAGCTTTTTCAGTTTAAGGTAGGATAGATGTGGGGTCCCCTTAGATGTATCCAAAAGCGGGTCCAGGGTCAGGTTAAAGTCGCCCCCCAACACCAGTTCCCCTTCCTTGAACATATCCAGTTCCTCTAGAAACTTGCTTAGGAACACTAGCTGGGCGGAGTGGGGCATGTAGACATTAGCAAACGTGTATATGGTTGATGAGATCCGCCCCTTTAGGAATATCCACCTCCCCTCTTCGTCAGTTTTAAAATCAACCAGCTCCCAGGGAAGGGATCCCGCAATAACAATGCTCACTCCTCTCGATCTCGAATCGGGGGAGTGGCTGTGGTACGATCTCGGAAAGTGTCTACTCCCAAAGGAAGGCGGATTGGAGGCTCTAAAATGGGTCTCCTGGAGGAATGCAACCTGCGCTCCCAGTCCCCTTAGGTTTGCCAGAACCAGCGACCTCTTCTCTGGGCTATTCATCCCTTTCGTATTAAGTGAAACTATTTTGATGTCTGTCATTATACCTTCCGATAGGACCTCTGTCTCGGGCCCGGGCTAACGAGGAGGGATATGACGCTTCTCAGGTGGTACTAAACTCCCGTTCGAAGAATCTCACCAACCCGGGGAGCACTTGGGTAGATCTGTCTGTTCCACCCCAAGTGGGACACAAAAGGTAGCGGAGAGTAGAGAGAGAAAGAAAAAAGGGGAAAGGGAAAGCTGACAATGGGGGGGAAGGGGGGGGGGCGGGAGGAGAAGAGAGACAGGGATTCCCGGAACTGCCGGGATGGAAAGGAAGGGGGAACACTAACCAATCCCTAAACCAGGGAAACAAGTAAGTCTTATTAAAGCGGACCTTCACTCTAAATAAGAGTCTATCTTATATGTTTCCCACACCCTGTACATACAGATTGCTCACATTAAAAATCATCCTACCTGCATCTACTGCATTTTATAAGCCTTTAAACATCCAAGATGGCGGCTTATGGAAGCTGCCATTTTTGCAGGCAGCCTGCAAACAGGAAGTGCCTGCAAACAGGAAGTGACTGTGCTGCTCTGCATTCTGGGACTGCTGACCTTTCCCTGACCCCAGCTCTGCTCTGTCTGAGCAAAGCACAGCTATAACCTGCCCCCCTGTACCTTATCCCACTCTCCTCTCCTCAGTAAGTGTGATGCTTCTGAGTCAAGATGGCGGCGCCCGTATCCTAAATTCCCGAACAGAGTTGCAGCCCAGTGGGGGAAAGTATAATAAATTAGTGACTAAACATGTAAAATATATTAATTTTAGATGCTGAGGAATTGTTTTTTAAGAGTTTGGGCTTTTCATTAAATCATGGTGAAGGTCCGGTTTAACTACTGGAGTCAATAAGGTCGGCCTACTGGGGGAACGCGTCCGAGCCAAGAGGAGGGCGCACAGGAGTCACCGCCCACTCTCCCCGGCTGGAGGTCAATAAACCATGTTGACAGCCAGTAAACCTTCGGGGCATATTCTAGTTAACACAATGAGACGGCAGAGTGGGAGCAAGACTGCCCAACCGTAATTGAACAATGAAGCCCACTCCGAGATCCCAACCGTATCTGAGACATAGAATGAACGTTAGTGGAAACAGCATATAGTGACCAGCGTCGCTCTCCGAGAACGAGTTCCCGGAGGTCGACTACAAAATACTACTTGGTGAAACAACAGTAGAGACACTTCCGTCCCAAGGCCTTCCCCGCCCCCCTATCCAACCAAACCGTCGGGTAGGGCGAGGAATGACAGTGGGACAAAACTTGCAAAAATTAGCTACCAAGTCTTATAAACTAAAGAAGCAGGTGGAGGAAAAACATGAAGGAGAAAAAGCTTCCACGTTGGGCCGATCACGACTCATCTTCTGGACGCCTCGATGACCGCTTGAGTCGACCGAGGTCTCGGAAGCTCCTGGGGCCCCGACGCTTTTCTCCAACCGCAGGCTGAGATATCGGAGGGAGGTCGTTTCCGAGCCAATTAGGAATTCGGATAGGTTCACAGCCCAAGTAGGCGAAGAGTCCCCCCAAGTCCTGATAAGACTTAAGCACAAAGGAGCTCTGACCTCTGCGGACAATCAGATGGAACGGAAAGCCCCATCTGTAGGTAGCACCACTTTTCAAGATAACTTCCAAGAGGGGTTTCAGAACTCTTCGCATCTGCAAGGTCCTCCTTGACAAGTCTGGGAAGATCTTGATAGAGGCACCCTGAAATTTCACTTCCCCTTTTCTCCAAGCCTTCCGGGCAATTTCCTCTTTAAGTGTGTGGCGATGAACTCGACAAATAACATCTCTCGGGAAGGCAGGGTCTAAACTTTTGGGACCTAGGGCTCTATGAACTCTGTCCAGTTCTATATCGACAGTCGAGTCTCGGTCCAAAATCGAGTTAAAAATGGTCGTGGCGATCAGCTTCAGATCCTCGGTCGCTTCCGCCTATGGGATGCCCCGCAGCCGCAAATTGTTTCGTCGACTCCTATTCTCCAGGTCGTCGATGTGTAGATTGCATTCTTGTATCAGGGCATCTTGCCGCTCACACCTGGCTTCCAGGGCTAGTAAACGATTCGAGTCTAGGGATCTTTCATTTTCTATCGAAGTGACTCTTGACTCGACGGCTGTTACTTGCTGTCGCACCGCAGCGATCTCTCGTTTATGAGCAGCCTCGTATTTAGCAATCAGCCCTTCAATATCAGCTTTGGTTGGAAGGCTCTTGAGAAGGGATAAGGTAGCTAGATGGATTTCAGGCTCACAGCTCAGACCTGCCGCCGACGGTGCAAGAGGGATAGATAACCCCAGATCTTCATGGGCCTCAGGTGACCTGGCCGGGGGAGGTGAGCCCAGGGGGTCTGCCGGCGACATCAAAAGGGGGCTAGCCAGCTGTTCTCCTGCATCCCTTTCGGGGGTGGGTGCTAGTGAGTATGGGGGGGAGCCTAGTTGCTCATTCCCAGCATCATCTGAGCGGTCAATGGGCTCATTTCCTCTCCCAGCTCTCTTCAGCTTCTGTGGTACTGCTTCTCCAGGGGCATCCAGAGGAGTGTGATTAAGAGGGTCTGTCGTGTGCCGTGGCACATATACAAATTGGGCCAGAGTCTCCAGACCTCCCCTCTCTGAACCTGACATGTGGCCAGTTGTGGCAGTGCCCTTTATTGTAAGGCTCATAGGGGAATGGCAGACCTCAGGATCAGATGTGTGTGCTGATCTGTGTGGGGCACGGTGTTGTATTGCTGCATCAGCAAAAACAGCTCCACTGATGTTTGGCTGCGGATCTAATCTTTGTGACACAGGCCCGGCAGCAGCAGCTGTCTGGCTGCGCAGCCCGCCGCACAGCCTGCTCTCGCCTTCTCCCGCCGCCGACAGTCTGGGCGGTGACGTCACCGCTGGCCGGGACCCAGCCGTCGCCATCTTACTGCACCCAAATCCAGGAGGGTGTACACACCTCCCCGCGGGGCTCTTTAGTTGCTGTAGCGGCGCTTCTGCCGCCGCCTGGGGCATTGTCGGCTGGGGACCGCACCCACCTGTCTGATCTCCGACGGGAGCCTCATCAGACGCTGCGGTGAGTCTGTCTTCGGTCCCGCTGTCCTCCGCGCTCTCCAGAACGGGCGACATCTTGCCCGCCTCCACCTCTTCATGTTGCAGCCATTTACCGGCTGTCTGCCACCTCCCGGGGCTCCGCTGGCCACCTCCGCCGCCTCCCCGTCCACCACGCTTCTTGCCCATATCTAAAGTTGCCCGGCTCTAGCGATATAGCAGGACCTCCACGCACAGGGATCGGGAGCTCCCCTACACACGTCCGTTCGCCATTACACTCGGGACACGCCCCTCAGGTAGGATGATTTTTAATGTGAGCAATCTATATGTACAGGGTGGGGGAAACATAACAGATAGACTCTTATTTAGAGTGAAGGTCCGCTTTAATTGTTGTTTGATCGTTGCTCTGTGTAAATGGGTCATTACAGGTAGAGCCAGAAGAGGAGGCGATTGAAAAGTCCTTTGATTAAACTGCTAGTGCAGGCAAAGGTAATTGTTACAGCATTGCATTGGGCTACATTTGGCACTGTCCTAAACGTATTAAATTGAAGAAGAAATGGCCAAGATATCGGTTTACATTTTTATGCCATGATTTCTCTTCTGAAAAAAGTGGGCGTGGACCTTGGATCTGTGTTGCTGCATATAATCAGCAATATGAAGAATCTGGAGGAGGGAGGGACCAGCAATCCTGTCCCGCTCTGCTGAGCTGATTAGGGGACAGACTGAAAAAGAGAGTGTCATTGGCTTAACTTGTAAACCCCGATATCTCCGCCATTTCTGCTTAAAAACTGAAAATAGTTTAGGACTGTGCCAAATCTAGCCCGATGCAATGGTGTAACAATTAATTTTGCCTGCAGTATTACTTTTTAAAGTGAATGTAGACTGTATGAATGTAGATCATCAGATTTATGCCTGATGTCTAGTGCTCCTTGCAAAACAGCCACTTAATTACAGGCAGAATTTTTGAGACCTGTTAAAGTGGAACACCACCCAGTTGGATCGGCCCAGGAATCTATAAGATTCCCGGGCCGATCCAATCCCTCCCAAAATCGGGATGCCCCGCTGTGTGAAACCCCCCCCCCCCCCCCCAGGACGCCCGCAAACCTTATCTGCATCCTGGTCCAGTGGCGCATGTGTGGGCCGCGGCTGCATCTTGCGCTTCTCTCTAGCATGGCGTGGGTGCGCTCCCTGTTAGAGGGAAGCGCAAGATGCGGCAGCCAGTGCGCTCGGAGCCGCTGAGCTAAGACGCCGCTATGACTCGCATAGCTCAGCGGCTCCGAGCGCACTGATTGGACGAGCGTCCGTGCATGCGCCGTAGGAGCAGGGGGAGGTGAGTTTTATCGGGAGATCTGGGGGGTTTCACACAGCGGGGCACCCCCGATTGGAGTGCCCCGGGGAAGTGGACCAAAACCCAGGATAGTCAAAATCCTGGGTGTTGATCCACTTTATTAGCGCTGATGTTATGTTTTTGTCACTTTCATGCTAGTGAAACCTATGGCTCTCCTGTGAACCCAGTTTCCTATTTTAAAGGGACATTCCAGGCAAAATGTTAGTTTGCTTCTTTCAGCTTGCCCCATGCTGCATTTTCTATTCTATTCTATTGAACTTGCACCCTTTTGCTGACAGTTTTTTTTCTCAGTCCCAGTTCTGCTGCCGATGAGCCCCTTAGAGGGGATAGAGTTCACTAGGCTTTATTAAGACATATAATGCAGGCTGAATAAAAGATGCAACCCTCAGAGCCAGTTAATTTACCTAATATGTCCCTTCAAGCAACTTGTATTTCCAAAAGACAGGGAGTGATGTGAAGTTGTCTTAATGGGAAGGAAAATAATTTCTGCCTCAAAAATCAACTGTGCACACGCCTAATAAAAGCCATTGGAGAATGCTCTACATTCCTACAGCGCTAGAAGTGCTGTTGCAGTGAAAAGCGAAAGCTCTTAGGGTGAACCATGGCGTATAAGGTGTTCACAGAGAATGCGTTCCTTACTGAGGTATAATTGGCAAATCTACAAGCAGCTTTCAATATTTGCTCTGTAAAACCTTTTTTATACATAAAGTGATTCTCCCTAGGACAAGTCAGTAACGTGCACTATGAGGCTGAGGATATCCGAAGTGAATGTCTGAAATTTTTACACTATGTCAAGATTTTTGTTTACAGGTTAGTATATAGCTGGTTGTCTTCAATGTTTCATTTAGCTATTTGGCCATTGTATGCATAGGAATTCGGCCGCCATTGCAGTCTAAAAGACACTAGTAGCGTCCGATGTCTACCTCACAGGCTACCACTGCGATGTAGACATTGGCGGCTGCAACCCCCGCATCTATGGGCTGAGGTGCACTCTCATGCCCAGCTATAAAGCTGAATGCGTGTCCTTGTCTAAAGGGAGACTGATGATGCTCCCGCTCCCTGTTGCCAAGCATTGTGTCTAAAGTGAACATTAAAACGGACCCACATCCTCTGGCCAGGGTGTTGGTGGCCGCTGGCGCTGCTGCTATCTGACAGGCTGGTGGAGGGCATCCAGAAGGATCAAAACCCGAGATTTTCACTATCCTGTTTTTTTTATTCCAGATTTGAGATGTGAAACTATGTGAAACTTCAGAAACTTGTTCCACTCTAAGCATTATCTAGAATTAACATTTTCAAATGTATGCACTATGCAAGAGTGGATCACATTTCAAGTTCTGGTTTAAAACCAATACTAATGGGTCTTCCTCTTTCACTGTTGTAGGGTGTATATGTATATTTTAAGTATAGCCAGAGCAAAATGAGCTGGGGGAGGGATATTGGCATTTTTGCATTTACACACATGTAGGAAGCTGTAGGAATAGGCTGCCTTGACTATTTCAAAAAGTTGGGAAATTATATACCCAACAGTAGTCTGGACGTGCCAAACATGACTGAGTTTGTCTCCGTAAGTTTGAGGACTCCAAAAACCTGCACCCAGTCCCCACACACACTCTAAAAAGGCAATGTTACTTGTCCTTTTGTGCTATGCTGCTGCTCTTCCCCAGCCACAATGGGCCTTGGTTCCAGCTATGTGCAGTGACCTTACTGACTGCCTTCAGCTGGACCAGGAAAGTGTATTAGGCTGCAGCTTTTGTGGGGGGGGGGGGGGGGGAGGAGGGTGTAGGTGAATTAACAATAAAATTGTGCCTGGAGGCAGTAATTGTAGTATTGAATGTAATTGTTTATAACTCTGAGCAAATCTTTTAATTATTACCATTGCTGCTGTAGATTTTTAGATCCCTCAAGGCGTCAAGATGATACCTTGGCTCATCCTTTTGATGAAATGGAAGCCCAGTTCCCCTCTAGACTTATTGAAGAGCTGCATTGTTTAGCCCTATGCATTGGATCTATTCCAGAACTTCCAAGCAGCATTATTAGTGCCTTTACAGTTCAACACCATGGAAAGGTTTGTCTTGCATGTATGATGGCTTTTGTATTTGTTTTTTTACAAAAAATGCAACATTTCATATTAATATTAAGGTAATGAGAAAGTTACTAGAAATCCAAAAACTGTGTGCGCAAAAGGGGACCCCATTTTTTGGGGGGATTTTTAAGGGTTAAAAACCCTTAAAAATCCCACAAAAAAATGACATGGGGTCCCCCTTACCCGAAGTAACCAGCCCGGGACCAGCTATGCAGGGCTTGTAGAAACAGGGCGCAGGGACCAGCTTTTGTGGCTCCTGGCCCTGCAGGCTGCAAGCCCGCATAGCCTGTGGCCACGGGCTCTTCTGCCCCCCCCCGGGCTTTGGGGAGGCAGGTAATGGGGGTGCTGGGGGTTAATGGCAAGTCACCCACTAGCCGCAGGTGACTTGCCATCCCCCAGCCTTGTGAACTGGTATAGGGGTCTCATGGAGACACAAAGAGAAAATATTTATTGTTTATTTATTTTTTTTACTGTACTCCCCTCCGATCCTGCGTCCCTCGCCACTGTCCCGCGCTGCTCTCCCAGCTCCGACTTCTGTCAGATGCCGATAGTGATCGGTGCAGAGCGGGTGAGAGGCGAGGGGGCTCCGATCGGAGCCTCCTCGCCTTACACCCGCCTTACATCAGCTGGGTGATGGTATAGGAGGAGCGGGATGACGTCATTGAGGTAGAAGTCAACAGAGGCCCTAAATTTGCTAGTGTAAAATGTTTGTTGTAGAGGTTAGGGGGCTGATGTGAGTGGGGTGCAGGGACCCATTTTCTGACACTGCATCCAACTAGCTTTAGGTTGTCTGCAACATGGAAAATATTATAGCTTAACTTGATAAACGGGCAAAAGAATAATAAGGGAAAAATGGGATTTTGATGGGTTTTGTTCCCTTCCACTGGGGAATCCCGAATTGGAAAGCCCTGCTGTGTGAAACCCCCCAGAATGCTGCTTTTCACTTACCTCTTCCTGGTTCCAATGGCGTATGTGTGGCCTCTTGTCTAATGAGAGCCGTCTGCCTTGACTATGTCATTCAGCAAATGGCTCTCATTGACTAAAATGGGAGGCACTCCCGCCCAAGCCTTTCTTAATGGCTGGGGCAAGAGCGTGCGCACACCGTTGAGGATTTAGCAGCGCAAGCTCCCCATTTACAACAAGAGGCGTTTGCCGAATGACAAGAACCGGCACGTTACCCACTTTGGTGTGGGTAAAGGTGAGTGTTTACAGGCACCCCAGGAGGTTTCACACAGTGAGGCATCCCGATCTGGGGGGAAACTCTTGGATCATCTTCAAACTTCACCTACCAAGTCTTGTTTTATGTCACTTTCAAGTGATTTCCTTAGATTCCACCACTTGTAAGTCACCTCTCTTTAGAGTGCAAACTGTTAAGGTGCACCTATACTCAGAAAGGAAGTTTGTGGTCACCTTCTATCCCCAGCCCAATGCCCCAAAACAGCCTGTGTTTCCTTTTTTAGCACAGCCATAACACCTGGAAAAGTAGTATTATGGCCTGCCATATGCTACTTAAAGAGGACCAACACCCAGGGGTGATCGGCCCGGAAATCTATAAGATTCCCGGGCCGATCACCTCCCACCCCGCGGGACATCCGAGATCGGGATGTCCCGCGGGGTGAAACCCCCCAGAAACCCCAAAAACACCTTACCTGATCCGCCGCCGCTTCCGCCGCCGCCGCCTCCCGCGCGCCCCTCCAGACGTGCGCGCGCCCGCGCCGGCCCTCTGTGAATGGCCGGCGGGGGCGCGCGCGCGCCGAGAGTGACGCGCGGGAGGCGGCGGCGGCGGAAGCGTCTTGGACGTTCCTGATCCCCGCCTGGACGTTGGCGGGGATTGGCTGCGGCGCTCACGTGGGAGCGCTGAGAGGTGAGTTTTTTGGGGTTTCTGGGGGGTTTCACACAGCGGGGCACCCCCGATCGGGGTGCCCCGCCGAAGTGGACCAAAACCCAGGATAGTCAAAATCCTGGGTGTTGGTCCACTTTAAGTTACAACCAAACATAATGGCAGTTAGGCTGAAGTGCTCCCCGTTGCTGAGCTGTGTGCACTCTGATTGGTAAAAAGAAGAAACGTGGGCTGTTTTGTGGCACTGGGCTGGGGATAGAAGGTGACTGCATATACTTCCAAAATTAAATTAAATCCAATCTTAAAATATTGAATAACCTTAATGATAAGTCAGTGGCTTTGCTGAAATCCTAATAGGTGATATTCACAGCACTAGTTTAGTAACATAGTCCAAAAGATCAATAAGTTTATTCTGATTATTATGATCTGCTCTCTGTATGCTGTTTGGGGTGATGTGTTTGATGTATTTAATGTGGTGAGGCATTCCTTTTAGTGCCATATATAAGGCTAGCAGTGTCTTGAACTTAATAGGCACATCATACATGGACTGCCCTTTTTACGTGCAACTTCTTGCACAATGTCTAAGTGCCTAGCATCTTGTTGCTCTCCAGTTTCTGGGCTCAACAGGGTGTATGCAGAGTATGATCCCATTATTCAATGATGCCTGAAACAGGTCCCATACACTGCTGTTTACATCCGACATGGAGATAACTAAGATTCTGGGCCATCAGAACCGATATAGATGCCTCAGGAGGAAGCCCTGTGCTGTAACACTGCTCCTGTTAAACGGTTCGGTTAGAGGGAATTCCCCAAACGTTTTTCCTTTTAATGTAAACTATAATACTTTAACATATATGTGCTAGGGAGGTATACTGGGCCCTTGAGACCCTAACCCAGCAAAACCCAACAACTTTGCCTTTCAAGGCTCTTTTCAAAAGAAAACCAGTGACAGAGGTGTGGCTGCCACATCGGTGCATTGCAGCACCACACATCTCATGTTAGAGGAGGTTCAGCTGCTGTAGAGTTTTCTGGAAGGCTTTAGATTTGCTTTAAAGACACTAGGGACAGTGGCCTCCCCCTCTGTGGGGCATCTAGTTTTGGGATGGCCGACTGTGTGAAACCCTCTGGTTTGCCATTATCTTTTCTTTCCATTGATCCTATGGCACATGCACAGGCCATGACCGTTTCCCCTGCACTCCTCCAGCTGCTTCACACATCTGCATCAGGCCTGTCAGAATGGCTGGTGTAGATATGCACAGCTGGAGGGGAGTGGCTGTTTTTTCAACGCTTTATGCCTCCCATTAATGTTCACCGCATAGAACACTAAAAGAGAGCCCGAAAATGTGGGCAGGGCATTTTCTATAATGACAACTGTATTTGGAAAATGCCTCTTCATTTTGCTTTCACTAAAGAAATATAAATTTCATTTTATTTAAGGTCTATCCCGCTTCATGGCATCTACTGCACCTTCATTTGGATATTCATTGGTCCATTTTAGAAATCCTTCAGATATTGGGAGAGAAGATGCAAGGTACTTTTAAATGTGGTGATTTTAATAGTAGTAGTTGTGTAGTCCTCCCATCATAGACTGTTTTACAACCATGATGGTAGACACAGTGATCTGCCTCTTAGGGCATGTGAGGGTGAGTGAGAGCGATACAGTTAAAGTGGACCAAAACCCACTGAACTTGTGACATACATTTGGCCAAAGCCCCTGCCGATAGTACCTTATTAGGGTGTAGAACTAGAAATGGATATTTTTAACTTTGAATTGTCCTGGAACAATATGGCAGGGGATCAGTCATTGCACAGATGTGGCAATGACATCATTTCCACACACAGCAGTGGCAATGAATGGAGGAGGCGGAGCTTTACAGCTAAAACAGGCGCCATTATCTGGGATTAGAGTGAAGCAAGAGCCGTGAAAAGTTGCAAAAGGTGCTCTTCATAAGGGGAGCTATATAGGGGATGCTAGTTATAAATGTGGGGTTTGATCCGCTTTAACACCAGACATCTATGATGCCTCATTTTATGAAGAGAAAATACTTGCAGAATTTTCAGTATCCAAAACTTGTTAGTAGATAGTGGACCTAGGATTGGTCATTTAAAAAAATATTGTAATGGTTGTCCTTGCCTCTTTTGCTTCCATGTTTCCATCAGCCTTAAAGGGATAAGCAAGACCTTATGGCAACCTTGGTCACATAGGGCCATGTCACAGCGCGTATCCTCTATTGGTGTGTACAGTAACTGATTGCATCATCACTGGGGGTGGGGCTGCTCCGCCAGGGAGCATTATGGCCGACTGCTTCCAGTTTGTGTTGTTATGAATGTTGGGCAAAGGCTGAGGTAAAAATGAAACAGACTATTTTGGGGCACTGGGCTGGGGATAGAAGGTGCCTACATATACTTACCTCTGAGCTCTATGAAGAGCAATTTCTTCTTCATCTGCACATGATTTATGTTGTGTTCAAATTTTGTTGCTTCATTTGTTGCTATTTTCATTGCTTTAATTTTGCTTTATTAAGGTCAGCTTGTGTACGCTCATCAATTTATAAACCTGTTTGGCAAAAACTTAACAAGTGTGAGCCTCTTTGTGGAGCATTGTGAAAACCTAATTTGTGGACTTATTGCTCTTGCAGCAACAAAGTATTCTAAGGTATTAACAATCATGTTTCTTTTGTGCAGGGCTTGTGATATACCTTTTTAATAGTTTACTATATGTTTTAACAAAGGACGGGGTCCCCAACTTTTCTTACTTTGAGAGGAACATTCATCACAAAGAAATGGTTACGAGCCACGTTCACTTCAAATAGATTGTTGCCTGCAATGCCTGTTACAATTGGGGTGGGCATAATGGACATAAATGAATTTATTCTCAGCAGATTAAGAGCATTTACCCCTCCTTATAACTCATGTATGAGTATGTTTGGATCCCCCCACTTACAGATAACCCATGTGCAAAGATTAAATAGCAAAAATTGGACAGGCAGAGAAGTATGGTGTCCTGGCTCTGCTGCTTCCAGCATCACTCTCAGATTTCCAGCTTCCTTCCTCTATGTGGTCCAGAAACGTGACTCGTGATACCACAGAGGAAGGCTGGGAAGCACGAGTACCATGCCGAAGGCTTCAGAGACTGGTTGGCCAGCACACTTATTCTCCTGGTCAACTCACTGATGCCAGGCAGTCTCAGCAAGGCTTCATCTACAAGTTGGGGATCCCTGACCTAGTAGATGCATCCATTTGCTGGATGTTGTAGAGTTACAGCATTTTAAAGCTAAAAACATATAATTCACATTTTATAACAATATAACAATTTTATAACAATATAACCATTAAATGCGTGGCTTACCTGGGCAGCTTACCTTCAGCAGACCTGTGACATCAGAGGTCAGACAGATGCACATAAGGGAAAGATTTCTATGTAGTAAATGGAGCATCCTAAATATTTGTATTTGTTTCTTTTATAGAAGCCACAGTTTTTTTACAATGTTTCTCCTTCCTTATATGAAAAAATGGGCCCGTGCCTGGGGACAGTCTCGGAGAAAATCACAATTGCAGTAGATAGTTTAAATTGGACCTAGGGTGGGAGGGGGACACATCCACTATAAAGAAATGTGGAGAGGGAAAGGTTGAGATCAGGTTCTCTGTGACCATGAAGACTAGGCAAAAGGACCCAAATTAAAATAAATGTTTATTTTTAGGCCATTGAAATTGAGCTGTATATTAATTTCTGGTATTGATATTTTCCATAACATTTTTTTGGGTAGGTGCGTCCATCGGAAGCATTTAATAATGAATTATATCCTTGTATGTGCATCAAAGAAATGTGGGTCTTAGTCATCCAGCTTGTTGACCATAGAAGCAAAGGCTCTTCTACAGAGGTACAGTATGGTATCCAGTGGAGATTTTCAGGCTTGTGACTCTATTTGTTATCTAGATGTTTTAACAGGATATAACTTTTTTTCTTTTAAAGCAGAACAAAACCCACCAGCGGTTGCTTGCCCTGGAGCATCCTGATTTGGGATGCCCTGCAGTGTGAAACCCCCCCCCCAGGACGCCCATACAAACTCACCTTTCTATGCTCCAACGGCGCATGCGCGTGCTCTCGTCCAATCAGAGCCTTTTGCAGTGTTTACTTCCTTTCGGCAAAGAATGTGGTGAATAGGGAGTGTGCTGCAGCATTCCCGGCATTGTGCGTGCGCTCCCGTCCCAGCTATTTAGATGCGGTGGGACAGTAGCTCGCGCATGGCCCCACCCCCTCTGCACAAAAGACGGATGGCCTTGCACCTGTCTTTTCTGATGGCGCCGGTCTGTGCTCAGCAGGTTGCTGCTCCAGTGGCCTGGGGCCCACTGTCTAGCTCTGTGACATTGCGGGACATTTTAAGAAAATGCAGAATATGCCTGATGTTTTGGAGTGGAGCATGGTTCCTGTATATCTCCATTACATGCTCCTGAAGACTCATTAAAGTGCACCTATACTCAGAGGGAAGTACATGTAGTCACCATCTATCCCCAGCCCAGTGCCCCAAAACAACCTGTGTTTCTTTTTTCTACCTCAGCCTTCAGCCAATATTCATAACAACACAAACTCAATGCAGTTGGCAATGTTGTTCTCTGGCTGAGCAGCCCCATCACCCAGTGATGATGCAATTAGAGTACACACAGCTCAGCAATGGGGAGCAATTACTAACTGCCATTATGTGACAGTTTGGTTGTAACTGAATTAATAAGCCTATGGCAGGCCATTCACTATAATGCTACTTCCTGTTTTTCCAGTTGTTTTTATGTATTTTGGGCAAGGGCTGATGTAATAAAAGAAATGTGGGTTGTTTTGGGGCACAGGGCTTGAGATGGAAGGTGACCATATGAACTTCCTTTCTGAGTATAGATACATTTTAATGCTGGAATTTGACTTTAACATGAATTCACCTGCATAGTAGGCCCAAGACCAGACTTCCCTTTTAGATGCCAATTGGCAAACCTCTTTGGGGCTTTCTTGACTAAGGGGTCGATTCAGAGCCAGGGGAGAATTCCCAATCCTTTTTAGGGAATAAAACTTCCATTGATTTTCAATGTCTACCTTCGGGCTGATTCAGAGCCAAGTGAAAATTTTCACCACAAAAGTTTTCCTTCCTAAAAAAAACATTACTCCTTTTGCCATCCTCTTATTAATTGTATTGTTTTTTTTGTTTCATTCACTGCTTAAAGTTTCAGTTTTTTCTGTTCTACACTATACCCCCATTCCCTACTCTTTAAGCATCCTTTAATCCACAATTGCACATTTTAGACCACATTCTGTTTTTTAAACAGTAGGTCTGTCTACCCGAAGCCTTATGCTTGTGATCAATCCTTTGTTTCCTTTTCCATCATTCCTGGCCATGTTACATTGTTGCTGTTAATGCTGACCTCCTTTTTTCTTTAATGGAACTAAAATAATGGCTACAATAATATACCATGTTTATAATTTTAGAACTTCTGGAGTTTAATTAATACTTTGCTAAGGAATCTTCTTCAAGGACCTGGAGGAACTGGCGCACATAACATCTGCAATTTAGTCAAATGTAAAGACACCTTGGGTCTATGTTGGTGGATTATTACAAGCCTTTCCCCACTTTATCAGCTTGATAGAAATGGAAATCCAGATGCAAGTGTAAGTTTAAGGTACTATTGTATTGAGTTCAGGTCTAGCTGTTACAAATATGTTTCTGTATTATAAGCATGTCTATTGCAGGGTTCCCAGCCTTTTTTCAACTATCACTTTCTATTATATTAAGTACCACCTGGGTGGTGCGTGTGGATTGTCGGTGATCTAAAACTAGTCAAATACACAAAACAGACGTTTAAAGTGAATGTAACACACAATAAATATAAATATTTTCCATCACCTTTTGAAACCGCTTTGGGCTCACGGACCAAATCAGGATTGGGTGAAGTATACATGGCTCAGGTCAGTTTGGGATACAGGTCATCCTGCAGCCATGTCAAGTACCACCTGACAGCCTCTTCAGTACCACCAGTGGTACTAGCTTAAACCGGACCTTCACCATGATTTATTGAAAATAATCCCCAGCATCTAAAATTAATATATTTAACGTTTTTAGTCACTTATTATTCTTTCCCCCACTGGGCTGCAACTCTGTTAAAGTGGACCAACACCCAGGATTTTGACTATCCTGGGTCTTGGTCCACTTCGGTGGGGCACCCCCGATCGGGGTGCCCCGCTGTGTGAAACCCCCCCTAACCCCCCGAAAAACTCACCTCTCCCCGCTCCCAGCGCCGACGTACAAGAACGTCTAAGCGGCAGCCGCCGCCGCCGCCTCCCTCGCGTCACTTTCGGCGCGCGCGCGCCCCCGCCGGCCATTCGCAGACGGCCGGCGCGGGCACGCGCACGCCTACAGGAGCGCGAGGGAGGCGGCGGCGGCCGGCCGCCGCCGAAGATACGGTAAGGAGTTTGGGGTGTTTGGGGGGGTTTCACCCCGCGGGACATCCCGATCTCGGATGTCCCGCGGGGTGGGGGGTGATCGGCCCGGGAATCTTATAGATTCCCGGGCCGATCACCCGTGGGTGTTGGTCCACTTTAAGGACTCTAGGATACGGGCGCCGCCATCTTGACTCAGAAGCATCACACTTACTGAGGAGAGGAGAGTGGGATAAAGTTCAGGGAGCGGGTTATAGCTGTGCTTATCTCGGACAGAGCAGAGCTGGGGTCAGGAAAAGGTCAGCAATCCCAGAATGCAGAGCAGCACAGTCAGAAGGCACTTCCTGTTTGCAGGCTGCCTGATATTCCTTGAGCCGCCGTCTTGGATGTTTAAAGGCTCATAACATGCAGTAGATGCAGGTAGGATGATTTTTAATGTGAGCAATCTGTATGTACAGGGTGTGGGAAACATATAAGATAGACTCTTATTCAGAATGAAGGACCGCTTTAAGTGGTTGGGAACCCCCTGTTCTATTGGAATGTAAAATAACCACCCTATTTTAATCAGGTGGATATTCCTTCAAACTGGAAATTCGTTGAAGAGCTTCTGAAGAAATCAGCTGATGCGCAGGTATGGCAGCTTTCATTTTGTGGTACAAATGTACTTGTGGCTGTTTAAATAGTTGAATTGAGCTTGCAAAGAAAAGTTTACATTTCTTTTATTCTTCCATCCCTGAGAGTGTCAGGCCACCTTAAGGTAATGTGTGCTTTGCAAAGTGTCAGGTTTTTAACATGTATACTTCAAACTTTACCTGGCTGTGCACTGCATATGGATATGCTTCTGGCTGGGCCTTGTGCAAAGATGATATCATTTGAAATCTATTCCAGCTACGAGATATCACACTGGTAAGAGCGTAAGAAAATTTAGAATAAGATTTATTTTTCTAGACGCAGACATTACATACCTACAGATGAAGCGCTTTCCCAGTACTAGGAACCGCTGCCCAGGCGCCAAGGGATAGAGTGGGTCTCCTATAACTTATAAGCCTTCTATCCAGGCAGGTATTCTAATTTGTGGTGCTACATGGAGGAGTCCCAATCCCAGGAAAGGAAGAAAGCGTACTAATGGGAGTGTAGCAATGGAGAGAAGGGAGAGAACTTCTTGTACTTAGAGCCTCTTGTCCAGACATTGAGCTGCTTAGGGGGGTCTAGTGTAGTGGATAAAAGTGTGAGTGGGGACTACGCCAATCCTGGAGGTTTAAGTTTGGGAGCAATTTCAAAATCGGGTATTCAAGCATAGCCTGTAAGGGCTTTGGTGAATTGGGGGGAGGGCAGCTGGAAAGACAAATTGAAAGGGCAGTTTGGATAGGAGCCATGTTTGTAGAGAGAAAGACTTCAAGCTGAGATTCTTTAGGTAAGTTTGTGAGGATGCAAAACTTAAACCGGACCAACAGCCTGGCACAGTTGGAAAAGTAAACTCCCCAAAACTCCCTTGCCCCATCTGCACACATGATACTGAACCATTGTCAGCACTTACATTTGCTCCTGCATCCACTCAAACCTGAAATGCTGCTTTACTGATTTTCCGGTGGTAGCGACCGTATTAGAGCTTCCTTTCCCAGCATCTCAGCCATGCCACTGCCTGGATTCAACTGACATAACTGACAATGCACATGTAATAGGAAACCCAGCAGCGCTTCCCTTTTCAGGCCACCTGCAGATACCTGAGCCACCATTTGTTTTCAAAATTTAATTTTTACAAAAAGGTAAATACATTTTTATGTGCAGCAATCTAAATTGCTCTGGGGAGGGATGTATATGAGCACTGTTTGTTGTGTTGGTCCGGGTTAAGTCATTTTTTACTTTTGGCCCAATTTAATGCTAGGACACATTTATGGGAGGAGGGCAAGGTCCTGGAGGAGAGCCATGGTATGGGGGTTGGGAATAGTCTCCTGGGGGAGAGGCAAACGTCATCTTGGGAAATTTATATTTGATGCAAGGTTACTAGAGGGGGCTCAATCATGAAAAGCCAATATAGAGGTGCCATAGTTTGGAGGCTGCATCCCACAGTTTTATGCATATCCGCAGCATGGCCACAGTTTTGATTACTGTTCAAAAATACAATTCTGTGATTGCTCACCTGTAGAATTGTTTTTACGGTGTACAGCGCGGCTTGCTTCATTTCAATTCTTTACATGTGGGTAATCCGCCACAGGTGGCACAATCGACTGCAGGGTGACTTGTGGCCCCTCCGGTCCCATAAAAGAGCCAGAATTACCCAGAAGACCCCAGTGTTTGAAAGCAGTAATGCAAGAAGCTGGGAGACAAAGACCATGTTAGTAAAACACAGTCCACTAAAAGGAAACACTCTCAATAAAAATCACCATAACAAGGCAAAAGAGAACAACGATAACAAGGGTGGGATGAAGCAAGCTGTGCTGTACACCGTAAAAACAATTCTACAGGTGAGTAATCACAAAATGGTATATTTTCCAGGTGTACAGCACGGCTTGCTTCATTTCAATTCTTTACATGTGGGACTTCCAACAGCAGTGTCCAAAAAAGAAGGGTGGGATCCCCAGAGAGCAATGGCAGGCAGTTCAAGCCACTACCGCCTGAAGCACCTTGCAGCCAAAAACAGCGTCAGCTGAGGCCCTAACATCAACTTTGTAAAACTTGGAAAAAGTATGAACGGAAGACCAAGTAGTGGGCCTTACAAACCTGTTCAACTGAAGCCTGGTGCTTCAAGGCCCAAGAGGCACCAATAGCCCTAGTGGAGTGAGCAGTAACACGGAAAGGGGGTTCCTTCCCCTTGGCAGAAAATGCTTGCACCACCGCCTGTCTAATCCACTTACTGATAGTGGATTTGGCTGGAGGCAAGCCCTTCCTAGGTCCGGAAGGAAGGACAAAAAGAGAATCAGACTTGCGAAATGACTCATTGGCGACCAAATAATACTTGAATGCCCTGACCGCATCCAGAGAATGAAGGTTCCGTTCTTGGAATTAGCAGGGGCAGGAAAATTGGAAGTTAAAACAATGTCCTCATTGAGATGAAAGGCAGATACAACCTTGGGCAAGAATTCCGGCTTAAGTCGAAACACCACCTTATCCTGATGCCGCTCAAAATAGGGAGGTTTCATGGAAAGTGCCGCCAGCTCAGAGACGCAAGGCACCGAAGTGATAGCAACCAAAAAGGCCACCTTAATTGTCAAAATAGAAAGAGCAGCATTGCACAGGGGCTCGAAGGGGGGGACCCTGAAGAGCAGAAAGCACCAAGTTCAAATACCACACCGCTAGCAGAGGCTTACGCGGTGGACGTACGTGAGTGACTCCCTGGGAAAAGGTTTTGACAAGCCTAAGATTAGCGAAAGATCTTTGGAAAAAAATTGCCAAGGCAGAAACTTGTCCCTTGAGGGTACTCGGTTGTAGACCCGACTCTAGACCGTGTTGAAGAAACTCCAGAATCCTGGAAAGGGAGAAGGTGCGGCAAGGGAAGGCCTTAGACTCACACCAGGCAATGTAAGCGTACCAGACCCTGTAATAAATCATAGAAGAGGATTTTTTCCGAGCCTGAATCCTAGTACTGACGACCGAAGCCGGCAAACCCTTATCCATCAGCCAAACCGAGGTTGATAGGTGCGTGGGCCTCTTGCCCTGGAACTTCAGCGATTGCCAAACCCCTCCCCAACCGGTCAGACTGGCGTCTGTGGTGATAATCTCCCAGCAAGGAGGCAAAAAGGACCTGCCCACTAGAAGATTCCTCGAGTCCAGCCACCACCAGAGCGACTGGGGTCTTCTAGGTAATTCTGGCTTTTATGGGCCGGGAGGGGTCACAAGTCTTCCTGCAGTCGATTGCGCCACCTGTGGCGGATTACCCACATGTAAAGAATTGAAATGAAGCAAGCTGTGCTGTACACCTGAAAAAAGTATGTTTCAAAATGTCCTCCCTGGTTTAAATGCACATGCAGACTTTAATATTTGCCTACATGACTGACCTTTAAAGAACTTTAGTTACCAATTTTGACCTTGAAAATAGCACATATACAAACTGTTCTGTATATGTTAATGTGTTTGTTTTTCTAATAAGAGCCCATTGTCCTCTGCATAAATGACCTGTATTCTTCTGGAAAGAATCAGATCAGACTTTTCCAATATCTTCAGTCTTTAAAGGGGCACTATCGCAAAAGGTGACCCCATGATAAAAATCCATATAAATTTGCTGGATTGCAGGGGGGAGGGGTCACTTATACACCTGGCATCAAGAAATACCCAACCAGGCTTGTTCTTACTTTTAATGGAAGGAAAAGGGCATCCGGGGTGACAGGCTAAACCTGTCACCCCTGGATTTTATTCCTACCATGATAGAATAAACCCCAAGCTTGTTGAAGCTTATTCAGTTTGGGTGTATAAGAGACCCCTCCTCTCATTAGCCAATGTGTTTTATATGGATTTTTAATATTGCACAATTTCGACAGTGCCCCTTTAATACTTTCCAATAGGGACCTATCTGTTACCTTATGCCTTGAAGCTTCCTGTGACAGGTTCATTCTAAGCTGAATCAGACTGAATCAGTCTAAGTCCTATTCCTATTACATCTTTTGATTTACAGTATAAATATGTTGCTTATTCATTTTATATTGCTACCATGCAAATATATTATACTGTATGTCTTGTTTGTTCTTCTAAGAGGGGAATTTTAGAGGACCAGCTTCGGGTGCATCTGCAATGCTGCTTATCACTATGTGGTATTTGGGAGCCAAACCTTTCTGTTGCCACAATTCTGTGGGAGTATTACAGCAAAAACCTGGTGAGTAATAGTAAGTGTACATCAGACTGAATCGTAAAAAATTACTTTTTTTTAATGTATAGTTTTAAACATGTATACACACACTAAATACACGTAAATAAATTTTAGCTGACACTTCTCACAAGATGTTTCATTGATGATGACAAAAATAAGCCAGCCAATAAGAGGGGGGGGTTGTCCTATATGGGCTAGCACATGGGGCTGGGGTGTTAGACATTAGTTTGCTATTTATTCTGTGTACGTGCCTGCTGAAGACTAATATGCTGTATTTTCTCTCTTAGAATAGTCTTTTTAATATCTCCTGGCTTGGATTGAAATCTCTGGCGAGTGTCGGTAAAACCCCATTCGCCATGCTGGAAATGGTAAAAAGCTGCTGTTCTGATGAACCTGGTCCTGACCTTTACATGTCTGATAACAGCTACCTCATTTTCCTGCGGATCTTGGCACGGCTCATGAAAAAGGCCAAACTCACCAGTGGGATACATCCGTGGAAGCAAATTAAAGGAAGGTCTGTGGATTTTAATTCTTTGCTGGTATACTATTGCAGTGAGGGACCTATAATGTTTGTAAATCTTTATTATACACTTATTTAGGGAACAACTTACTTATTTTATACTCAAGAGTCTCAGATTGCTTTAGTTATAATCTTTCTATATTTAATATTCTATATTAAAAACATGGGTTTTTACGTTCCTTGGGGAATTATTTACAGAGATATGCATGGTGATCAATCTAATTTACAATTTTAGTTGGGCCTTATGATGAATACTTTGCAGCCCTAAACCCTCTTGAGTAACTCTGTGCAAGGGATTGTCCTAAATGAATATTAACCACCCCTTCCCACTGTCGGCAAGCATTACATTCCAGATACTTATCTTTTACCTGTGCTACTTTATCCGGCGGATCGAAAAACTGACACACACTACAGCATCCCATTAGATTAGGTGCAGTTACTGCAAGCCAGCCAAACCAGCATGAAGGAAAGTCGACCCCCTATGATCCCTCTCCATAAGAATTGTGCTCGATTTGGGCATTGGAAAAAAAACACACCGGGGTGCAGCTATCCCCTGCTTGCAATAGCACAGCCTTGCTCCACTGCTGCAACGAGTGATTATGTGACTGACTTTGCACATAAAGAAGAACTCCCAAGCTTTTTTGTAATCCTCCAGTCACCCTGCTTTGCTGCTATGCTAAGTCCAATTTGAGCATTAAAATAACACAACTTGCTTGATCTCCACAATCCTCCTCTGTATTTCGAGCAGTGACGGGGCCCTGAATGGCAGCCATAGACCTGAGTGACATTTGGATTTGGGTGAGTGACCAATACAGTCGCACTGCGGCACCAAATTTGGTGACAGACCTGCCGGTCTCTCAAAGATGACTGCACCTCAGTTACTTAAAGACTGGACTTTCACTTTAAGCTCTGTAGCTCTACTCGATCATCAGTGGGTTTGTTTTCTAAATCATCTAATGCCTGCCGGGACATAGAACCTCCTGCCTCAAATAGAGACGGTTGGAGTTGCCAGAGGGTTTAAGTCTGCTTTATGATAGAAAGAATTGAGAAATTACATATTCCAAGTATGTCACACACCCTGCTTCCAATATTCATGACATATGGGTTATGTCCAGTAGAGGGCGAACTTCTGCAGAGATGACAGGAAAAAAGAAGCCCCTCCCGGTCCATAAATACCTGGGACCTCCCACACATTCCCCAGTAATCGTCTCTGCAGACGGCGAGCAAGTCAGAAGATGGCTGTGTTCTTCCTTGCGGGTAAGCCGGGTTTACACCCGGCCAATTTGTCCCTATTTCTGGCGGGACCTTGTTTATTTAAATCCCTATGCCTCGCAGCCTTGGCTGTAGGTCCGGGCGAGGGTAGGCTGCACCTCCGCTGGTGTACTTATAGGGAGCCATGCTCCCCCGTGAGACCCCATATTAAGGGGTAGGCGGTTTCCAGGTTGGTGATCCTGGTTCGGGATGCCCCGTCCCTGATATCCCTTTACTAGGGGGAGTGCCGGCGCCCGCCACTTTAACCTTTTATTATGCTGATTTTTTCTTTATGTGAGTGTGTGTGTTTGGTGCATCTTGTACACTGTGTGCGTGACTTGTTCTCTGGCCGCATGTCCGAGGCCATTGCGTTGAGAGAGAGCTTCTCCCCCTCAGATCGCTAGGGCAGGGGGTGGGGCCGGGTGTTTGGTGCGCTCGCGGCGATCCGCCCCCTCCCCTGTCTCCGGCGCATCACGGAGCCCAGCCATTTGCTGAGATGCGTCCTTCTCTGCTTGGGGGAAGGGGGGCGGGGCCAGGCGCGGCGCGCGTTCTGCTCTGGCCCGCCCTTCTTCTCTCTCCTGTCTCTGCTGCTGCCTGGCCGGACGCCATTACAGAAGCTGTGAGTGCCCTGCGGGGCCCCCCCTTTCTTTATATTATGCTGCTGCGTGCCCCCTTTTCTTGTGCGGTGGGGCAGCTTTGGCCCACAGTTATATATTCATTTATATATTACATGTTTGCTATTATTATTGCACTTGGTTGTATGGCCTTGCTGATGTGTGCCTTTTCTTATCTTCACATTGTGTCTTTCAGGAGGACTCCCTATCAATATAAAAAAGGGGGTTCTCCCGGTCCTAGTGTCCCTTGGTTATTAAATTGGGGTCTTAAAAATCCTCCCACTAGGGACATAATGGCATCCCGGGTAGCTTAATCAGCGTAATTCCCTCTGGTCATTGCGACTACCTTAAAATCACCATATGGAGGCTCCCCAGGATACCGGGCTCGGGCTCCCTTCGGGACAATCCCGGCAGTGTGTGGGTTGTGGGATACCCCTTACGGGGGAGAATGTACTAATTTGCATACCATGTGCTCAACAGGCCATAATGCGGCAGTCGGTGTCCCAGGCGTCTGGGTCCGTGCCGCCCGTCTCATCTCCTCCACCCCGCCTTATCCGTACCTCAAGTGACACTGTCATTAGCGGGGAGTCGCATTCTGATGTTTGTGCTAGGCTGGCCAACACTGAAAAATTGATTTCTAGCTCTGCGGCCAGAAAGGCCCCAGCTAAGAGAAGGCATCTGTCGCCGGCTGCGCCGGTACTGGATTTTGATGACTATGATTCCCTAGATTGGTCTGATTATTCCCCACTTGAGGAGGGGGAATTGTTTGAGGAATCTGATGCTGATGATCAGTAGTTTTTTTATGCTGATACTGGGCAGGCGCAGGAGGATGCCGTGGATACCCCCAAAGTCCTGGCCCATTTATTTGAGGTGCTGGATATTTCTCCTCCAGCGGAGTCCCCTCCGCAGAAAGGGGAATTCTTTGGGACTTCTAAGCCTCGCTTGGAGTTCCCAAATCAGAATCATTTTGAAAGCATGATCCTTAAGGAATGGGAGAGACCTAGCCGGCTCCCCAGTGTTCCTCAGGGATGGGATAGGAAGTATCCCTTTCCGGTGGACGCGGTGAAGCGCTGGTCGTCCCCTCCCGAGGTCGATGCTCCCGTTCTGGGATTGTCCAACACCTCTGTTGTACATTCTCCGGACGCCACCACTCTTAAAGATGGTGAGGACAAGCGCATTGACCAAATGGCCTGCCATGCCTTCGCTAGCGTGGGTTCAGCCTTGTGGCCTGTTTGTGCGTCTGCGCTCACGGCTGTGGCTACCAGGTCTGTGGTTAGGGACCTGTTGAGTGGTTCCCAGCTTAATCCGGCCAGTGAGGAATTCACAGCCCTTAAGCGGTGTGAATTGTTCATGTTTTTTGTTTTATCCACCTTGGATGACACAATATGCATGTGTAGTAGAACCTCGCCGTTGCTAGTGGCTATTCGCCGATCGGTCTGGTTGCGCCAATGGGCGGCTGACATTGCCTACTCTACCTTCAGAGGTGATTCCTGGAACAGAGGCAGAGGACTTGCTCGTCCTGGACCTGCCTGGGGTCCCAAGCCGCTGCCAAGCCAGCTCAGCAATGAGGGGGCGCCCTCACCCTTGCGGGTGGGGGGACGGCTGTGACACTTCTTCCAGGTTTGGGCCCGGGAGGTCACAGACAAATGGATCTTGGAAGTGGTCTCTTCCGGGTACAAACTGGTTCCTCAGATCTCGGGTGCCCTCGGATCCCGAGGCTGCGCAGGGGCTCCTGTGGGCAGTAAAAAATCTTCTGGACATGGAGGTCATATGCCCGGTGCCATAGGCCGGGGCTATTATTCCAACCTCTTCACGGTTCCCAAAAAGGATGGATCCATAAGACCCATTCTGGATCTGAAGCTTCTCAACAGGTTCATTCGAACCAAGAAGTTCCGCATGGAGACGTTGCGCTCAGCCATCCTTTCTCTTCGTCAGGGGGACTTCATGACGTCCATAGACATCAAGGATGCTTACCTTCATGTACCAATCTTCCCAGCACACCAGAGATTTCTAAGGTTTGTGGTGGGAGATCAGCATTTTCAGTTTGTTGCCCTCCCTTTCGGGCTGACCTCGGCACCAAGGGTGTTCACCAAGGTGCTGGCGGGCATAATGGCCCTCCTCAGAGCCCAGGGCATTCGCATTGTGCAGTATCTGGACGACCTCCTCATTACGGCATCCTCTCTGACAGGCACAGCTAGACACCAGGACGGTGGTGACGACGCTGGAGAGGTGCAGCTCTGATCAACCATCCCAAGTCTTCTCTATCCCCGTCAAGGGGGATTTCGTTTCTGGGCATGAATCTGGATACCGTTCAGTCCAGGGTGTTCCTACCTCGAAGGTGCAGATGGTTCAAGATCTGATACGTCTTCTCCTGTCCAACCCTCGCCCGTCTATCCAGCTAGGGATGAGACTGGTGGGATTGATGGTGGCTTCCTCCGAGGCAGTTCCCTTTGCTCAGTTCCACATGAGGTCGCTTCAGCTCCATTTTCTGTTGGCTTGGGACAGATGTCCGCTGTCATTGGATCAGTCATTTCTGTTTGCCCCCCCGGGTTTGGCAGTCTCTTCAGTGGTGGCTGGAACCAAGGAATCTTCTGAGGGGCAGGTCTTTTCTGACCCCTTGTTGGGAGACGGTCACCACGGATGCCAGGCTGTCAAGCTGGGGGGGTTTCTGGAAGGAACATCAGTTCCAGGGGCTGTGGGGTCCTTGGGAGGCCCACACCCCCATCAATGTCTTGGAGCTGAGAGCTATTCGGTTGGTGCTGTCACGCTTGACGCATCACCTCCAGGGTCTACCGGTTCAGGTTCGATCAGACAATCGGACTGCGGTCGCTTACATCAATCACCAAGGAGGGACTCGCAGCAGGAGTGCCCTCAGGGAAGTTTCTCTGATTCTTGCATGGGCGGAGAGCAATGTCTCATGCATCTCAGCAGTGTACATTCCGGGTGTGGAGAACACGGAGGCGGACTCCCTGAGCAGGGGATTCTCTCGCCGAGGAGAATGGTCGCTCAACCACAATGTGTTCCGGTCCCTCTGTCACAAGTGGGGGATTCCGGAGGTGGATTTTTTTTGCGTCACAAGCTCCCGGCATTTGTGTCTCTGTCTCAGGATCCTCTGGCCCTGGCAGTGGACGCCTTGTCTATTGCCTGGAAGGATCTGGGGTTTCTGTACCTGTTTCCCCCCTTCTCCTTGGTGGGCAAAGTGGTGCGCAAGCTGGCTCTAGAGGGTGCGGCAGCAATTCTGGTGGCCCCAGGGTGACCAAGACAGGTTTGGTTCGCAGACGTCGTGCGGCTGGCAGTAGATCAGTACAGGTTGCCCCTGTTTCCGGATCTGATCACTCAAGGTCAACTTTGTTACCCCAGTTTACAAACGCTGACTTTTACGGCGTGGCTGCTGAAACCTCCATCTTAAAGGAGGAAGGTTTGTCTGTGACTTGTTAGAGCTAGGAAGAGATCTTCCTCTAACATCTACTACAGGACTTGGAGGTCCTATATTGACTGGTGTGAGGCTAGGACATTGCCTTGCAGGGTGTTTTCGATTCCTAGGATTTGGGATTTTCTTCAACACGGTCTGGACCTGGGGTTCCAGCTTAGTACCTTGAAAGGGCAGGTTTCTGCCCTGGCGGTCTTCTATCAAAGGTCCTTTGCTCTGCATCCCTTGGTTAGACCCTTTTTCCAGGGAGTCACTCATGTGCGGCCCCCTAGAAAGCCCTTGTTGCCCGTTTGGGATTTGAATTTGGTTCTGTCGGCCCTCCAGGGGCCTCCCTTTGAGCCGATGCAGGATGTTGCACTTTCTATGCTTACACACAAGATTTCCTTTTTGGTGGCTATTACCTCTGTTCGACGTGTCTCTGAGTTGGCGGCTCTTTTTCCATCCAAGCCCCTTACTTTGAGAGACACCAGGACAAGGTGTTTTTTCGTTTTAAGCCAGATTTCCTTCCTAAGGTGGTTTCTGCCTTCCATCTCAATCAGGATGGGGTTCTCCCTTCTTTGTGTCCTAAGCCTAGCAATAGCAAGGAGAGGGTCCTGCATTCTTTGGATGTGGTTCGTTGTGTGAAGTACTATTTGGTGGCTACGTCTTCCTTTCGTAAGACAGGCGCCTTGTTCGTGGTGCCCTCCGGGCCCCGGAAAGGTTTGGCGCCTGCCAAGTCTACCATTAGTAAATGGATACGTCAGGCCATTGTTGGGGCCTATAATGCCAAGGGGAGGGTTCCCCCTTTTCAGATCACTGCTCACTCTACTCGTGCTGTTGGGGCTTCCTGGGCTATTCAGCATCAGGCCTCTGTTGAACAAGTTTGTAAGGCTGCTACTTGGTCTTCTGTTCATACCTTTTCCATGTTTTATAAGGTTGATGCGCGGGCCTCAGCGGATGCTGTTTTTGGCCGCAAGGTTCTGCAAGCTGCAGTGGTTTAAATTTGTGCATTATTGCCTTTTTGGGGATCCCCACCCATGTTGGACACTGCTATTGGATGTCCCATATGTCATGAATATTGGAAGCGGGGTGTGACATACTTGGAATAATACCATTTTGTGATTACTCACCTGTAAAATGGGTATTATAAGTGTGTCACACCCCCCGATTCATCCCGCCCTTATTGTATTCTGGATCCTTTATATGGTGAACCTTTTATTGTTACATTTTTTTGTATTTGACTCTTCCTGGTTCCCTTACTGCTTTCCCATACTGGGGAATGTGTGGGAGGTCCCAGGTATTTATGGACCGGGAGGGGCTCCTTTTTTTTCCTGTCATCTCTGCAGAAGTTCGCCCTCTACTGGACATAACCCATATGTCATGAATATTGGAAGCGGGGTGTGTGACATACTTATAATACCCATTTTACAGGTGAGTAATCACAAAATGGTATTTTTAAGTGCAGCTCTACATAAACCAAGAATTTTGATACAAAATAATGTTTTTAAAGTGGACCAACACCCAGGATTTTGACTATCCTGGGTCTTGGTCCACTTCGGTGGGGCACCCCCGATCGGGGTGCCCCGCTGTGTGAAACCCCCCCAAACACCCGGAAAACTCACCTCTCTCCGCTCCCAGCGCCGACGGACAAGCGATTTGACAGCCGCTTGTCCGTGGCTCCTCCGCCGCCGCCTCCCGCGCGTCGCACGCCTAGAGGGGCGTGAGGGAGGTAAGGGGGTTTGGGGGTTTTGGGGGGGTTTCACCCCGCGGGACATCCCGATCTCGGATGTCCCACGGGGAGGGAGGTGATCGGCCCGGGAATCTTATAGATTCCCGGGCCGATCACCCGAGGGTGTTGGTCCACTTTAAAAAGCCTGTTGAGATCCATAAACAATTGGTTCTGTAAAGGACATGCTATTTAGCATATGATAACATAAATTGATAAATTACTCTGCATGACAGCCTTGGCCTTTATCAGCCTTTTAATCTAATCTCTGAGAACACCATAATAAAAGCAAAAATAACCTTTGGAAATCTTTTTTGTTTTTATAGTTTTGAGCATTGCCTTTTTATAATCCATTTTTATTTTTTTTTATTTTTTTAACCCTTACATTCCCAATTTGGCATCTGCAATAATAATAAAAACGTCAGCCCTATCCCCTGCCAGAAGCCAGGTCCTATAGAAGTGTCCTCTGCGTCTTTAGCACGGCAGGGGATTGTGTGACTGATTTTTCAACAATTACCTTTGTTTCATTTGCCAACTCTTGGCTGGGGTTTAAAGGGCCAGTCCAGTCTAAATAACTTGTTGTTTATGGAAGCTGCCATGATGGAATTACTGCATAATGCCGCACCATTGTCTTCTATTGAGAGGGGAAGATTGGGGTAGTGCTTTGTCTCATAGAAGACAATAGTGCGGCATTTTAAAAAGTTTTTTTTAGACTGGACTGACCATTTAATAGAAGACTAAAGATATGTTTTAAATGTTCATATTGATCTCTGTGACCCCTTTGTAGAGACCTAGCCGGACATTCTCTCTGTATTGAACAAAAGAAGTTTAAAGCGGAACAAAACCCCCTCCGGCCACCCTGGCATGTAAGAGATTCCAGGGCCTGCCACTGGCTTTCCCCGGGACATCTCAAATTGGATTCAGATAGACCAAGTGCGTGCTCCGTGCGGCAGCGCGTGTTTCCCATTAAAGTGGACCGTCACCCATGGGTGATCGGCCCGGGAATCTATAAGATTCCGAGGGACCCCCCCCAAAACCCCAAAAGAACTCACCTGATCGGCGGCGGCAGCGGGCGCCGCCGCCTCCCGCGCACTCCTCTAGCCGTGCCCGCCGTTTGTGAATGGCCGGCGCGGGATCGCGCACTGTCAGAGGGGCGCGCGGGAGGCGGCGGCGGACGCGCTGCCTTGTCCGCCGCTTGTCCGTGGGAGCGTGGTGAGGTGAGTTTGGGGGTTTCTGGGGGGTTTTACACAGCGGGGCACCCCTAATCGGCTCTGATGGAGAGCTAGGTATTCTCAAAAGCTTCCTTATGTACACCCAATAAGCTTTAAAAATCGGGGTGCCCCCCTGAAGTGGACCAAAACACAGGATAGTCAAAATCCTGGGTGTTGGTCCACTTTAAAGTCAATGAGTGATGTTTGCCAAATGACATAGTCATGACATACGGCTTTCTTACTGGATGAGAGTGCGTGTGCACCGTTGGACCGGGGATAGGTAAATGGTTACAGGCTTTTTCAGGGGGACGAAACAAAACCCAGGAAAGTCAAAATCACGGATTTTGTTCTGCTTTAACAAAAAAGCCATAGAATGTGCAGTGCATCACTTTACAGTTTTCTGTTGAGTTATATTTTTGTCCCTGTGGACCACACCAGGAAGATAGGACTGAATCACCCTAAGGGGATCACGGACAGAAAAAAAAAAAAAAACAAAAGACCTTTACAGTGGCCCTGTATTTGACATGAATATATAAATGTTAGAGTTGGTGGAAGTTTGTCTTCATTTATGGGGACCTCTAACAATAAATATCTGTTTAATAGAATTTACTCCAAATTTCATCAGAAGAGGATGCAGGAGCTGTCAGAGGTTGGCCTGCAGAACTTCTTCACCCTGTTTCTATTGCTGGCCAATATTGCAGAGACTGAGGACGTTACTAGCAGGGTTTTGGATCTTCTGGGTTTCCTCATGCCCAGCATGCTCAGTTCTGCTCAGAAAACCCTTGTGTGGAGAGGACATTTTGCCTTCATTCTTATCTATGTGGAAAAGAATATGGACATTGGTGTTCTAGCTGAAAAACTCTCAAATAGTTTCCGTGAAACTGCAAAGGAATTCTTAGTATCTAAGGGGGACTATGGCCAGAAGCACACACACTGGTCACTGCTTTCTACTTACGTGGATGGCGTCCAGGAGGTATTTGAAACTAGCAGCCAACTGCAGCTTTCTGAAGAAAAACTGCTAAACGATGGCTTCAGCATGTTGCTGCCAGCATGTCGAGAGTCCGAGCTAAGCCCGCTTTTACATTTTCTGCAGACAGCCGTTGCCAGACTCAGGTAGGTGCATGCTGTTCACTTTTTTTCCAGTGCCGTTGTAATATATTGTGTAAGCTTTGGATTTATTTATTTTCCCTAAACTTCATGTACAATCCTGGTATATTTTTTCTGATTTAAAGCATTTTCTTACTTTACCTCCAAATTGGGCTTAGCTCTGAGGCAGGGATGGGATTTTTTAGCTGTGTTGCCCATATAGCAGACTATAGCATAAAGTGTTATACTGTATTGGCTGTTGTGAAGTGAAGAAATGGTGTCCAAGCTTTTAAAGATTATTGGGTGTGCATAAGGAAGCTTTTGAGAATACCTAGCTCTCCATCAGAGGTGATGCTGCTCCAGCAATTTTAAATGCATGTCCTAGTGCGTCCATAGGATGGAAATCTGGTGCTTTTTAGCCAGTTCCGGTGCCAGAGTTGGTAGCACATTCCTCAATACCACAATAATTGGTTACCTACAGGGACATGTTGGTGGTGTGGCTGCAGCTGAGCAGGACTTACCGAAGGTGTTATTTGCTTCTTATATCAATTTGGACATTGTCTTTCCTCCATTTTGTCAGCTTATTGGAGGAGACTGCTACATCCTGTGGCTGTAGTTTGGGCTCTAAACCGTTACCTGTCTGCAGCCTCTGCAAAACGGGGTGCACTAGGGGCAATCTTACTTGGGATGCTTCACCGTCTGGTCTCACCATATACTCATCTGCATCTCACATGATCCCCTCATCTTATTGGCCCCTTTGTTGTATTTGCATGCCCAGCAGACCTGAACTCTACATTGCCTTAGCCTCCCTCCCACCCCCTGGCCAGGGGTGGCCCTGAAACAGACATTTAGTTTGGCCAGGTGTGCAAATTGGGGATGCTATGCAAAGCCCTGAGATGCCTGATTGAGGCAAGTATATATTGAGTATGGTTCAAACCGCAGGATTTTATAATGTTTATTGAAATATGGAGATCTCACAACCTCATTTTAGAGTATGAGGGTGGTTCAAAACGTGGGGCATTCGAAAGCGGGATGAGTATTATAATCTATCTGTTGAAATATGGAGATCTCACAACCTCATTTAGATAGCTCATTGCATATTAAAGAGGAAATGAAGTCTATTAACTTACAAAGGGATGCACCGCCCAAATTTAACTATATTGTATAATATATCTGTGTGCTCACCTACAACAAGGAAATTAAGTCTAAATAGACTTTACTAATGCTGGCAGCATGGGAACATCTCGATCTGTGGTGACTTGCTGCCCAGCAATTGCTGGCAAGCCTGGTCCCCGGCATACTAATGTTCAGCTACATCCGTGTTCCAGCAAACATGTGACTGCCCACAACCAGTTTAGCCGGCATTTAGTAATGGTTAAATCTGAGAATTCCTAAAAGCAGGGGCCAGGAGCAAGCTGGGCAAACCAAAGGTAAGTGCACCAGAGATAGTCAATTAATTTCACTTGTTTTAAACTTGCACACAAATAAATGGGTAAACATTGGTAAATTACAAATGTATTAATGTCCTACATTGTACCAACAGCATTAGTAAGGGGTATCAGGTATGTCGTGGAGAGAGGGGGCTTGGCTATGTAGGTGTTATACCGGACCAACACGCTGATAGAGCGATTTAAATCTCGGGGTATATTTAGGGGTATATCCTTACGGTATATACATATATATGTATTTGTATATATTAAGATATCACATATAATTAAAAAAGTTTATACATTTATAATATATACAAATACATACAAATATATGTATATACCGTATTTGCCGGCGTATAAGATGACTTTTTCCCCCTGTAAAACATGCCTCCAAGTGGGGGGGTCGTCTTATACGCCGGCACATACGGTATATACATATATATGTATTTGTATATATTATAGATATATAAACTTTTTTCATTATATGTGATATCTTATGTTTTGCATGCATGTTTGCTAAGGGGCTCCCACCTATTGTGTCTTGCAGGTGGGACAACCGAGGCTATTAGGGGTTTCTCCTGGTCCTAGTCCCTTGGTCAAATTGAGGTTCCCTTGATTCTTACAAAAATCCTCGGACATTAAGGGGCACCCCTGGTGGCTTTATTGCGTAATTCCCATTGGTCATTGCGACTACCCAAAAATCACTATATGGAGGCTCTCCAGGATACTGGACTCGGTTGTGTGTGTTATGTGGGGCATCCCTTTTGGGAGATAATGTGCAAATTTGTATACCATGTGCACAACAGGCGATTGTGCGGCAAGCCGGGCCCCGTGCTGACGGTTCAGCCCCGCTGGCCTCATCACCTACACCCCCGCGCCTGGTTATTGCCCCAAGTGACGTTGTCACCAGCTGATGTATGCGCTAGGCTGGCCAACATTGAGAGATTGATTGCTAGCTCTGCGGCCAGGAAGGAACCAGCTAAGAGACGGTACTTGGCGCCCGCAGCGCCGGCCTTGGATTATGCTGATATTGAGCCATTTGATTGGTCTGATTGGGGAGCTGTTCCCAGACTCTGATCTGATCGGCAGTACCCTGGCGCTGATGCCGGCTCAGAGCGCGGGGATACTGTTGACACTCATAGGCTCCTTACTCAAATTTTTGAGGTACTTGCCATTTCCCCTCTTGCTGAGGCCCCTCCGCAACGGGGGGAATTTTTTGGGACCGCCAAACCTCGTTTGGAGTTCCCGGATAAGAAGCACTTTAACAATTTGATCCTTAAGGAATGGGAAAAGCCTAGTTGGCTCCCTGGTATCCCTCAGGGGTAGGATAGGAAGTATCCCTTTCCTGTTGAGGTGGTTAAACTTTGGTCGACGTGCCCGTCCTGGGATTGTCCAATACTTCAGTCGTGCATACCCCGGATTCCTCTACCTTGAAGGATGGTGAGGACCGACGTCTCGATCAATTGGCTTCGCATGACTTCGCTTGTGTGGGTTTGGTCTTGCGCCCGGTTTGTGCTACTAGAGCTCTAATTAGGGGCCTTTTGGACGGTTGCCAATTGGATCCTTGCAGTTTGCAGCCTTGACTCATTGTGAGATGTTCATTGCTATTGTCTTATCAGCCTTGGATGATATTATACGTATGTGTAGCAGGACCTCGGCATTGCAGGTTGCTATACGCCGGTCGGTCTGGTTGCGCCAGTGGGCGGCCGATAACGCTGCTAAGGCGACGCTCACAGGTCTTCCCTTCGTGGATCTGCGCCTGTTTGATGATCATTTAGACTCTGTTGCCAGAGGGGGCAAGAAGCAGCGCCGGCCCTTTCGGGGTTCGGGCTCATTCAACCCTTCCTTTCGTGGCTCTCGGTCAAGCAGGGGAACGTATTTCACTGCATTCCGTGGAGATGCCTGGGGTAGGGGCAGAGGACGTGCCCAACCCGGGACTTCCTGGGGTACTAAACCCAAATCCGTTGCCAAGCCCGCTCAGCAATGAAGGGGCGCCCTCACCCTTGCGGGTGGGGGGACGGCTGCGGCTCTTTGCTCAGGTCTGGACCCTAAAGGTCGCAGACGTTTGGATCTGGGAGGTAATTTCCTCCGGGTACAAGCTGGAGTTTTGCATGCTGGCCTCCTCCCAGATTCCTCAGGTGCTGGGTTCCGTCGGATCCACAGGCGGCACATGACCTTTTTTGGGCGGTGCACAACCTTTGGGATATGGGGGTGGTTTGTCCGGTTTCCCCTACGGAGATAGGTCTGGGTTACTATTCCAGCCTCTTTACGGTCCCCAAAAAAGATGGTTCCATAAGACCCATTTTGGACTTGAAAAATCTCAACCGGCTCATCAGAACCAAAATATTTTGCATGGAGACTCTGCACTCTGCTGTCGAATCGCTGCGTCCGGGGGGACTTTATGACCTCAATAGATATCAAGGACGCTTACCTTCATGTGCCGGTCTTCCCGGGACACCAAGGGTTTCTCAGGTTCGTGGTAGACAACCAGCACTTCCAGTTTGTGGCTCTTCCCTTCGGGCTGACTTCGGCGCCCAGGGTGTTTACCAAGGTGTTGGCGGCTCGTGGTGGCCCTTCTCAGAGTCCGGGGCATTCGTATCTTGCCTTACCTGGACGACCTTCTCATCACGTCATCCTCTCTCCACCAGGCGGAGCTGGACACCAGAACTGTGGTGACGACGCTGGAGAGGTTCGGGTGAGTAATCAATTACCCCCAAGTCCTCTCTATCACCGTCAAGGGTGGCTTCGTTCCTGGGCATGACTCTGGATGCCATTCAGACCAGGGGGTTCCTACCCCAGCCGAGGGTGGATGTTCTTCAGGCACTAATTCGTCTTCTTCTGTCCAGCCCTCGTCCGTCCATCAGGTAATGCATGAGGCTGGTAGGTTTGATGGTGGCTTGCTTCGCGGCAGTGCCGTTTGCTCAGTTTCACATGAGACCCCTTCAGCTCCATCTGCTATCGGTTTGGGACAAATGTCCTCTGTCTCTGGATCAGACTTGTGTTCTGTCCCCTCTTGTCCGGCGGTCCTTCCAGTGGTGGATGGATCAGAGGAATCTCCTGGGGGGCAGGTCCTTTCTTGCACTCTGTTGGGAGACGGTCACCATGGATGCCAGCCTGTCAGGCTGGGGAGGTTTCTGGAGGGAATATCCGTTCCAGGGGCTGTGGAGGCCCATATCCCCATCAACATTCTGGAGCTGAGGGCGGTTCTGTTAGTGTTGTCGCACCTGACACATCATCTTCAGGGCTTACCTGTTCACGTTCGCTCCGACAATCGGACAGCGGTCGCTTACATCAATCACCAAGGAGGGACTCGCAGCCGGAGTGCCCTCCGGGAGGTGTCTGGTTCTTGCTTGGGCCGAGAGCAATGTTCCGTGCATCTCGGCAGTCTTCATTCCAGGGGTGGAGAACCTGGAAGTGGACGCTCTGAGTAGAGGGACCTCTCATCGGGGGGAATGGTCCCTCAGCAACAAGGTGTTTCTATCCCTCTGTCGCAGGTGGGGGAGTCCGGAGGTGGATCTGTTTGCCTCCGGCATTTGTGTCTCTGTCCCAGGACCCTCTGGCTCTGGCAGTGGATGCCATGTCTCTGTCCTGGCGGGAGTTCGGTCTCCTGTATCTGTTTTCTCCCTTTCCCATAGTGGGCAAGGTGGTACGCAAGCTGGCTCAGGAGGGTGTGCCAGCAATCCTGGTGGCCCCAAGGTGGCCAAGACAGGTGTGGTTCTCAGACGTTGTCCGGCTGGCGGTCGATCAATTCAGGCTGCCTCTGTTTCCGGATCTGATCACACAAGGTCAGCTTTGTTACCCCAATTTACAAACGCTGGCTCTGATGGCGTGGCTGCTGAAACCTTCATCTTAAAGGAAAAGGGTTTGTCTGAAGCCGTTGTCCAGACTCTGTCAGGCTAGGAAGAAATCTTCCTCTAATATCTACTACAGGACCTGGCTGACCTACATTGATTGGTGTGAGGCTAGGGCCTTTCCTTGTCGGGTGTTTTCCATTCCTCGGATTTTGGGGTTTCTTCAGCATGGTCTGGACATGGGGTTTCAGCTTAGCACTCTTAAGGGGCATGTGTCCGCTCATGTGGGATTTAAATTTGGTGTTGTCTGCCCTTCCGGGTCCTCCTTTTGGGCCAGTGCAGAT
The DNA here is from genome assembly GCA_027917425.1 of Gastrophryne carolinensis. Classification (NCBI taxonomy): domain Eukaryota; kingdom Metazoa; phylum Chordata; class Amphibia; order Anura; family Microhylidae; genus Gastrophryne; species Gastrophryne carolinensis. Next base: position 248,345,015 of record CM051237.1, on the reverse strand, counting down.
TCTGCACTATCCATTTTCACCTTTTTGGGTGGCTATCACCTCTGTTCGACGTGTTTCTGAGTTGGCGGCTCTTCTATTCAGGCCCCCTAATTTGAGAGACATCAGGACAAGGTAGTTTTCCGCTTTAAACCAGACTTCCTGCCAAAGGTTGTTTCTGCTTTTCACCTCAATCAGGACATTGTGTTTCCTTCATTGTGTCCTAAACCTAGCAATGACAAGGAGAGGGCTTTGCACTCTCTGGATGTCGTTAGATGTGTAAAGTACTATCTGGTGGCTACTTCACCATTCCGGAAGACGGACGCCTTTTTTGTGGTGCCCCCCGAGCCCAAGAAGGGTTTGGCGCCCGTCAAGTGTACCATTAGTAAATGGATTCGTCAGGCCGTTATTAGGGCCTACTCTACCAAGGGGAGGGATCCCCCTTTCCAGATCACTGCTCATTCTACTCGTGCTGTTGGGGCTTCCTGGGCTTTTCAGCACCAGGCCTCTGTTGAAAAGGTTTGTGAGGTTGCTACTTGGTCTTCTGTTCATACTTTTTCTAAGTTTTATAAGGTTGATGTGCGGGCCTCAGTGGATGCTGTTTTTGGCCGCAAAGTTCTGCATGCTGCAGTGGTTTAATTTGTGCACTATTGCCTGTTTGGATCCCCACCCTTTTTTGGACACTGCTGTTGGATGTCCCACGTGTAATCAATACTTCCGAAGCAGGGTGTGAGACATACTTGGAATAATACCATTTTGTGATTACTCACCTGTAAAATGGGTATTATAAGTATGTCTCACACCCTGCTTCGTCCCACCCTGAGTTGTATCTTGGATCCTCTATCTCATAGATTTTATTGGCTCTTCCTGGTCACTTACTGCTTTCTTATACTGGGGAATGTGTGGGAGGTCACAGGTATTCTTTTTCTAGTCATCTCTGCAGAAGTTTGCCCTCTACTGGACCATAACCCCACGTGTAATGAATACTTCCGAAGCAGGGTGTGAGACATACTTATAATACCCATTTTACAGGTGAGTAATCACAAAATGGTATTTTTCTGTTTCTTCTTCCTGGCCAAGCAGGGTTTTTGTCTGCTTCCAAGTTGGTCCTATTCTCAAGTATGGTGTGCTTGCACATCAAACTTTAATGGTTGCTGGGGATCACATGACTGGCTGCCATTTTTTTTGCCAAACATGAATGAGGATGTAACGACTAGTGTCCCTCTAAGGAAAGCATAAAGGAAATCAAATTATCTTAGCCTTTACACCCTATTTAAAGCAGCTGTATTGCGAAATTGCCTAATAACAAAAAAAAAAAAACCCATATAAACATGCGGCATAGTGAGAGGAGGGAGAGCGCATACACCAACAGCCAAACTTATTTTTTTTTACTCCTGGTATTTTTTTTTTTTTTTTATTGTGCCTTTCCTCTTTTTCAGGTGGGACTTTTTATTTTTGACACATAACTTTATCTTGCTTTTTTAAACTGGAAAAACATAAATTTCACCAGTGGCTGGATACCTGGAAAATGCCAGGGACCGCTTGTACACATCGACCAATTGCAGCTCTCGGTTTCACCAGGGGGCCAAGGAGAAAGGAGTTTTCTCTGGTTTATAAGGAGTAATTTGCAGGGAGCCATTGCTAATACGGGATGCCCCCCTGCTGACTGGATTTGAAGGGAAACTCCATTGTTGTCAGGTTTTTGATCTTCTGTCTTATTGTTTTCCAATCCTGGAATGTAAAATAAATCTGTTTTTAGGATTGTGCCCCCACACCTGTGATTTACTTATCAGCATACGGTTTCCAATTTTCTTATATTCCTGTGGCTCTGTGATGCTCATGTGGGAGTGGCTTTTCTGGTCTTGTGTAAAGCCCTTTAGTATAGCTTCTGGCTACAAATCCCGAAAGCCTTTCACTGTCATAGCAGAGCTCAGAAAAATCAGGCAGCATTAATGATAGACCTCTCTAGGTAAAAACACTGCCAGTAACTCTTTAGCTACTGGAACAAAAGACCAAAAGATCATTTCATCTAAAGAGGCTGACTTAGAGTAAAAGAGGTTAAACCTGGCCTTCAGCATCATTTAATGAAAAGCTTAAACTTAAAAAAACTATTCCCCAGCATCTAAAATTAATATATTTTAAGTTTTGAGTCACTTATTATTCTTTACCCCACTGGGCTGCAACTCTGTTCAGGACTAGGATACGGGCACCGCCATCTTGCCAGATGGATCACATACCGAGGAGAGGGTGAAAAGCACAGGGGGGTGGAGTTATAGCTGTGTTTTGCACAGTTGGAGCAGAGATGGTGTCAGGAAAAGGACAGCAATCCCAGAATGCAGAGCGACACAGTCCGAAGACACTTCCTAGCTGCAGGCAGCCTCATACTCCATGGGCCGCCATCTTGGATGTTTAAAGGGTCAGAAAATGCAGTAGATACAGGTAGGATGATATTTAATATGGGTAATCTGTATGTACAGGGTGGAGGAAACATATAAGATAGGCTCTTATTCAGGGTGAAGTTTTGGTTTAAACCTGTTACCTCAGGAGTGTGGAACTTAATCTCTGCCTCAACCAATCAGATGATTATCAAGTCAGAGTTTCAAACACACGTGTGGTTGCGTGTTGCTTGAAAAAACTGTTTCTTTTATAAAAGTTGGAAAGCATTAAAAAAAAAGAAAAATAACAGACGCACCATGAAGACATTTTGGCACACAATAATGAACACTTAATGCCATTGAAAGTTGACTTGCCCTTTAAATATTTTTCTCGGGTCTTAGAATAATGGTGCATTTGCCAGGAAAGGCTTTGAATTATGTGATGATTTGAGACATTCTGGTGGAAAATGTACCTGAGCTGATCCTAAAACAATATTCTCCTCTGTAATGACAGCATTTTCTATGCACCCAATGCATGTGTTCCATTCTTTTCTTGGACTTTTCATATTCATATTTGCTTTTGGTCTTTCCCCTGAAGTTTAACCTGTGATATCCTGCCTGGCATGGCCAGGTTCCTTCTGTCTGCAGTCTTTCCCATAGTGTTTCACATCGAAGGCTTATTTAAAATGATAAGAAAGCTGGCGCAATTTTCTTTATTCCATTTCTGTCTCCTAAGGCCTATTTCCCCTGGTGAGCACATAGCAGTAGGGGGTTTAAGGGAATTCGGCTCTCTGCAAATTGTCTCACATCATGAAAATTCAGGAGCATTTTTTTTTTTTTTTTTTTGTATCTTGAAAAGTAATACAGCGGATGTGAGTATTATTTCTTGCCAGCGGGTAGAATATGAATGATTTTGTCACAGTTTTACTGCTTGATGAGCAGTGTCCTGAGGGTCAGGCTTAACTCTGTGTCACTATGCTGCTCATTACTCTTGAGCTAAATAAGGGCTGATTGGATCTAAATTGCCTAGCACATGGGCCACAGATGAGCTTGGTGAGCGGGGGATGACCTGCTATTCAGGTGGGGAGTCACCCTGGTGTGCAAATGCTGCATTAGAGCACCGTGGGAGAATGAGAGGCTGCCAGCTAAAGAAATCGAAATGTAAAAACTCTTTGAAGCCGAGATGGAAGAATTTTGAAGTGTAGGAAGTGACAGGTTGATGGTACTTATCAGCTTTGGCTGGATTAGAGAACAGTGTCATCTCGCTTTTATAATGACAGTAGTCTAAAGCCGGCTGCTAACTACGTGGCGGTGCAGAGCAGCCGTTGACACAGTCTCGTCTGCTTCTGGCTAGCTCATTTGATAGAGAGGTGCTTCAGGATGTTTTAAGTCCTTCTTAATAACCTACTGCTGTGCAATGAAAGCAATTAGGCCTGTAACATAGCCTCTGTAACACTGTGATATAGTGTATTTATTTCATCTTTGTCCTAGGACTTTATTCAAATAAAAATAGTGGCACACACATAATTGCCATTTTGAATGTAGCATTTATGATCAGGTCTGGACATAGTGGCTGTAATAAACTCTATAACTCCAGCATTGGCTTCATTTTATATTACATTAAATGATTAAATTCATTGTTCACACACGTTGTGGCAGTGTTTCCCCCCTTATTCTTAGTATACAGTACGTCCTGCTCCAAATCTAATACTTACAGTTTGGGGATATACTCCGCCAGATGGCGCTGGACTGCAGAGACATCGAAAATAGGCTCCTCCCGGCCCCTCAAATTCCCAGGGGCCTCCCACAAATCCCCAGAATTTCTCTGCAGTCTGGCTGCGAAGGACAAGAAATTGGCTCTCTACTCGCAGGTGAGCGGGGTTATTAACCTGCGGCCCTGTAGGACTATTCCCACCCGTTCCACTAGTAATATACCTCCCAGCCTTTGCTGTGCTGGTTGGGTGAAGGTAGGCAGCATCGCCGTTGGTGCTTAGGAGCACTGCTCCACCGCAATCCCCCACCAAAGGGTAGGCGGTTCAGGCTTATGGTGAGCCTCTATGGGATGCCCCTCCCGCACTATTGCCTCTGCCTATCGGTGGGCCCTATTTAAGTGGCCGCCGTCCTCCCTCATCCTCCTTGTAGTCTTTGGGGGAAAAGAGGGGGGTGTGTATGTGTATAGATATGTATGTTATGCAGTCTGTGCTTTCACTTTTCACATGTCTTTATTCTTGTGTCAGCCGCCGCACTGACTTGTCTTTATTGCTTTTAAATTTACCGCCGCCGTGCGCTGACTTGGTTCCACGCTTGGCGGCGGCATTACCTCAGGCGCTGGTGCACCATCATTGGCTGTTGGCCTTTCTGGCTTTGCGCTCTTCGGGGGGGGGGGGGGGCCTGTCTTTGGCACGTTCCGCATCATTGCTATTACTGGCCCGCCCCTCGAGGTATACCGACACCATCTTTTCTGACTTGGTTGGCCTATGCACTACGGACTCCTACCTACCGCGGTCCGTAAGTGCCCTTGCGGGCGGCTTTATCTGCTTCACTTTTGTTACGATGTACTTAAGGTCTAGTCTGCTTATGTCTTTCAGGCGGAAGGAACCCTTCTTGGCTTCTCCCGGCCCTGTTTTTAGTATATTACTTGTAGGCCTTGTAAAAATTATACTCCCACGTCCCTAGCGGGTTATTGGGGCATCCAGGGTTGCTATATAGCGTTATTCCCTATCGGCGTATATCGCCGCTATAATCACCATATGGAGGCATCCCAGGATAATGTTACCGGGGTCCCTTTGGGACAAGACCAGCTGTGTGTAGCGTGTGGGCAGCCTCATGCTGATGCTGACAAGGCGCGGGTCTGTGTACCCTGTGCTCAGCAGGTGCTTGCATTGCAATCTGGCCTGCCAGTGGCTGCACCTCGTTTCACTTAACCTACTTCCCCAAGCTTAAATCTCACTCCTGCTGAGTTGCATACAAGTGGGGATTCTCAGCCTGATGTGTCTTCTAGACTGGCTTCTGTTGAACAGATTATTGCGAAGTCTTTAGCGCGTAAGGCCCCTGCTAAGAAGCGGCACTTGACGCCTAATGTTACTGTTTTCCCTATGGAAACGGAGGAGTTTTGGAATCTGTGTGGCTATACCCTGTCTGATGAAGGGGAGATCTTTTCTGATTCAGGCTCATCTGATGAGAGACCGAGGGGTCATGACGATGCTGGCTCTGACCCCTGGGCCCTGGATGACACTGACAGATTATTGACCCAGATTTTTGAGGTTCTGTCTATCTCTCTCCCTGTTGAGGCTCCCAGGCAAAGAGGGGAGCTTTTCCATACAGCAAAATCACGTTTGGAATTTCCAGAGCAGGCACATTTCCTTAACCTTGTGCTCAAGGAATGGGAGCGCCCCAGTGAACTTCCCGGGATTCCAAAGAGTTGGGATAGGAAGTATCCCTTTCCTGCTGAGGTGGTTAAATGTTAGTCATCCCCCCCCCCCACCGTGGTGGATGCCCCGATCCTAGGGCTATCTAACACCTCTGTCATGCATTCCCCTGATTCTAGTACCCTGCGGGATGCCGAAGACCGGTGTATTGATCAGCTGGCATCCCACGCCTTTGCATGTGCGGGGACGGCGCTGCGCCCGGTCTGTGCCTCTTTGTGCTGTGGCCACTAGAACCCTTATCAGAAATATGCTTGATAGTGCCCCTGATGATTTGCCTTGTGAGGTGTTTAATGCACTCTCCAGTTGTGATGTTTTTGTAAACTTTGTACTATCAGCATTGGATGACCCCATCAGAATGTGTGCCAGAACTTCTGCCCTCGTGGTGGCTATACGCCGCTCGGTTTGGCTGTGCCAGTGGGCTGCTGACAACGCTGCCAAGAAGGCCCTCACTGGTTTTCCCTTTAAAGGACTGCGTCTGTTTGGAGACCGCCTTTTTGCTAAGGGAGGCAGGTTACCCCAGCGCAGGTGGCAACCTCGGTCCTTTCGTGGTCAGGGCTCCTTCTCCTCTCCTTACCGTGGTGCAAGACAGGGAAGGGGGGTTTCTTTCCCTGGGGCCCGGGGAGATTTCTGGGGTAGAGGACGCGGGCTCCTCCTGGGGTCCCAAAGCTAAAGCCTCTCCCAAGCCCCCTCAGGCATGATGGGGCACCCTCACCCATCCGGGTGGGGGAACTGCTGCAGCACTTCGCTCACGTCTGGAGGCTTCATGTCTCAGACCGGTGGATTCAGGAGGTAGTGTCCTCCGGTTACAAGTTGGAGTTTGCTGACAAACCCCTTCCAAGATTCATCAGATCCCGGATTCCTCAGGACCCTGTGTCAGCTCAGGAGCTAGTGCAAGCAGTGCAAGGCCTCCTGGAGCTGGGGGTCATCTGCCAGGTCCCTTTAAGAGAAAAAGGCAAGGGCTTTTATTCCAACCTATTCACAGTACCCAAAAAGGATGGTTCTGTCAGGCCCATCCTGGATTTAAAGATTCTCAACAAGTTTGTCAGGGGCAGGCACTTTCGCATGGAAACTCTGCGCTCTGCCATCAGTTCCCTGCGCCAAGGGGATTTCATGACTTCTGTGGACATCAAAGATGCTTACCTTAATATTCCTGTGTTCCCAGGTCATCAATGGTTCCTCAGGTTCGCTCTGATGGATCAATACTACCAATTTGTGGCCTTGCCGTTCGGCCTCACTTCAGCTCCCAGGGTGTTCACCAAGGTCCTGGCTGGCGTGATGTCTCTGCTCAGATGTCAGGGCTTCCTCGTCCTTCCCTATCTGGACGACATCCTCATCACTTCCCAGTCTCTACATCAGGCAGAGTTGGATACTCAGCTGGTGGTGTCCACTCTGGAGTCATTTGGATGGGTGATCAACCACCCCAAGTCCTCACTGTCCCCTTCCTTGGTAACTCCATTCCTAGGAATGAATCTGGATACAGTTCGGGCAAGGATCTTCCTTCCTCAGCAGAAGGTGGACAGTCTGATTGCACAGGCTCAGTCCCTCCTAGCTTGTCCCGATCCCTCCATCAGGCAGGAGATGCAGTTGGTGTGTCTGATGGTGGCGTGCTTCGAAGTGGCCCCTTATGCTCCGTTCCACTTGAGACCTCTGCAACTTCACCTATTGTCTGTATGGGACAAGGACCCAGCGTCCCTGGACAGGGTCTGTGTGCTCTCCCCCCTGGTCAGGAGGTCCCTCTTGTGGTGGATGGACTCAAGGAACCTGTTGGGGGGCAGATCCTTTCTTGCCCCTTCCTGGGAGACGGTCACCACGGATGCCAGTCTGTCAGGTTGGGGGGGTTTCTGGAAGTCCCTGCGGTTCCAGGGGAGGTGGGGCCCTCAGGAGGCCCACACACCTATCAATGTCTTGGAGCTGCGAGCGATCAGGTTAGTTCTGGCTCGCTTGACTACTCCTCTTCAGGGCCTGCCTGTTCAGTTGCGCTCGGACAACCAGACGGCAGTTGCCTACATCAATCATCAGGGAGGGACCCGGAGCAAGGGGGCCCTCCAGGTAGCGTCTCTGATCCTGACTTGGGCGGAGGCCAATGTCCCCTGCATTTCCGCTGTGTACATCCCGGGGGTGGAAAATCACCTGGCGGACTCTCTGAGCAGGGGGACCTCTCGCCAGGGAAAATGGTCCTATGCAGCAGGGTGTTTCAATCTCTGTGTTACCGTTGGGGCCAACCAGATGTGGATCTGTTTGCGTCCCGCCACATTCACAAGCTTCTAGTTTTTGTCTCTCTGTCCAGGGATCCTCTGGCCCTGACCTCGGATGCGCTAGCAATGTCATGGAAGGACTTTCAGTTCCTGTATGTCTTCCCCCCCCCCCCCCCCCAATTCCCCTGCTGGGCAGGGTTCTGCGCAAGATTGCTCTGGAAGGGTTGCCAGCTATTCTGGTGGCCCCCAGGTGGCCAAGAAGAATGTGGTTCGCAGACATGGTACAGCTGGCAGTAGATAAGTACACTCTGCCCTTGGTGCCAGATCTGATCACTCAGGGCTCACTACGCCATCCCAATTTACAAACTCTGGCTTTGACGGCTTGGCTGCTGAAACCTCCATCTTGATGGAGAAGGGGCTGTCTTCCTCAGTTGTGGATACTTTAATTAAAGCTAGGAAGAAGTCTTCCTCTTCCATTTATTACAGGGTTTGACGTGCCTACATTGACTGATGTGAGTCTAAGTCTCTTCCCTGTCGTGTGTTCTCTATTCCCAGGATTCTGGAGTTCCTGCAGCATGGGTTGGAGATGGGGCTCCAACTCAGTACTCTGAAGGGTCAGGTTTCTGCCCTGGCTGTTTTCTTCCAGAAGTCCTTTTGCTCAGCACCCTCTGATCAGGACTTTTTTCCAGGGGGTCACTTGTGCGTCCCCCACGTAAACCTATGGTGTCTGTTTGGGATTTGAACTTGGTTCTGTCAGCCTTGCAGGGTGCTCCCTTTGAACCTGTGCAGGATGCTGCCTTGGCCATTCTTACGCTCAAGGTTGTGTTTCTGGTGGCTATCACTTCTGTCAGGCGTGTGTCTGAGTTGGCGGCGCTGTCCATTCAGCCCCCCTACTATGAGAGGCACCAGGACAAGGTGGTGTTTCGTTTCAAACCTGATTTTCTGCCTAAGGTAGTGTCTGCCTTTCATTTGAATCAGGATATTGTTCTTCCTTCTTTGTGCCCTAATCCTAGCAATGCTAAGGAGAGATTTTTGCACTCTTTGGATGTGGTTAGGTGTCTGAAGTACTATCTGGTGGCTACTGCACCTTTCAGGAAAACTGATGCTCTTTTTGTGGTCCCTTCTGGTCCTAGGAAGGGTTTGGCTCCTGCCAAGTCTACTATCAGCAAGTGGATTCGTCAGGCTGTGATTCAGGCCTACTCTGCTAAGGGGAAGAATCCTCCCTTCCGCCTTACTGCTCATTCCACTCGTGCTATTGGTGCCTCTTGGGCTTTTCAGCACCAGGCTTCTGTTGAACAAGTTTGCAAGGCTGCTACTTGTTCTTCTGTTCATACCTTTTCAAAGTTTTACAAGGTTGATGTTAGGGCCTCAGCTGACGCTGTTTTTGGCCGAAAGGTTCTGCAGGCGGCAGTGGTTTAAACTGCCTGCTGCTGATTTTTCTTTGGGATCCCACCCTACTTTATGGACACTGCTATTGGATGTCCCAACTGTAAGTATTAGATTTGGAGCAGGACGTACTGTATACTAAGAATAATACAATTCTGTGATTACTCACCTGTAGAATTGGTATTATGAGTACACAGTACGTCCTGCTCCAACCCACCCTTGGTTGCATTATCTTGGATCCCCTGTATGGTGATTGTTATCATGGTTATAGTTGATAGTTTGGATTGTTTAATGCTCCCGGCTTCTCCTTAACTGCTTTTCAATGCTGGGGATTTGTGGGAGGTCCCTGGGTATTTGAGGGGCCGAGAGGAGCCCATTTTCGATGTCTCTGCAGTCCAGCGCCATCTGGCGGAGTATATCGCCAACTGTAAGTATTAGATTTGGAGCAGGACGTACTGTATACTCATAATGCCAATTCTACAGGTGAGTAATCACAGAATTGTATTTTTTGAAGCTGTTGCCAGAGTAATGATAAAATACAATTTCACCTCCTGTTCCTCATGACGTTCGTCAGGGCTGTTTGATGCAAGCATGCTGAGAGAGCTGGGCCCATTTCTATCTTCTGTGATTCTAAAGAATACTTGCCTCTTGTCAATCCTCTCTATCAGCAAATCTGAATCAGATTAAAGTGGACCTTTACCCTGAATGAGAGCTTATCTTATATGTTTCCCCCACCCTGTACATTCAGATTGCTCACATTAAAAATCATCCTACCTGCATCTATTGCATTTTATAAACCTTTAAACATCCAAGATGGCGGCACAAGGACTCTCAGGCTGCCTGCAAACAGGAAGTCTAAATGTGCTGCTCTGCATTCTGGGATTTCTGTCCTTTTACTGACTCCAGCTCTGCTCTTTACTTTATCCCGCTCTCCTCTCTTCAGAATGTGATGCTTCTGAGGCAAGATGGTGGTATCCTAGAATCCTGAACAGAGTTGAAGCACAGTGGGGAAAGAATAAAAAGTAAATGGCTAAAAACGTAAAATTTATTGTTTTAGATGCTGAGGAATAGTTTTTTTTCATTAAATTATGCTAAAGGTCTTTAAGGTTTAAGAACATTGTTGTGCCATGACAACTGTTGCCTACAGTAGATAAACTAATCCAGGATAAATGGCTACAACACCTTAGTCAGGGGTTAATAATGCTCTAATGCATAAGGTTAAATGCCCTACAAAGGGTCAGTCATTGCCTAGTTGTTAGGGAGCCGGTCTTGTGACCAGATGGCACATGACTGACGTGCTCTTGAGCAAGGCACCTCCAACCGCTTCTCGTGTTCTGTGGCTAGGACAGCCCACCACTAACTGCCCATTAGTTCGCTTGTGTGCTTCATTTGTGTGTCATAGCAAGGGTGGAATAGCACTGACAACAATGTATGCACAAGTGTACAATGGTCGTTTAAGCACATTATCTCTGTGTACCCAGGTATGATAGGTTTTGATTGTACACTTGTGCATTTACAGGGGAGATCTGCTCAACTCTAGCTACCTGTTTTCTGAGACAGCCTGTGCTAGAACAGTGGCTTATTGCTTTTGCCATTCTTCTGGTGTGTGTAGATGCTTTTAACTATGTTTTGGACAATTATTTAGAGTGGTAAATGCTGTGGCTTCCTGACAGGATGTGTCTCAAGAGACTGCAATGAAGCAAATCTCACTTGAATGGAACAATGTGTAATCTGTCACCCCTGGATTATTTTCTCACCAGAAGATAACCACAATCTTGGCAAGATTTCTTCTCAGTTAGGGTGTGAAAGCTGCTCCTGCACACACTAGCATGTTTATATGTTTTCTTAATATAAGTGAATTTGGCAATAGAGCATCATTAATACTGAAACAGGTTTGGCAAACTATTTCCCCTATTTGCCCTATTTCTGGTCAGTAGTGGAACCAATGATTTATCTTGTGTTGAACTCCTTTATTATGGCAGGAGATGTCTACTGCTTAATTGAAGACCCCCAATAGTTTACCACTATACACAAATAGAAAAGTATAGTAATTAAAACGGGCCAGCAGTCAGTATAGCCTATCGATCTGCTTAGTCTTTTCTCAGTTACCCACCTTCAATACAGCTCAGAGCAGGATAAATGGAAGCATTGTACGCCACTAGCCCCCTTGTACCTTCGCATTACATTTTTCCAGTGCTCTGCCGCTAATGCTCGCAAGAATGGTTGCCATGTTAGGAAAAGGAGGAGAGGTGAACGGAAACATGGAGGGGGAGGTATTGGTAAATGACTTGCTCTGGCAGGCTTGCTGTCCTGCTTTTTGAGTTGGTAAATTGGAGCTTGGAAGCTATAGTGGTGACCGGTGCACCCTGTGGCTGGTTTCCACCTCCAGTGCCAACGGAGCATGCTCCCCTTGCTGATTGGAAGCGTACCACATGACTGTCCTCTGATATGATGCTAAGAAGTCGTAGATACTCGACAGTAAGCTGGAGTTCTTCAGAAGACCGGGAAGCTGACAGCAGAATAACACAGTTTTGAGGGACTGCATCTACAGGAAGTTAGGTGTTTTTCCCCTGTCAAAACTCTATAAAAATAATAAAAAGACTTCTTTATACAAAATAAGTATATGCTAAATATTAATACTGCATACTTTCAAAAACTAGATATTTGAAATGGCTAATTTCCCAGACCAGTAAAAGTGGTTTTCCTAGCCAGAAGCCCCATTTAATCTCCAGTAATCAGGGTTAATTGAGGCCAGAGGCTGCATTGTAACAGGCTACAGAAAAGGTCTGCTAGCTGTAACTTACTCGGCAACCACAGCAGGCTGCCTGAATTCATCCTGGATGTTACTGACATTTTTATTATCTTACAGGGGAACATGTTTGTGATATATTCTTTATACAGATATTCTTGACAAATTGTGGCAGTGCCTCTGTGCAGGCTACTTTCATGTTATCGTTTATGCTCTTGCTTGCTTCCATAATGCCTCTGTTGTGAGAGAACTTCCGAAGATCGGAATTGACCACAATATTCTCTACTTTTGGAGTGGCCACATTGCCACTTCTGGACACCACAAGAATGTTTATGTGGCTGCTCTTTGCCAGATTTTTTTAGAATCTAAATTTGAGAGGATACAGTTTATTATATTTAATCTGAATCATATCCTGGAAGGCATTCCCTTCGTTTACTATAAGGGGTGTCTCTCTGGAGCCGTGCTTGCAGTGTTGGAGTCCCCAATAAAAATAACAGGCTGCGGATCAGGTTTTTTTTTAATCCTCCACACAAACTCTGCTTACTTGAACAAACTGACTGTATGGCAGCAGGTTATCTGTATCAATCTTTTTGAGTTTTCAATGTTAAAACATAATTTCCTTACAAATATAGAAGTAAAACTTTGCATACATACAGGATGTTGTTGGCAACAATAATCTCGTTGGCTTTATCAAAAGACAGAATTATATCAATAACCTAATCGGGAAGGGGGAGCTCTACAAAGAATTTCCCCTCAGCCCCTGTTTTAGCCTTTAACTCTGCACAAATATATTGGAAGACAGTTAAAAAAGGGGGGTTCTAATAGGATTAAAGGTGGGGTAGGGATGGGGGGATGGTGACGGTGGTCCCTGACCTGCTCCTCTGGTCTACCAATCCATGTCAGTTCAATGCCAGTGATAAGTAATTGGGGGCAGCATATTTGATCCAGGGTTCCCAAACAGCTAGAAAAAGGTCATGCTTATCGTTTAGTATGCTGGTAAGCTTCTCATTTATGAAGAACCCATTTATTCTTGCTTTTACCTCTGAGATGAAAACAAATTGTTGTTCCCAAGCTTTTGCAATGGACTGTTTGGTGGCCATCATGATGAATGTAAAACGTTTGTAAGTAAGCTCTGGCGCTTTGTGCCGCAATAGCGCTACCAATGGGTCTCGCTGGGGCGTAGCTCCCTTGATTCTTGAAGACCTGTTGCCAAAGTCACGTAACCATAGGGCACCTCCACCATATGTGGAGTACGTCCCCCCTCTCAGTGCACCCTCAGAAATAATGCCTGGGGTATGTGTGGTAGATCTTATTTAGCCTATCTGGTACCAGGTACCAGCAGAATATCACCTTATAGGCTGGTTCCACTGTGAGGGAATTGATTGAGCAGCCCAGGTGTTTCAGGTTATAAAGAGGTGATAAATTGGCACTCAGGTCCGGGATTTTTTTAAATACTTATGATTTTTTCATATGGTAGATAAAATACAATATTAAAGTACTAAAGTCAAAGTAATTTGAAATAATCAAAATACTATTGCATTGCACCTCTTCCTTCTAGTCAGAACTAAATATCTGCCAGATCTTGCCATGGATACAGCACTTTCCCGGCATGCTCAGTCTGTGTTTGCTGCAAACTGCTGTTCACTCCCCTGCAAGCAGTAGCCATTTTTGTATACACACACAAACACACACTCTGGTTCGATTTAAGATCTCGTGTCTACTTCTTTCCAGGACACTAGTTTTCATGGCTATCTATTTTCTGTATGAAAAAATGCTTGGTGAATACCCAAAGCCAGGTAGCCAGTGATAGAGCATGCTGTCTGCTGGGTTTGATGGCTCAATATTTTGGGATAGATGAAAAGCAAAATGCATAAAAAATATTTATATTTGAATAACATTGTTTCTTGAATGTCTTGATCTAAGTTAAATAGCGCTGCAGGCTAGCAGCAATGCCCTTCAGCAACACAGGATTTGGAGGGTTAGAGGGTTCTCATTTGCACATAAATAGCCATTAACAGATAAATTCCCAGAGGTCCCGTGTTGCATGTTAGCAGTTCTGACCTACTTAGCTAGTTTAAATTTGTTTTACGGAATTATTATAATTCCATGCCTGGTACTTAAACTTTGTGATTAATGCAAGCTTCACAAAACAATTAAAGCTTAATTATACAATTTTCTGTGTTCCTGTAGCATTGTTCTCATCTCGCAGAGTGCAGGATCTGGCAAATATTAAAAGAATTAGAGCAGTGATAACTCTGCGCTTTTGCTCTTTGTTGTTTGTGAGAAGCTGGAGTAGAGAGGGAAAATTATCTTCAGCCTCATATACCTTTTATAGGAGGGTAGAATTGTCTGTATTTTTTTTCTTCCCATTAAAATAAGCTAAGCAGTACTACTTTTTGTATAAATTGCTTGCATATATTTGCTTTGCTGTATATATTTGACTTTCACACCTATTCATTATGGTAAGATTCTAGTACAAATGATTGAGTTTTGTTAGGTATTATTCGCAAAAAATGGCAGACGATCTCTAAATCGTGTGCGCTCCATGGACGGGAAAGTGCGCAATGCTGAGAACGGCGCTCCAATCGGCTGTCTGGGACTTCTGGGAAGATGGCGACAGGCCGACTACGGGGGGCTGGATTCGGGGTGAAGGTGAATGTCTCTTTTATTTTATTTGATTAGATCAGCATATTCACTAAGGGTGTGAATTGGCAAGAATCTGGCGATACGATATGTAGCGTGATACATGTTTAGCGATACAATATGTCCCGATTCTGTCTCAAAGATTATATATTACAATAGTTTTAAGATTTGATTTTTTTTAAATTCACATAGGGTCTCCCCTTTCCAGGGGGTGGGACCCCATTTTTTGGGGAATTTTAAGAGTTAGAAACCCTTAAAAATCACCCCAAAAAATTTTGTGAGGTCCCCTTTACCCAGCATAACCAGCCCATACCAGCTATGGGGGCTTGTAGAACGGGGGGGGGGGCAGATTTGGTGGCCCCTGGCCCTGTAGGCTACAAGCCAGCATAGCCTATGGCCATGGGCTCTTCTGCCCCGCCCCCGGGCTTTGGGGAGGCAGGTAATGGGGGTCTCGGGATGAATGGCAAGTGATCTGCTAGCTGCAGGTAACTTGCCAGACCCAGAGCCTTGTGAACTGGTATAGGGGTCACACTGATCCCTTACCAGTTCACAAAGGGTTAACAGTAAATAAAAACACCACACACAAAATGTCTTAATTAAAAAAGAAAAAAATGTTTCTTTACTCACCTCCGATTGTCAACTCCTCTGTCCCTCGCTGATCTGACAGATGCGGTGATCACTGGCCAGAGGAGGGGGGAGGCAGGAGATCAGAGAGATCAGGCAGATAATCTCCTGTCCCCATCCTGCTCTGCCCAGTGATCACCGACATCTGAGTGCTGAGCCACCGCAAGCCGGGATGACCCCACGGGGGTGACGTCAAAAGGGGGGCAACTCCTGAAGACTGAAGAGCCCTGGGGGGACGGGGGCCCAGGTGAAAAGGAGAGCCAGCCGGATTGAACAAGTGGTCAGGTAAGTGTTGTATTCCAAGTGTGACATACACTCCGCTTCAACTCTTCATGACATTTGGGTTATTCTCCAGTAGAGGGCGAACTTCTGCAGAGATGAATGCAAAAAAGGAGCCTCACAGTCCATAAATACCTGGGACCTCCCACCAATTCCCCAGTTTCTTCTCTGCAGGAAGGCGAGCAAGACAGAAGATGAAGACTTCTATTGCTTGCAGGTAAGCCGGGCTCGCGCCGGCCCCATTTTTTACCTATTTCTGCCGGACCTTTGTTTCCTAGTACTGTATGAGCCTCCCAGCCTTGGCTGCAGGTACCTGGTGAGGGTAGGATACACCTCTTTAGGTGTGATAGGGAGCCCGGTTGGGGATGCCCTGATAGGGAGCCCGGTTGGGGATGCCCTGTCCCTTCTTCCCTTGTGCACTGTACGGTGCATGATCTCCCCCCTTCCAGGTCCCTCTATTACCCGTCGGGGGGGGGGCTTTCATTGTATGCATGTTGTGTGTGTTTTTTATTTTGCATTTCGAGTGTCTGTGTTGGTGTTTTACTTCATGCCTCCTTATGGAGGACTCTCTTGGGGCTGCGTCTGCCGGCCTCCAGCACCGCGGCCTCTGGGGAGCTTCTCCCCCTCAGTGCTCCGGTGAGGGGGTGGGGCTGGGCGCTCGCACGCTGCCGCGGCCCGCCCCCCGCTATTGCCGCCTTGTCTGACCCGGCCTCTACAACCAGCGTTCTCTATCGCCAGAGGGAGAGGGGCGGGGCGCGCGATCCTTGCGGGCCCGCCCGCCTTCTTCTCTCCTCTTCTCCCTCAGCCGATGCGTTGCTTCTGCTTGCCGTGCGCCATCTTCCTTCCACGTGAGTGCCCCATTGGGGCCCACCTGTGTTCCTTACTGGTTGTGATAATGCCTTGTTATTTTGCCAGCGCTGCCTGCCTTGGTGTACCTATGCATACCTTTATATATTTCAATATATATATGTTTTAATATATTCATTTTATGACATTGTTCCTGCCACATGTGTTTGGGTGTGTGTGTGTACTTGTGCTTATGGGGTCCTCTTCATTCATGTCTTTCCTAGGAATCCCTAGCATTAAAAGTTTACACTTCTTTTTTAAAATTCTCCCACAGGGACTTTAAAGGGGCATCCCGGGGTTGCTTACTAGCATAATTCCCTAGGTCTTGCGACTATCCAAAAAATCACCATATGGAGGCTCCGCAGGATATCGGGCTCGGGCTCCCTTTGGGACAATCCCGGCCATGTGTGGGTTGGGGGATATTCTTTTACAGGTGATATTGTGCTGATGTTTATACCATGTGCACAAAAGGCCATAACGCGGCAGTTGGGCCCCCAGGCGTCTGGGTCGGCGCCTCCCCCTCTCTGCTTTATCCGTACCCCAAGTGACATGGTCGCTAGCGGGGAGTCGCACTCTGATGTTTGTACTAATTTGGCCAGCATCGAGAGATTTATTGCTAGCGCGGTGGGCAAGATGGCCCAGGCAGCTTTGGATTTTGATGATGATTCCCTTGATTGGTCGGATTATTCCCCGTTAGAGAGGGGAATTGTTTGAGGTATCAGATGCTGATGAGGTGCATTTTTTGTGATACTGATGTTGGTCAAGCGCTTGGGGATGCCGTTGACACTTCCAGGGTTTTGGCACATCTCTTGGAGGTTTTGTATATTGCCCCGCCAGAGGCACCCCCTGTCAAAAATGGGGAATTTTTAGGGTTCTCCAAGCCATGCTTGGAGTTTCCTACCCAAGGTCATTTTGAGGCATTGAGCCTTAGGGAATGGGAGAAAAAGACCCGGCTTCCGGGTGTTCCTCAGGGATGGGATAAGAAGTATACTTTTCCAGTGGAAGGGGTTAAGCGCTGGTCTTCCCCTTCCGAGGTCGATGCGCCAGTTTTTGGGATTGCCCAACACCCCAGACGCCACTTCCCTTAAGGATGGCGAGGTTAAGCACCTTGATTAGATAGCAGGTTATGCTTTTGCCAGTGTTGGTTCAGCCTTGCGACCTGTGTGTGCATCTGCACTTGCTACGGTGGCTACTAGGTCTTTGGTTAGGGACTTGTTACTTGACGCCCAATTTGACCCGGCCAGCACAGAGTTCACTAACCTTAAGAGGTGCAAATTATTCATGGAATTTGTATTGACCGCTATGGAGGACACTATTGTCATGTGTAGGAGAACTTCGGCATTCTTGGTAGCCATGCGCCGATCGGTCTGGCTTCGCCAGTGGGCGGCGGACTTTGCGGCCAAGAAATCGCTCACAGCCCTTCCCTCCTTGGGTACGCAGCTGTTTGGAGATAAGTTGGATGCAGTTGCTAAGGGAGGTAAGTTACCTCAGCGTTAGAAGCAGCGTCGCTCCTTTGGGGGGGGGGGGGGCGAGCTCCTTCAACCCTTCCTTTCGTGGTGCCAGAGCGGTCAGAGATGTTGCCTGCTCCGGGGGCAGAGGTTCTTCCTGGAACAGAGGCAGAGGTCTGGCCCGTCCCGCTTCTGCCTGGGGTTCCAAGCTCAAGTCCGCTGTTAAACCAGCTCAACAATGAAGGGGCGCCCTCACCTGTATGGGTGGGGGGACGGCTGCGCCTCTTCTTCCAGGTCTGGGCCCGGGAGGTCACAGACAGATGTATTCTGGAAGTGGTTTTGTCCGGGTACAAGCTGGCGTTCGAGTACTGGCCTCCTCCAAGATTTTTAAGGTCTCGGGTGCCCTCGGACCCTCAGGCTGTACAGGGGCTCCTGTTAGCAGTTAAAAAAAAAAAAAAAAAAAAAAAAGAATCTTCTCGACATGGGAGTCATATGCCCGGTGCCTCCCTCAGAGAGAGGCAGGGGTTACTATTCCAATCTTTTCCCAAAAAGGATGGTTTCATAAGACCCATTCTGGTCCTGAAGATCCTTAACGGGTTCATCAGAACCAAGATGTTCCGCATGGAGTCTCTGCGCTCGGCCATCAATTCCCTTCGTCAAGGGGACTTTGACGTCCATAGACATCAAGGATGCGTATCGGCATGTTTCAGCACATCCAGTGCATCAGAGCTTCCTCAGGTTCGCGGTGTGCGATCAATTTTTTCAGTTTTGTAGCCCTTCCCTTCGGGTTGACCTCCGCGCCGAGGGTCTTCACCAAGGTTCTGGCGGGCATAATGGCCCTGCTCAGAGCTCAGGGCATTGTGCCGTATCTGGACGGCCTACTGATTTCAGCTTCTTCCCTCCGTCAGGCGGGGCTGGACACCCACAAGGTGGTGTCGACTCTGGAGAGGTTCGGATGGGTCATCAACCGCCCCAAATTCTCTCTCTCTCTCCCCATCAAGGGAGTTTTCATTCCTTGGCATGAATCTGGATACCATTCAAGCCGGAGTGTTTCTACCTCAGCCCAAGGTGCAGGGGGTTCAGGATCTGATCTGCCTTCTTCTGGCCGATCCTTGCCCCTCTATCCGTCTGGGGATGAAACTGGTGGGATTGATGGTTGCTTCCTTCGAGGCAGTACCGTTTGCTCAGTTTCACATGAGATCTCTCCAACTTCACCTATTGACGCATTGGGACAGGATGTCTCCCAGGGTTCAGCAGTCACTTCTGTGGTGGCTGGAGTCGAGCAACCTTATTAGGGGCAGATCCTTTCTGGCCCCTTGTTGGGAGACGGTTACTACGGATGCCAGCATGTTGGGCTGGGGAGGTTTCTGGAAAAGTCAGTTCAGTGGGTTGTGGGGTCCTCAGGAGGCTCACGCCCCCATCAATGTCTTAGAGCTCAGAGCCATCCGGCTTGTCCTGGCACGGCTGACGTTGCACCTACAGGGCCTACCGGTTCAGGTTCGATCAGACAATCGGACGGCGGTAGCCTACATTAATCACCAAGGAGGGACTCGCAGCAGGAGTGCCCTCAGGGAAGTCTCTCTTATCCTGACTTGGGCGGAGAGCAATGTTACTTGCATTTTGGCAGTCTACATTCCGGGAGTGGAGAACACGGAGGCGGATTCCCTGAGCAGGGGGTTCTCTCGCCGAGGGGAGTGGTATCTCAATCTCTGAGTTTTGTTCGGTCCCTTTGTCACAAGTGGGGGACTCTGGAGGTGGATCTCTTTGCCTTACGGCACAATCACAAACTTCCATCCTTTGTGTCTTTATCTCAGGATCCTCTAGCCCTGGCAGTGGATGCCTTATCCCTTGCCTGGAAGGATCTGGGGTTCCTGTACCTGTTTCCTTTCTTCTCCAGGGTGGGCAAGGTAGTTCGCAAGCTGATTCTGGAAGGTGCACCAGCAATTCTGGTGGCCCCAAGGTGGCCAGGACGGGTTTGGTACGCTGACGTCGTACGGCTGGCGGTAGTTTAGTACCGGCTGCCCATGTTTCTGGATTTGATATCTCAGGGTCAACTACTTTACCCCAATTTACAAATAATGGCTTTGACGGCTTGGCTGCTGAAACCTTCATTCTGAAGGAGGAAGGTTTGTCTGAGGCTGTTGTTCAGACCTTGATTAGAGCTAGGAAGCGGTCCTCTTCTGGCATTTACTATAGGACTTGGCGGTCCTATATTGACTGGTGTGAGGCTAGGGCCTGGCCTTGCAGGGTGTTTTTGATCCCTAAGATTTGGGAGTTTCTTCAGCACGGTCTGGATCTTGGGTTCCAGCTTAGTACCTTGAAAGGGCAGGTCTCTGATCTGTCTGTTTTCTTCCAAAGATCTTTTGCCTTACACCCGCTGGTTAAGACTTTTTTCCAGGGGGTCACTCATGTTTGACCCCCTCGGAAGGCTATGGTTCCTGTTTGGAATTTGAATTTGGTTCTTTCGGCTCTCCAGGGTCCTCCTTTTGAGCCGTTACAGGATATTGCTCTTTCTGTTTTCACTCAGAAAGTTGCCTTCTTGGTGGCTATTACCTCTGTTCGGCTTGTCTGAGTTGGCGGCTCTGTCGATTCAGGCCCCTTACTTTGAATGGAAAAGGTCTTTCGCTTTAAGCCAGATTTCCTTCCTAAGTTGGTTTCTGCTTTCCATCTCAATCAGGATATTGTTCTCCCT
Organism: Gastrophryne carolinensis; assembly: GCA_027917425.1. Lineage (NCBI taxonomy): Eukaryota > Metazoa > Chordata > Amphibia > Anura > Microhylidae > Gastrophryne > Gastrophryne carolinensis. Next base: position 248,324,374 of record CM051237.1, on the reverse strand, counting down.
TCCTTGTGTCCTAAGCCTAGCAATGACAAGGAGAGGGTTCTGCACAATTTGGATGTGGTTCGCTGTGTTAAGTACTAATTGGTGACTACTTCTTCTTTCTGCAAGACTGATGCCTTTTTCGTGGTGCCCTGCGGGCCCAGGAAAGGTTTGGCGCCCGCCAAGTCTACCATTAGCAAATGGATTCGTCAGGCCATTGTTGGGGCCTATTCGGCTAAGGGGAGGACTCCCCCTTTTTAGGGTCACTGCGCATTCTACTCGTGCTGTTGGTGCGTCCTTGGCTTTTCAGCACCAGGCTTCTGTTGAACAAGTTTGTAAGGCTGCTACTTGGTCTTCCGTTCATACTTTTTCCAAGTTTTACAAGGTTGATGTGCGGGCTTCAGCGGATGCTGTTTTTGGCCGCAAGCTTCTGCAAGCTGCTGTGTTTTAAGTTGGTGCATTCTTTACTGTTTATGGTTCCCACCCATGACGGACACTGCTATTGGATATCCCAAATGTCATGAAGAGTTTAATTGAAGTGTATGTCACACTTGGAATAATACCGTTTTGTGAGTACTCACCTTTAAAACGGATATTATAAGTGTGACATACACTCCGCTTCACCCACCCTTTTTGGTATTCCGGATCCTTTATATGGTGAACCATTGTTTCTTGGTTGTTAGTATTGCTATATTTGGTTCTTCCTGGTCCCCTTACTGCTATCTTACACTGGGGAATTGGTGGGAGGTCCCAGGTATTTATGGACTGGGAGGAGCTCCTTTTTTGCATTCATCTCTGCAGAAGTTCGCCCTCTACTGGAGAATAACCCAAATGTCATGAAGAGTTGAAGCGGAGTGTATGTCACACTTATAATATCCGTTTTAAAGGTGAGTACTCACAAAACAGTATTTTTTTTATTTTACTGTATGGGGGAAGTCAGAATCAATACTAGAAAGATAAAAATCGTTTCTAGTATTGCGATACTTGACAGAATTTTTGACAGATTTTTTTCTGACACCCCTAATATTTGCTGTTTGGAGTGGGAAGGGTGGGTCTTAGGTTTATTTTGAATAAAGGGGCTGGAGTGGCCCTTTAAGGTCCACAGAGAAGTGTTTTTTTTTTCTGTGAAGCATGCACAGTACTTTTCGTGGTGTATTGCTGGCTACAAATCCAAATTCTATGTGTGTATTTTTTTTCCATTGTCCTAACCTCCCAGTAAAAGTTTGACCTCATGTAGTTTGCAGTAATGTTTTGTTTTTCATCAGAATTAGTTGTAATGTTTTATAGATGATTGCTCTGTTACAGCATAAGCTGTAAATCTGAAGAAACAGAATGGCAGCTGGGCTCTGTATTCATCATAGCTGTGTTTGCTTGTGGTTCCTTTTACTGTATCCCATCAAATAAGACTAATGAATTCAGAAATCCATTGATTGTCCTTGCTCTGGGAAGATTGTGTCGACGGGCTACTGGGTGGGGGGGTTGTATTTGTCGGATGGCTGCCACATAGATATAGCCGCATACACAGTGGTATTGCTTTGATCCTACCGAATGAAAGGATGGGAGGATCAGCTCAGGTCTAAATGAGATTACAGCTAGTTTGACTGCTTATCTGCTCTAATGCCAACCAGTGTGGCTTTGCACCTCCTATGGGGCTCACAACAGAGGCGGCTTATCAAGTATCATCAATTTACTCTGCACCAGCAGGCTAATTCTCTACACTCTGAGTACATTGAAGGACCAAGTAGCAGCTAAAGCATAGGATCCACAGATTTTTTTACATTTACATGGATTATTGAGGCAAAAAAGGTGTTTAAAGGTTACAGGCTATTAATTTGTAGCCAGGGGTTAAACCGTTCCAACCTCAGAAAATCTAATAACTGTAGGCTGGGTGGGCAATAGGCTCCATCTTGTGTCAGTGATGGCTGCACTAAGCTTGTTGCCTGGTGAGTCTTCTTGTCTGCCTGCATATGCTGCTCAACTGCAAATTTAGCCTTATGTTGTAGCGGCTTCCAGACATTATTGTGTTATGAATAGAACCTTATTTGTGAGCAAAGAATGGCTTCCACAATTTGACACTGAGCAGTAAATAATTTTAAAATAGGTTTTAAGCAAATTCCTATATTTGTAGTTAAAGTGGCGTTTAGATCAGTACATTAACACTTATTAAAGTCCTTTTCCTTTAAGCCTCTTCGCTAAGAGATGGAGCATTGGAACAAACATCAAGGAAGAAAGCACTAGGTACCAAAAGTAAATAGCCATGTTTGATCATGGCAAGAGCTGGCAACAGTTATGCATTGTATACAGCACGTCCAGAGAGTAATTCCTTACGTTTGGGTTATACATCCGCAAGATGGCGCTGGACTGCAGAGACAGCAAAAAAGTGGCTCCTCCCGGCCCCTTATATTCCAGGGACCTCCCACAAAATCCCCAGTTCTCCTCTGCAGTCGGCGCTGCAATGACAAGAAGATGGCTCTCTCTACTCGCAGGTGAGCGGGGCTATTAGCCTGCGGCCCTGTAGGACTGTTCCCACCCGTTCCTCTTTTTTTTCTACCTCCCAGCTTTGGCTGCACTGGTCGGGTGACGGTAGGCAGCACCGTTGTCAGGTGCTTAAGGAGCGCTGCTCTGACCGCAATCCCCCACCAAAGGGTAGGCGGTATAGGCTCGTGGTGAGCCTTATGGGATGCCCCTCCCGCGCTATCGCCCCTCGCCCCCTGTCCATCTGTGGGCTTCTGTTAGGTTGGCCGCTGCCCTCCCTCGCTCTCCCTGGTATTCCTCGGGAGGGGGGTGTTGTGTGCTTGTGTGTTGTAGGTGTATTCTTCACTCTTATTATTTTCCGTTGGCTTTTGTTGCCGCGCATGTGTTGGTTGCACTGATTGCTTTTAAAAATGCCGCTGCGCGCGCTTGTACAGCGTTCTTAAAAGCAACCATTAAGTGCCTTTCTAAACCACCAGGGAGGAGCAAGATCTCGGGAACTTTCCAGATTGACCAAATACCTGCTAGAGAGCCTAGAGGGATGAGTCAGGTCCATTCAAACGATCCACATAAAAGGAGACCTAAATGTAGAGACAGACTTCTTGAGCAGAGTAAGAATAGACCAAGGAGAATGGGTGCTACGTTAGGTGTTTGCCCAGATAGTGACTAGGTGGGGATAGTCAGATATAGATTGTTTGCCAACAACACTGAGTACCAGAAGTATTTCTCCTTCAGAAGGGATCCGGTGACTTGTGGTCTGGGTGAAATCAGCCTTTGTTATGCATTCCCCCCGATGAGGCTGTTACCGTTAGTCCTAAGAAAAATCAAATGAGTGCAAGCCAGGGTTCTCTTGATTGTGCCACATTGGCCCAGGAGACCATGGTATTCTAAGCATACAGTACGTCGTGCTCCAATATAATACTTACACGTGGGTAATCCTCCGCCAGAGGGCGCTGTTCACTGCAGACATGCAAAAACAGGCTCCTCCCGGCCCTTCATATACCCAGGGACCTCCCACAAATCCCCAGATTTCTCTGCAGTGCTGACTGCGAAAACATGAAGTATCACTCTCTCGCAGGTGAGCGGGGCTATTACAGCCTGCGGCCCTGCAGGACTATTACCACCCGTCCTCTTCGATGATGTGCCTCCCAGCCTGGGCTGCGCTGGTCGGGTGAAGGTAGGCAGCACCATGTGTGCTCACGGAGCTACGCTCCAGCGCAGTCCCCCACCATAGGGTAGGCGGTTTAGGCTGATGGTGAGCCTCTAATAGATGCCCCTCCCGCATTATTGCCCCGTGTAGCGATGAACCCTGGGTGAAGGGTCGCCTTCCTCCCTCGTTTCCCCCCGTAGCCCGGGGAAAGGAAAGGGGGGGTATGCGTGTGGCGGTCTCAGTGTAATGTTGTACGCGCTTATGGCCGTTGTTTTGTCTTGAACTGGGTGTCGGAGCCGCGCTTCTTGAACCACATAATCCTTGACAGGTTGCGCGCGTGTGTATTTTTCATTACTGAAGTGTGCTGCCCGGGCGGCAGTGTCATTCAGTTACGGATTTTCCCTTAGCTAAATTCTAACTTGTGTCTTATCCACTGCTTGTCAAGCTGATCAGTAGCGGGATCGCGCCTGTGAATAGCCTGTGCAGACAGCCTGGACAATACGGCGAGACGCTGACTTTAATGAACGTTACGCTGGTTGCAGCTTCGCGCTCTTTGGGGGAGGCGGGGACCTGGCTTGGCGCGCTCCGCGTCACGGCCAGATCGGGCCCGCCCCTCGAGGTTCGCTTGGCGCCATTTTGATGGTCTTCGCGCCCGTGGTTACGATCCTCCTCCTCCCTTGGTCATGTAAGTGCCCTCCTGGGCGGTTTTTGTTCCTATGATCTTCCGTTCGGCTGCGCATGACTCTGACACCCCCCTCTTATCCTCTTTATGTCTTTCAGACGCCAAGATTTCAGTGGCTTCTCCCGGCCTGACATATATTATAGCGGGTTCACATAAAAAATTCTCCCACATTCCTAGCGGGTCTTGGGGCATCCAGGGTTGCCTATTGCATAAATCCCTGCAGGCGTATTGCTCAGATAATCGCCATATGGAGGCATCTCAGAATTATGTACCCTGGGTCCCTCGGGGACAAGACCGGCTGTGTACAATGTGTGGTCAGCCCCATGCTGATGCTGACAGAGCACGGGTCTGCGGACCGTGTGCTGAACAGGCACTGACCCTGCAATCAGGTTTGCCAGTGGCTGCACCTCACTTCAATACACCTGTCTCCCCAGACTTAAATCTCACTCCTGATGAGTCGCACTCGAGCAGGGATGACCAGCAAGTCGTGCCGCGCAGGCTGCCTACGGCTGAGCAGGTGATATCTAGTTTGGCGGAGCACTTGGGCCCTGGGAAGAAGCGGTCCCTGACGCCTCCTGGTTCTCCGGTTCCTAATGAAACTGATGAATCTGCTGCTATGCAGGACCTTGATCCTTCTGATGAAGGTGAGCTATTCTCCGATTCGGGCTCCTCGGATGAGATGCCCTGGAGCCGTGATGATTCTGGACCCGGTTCTTGGGGCCTGTGTGACGCTGATGAACTACTTATTAAGATCTTTGAGGTTTTGTCAATCTCCCCTCCTGGAGAGGCTCACAAGTTTAAGAGGGAGAGTTTCCACACAGCGACACCGCGCTTGGAATTTCTGGAACAGGAGCATTTCCAGGCTCTTATATCCAAAGAATGGGAATCGCCTTGTAAGCTTAAAGGGGTTCCGGGGGTCTGGGATTGGAAGTACCCTTTTCCCCCTGATGTGGTTAACTTTTGGTCAGCACCTCCCGTGGTGGATGCACCAATTATAGGGGTTACTAACCCCCCCTTCATGACTGTCCTTCATTACCGTACCCTTTGGGATGCTGAGGACCGGCGCATTGACAGACTGGCTTCCCACGCCTTTTCGTGTGCAGGGACGGCTCTGCGCCCATTCTGTGCCGCGGCCATCACTGCGTTGGCCACCAGGACCTTCATTAGAAAGCTACTTGATCACCGACCTGAGGACCTCCCCTGGGAGGTCTTTAATGCACTCTCAGATTGTGATGTGTTTGTGAGGTTTATCCTCTCAGCACTGGATGACACCATTAAGATGTGTGCTAGAACCTCTGCCCTTGTGGTAGCTATTCACCGCCTGGTCTGGCTGCGACAGTGGGGTGCTGACGATGATACGAAAAAGGCTCTCGCTGGCCTTGCCTTCAGAGGACGGCGTCTATTTGGGGCCCGTTTGGACCTTTTTGGAAAAAAGGGTAAGGCACCCCTACGCAGAACGCCGTCTCGGCCTCCTCGGGGCAGGGACACCCCTCCCCCTCCCGACGTTTAATGTGAAGCATGAACCTGAGGTGTGCTTCTAACTTTTCGGAGTGGATTGCCACTCCAGGGTGGGCAGGCAACACCCTGGGCCCTCTGGCAGGGCTAAGTCCAAATCTGCCAAAACCTCCCAAGCATGAAGGGATGCCCTCGCCCTTCTGGGTGAGGGGACTGCCACAGCACCTGGCTCCTATCTGGGAGCGTATCGTCTCCTTCTGGTGGATCCAGGAGGTAGTTCCCCTGGACACAGGATAGAATTTGCTGGGCGGTCCCTCTCGGAGGTTCTCAGGGTGCTTCTAGCCCCTGTTTTCCCCTCAGGAGCTGGTGCAGGCCGTACTCGGCCGTCTGGGCTCACTTGTAGGTTGCCCTTAACAGACTGGGGCGATGGCCTCTATGTTAACCTTCCTCTTTCCCTTAAAATGATGAGGCAGTCTGGGCCATGCTGGCCTATGGTAGGCTTGGCTATTCTACACTCACAGGTAGTCCCTGCATGATATCGCTGTCTTGGGACACAGGCACCCTGTGCAAGGGGGGCTTCTGGCCTCCTGTGGAGATCTAGATCCTTTTAGTTTCCCCTGTGTCTTCTGGACACCAAGACCTTTACTAGTCAGTGTTGAAGGACCAACCCTGCGAATTGGGGCCTTATTTTTGGCCTCTCTTCTGCTCTCAGGCTACTCGCCAAGGAGCGGATGGGGGTGATGTCTCTGACATGCCTGTGGGGTGTCCGCACTAGGACCTACCGGATCGTCCTTCCTTACTTCCCAATCTCTACGTCAGACCGAGTGGGTTAGTCGGCCGGCGGTGTCCTCTGGAAGTGATTTGGATGGGTGCTCAGTCACCTCTATCCCTCATGGTCCCTTATTCGCTATCTCCATTCCTTGGATTCGGTTCAGGCTTGAGCCTTCTTCCTTGGCAATAAGTGGACTCCTGGTTACATGGGCTCTGTCCCTCTTTGCTGACACCTTACTTTCACCAGGCAGGATTGCAGCTGGTGGGCCCGTTGGTGGCGGATCAGATGATGTCCCTTATATACAGAGCCCTTGGGCTCTTCGGCACAGTAGGTTATTGATCCTGGATGGGGTTCCAGCACCCCTGGAGCTAGGTCTGTGTTCATTCCCTCTTGGTACGGTGATTCCTCTTGAGCTGGTTAAATTAAATTCAAGGACCCTGTCAGGGGGCACCCCCTTCCTTGCTTGCATCTTCCTGTGAATGGTCACCTTGGGTACCAAGTCTCGCAGGTTGACGGGGGGGATTTTCTTCCAAAAGCCCCCCGCGGCTCCTAGGTAGGGTCCCTTAGAGGGTCCTTCTTACCTACTGATTTTGTTAAAACAGTGAGCCTTCAGTTGGCTCTATCTTGCTGGACTTCTCCTCTTCAGGACCTGTCTATTTGGGACTCTTGGCCTGTCGGAGGACAGTGGTCTGTATTTATTATTGGTCTGGAACTTGAAGCAGGATGATTCTCCTGGAAGGTTTCTGATCCTGATCTAGGTGGGGGTCTACGTTCCCTGCACCTCAGTGGTATTCGCTCCAATGGATGTCCTTCAGTGGCAGGTTGTGCTATCCTGGTGTCCCTCTGAGAGCCAACTAGGGTGGCTCTGTTGGGTCTCGTTAATATCACAGGGGCTCTGCCCTTGTTTTTACTGCCCCAGATTATTCTGACTCTGGTCATGGGGGCTTAGTTATTTTATGTCTGGACATTCTATTTTATATGTCTTCTCTTCATTCACCCTGCTATGTGGGGTTCTGCGCAAGGTTGCGCTGATAAGGGGACCCGTGATACTGATGGCCCCTGGGTGGCCTAGTGGACTGTGGTTCGCAGATGTTTCTGCTGAGGGCAGCGGACCTGTACACTCTCTCAGGAGTGCGGTTCTGCCCTTTTTCAAGCTCCTTATTATGTCGCCCCAATCTACAGGCTCTAGTCTGATGGCTTGACAGTTGATTCATTCACCGTTTCGGAGACGGGTTATCTTCTAGGTGACCTTGTCTATGGGGGGCTAGGAGCAATCTTCTTCTCCGTTCTCCGTCTATTATAGGGTATGGCGTACCCATATTGATTGGCGTGAATCTTGGTCTCTCCCCTGTTGGACGCTCTCGGTTCCCAGGGTTCTAGAGTTATTACAGCATGGGTTGGGGTTGGCTCCCCATCTTGGTACTCTGAATGTTCAGGTTCTATCCTGTCTGCTTACTGTAGAAGTCTTGTTCAGTCTTCCTTGTTAAGCTTCTCTTGGGGATTGCTCACGTGCATCTCCCAAGTAGTTCTATGGTCCCTGTTGGGATCAATTTTCATTCTGTTTGCCTTGCGGGTTGTTCCCTTGGGACTTATTCTGGATGCTGTCTGAGCTGTTTCGTAGTTCATGTTGCCCTCCGGGGGCTGTTGCTTCAGTCAGACGTGTGCCTGAGAAGGTGGCTCTGTTTAGTTAGCCCTCGTTCTATATATATACCGTATTTTTTGCCCCATAAGACGCACCTGCCCATAAGACGCACATAGGATTTGGGGGAAGAAAATAAGAAAAAAAAAATTTAAACCAAATACGCACCATTACAGACAGTGTGGCATTCCGCTATCCAATTCCCATAGACAGTGTAGCATGCCCCCATCCCATTACCTGTATACCCATTGGCTGTGTGGCATCCCCCCTCCCCCCATTAGTATAGGCTGTGTGGCATTCCTCTCCCCCCATTCCCATTGGCTGTGTGGCTTCCCCCCTCCCCCCATTAGTATAGGCTGTGTGGCATCCCTCTCTCCCGATTCCCGTAGGCAGTGTGGCATCCCCCTCCCCCCCATTCCCATAGGCTGTGTGGCATCCCCCTCCCCCCATTATTATAGGCTGTGTGGCCACCCCCTCTCCCCATTCCCATAGGCTGTGTGGCATCCCCCTCTCCCCATTCCCATAGGCTGTGTGGCATCCCCCTCCCCCCATTCCCATAGGCTGTGTGGCATCCCCCTCCCCCCATTCCCATAGGCTGTGTGGCATCCCCCTCCCCCCATTCCCATAGGCTGTGTGGCATCCCCCTCCCCCCATTCCCATAGGCTGTGTGGCATCCCCCTCCCCCCATTCCCATAGGCTGTGTGGCATCCCCCTCCCCCCATTCCCATAGGCTGTGTGGCATCCCCCTCCCCCCATTCCCATAGGCTGTGTGGCATCCCCCTCCCCCCATTCCCATAGGCTGTGTGGCATCCCCCTCTCCCCATTCCCATAGGCTGTGTGGCATCCCCCATTCCCATAGGCTGTGTGGCATCCCCCATTCCCATAGGCTGTGTGGCATCCCCCATTCCCATAGGCTGTGTGGCATCCCCCATTCCCATAGGCTGTGTGGCATCCCCCATTCCCATAGGCTGTGTGGCATCCCCCATTCCCATAGGCTGTGTGGCATCCCCCATTCCCATAGGCTGTGTGGCATCCCCCATTCCCATAGGCTGTGTGGCATCCCCCATTCCCATAGGCTGTGTGACATCCCCCATTCCCATAGGCTGTGTGACATCCCCCATTCCCATAGGCTGTGTGGCATCCCCCATTCCCATAGGCTGTGTGACATCCCCCTCTCCCCATTCCCATAGGCTGTGTGGCATCCCCATTCACATAGGCTGTGTGGCATCCCCCTCCCCCCATTCCCATAGGCTGTGTGGCATCCCCCTCCCCCCATTCCCATAGGCTGTGTGGCATCCCCCTCCCCCCATTCCCATAGGCTGTGTGGCATCCCCCTCTCCCCATTCCCATAGGCTGTGTGGCATCCCCCTCCCCCCATTCCCAAAGGCTGTGTGGCATCCCCCTGCCCCCATTAGTATAGGCTGTGTGGCATACCCCTCCCCCCATTCCCATAGGCAGTGTGGCCCCTCTCCCCCCATTCCCAGCCCCCTCCCCCCATTAGTATAGGCAGGCGCGATATTAAAAAAAAAAAAAAGTTAAACTCACCTGTCCGCTGACACCGCTGCGCTGAGCGGCCGGCTCCGTGAATGGGGTGGGCGTGGCCTGCGCCGCAGCGTCGACGCAGGCCACGCCCACCCCATTCACGAGCTGGCTCTGTCCCGGCCCCGCCGCTGCGATCGCTGTCTTTTCAGGCAGCGATGACAGCGGCGGGGCCAGAGACAGAGCCCCCGCCGCTCCTCCATCTGCTTCTCCACATGCGATCACGAAGGTCCGGGCAGCGGGCGGGCGTGGCCTGCGCCGGTGCAGGCCACGCCCACCCACTGCCGGGACCTATGTGCTCGCGTGTGTTCTGAGCCCGGCAGCAGATGACGGAGCGGCGGGGGCTCTGTCTCTGGCCCGCCGCTGTCATCGCTGCCTGAAAAGACAGCGATCGCAGCGGCGGGGCCGGGACAGAGCCCCCGCCGCTCCTCTGGCCTCTCGCAGTGTGCCAGACAACGCGGGAGCGCCGGGGACGGGTAAGTATTATATTGGAGCAGGACGTACTGTATGCGTATAATACCAATTCTACAGGTGAGTATTTCACAGAATTTTATTTTTCCCTCCTGTCCTTTGGGTTGAGCCTTCATGGCTTCTGCCGGAAATTCCAGATGTAATTTACCAGGGCCCAATTCTCCATCCACAGGCCCAGTCTCTAAAATTGGCAGTATGGGCCCTGAATGGACCGTGGAAAGCAGAAAGTTAGTTACGCAGAAGTGACGCAAAAGATCTACTGTAAGGTATGGAAAAGATACCTTAAAGTGGACCAACACCCAGGATTTTGACTATCCTGGGTTTTGGTCCACTTCGGTGGGGCACCCCGATCGGGGGTGCCCCTCTGTGTGAAACCCCAAGAACGCCCGTAAACACTCTCCTCCCCACGCTCCTACGCGGGCGCTCGTCCAATCAGAGTGCTGTGGTATGCACGTACAAGCGGCGTCCAACCACAGCAGCTCTGAGCGCTGGAGGCCGCCTCTCGCGCTTCCTTCTAACAGGGAGCGCGCCCGCGCCGGCCATTCACATACGGCCGGCGTGGGTGCGCGCCCTGCTGGAGGGAAGCGCGAGACGCGCCCGCGCATGCGCCGTTGGAACGGGGTTAAGGTAAGGTTTGTGGGCGTCCTGGGGGGAGGCCCCCGGGAGGGATCTGATCGGCCCGGGAATCTTATAGATTTCCTGGCCGATCCCCCCTGGGTGTTGTTCCACTTTAAGGACAGAAGAGATAGCTTAGGTTTTTAGAATTTCTACTGGAAGGTTATGTGTTCCCAGTTTAGATTCTTAAAGGACTAACGTTAACCCATTAAAGATGCTATCCTTAAAGTTTACTTTAAATTACTTTCATCCTAGCAATTACATTGGTCAAGCAGCTTGGTGGCCTGCCAAAAAGCAGGTCCTCCTGTATTTACAGAATACAGCAGAATGGAGAAAGTTGGATCATTTATTGGTCTCTTTTTTTTTTGGGGGGGGGGGGGGGGGGGAGTGCAAGGAGTTGCAGGCATCCATAGCCAAATGGATAAGAGATGCTATAGCTCTGGCCTATCAAGAAATGGGTGCCCCGCTTCCCTTAGGTATTAGAGCCCATTCCTTCTTGGGCTTATAATGGTGGCATCTCTTTGGAGGAAATATGTAAGGCCACCACCTGGTCTTCATCAAACACTGTGTGTTTGCTTGCCTTCTGTGGCTAGCAGTCCTGGAGGATGCCTGGGGTAAACTCCAGTTATTCTTACCGGTAACGCTATTTCCAATAATCCTCCAGGACAGCATCCTACACACCACCCCACCCCATTTTTTTCATATCTGTTCTTGGCTGGCTCCACAGGTGTTACTTCTTCCCTGTCTTTTCCCTATATCCAGTCCAGGTCGTCCCAGTGATGACATGTGGGTATTCCGCCCCCAGGGGGCGCTTGACTGCAAGATCAAAAGATGTAGCTCCTCCCGACCCCCTATAAATGCAGGTGTCCCTCTATGATTCTCCCAGTTGTTCATCTTGCAGTCTTGGCTGCAGAAGATCGTTGGATACTCTCTCTCGGATAATGGCAGCAGAGCGGGGCCTTCTAGCCCTTCGGCCGCTGCGGGCCCTATTTCCCCTGATCCCGTCTGACCCACTCCTGCCTCCCAGCCCTTGGCTGCTACGGGATCATGTCGGTAGGGTGAACACCACAGGCTTATGGTGAGCCTGAAGGGGGGCCACTAGTTAGGGCTCTAGGAATGCCTGTATGTACCCTCCCTGCCCACAAGCTTTTTTGGTGTGGGTGACACTTGCTTTTTGTCTCTTCTCACTTGCTCCTCGCTGGCTAAGCTGGCCCCTGGAGCTTGACATTCTTACCTCCCTCGTCGGTACCCGCGCGGGCCTATGCTGTATTCTCCCCCCCCCAATCTTGACTCTGTCACAGATGCTGTCTGTGACGGGGGGGGGGGGGGGGGGTGTAGACGCAGCTCGAGCGGCGCTGTGTGCGGAGCCGTGCGCTGTCCCGGAGCTGCTGGGGGGTGTGGGTCGCGGCTGCAGCCATGCGTTTAATGGCCGCTCTTGGCTCATACTCAGGATGACGGTGGGCGGCGCGTATATTCTAAGTATGTCACACACCCCGCTTCAAAGCTATTATTACACTTGGGTTTACCTACCTGTAGAGGGCGATATTGCAGAGAAGTCAAAGAAAAAAGAGAGCCCCCTCCCAGTCCATAAATACCTGGGACCTCCCACTATATCCCAGTGTTCCTTCTCTGCAGATCGGCGACAAGTCAGAAGAATGAAGTCTCCTGCTTGCAGGTAGCCAGGGTAACTCCCGGCCCCCCCTTGGTTCTATTGCTGCCCGGCACTCTGTTATTACCCCTTAGTGAAGCCTCCCAGCCTAGGCTGCGGGGCCGGGCGAAGGTAGACGGCACCCTTATGGTGCCTAGGAGCCTAGCTCCACCGCAAGGCCCCATACTAGGGGGTAGGCGGTTTACACGGTCTGGTGATCCCGGGTTGGGATGCCCCATCCCTATTCACAACCCTGGGGTGTTGGTGCCTTCCCCCTGCTTGGTTTCCCCATGGCTCCCTACGCTAGGGAGGGGGGGGGGGCTTCCCTTGTGTGTTTGTGATTCACTTTTCATTGTATGTGTGTGTGGGTGGTGTTCTTTCCACGTTGGTGCCGCTTAGGGCACGGCGCTGAGGGAGCTTCTCCCCCTCAGGCGTGGAGCAGGTCTGGCTGTCTTCGGGGAGCTTCTTTCCCTCAGGTCCGTCGGGAGGGGCGGGTCCGGTTTCGGCGCGCACGCTTGCGGCCCGCCCTCTCCTTCTGCTAGTGCCGCGATGGAGCTCATTTCTGGCGGGATCCTTGCTCGTCTCGGGGAGGGGCGGGGTCCGACGCGTCATGCACTCTTTCGTCCTGCCTTCTCTTTCTTCTGTGCAGGCGTTCCGTGGCCCGCCCCCTGCTGCTGGCTGTCGGGCCGTCTTGGCGGGATGTGCGCATCATGGAGGGGCGGGGCCTGGACGCTACTCGCGTTTTTGCTGGCCCTCTCGTTCTCCTGCTGCTGCGGTCCGTGTGCGTGCTTGGCTGCCATTTTGTAAGTGGGTTATTCCTTGTGCGGCCTGTTTTGCGTTTTCATGATGTGATGCATATATATATATATATATATATATATATATATATATATATATATATATATTAGTGGAATGCCTGCCTTGCGGTCGGTCATTTTTCTATACACAGGCCATTGTTTGCTATATCTTCTCTGTGTTGGAAACTTTGGCACTGAGTGATTGCTGTCCTTGGTCTTCCAGGTGTCACCTTGCTGCTAAAGGGGTCCCCCGGTCTTAAGATACCTGAGTAGTTTGTAGTTTTCCCGTTACATCCTCCCACGTGGGACATTAAAGGGGCATCCCGGGTCACTTATTGCGTAATTCCCTGGGTCATTGCGACGGCCACTATTTCACCATATGGAGGCTTCCGACGATACCGGAAATGGCCCCTCTGGGCAATCCAGGCAATGTTTGGGGTGTGGGGCTCCCCTACCAGGGGATGATGTTATACTCTGCATTCCATGTGCACAGCGGAACATTGCACGGCAGTCCGGTACTCCGGCGTCCGGTTCCTCACCGCCTGTATCATCACCTACCCCTCCCCGCCTGTTCCGTACCCCATGTGAAGTTGTCATGGGTGGGGAGTCGCAGTCTGAGGTGTGTGCCAGATTGGCCAATCTTGAGAAACTGTTTTCTACTGTGGTTGCCAAGGAGGCCCCGGCTAAGCGGAAGCATTTGTCCCCAGCCGCGCCGGCCTGTGACGTTGACGAGTTTGATGCGTTAGACTGGTCTGATTGCTCCCCACTTGAGGAGGGTGAGCTATTTGGGGAATCGGACAAGGCTGACGACCAGCAATTCCTTGGTGCAGCTGGTGAGCAGGCGCAGGCGGATGCCTTTGACACCCCTTCGGTCCTGGCTCAGATGTTTGAGGTTTTGCCTATTTCTCCTCCTGAGGTGGCTCCTCCACCACAAGGGGAGTTGTTTGAGGTGTCCAAGCCGCGCTTGGAGTTTCCCCATCAAAAGCACTTTGACGATGTCATTCTTAAGGAATGGGAAAGGCCTACTCGGCTTCCGGGTGTTCCTCCGGGTTGGGATAAGAAATATCCTTTTCCGGCGGACCTGGTCAAGCGATGGTCATCCCCTCCCGAGGTTGATGCTCCGGTTTTGGGGTTATCTAGCGCTGCGGTATTCTAAGCATACAGTACGTCCTGCTCCATCTATAATACCTACACGTGGGTAATCCTCCGCCAGATGGCGCTGTTCACTGCAGACATGCAAAAACAGGCTCCTCCCGGCCCTTCATATACCCAGGGACCTCCCACAAATCCCCAGATTTCTCTGCAGTGCTGACTGCGAAGACATGAAGTATCACTCTCTCGCAGGTGAGCGGGGCTATTACAGCCTGCTGCCCTGTGGGACTATTTCCACCCCTCCTCTGTGTGATATGCCTCCCAGCCTGGGCTGCGCTGGTCGGGTGAAGGTAGGCAGCACCATGTGTGCTTACGGAGCCACGCTCCACCGCAATCCCCCACCATAGGGTAGGCGGTCAAGGCTGATGGTGAGCCTTCAGGGGATGCCCCTCCCGCATCATTGCCCCACGCCCCAGTTATCGGTCTACCCTATGTAACGGGTTGGCTTCCTCCCTCGTTCCCCCCTTAGCCAGGGGGAAAAGAAAGGGGTGGGAGGGGTTGTGTGTATGTGTGCCTCAGTGTATCCTTACATGCTTATGGCTTGGCTGTGCTTTACTGAGAACGGGGATCAGAGCCGCGCTTTTACCTTACTGTTAACCGCAGCACCATTAGTCTGCTTTCTGCTCGCACCGCACGTGCGGCGGCGGCTTGCGGACACCTCGGCGTCTTCTTCTTTCACCTTCTTAGCCTTAGTGGCTCTTCCTAGGTTGCGCTGGCTTGAGCGCCTGTCTAATACAGTATCCTTGTTAAGACCGGGGTTCATTCCCTGACGGGGAGCCACAGGAGAGCCCGAGTATAGACCTCGGCCGTGCCTGTCCAGGCTCCGAGCACCATTTGCAATAGACATTACTACCTTACTGTACTCTCATTGGCTAGATGCCTTACGAGCTTCACGCTCGCTGGGGAGGGGCGTGGTTCCGGCTTGGCTCGCTACGCATCGTGGTCGGCTCAGGCCCGCCCGCCCTCCGAGGTTCGCTTGGCACCATTTCCTTCTCCCGTGCGCGTGGTGAAGATCGTCCTCTCCTCTCTGTCTGTAAGTGCCCTCGCGGGCGACTCTTCTTTACTTTCTATCCCCCATTGCGCATGGCTCTGACATCCTTGTTCCCCCTTATGTCATTCAGACCGCGGATTTCGGTGGCTTCTCCCGGCCCAGCGTAGCTCCCGGTCGTGACCATAAAAAATTACTCCCACTTCCCCGCGGGTTATTGGGGCATCCAGGGTAGCTTACAGCATCTATCCCTACTGGCATATTGTGCCGATTAAATCACCATATGGAGGCATCTCAGGATATTGTGAACGGGGTTCCTTCGGGACAAGCCCGGCTGTGTGGCTTGTGGGGTCTTACGTAGCAGCGGTGACAATGCACGGGTCTGTGTTCCTTGCGCACAGCAGGCGCTATCGGTGCTTCCCGTCTCCTCCTCCCCCAAGCCTGAGTCTAACCCCCAATACCAGTGGGGATTCTCATCCTGATCTGGCCACGAGGCTGGCTAGTGTTGAAAACTTGCTTGCTAATTCCTTAGCGCGTAAAGCCACCGCCAAGAGGCGGCACTTGAACCCTGAATCGGCCCTCTTCCCTATAGAACCTGATGATTTGTTGCATTCCTATGCCCATATCCCTCGGACGATGGGGAACTGTTCTCTGACTCAGGGTCATATGACGATGAGTCTAGGGTTCAGGAAGAGTCTGGCTCTGAGCATTGGTCCTCGGATGATATTGATAGACTGCTGGTTCAGATCTTTGAGGTTCTGTCCCTCTCTCCCCCTGCTGCGGCTCCCCGGCAAAGGGGTGATCTTTTTCATACCGCTAAAGCTCGCTTGGAATTTCCCGAGCAGACCCATTTCAATAGCCTCGTGCTTAAAGAATGGGAACATCCCAGCAGACTTCAAGGGGTCCCTAAGAGCGTGGATAGGAAATATCCCTTTCCTGCTGACTTGGTTGAGTGCTGGTCATCACCGCCTGATGTCGATGCTCCTATTCTAGGGTTGTCTAACACCTCTATTATGCATTCTCCCGACACTACTACGCTACGGGACTCTGAGGACCGACGTGTTGACCAACTGACATGTCATGCCTTTGCATTTGGGGGAGCGACTCTGCGCCCGGTTTGCGCCTTAGCCATTACGGCAGTAGCGCTCAGGGCCGTGGTTAAGAGTGCTCTCAATGGCACAGATGAGTTGCCTCCTGATACTGTCCACGCTCTGTCCAGCTGTGATGCGTTTGTGAACTTTATCCTGTCTGCATCGGACGATGCTATTAAGATGTGTGCCAGGTCATCTGCCCTGGTGGTTGCTATACGCCGCGCGGTCTGGTTGCGCCAGTGGGCCGCAGACAATGCCGCCAAGAAAGCCCTCACGGGGCTTCCACTTAAAGGGCTGCACTTGTTTGGGGATCGATTAGACCTCTTTGCCAAGGGAGGCAAGTTACCCCAGCGCAGGCGGCAGACTCGGCCTTTCCGTGGCCAAGGCTCCCTATTAACTCACTACTGTGGGGCCAAACAGGGTAGAGGGGCGTCCTTCGCTGGGGCCCGCGCAGATTCCTGGCACATGAACAGAGGACGCCGTCCAGGTTCCTCCTGGGGAACCAAGCCCAAAGCCCCCCCCCCCAAGGCCCCCCAGGGATGAGGGGGCGCCCTCACCCGTCAGGGTGGGGGGACGTCTACAGCACTTCGAGCACGTCTGGCGGTGCCACGTCTCAGACCGGTGGATTCAGGAGGTAGTGTCCTCCGGCTACAAGATAGAATTTGCTGTACGGCCCCCCACCAGGGGGAATCCCTCAAGACCCTGCCTCAGCTCAGGTTTTGTTGCTGGCCGTACAGGGTCTCATGGATCTAGGGGTCATTTGCAAGGTCCCCCCTGGAGACAGGGGCACGGGGTTCTACTCCAACCTTTTCACAGTACCCAAGAGGGATGGGTCAGTCAGGCCCATTCTGGATTTAAAAATCTTCAACAAATTTGTCAAGAACAGGCACTTTCGCATAGAAACTCTGCGCTCGGCCATTGGCTCACTGCGCCCAGGGGACTTCATGACGTCAGTAGACATCAAGGATGCTTACCTGCACGTCCCGGTGTTTCCGGGACATCAAAGGTTTCTCAGATTTGCACTAAAAGATCAGCATTACCAATTTGTGGCCCTGCCATTCGGTCTAACGTCGGCTCCCAGGGTGTTCACCAAGGTGCTGGCAGGGGTGATGTCCCTGATAAAGCTAAGGGGCATACGCGTGCTGCCCTACCTGGACGATATTCTCATCACCTTTCGGTCTCTGCGGCAGGCAGAGTTGGACACTCGGCTGGTAGTGTCCACCCTGGAGTCCTTTGGCTGGGTGATCAATTACCCCAAGTCATCCCTGTCCCCCTCCTCGGTGACTCCGTTCCTGGGAATGATTCTGGATACGGTTCAGTCAAGGATATTCCTTCCTCAACAGAAGGTGGAAGCTCTGACAGCGCAGGCTAGGTTCCTGCTTTCGAGCCCACAGTTCTCCATCCGGCAGGGAATGCAGTTGGTGAGCCTGATGGTGGCGAGCTTCGAGGCGGTGCCCTTTGCCCAGTTCCATTTGAGACCTTTGCAGCTTCACCTTCTGTCAGTATGGGACAAGAACCCAGCGCCCTTGGACGGGTTCTGTGTGCTTCCCCCCCTCGGTCAGACAGTCCCTTGCGTGGTGGCTGGACCACAGGAACTTGACAGGGGGCAGGTCTTTTCTGACCCCCACCTGGGAGACGGTCACAATGGATGCCAGTCTGTCAGGTTGGGGGGGATTCTGGAAGTCCCTGCGCTTCCAGGGGATGTGGGGTCCTCAGGAGGCCCATTTACCCATCAACATTCTGGAATTACGGGCAGTCAGGCTGGTACTGGAGCGTTTGACCCAACACCTGAGGGGTCGGTACGCTCGGACAACAGAACGGCGGTTGCCTACATCAATCATCAGGGAGGGACCCGGAGCAAGGGTGCTCTCCAAGAGGTGTCTCAGATTCTGACATGGGCGGAGGCAAATGTTCAATGCATTTCGGCTGTTTACATTCCGGGGGCGGAGAACCTGCTGGCGGACGCCCTGAGCAGTTTTCTGATATGTTGTCCTATTGTTTGCTTCACTACAGTGAGGTAGCAAATCATAGGAAATATTTTCACTAGCCACTGTATATTCTTCTGTCCATTTTTCCCATATCAGGTTTTTGAATTAAAATTAGTTTGCCTATTGCCTGTTATATTCTCATAAATATAGCTTTGGAATATTAAGTGTACACCTTCCCATTCGAAGTTTAATTGGTGCTACTCTTAAACGGTAACAAGCTTTTACAGCTGTTACAACCTGCACTTATGGAAAAGCTTCTTGACAGATTTTGTTTTATATGTATCATGTGGCTAACCCTGAATAAGTACATACAGTTTCCAGCTAAGAAAAAGTTATAAATCTTGTAATCTTACACACAAATCTTCTGTAAAGCACTGCACTTAATCGTCAGTATGTGCACTCATTTATACAGACTCTTTGCAAGGATTTTCTTTTTGTAAGAAATGCCAGACGATAAATATACTTTTTTCACCCTTCTCTTTGGTTCTCTTTGGTTTCATACATTCCTTTTTTGATTTAGTCAATTTTATGAAGGAAGTGATGCCATTCTGCTATTTCCACCAGGGTTCTACGATGGCTACAGTTACCCTGCCATGGGTGCTCCTAATCCAGTTTTATCTGGAACCTAAGCAAGTCTGGACTTGGTTGGTTGTTAAAGCCAACTTACACCCGGTGCTGGCCTATGAGAGTCTTGGCGTGGGCATCCAGAATGCTGCACGCCCCCAACCCCCCCCCCCCCCCCCCCCGAATGCCCATAATTTCAGAGCAGCAATTTACTTGAGCGCTCGCGGCCACTGGGGATGGGGGACTCCCGATGGGGGACCCAGAGAAAGGTAAGATTTATGGGTGTTTGGGGCAGCAGAGACAAGCATCTGCGCCATTAAGGTGTTGGTGGGACAAATAGACTGTCCAGCTGGAATTGCTGGACAAGTTGTGCATACTCCAGCTTTAGTTCAGTCAAGACCTCTTTCATGTGGTGCTTCCCTCCCAGATGGAGGGGGGTTGGTACCCCAAGTGGATGTGGTTGAGTTAATTTGTTGTTTGTTTTACATTTGCTGTTTTTAATAAAGTTAAATATTACCCAAGATATATCCTAAATATGTATGTGTCACCTTGGCAAAACCCCCTAATGAAAATCAGGAGGCCGTAAAAAATAAAGCTAAAATCATTATTTCTATTAAAACTTTGCACACAAGTCTTAAAGGAGCCACAGCACTCAACCCTGTTAGTTTGCAGGCCAGCCTATAACCTGTCTCTAAACTTGGTTAAAAACAGAAGGCTCGGTCACACACATCTGCAGAAGTATGCTTAAGCTGCACCACTACGCCAAAGTGCCTCTGTGGGGTGCAGTCCTAACTCTAACATACAGTGCAATAGATAAATTGGGAGCAGGCTTACCTGAGGTTGCCCTAAACCTCTCAAGTGCAAGCCATGGGGTCAAAGACCTTGCAGTACAGCCTAGACCCCACACACCATGTGATTGCACTGTATGTCCCAGATGGGCTCTCAGAGATTAGAGTTAGGACTGCACCCCACAGAGGCACTTTGGCGTAGTGGTGCAGCTTAAGCATACTTCTGCAGATGTGTGTGACCGAGTCCTCTGTTTTTAACCAAGTTTAGAGACAGGTTATAGGCTGGCCTGCAAGCTAACAGGGTTGAGTGCTGTGGCTCCTTTAAGACTTGTGTGTACTAATTGCCCTGCTAACGTGCACCTCCCAGGTTAGTTATAAAATGGTCTGAGCGGCTGCCACCCCCCTTTTGTTTCTTATTAAAACTTTGTCCATGTAAATTCCTAATTGTTCACCTTGTCGATTTTAGTCTATTCAAACTGTTGAAGTAGAAAAAACATTCAGAAGCAAAATATCTTTGCAACTGGGGGCCTGATATGCCTCTGCCCAATTCAAGGGCTCTCCGGCTTTGCTTAAATACAGTTTTAGACAAAGGAGCTTAAATGACCATTCTTGATTGGATGCCTGAACACGTCCTTTTCCCATTGGACAGTTCAAACATACAGATACACATATATGGATGGTGTAGTTCAGACGTGAAGAACATCTGTATTCTTAGTATACAGTACGTCCTGCTCCAGATATATTACTTACACTTGGGTATTACTCCGCCAGATGGCGCTGGACTGCAGAGACATTGAAAATAGGCTCCTCCCGGCCCCTCAAATACCCAGGGACCTTCCACAATCCCCAGATCTTCTCTGCAGTCTGGACTGCGAAGGACAAGAAGATGGCTCTCTCGCAGGTGAGCGGGGCTATTAGCCTGCGGCCCTGTAGGACTATTCCCACCCTTTCCATTAGTAATTTGCATCCCAGCCTTGGCTGCGCTGGTCGGGTGATGGTAGGCAGCACCGCTGTCAGGTGCTTAGGAGCGCTGCTGCACCGCAATCCCCCACCAAAAGGTAGGCGGTATAGGCATATGGTGAGCCTCTATGGGATGCCCCTCCCGCACTATTGCCCCTTGCCCCTGTCTATCGCTGGGTCCTGTTAAATGGCCGCTGTCCTCCCTCGCTCTCCCTTGTAGCCCTCGGGGGAGGGGGGGGTGTATGTGTATTGGCTTTGTGCTTCACTGTATTATGTTATTATGATTGTTGTCAGTCGCCGCGCTGACTTGGTTGCACTGATTGTCTTTTTTTTTTTTAATTTGCCTCCGCGCGCGCTTCCACTGTGTTCCGCGCTTGGCGGCGGCGTTACCTCAGGAGCTGGTGCGCCATTATTGGCTGCTTGCCACGTGTATGGCTTTGCGCCCTTCGGGGGGGCGGGGCCCGCTTTTGGCGCGTTCCGCGTCACTGTCCCTGCGGCCCGCCCCTCGAGGTATACCCAACGCCATTTTTTCTTGGTTCCAGCTGCTACGTGACGGGCATCTACCTACCACGGTCCGTGAGTGCCCTCGCGGGCAGCTTTATTTATCATTGTCATGTACATGTCACTTAAGGCTCCCTTTGCTTATGTCTTTCAGACGGCCGAACCCTCTTGGCTTCTCCTGGCCCTACTACCTCTATTTGGTTAATTAATTTGTGGGTGTTAATTACTCCCACTTCCCTAGCGGGATATTGGGGCATCCTGGGTTGCTTTTTTAATAGCGTCAATCCCTATCGGCCTATTGTGCCGCTATAATCACCATATGGAGGCGTCTCAGGATAATGTGCTCGGGGTTCCTTCGGGACAAGCCCGGCTGTGTGTAGCTTGTGGGGTGTCCCCTATTAGCGCTGACAATGTGCGGGTCTGTGTACCTTGCGCCCAGCAGGTGATTGCGCTGCAGCCTGGTTTTCCATTGGCTGGGCCTGCGTCTCGTGTGACTTCACCTACTCCCCCATGCTTAAATCTCACTCCCACTGAGTTGCATACAAGTGGGGATTCTCAGCCTGATGTGTCTTCCAGACTGGCTAGTGTTGAGAGGTTGATTGCTAATACCTTGGCGCGTAAGGCCTCTGCAAAAAAGCGGCACTTAACGCCTGATGTCACTCTTTTCCCTATGGAAGCTGATGAGTTTTTGGAACTGTCTGGCTATACCCCTTTGGAGGAAGGGGAGCTATTCTCCAACTCAGGGTCATCTGATGAGAGGCCCAGGGGTCATGATGATTCTGGCTCTGACCCCTGTGCCCCAGATGATGCCGACAGACTGTTGGCTCAGATTTTTGAGGTTCTGTCTATTCTCCCCCTGTTGCGGCCCCCAGACAACAGGGGGAACTGTTTCATACTGCTAAGTCACGCTTGGAATTTCCTGAGCAAGCACATTTTAATAACCTTGTGCTCAAGGAATGGGAGCACCCCAGCAGGCTTCCCGGTGTACCTAAGAGTTGGGATAGGAAGTATCCCTTTCCAGCTGATGTGGTAAAGTGTTGGTCATCCCCTCCTGAAGTGGATGCCCCGGTCCTAGGGTTATCTAACACCTCTGTCATGCACTCCCCTGACTCTACTACTCTGGGGTATGCTGAGGACCGGCACATTGATCAGCTGGCATCCCATGCCTTTGCATGTGTGGGGATGGCGCTGCGCCCGGTCTGTGCCTCTGCCATTACGGCTGTGGCTATTAGGACCCTGCTCAGAAGTATCCTTGATGGTGCCCCTGATGAAGTGTCTAGGGAGAAGTTTAATGCACTCTCTAGTTGTGATGTTTTTGTGACCTATGTCCTCTCTGCCTTGAATGACACCATTAGAATGTGTGGCAGAACCTCTGCCCTTGTGGTGGCTATACGCCGCTCGGTTTGGCTGCGCCAGTGGGCTGCTGACGACGCTGCCAAGAAAGCCCTCACTGGTTTTCCCTTCAAAGGACCGCCTGTTTGGGGACTGCCTGGACCTGTTTGCTAAGGGAGGCAGGTTACCCCAGTGCAGGCGGCAGTCTCGGCCCTTTCGGGGTCAAGGCTCCTTTTCCTCCCTCTACCGTGGTGCTAGACAAGGGGGGGGGGGGTTCCTTTACTGGGGCGAGGAGACTTCTGGGGTAGGGGCAGAGGATGTGGACACCCTGGCTCCTCCTGGGGCTCCAAGCTTAAGTCCTCTCCTAAGCCCCCTCAGGCATGAAGGGGCGCCCTCACCCATCCGAGTGGGGGGACGGCTTCAACACTTTGCTCACGTCTAGAGGCTTCATGTCTCAGACTGGTGGATTCAGGAGGTAGTGTCCTCCAGTTACAAGATAGAGTTTGCTGCCTGCCTCCCCCCTAGGTTCATCAGATCCCGAATTTCTCAGGACCCTGTGTCAGCTCAGGATCTAGTGCAGGCGGTGCAAAGCCTCCTGGAGCTGGGCGTCATCTGCAAGGTCCCTTTAAGAGAAAGGGGCAAGGGCTTCTATTCCAACCTCTTCACCGTGCCCAAAAAAGATGGGTCAGTCAGGCCCATCCTGGACTTGACCTCAACAAATTTGTCAGGTTCAGGCGTTTTCGCATGGAAACTCTGCGCTCTGCCATCAGTTCCCTGCGCCCAGG
Source organism: Gastrophryne carolinensis (assembly GCA_027917425.1). Taxonomy (NCBI): domain Eukaryota; kingdom Metazoa; phylum Chordata; class Amphibia; order Anura; family Microhylidae; genus Gastrophryne; species Gastrophryne carolinensis. Next base: position 248,301,009 of record CM051237.1, on the reverse strand, counting down.
GGATTTCATGACATCTGTAGACATCAAAGATGCTTACCTTTATATTCCTGTGTTTCCAGGTCATCAAGGTTCCTCAGGTTCGCTCTGGAGGATCGACACTACCAATTTGTGGCATTGCCCTTTGGTCTCACTTCAGCTCCCAGAGTGTTTACCAAGGTGCTGGCAGGAGTGATGTCTCTGCTCAGGTCTCGGGGCATCCGCGTGCTGCCCTACCTGGACGACAGTCTCATCGCTTCCCAGTCTCTACATCAGGCAGAGTTGGATACTCAGCTGGTAGTGTCCACCCTGGAGTCATTTGGCTGGGTGATCAACCATCCCAAGTCTTCTCTGTCTCCCTCCTTGATGACTTCATTCCTGGGAATGAATCTGGATACAGTTCAGGCAAGGATTTTTCTTCCTCAGCAGAAGGTGGACAGTCTGATTGTGCAGGTCCAGTTCCTGCTATCTTGTCGTCATCCCTCGATCAGGCAGGGAATGCAGCTGGTGGGCCTGATGGTGGCGTGCTTCGAGGCTGTCCCTTATGCTCAGTTCCACTTGAGGCCTCTGCAACTCCACCTCTTGTCAGTATGGGACAGGGACCCTGCGTCCCTGGACCGGGTCATTGCACTTTCCCCCTGGTCAGGCGGTCCCTCTCGTGGTGGCTGGACTCCAGGAACCTGTTGGGGGGCAGATCCTTTCTGACCCCCTCCTGGGAGACTGTCACCACAGATGCCAGTCTGTCAGGTTGGGGGGGGGGTTGGAAGTCCCTGCAGTTCCAGGGGAGGTGGGGCCCTCAGGAGGCCCACACATCTATCAACGTCTTGGAGCTGCGGGCGATCAGGTTGGTTCTGGCTCAGTTGACTCATCACCTTCGGGGCCTGCCTGTTCAGGTGCGCTCGGACAACCAGACGGCAGTTGCCTACATCAATCATCAGGGAGGGACCCGGAGCAGGTGGGCCCTCCAGGAAGTGTCTCTGATCCTGACCTGGGCGGAGGCCAATGTTCCCTGCATTTCAGCGGTGTACATCCCGGGGGTGGAAAATCTGCAGGCAGACTCTCTGAGCAGGGGGACCTCTCGCCAGGGAGAATGGTCCCTCTGCAACAGGGTGTTTCAATCTCTGTGTCACCGTTGGGGCCAACCAGATGTGGATCTGTTTGCATCCTGTCACAATCACACGCTCCCGGCCTTTGTCTCCCTGTCCCAGGATCCTCTGGCCTTGGCCACGGATGCTCTAGCAATGTCATGGCAGGACTTTCAGCTCCTGTATGCCTTTCCCCCATTCCCCCTGCTGGGCAGGGTTCTGCGCAAGATTGCTCTGGAGGGGGGTGCCAGCAATTCTGGTGGCCGCCTGGTGGCCAAGAAGAGTGTGGTTCGCAGACGTGGTGCAGCTGGCAGTAGATCAGTACGTTCTGCCCAGGGTCTCACTCAGGGTCCCTTACGCCATCCCAATTTTCAAACTCTGGCTTGACGGCCTGGCTGCTGAAACTTCCATCTTGATGGAGAAGGGGTTGTCTACCTCTGTTGTTGATACCATGATTAAGGCTAGGAAGAAGTCTTCTTCTTCCATTTATTACAGGGTTTGGCGTGCCTACGTTGACTGGTGTGAGTCTAAGTCTCTTCCCTGTTGTGTGTTCTCTATTCCTAGGATCCTGGAGTTCCTGCAGCATGGGTTGGAAATGGGGCTCCAACTCAGTACTCTGAAGGGTCAGGTTTCAGCTCTGGCTGTTTTCTTCCAGAAGTCCTTTGCTCAGCATTCTCTGACTTTTTTCCAGGGGGTTACTCATGTGCGTCCCCCACGTAAGCCTATGTTGCCTGTTTGGGATCTGAACTTGGCTTTGTCAGCCTTGCAGGATGCTCCTTTTGAACCTTTGCAGGATGCTGCCCTGGCCATTCTTACTCTCAAAGTTGTCTTGGTGGCTATCGCCTCTGTTAGGCGTGTGTCTGAGTTGGTGGCGCTCTCCATCCAGCCACCCTACTATGAGAGACACCAGGACAATGTGGTGTTTCGCTTCAAGCCAGACTTTCTGCCTAAGGTTGTGTCTGCCTTTCATTTGAATCAGGACATTGTTCTTCCGTCATTGTGCCCTAATCCTAGTAATGCTAAGGAGAGGGTTTTGCATTCTTTGGATGTGGTTAGGTGTCTGAAGTACTATTTGGTGGCTACTGCACCTTTCAGAAAAACTGATGCTCTTTTTGTGGTCCCTTCTGGTCCTAGGAAGGGTTTGGCTCCTGCCAGGATAAAGCCTGCGTGCGCACACTCCGGCCGGTAGTGTGTCACGCGCAAGCGTCACCTCCCGGCTGTCAATACTAGATCACTGTCAACACCAAATAAAGTTGGTGCGCGCCGTCATGCGTGTCAGAGAGGCTCCATATGAATGCCGTCAGAACACAGACGCGTCCCCCAATGCGCGCATGCGCATTCATGTAGTCCCGCATGCCTGGCGCCTGCGCGCATTGGGGGACGCGTCTGTGTTCTGACGGCATTCATATGGAGGCTTGGCGGGCTGTGCGCGCGCTGCCTCTCTGACACGCATGACGGCGCGCACCAACTTTATTTGGTGTTGACAGTGATCTAGTATTGACAGCCGGGAGGTGACGCTTGCGCGTGACACACTACCGGCCGGAGTGTGCGCACGCAGGCTTTATCCTCATTCACGTGTCTTTCTAGTCATGGCTGCCGTTGCTGGGACACAGGTGCGTCTCATCCACATATGGGGACCCAAATGATCTCCACCTGGGCTGTGGGTGGGTGCCCGGGAGTACTGGGGGAGGAGCGCCCCTACAGTTAGCCCTCACTTGTGATTGCTATTGGCTGATCTGCAGCAGTAGGCGGTTTTGCTGCCCTCTTAAATACTGAGGTCTGGTCCCCCCCTCAGCACTTTGCCCTGAGGAAGTAGTGTGGTCACACTACGATACGCGTTGGTGACGGTTTGTGGGGGTGCCCTTGGTCGGTCTGTACATTCACTGTCTCTTTCTCTTGTGCCCACTCAGGTGCGCTACCTTGCACCTGGCTGGGATCGTTCTGGTAGATGTTTTAATAATCAATTATTTGCACTTTGAATTTATACTTAATTGGTTCATTATTTGCACTTAGCACTTATATTGCACTTTGCACATTTTATTGTGTGGCAAGAGAGACTATTTATAATGTATTTAGTCTGTATATATTTTTTGGAATGAATTTATTCACCATGCATCATACTTAGGACCATTGGCGCCCCCTGGTGTTGTTTTATGTATGTAATGTTATTGTGTATATGTGTTTTTTAACTTGTAGCTCATTATGTAATAAACTGTGATTTTTACTTATTACACATATTAGTGGGATGGTGCTATTTTCTCTATAACACTTTGTGGGAGGTGTGGTCCTCTCCCTGCATGTTTGTTACTGTATACTAAGAATAATACAATTCTGTGATTACTCACCTGTAGAATTGGTATTATGAGTATACAGTACGTCCTGCTCCACCCCACCCTTGGTTTTGCATTATCTTGGATCCCCTGTATGGCGATTGTTTTATCATTGTTATAGTTACCAGTTTTAATTCTCCCAGCTTCTCGTTAACTGCTTTTCAATGCTGGGGATTGTGGGAGGTCCCTGGGTATTTGAGGGGCCGGGAGGAGCCTATTTTCGATGTCTCTGCAGTCCAGCGCCATCTGGCGGAGTAATACCCAAGTGTAAGTAATCTATCTGGAGCAGGACATACTGTATACTCATAATACCAATTCTACAGGTGAGTAATCGCAGAATCATCAAGCAGACATAACTTTCTTGGTAATGGTTTAAACCTGAGGAGGGAGGGGTGAAAATCCCCCTAAACACAGACAATGTGTGAGATGGCATACAGGCGGTTAGAACTAAATAAGTAATACTAATTATAATATTTCATTTTCCACATCACTGTAAAAAGTCTTTTATGTAAATGTACTTATTGTGTAGCATCAAGTTATTACAAATATTTGTATGTATTAAAGAAAGCAAATTTGTGGCACAGCTTTGAATTAGCCAAACAGAGCTGTGGCCACTAGGGAAGCCTACATCTGCCCAATGTCTTGATGTTCTCATCACATCTAATTAGGTGTCACAGCACTTCTAAGCCATCTTTTATCATAGACTTCACTGGACATAAAAGCTCCCATTTTCTGTGTTTTTATGTTTTCAGATATTCTAACCTGCACACAGACAGTGCACCAGCACACACTACTAATGAAGTCAGGGTGCTGGCACTGTTGCAGGCCTTGAATCAAATATGATATTCAAAATGGACCAATCGCCAGGGTTTTCACTATATCCTTGTGATTGGTACTTTCCCCGGGGGGGGGGGGGGATTTGGGATGCCCCACTGTGTGACCTCTCTCCAAAGTCTCCCGCTCCACTCACCTTTCTATCCCCACGGCGCATACGCTTGTCCAATCAACGCTTTATGCTGTGCATACTAACACATGAGTCATGGGGCTTCTTAAAAACCCAATCCCACATTCAAAATTGCCTCACATATCAATGCAATCCTCTTTTATTTCTGGTAGAAATCAGCTGTGATGACTCATTGCTCTACTTCACAGTTGAAAGAATAACATTTTAGAAGATACATATGTTTACACTGACTAAATTTGTTTTCAGCAAATACAGTGATAAAGTAACATTGTTGCAGCTTTCCCCTCACATGCACACAATCTCTCTACCAGTTGTTTACCTAGTGTGTGTGTTTATATAACATATAGCACAAGACGCATTTGGAAAGCCACCAACAAATGCTCCAGAATAAGCAGTGTACGTAGATGTCACTTAGTAACTTCATTCCTTGAGCTTCTGCAGTTTAAAGTGATGATTGTGTTTGGATGTTTGCCATTTTTCTTCCTACAGAAAGTGTTCGTTAATTATGGTGACAACTGACCTTTTGTCTGTGAGTTGTTCTTCAACACCCCCTCCCCCCCAAAAAAATGTGGGGAAAAGTTTTTGGCTTTGCACTTGCTGTCATGGGCAGGTTGAAGATCCTGCAAAGGAGACTAGCCAAAATTAGTGTGGAAGTTTATACAATGGAAAATACTATGTTTAGTTTAGAAAAGTGATGCCTTTGGGAAAACCTTTTTTGTAGACGTGAACCTGACCCATTCCTGCAGGATGATTTTTCTCCAGTACTGCGCTTAGCACTGACCATTTTCCTCAACACACCTGGACACTAGACTGGAAAATCAGAACTCTTATTCCAGCCGGCCTTAACTTTTCTTACCCAATGAAGAAGGCAAAATATTAAAAATGCATTTAAATATTTGTTTTGATATTTTTAACTGTCCTAGTAACAGGTCCAGGGATCGAATCCCTCCTGGAGTTGGGCAGGTGAATGTTTTTCTTTTCATTCCCATTTAGCATGAAATGTTTTGTTAGCATTGTTTTTCCCTGGGCCCAAAATGTAGGGGGGGTTGCAAATGTTGATCATTAATAAATTTGTAAATCTACTACTGAACAACCCAATGGTTTGAAATGGTCTTTATAGTTATATTGTTTTTACAGGCTTTTAAAAAACCTTTTTAATTTTTTTTTTAAAGCAATATTAAGGTCAGTTTAACATTAACCTGAACACCAATATTTACTAACTGCTCACCTGCTGTAGCGTGTCGGTGCCGCGTTCTTTGTGGTTTTCAGCTGATATAAGGCTATGACTTCAAGGCTGTTCATGAAATTTAATAAAAGTAATGTAATCATTTTAATGCATGCACAGAATTGGGTTGACCAAATGATAAATGTAAACCGCAATGATGGCGCGTTCCTCTCGATTGTTTTTAATAAGCATGTTATTTAGTTCATCAGCCTACTGCTGCAATGCTTTGACTGTGGCTCTGCTAGACAAATTTGTTAATGCCTTTTTTTCCCCATCCCCCCTTTTCAGGGAACATTGATTCCCTGCAGACATATCTCTATTAAAGCTCTAGAAAGTCACAACTTCCAAATTAGATTAAGTAGCGAGCATGGTACTAGTGGAATCAAAGAAAATTGAGTGTTTTATTGAATTCATGCCACATTGTCTGCAGAAGGAAGATGCTTTGTATGGCTGTAGCGTTTGTCCTTACTATACTAACAAAGATGTGGTCGTACTCATGTAATACCATTTTGTAAACTGCATTATGAAATCTTAAGCACATCCTGCTGAGAACATTTTTCTTTTTTTTTTTTTTTTTAAAGGAATCTAGGTTCACTTGTTTTATAAGTTGGTAATGACCTCCTTATAAAATGCATATTTTGGGTGGCCTAAATGTAGCAGGAAAGGGAAATGGATGCTGAAGATTTCTCTGTACAGCCAGCTAGGTCGTTTACTTTAATATAGTGCTCATAAATCACGTCTTGTGTGAGAAGATGCAGCGGCGCTGTAAAATAATGTAACAATATTGCCAGGCCTGTGTTGAAGCTTTGCACATATTTTATCTGTACTTCAGTTTAAGTGAAAGATTAATGGTTCCAACAGTGAATTGGTTGTGCCCAGCTTGTGACAGCACAAAGCACAGAAGTATACAGTATAGTGGCTACCACTCGAAAGTTGGTTTTAATCCACGGAAGTGAGCGAATACAGGTTCAGCTTGAGAACCCTGGCAATCCGGATCTAAATGTTGAAGTGACTATTCTTTATGCCAGTTGAGTTTTGGTGTAACCTTCTGCTAAAGTGTAAATGTCACATCAGTTCTCAGTCATTGAATCTTTTTTTTTTTCTTCTGCATTTTTTTTTTTTTACTTTGGATTAATCATAAAACTATTCTATTTGTCTTTGCTCTTTAACTATAGTGTTAACCCATATCCATAGGAGGCATCTCTTGGATGGCAGTTTGTGAGCAGGTTTCCTGGTTGTGTGTCTGGTTTCCACCAGTCAAAGCCTGTGACCTTTCTTTCCTTGCCACTGCCTGCTTCTAATATTGCACTGTAATCCCAGTGCTCTTGGGTTACCAAAATGCCGCCCCCCCTCCCCCCCCAATCTTTTTCCTGGACACCATTTACAGACTTCAGGTTCACAGCCAGCATCTCTGACACCTTCTGGGGTAGGCGCTAATTGTATTGCATGATCTGTATGTTACTGTGGATGCGGACAGCAGGCCTTGTGAATTGTTTATGGCCACTAATGAGCAGTCGCAGAAGCCATCTAGGATCCTGAAGATTGATCTTCCTTAACCACATATTTGAGCATATGTAGTAGTCTACAGAGGATCCTCTTGGATCAGCAAAGTTGGGAGCTAGGTGGAAAGCTTGTGAGCCTTAATGATTTGTGTTGCTGAAGCCATGGACCAGGAATGCCATGAAAGTCTAAAAAGTAATTGTTTCTCTCCCATTTATAGACATGCAGCTCTATAGTACCGTATATTGTCATTAAAAAAAGTTACCTTCAACTGGGGGAGCCTTCATTTAAGCTCCTTAGAAAGCAAACCTGATCCAGCAATAAGAAGGTGTTGATTAACCCTTTTGCTGCCAGCCTACCTGGAGTTTTTGTCACACTCTGTTGCCAGACCATTTTGCACTCCCCATGTTCAAATGTGATTTTTGAAGGTATTTCCAGGGATTTCCCAGGAAAATTACATATTGTTTTTTTCAGCATAGTCTGGGCTTTTTGTCATTTTTTAGGTGTATTCTCAATATTTTGGGGTGAAATATGTGAAAAAAAAAAATAAAAAAAATCTATTTTTTACTATTTGTAGTGTTTTATTGCAATAAAAAAATGTAAGTTTGTCAAAAAAAATCTTATTGCGTGTGAAATCCCGATTTCTCCCAGTTACAGCGGTACCACATATGTATAGGTAGACACCCTTTCCTGCCCAGGAGACTCAAACTGAAACAGCGCTTTAGGGGATTTTCAGATAAAATACAACTATGCTATGCGCACCTTGAAGTTTTTCCAAAAAACAACCCGTTACATTTGAACATTACCCCCAACAAACTATATATTCTCTGGAAGTACACACCTCAAGCTTTCTAGGTGTACCAGGCTTGTTGATGTGGTGTGAAGTAATCCCTCAATGTAATCTTTGGTTGCAAAGAGTTTCCCTAAAAAAAGGATAAAAAAGCTAAATCAAAGCCACGTTTTCCTAAAAAATCTATATACAAACAAGAAAAAACATGTAAAATCTGAAAATGCAACATCGCCCCAACCGAACGATACCCAGCATGCATATCTACTGTCAAGGGAAGAGTTGCCAAACACCCCAAAGTAAAGCATGTGCGTAACGGTAATTTTACTTCAATTTTTTTTTTTTACTTTAATTTCTGCTCTGCAGACAAAGTGCGCACCTTGTGTTTTTTCAACCAAAACAACCCTTTACATTTGGAATATCCCCCATAAACCATATATTCCCTGAAAGTGCACACGTTAAGCTTTCTAAGCGTACCCAGCTTGTTGTAGTGGGCCCATCTTTTTGGAATTAATCCCTCAAATAATTCTTTGGTTGCGCAGGGTTTCCCTAAAGAATTTATAAAAAAGCTGAATAAAAAACACCTTTTCCTAAAATATAAATATACAAACAAGTAAAAACAAGCTAAGTCTGAAAGCGCAAGGTCCCCCGAACAGAACAATGCCCAACATGCATAGCTACTTTTAACCCTTTTAATTTACAGCCTACTTGAGGTTTTGTCACCCTCTGTTGACAGGTCATTTTTTCCCATTTTGCGCCATTTTTGCTGGAATTTTCTGGAAAGTTATATATAATTTTTTTTGCAGCAGAGTTTAGGCTTTAACATGAAATGTCTTGTTTGTAAATTTTATTCTGTTTTTTACAATGTTATTAAGTTAAAAAAAAAAAAAAACACATTTTTTTTAGAAAATTGCCTCCTTTATTTTAAATAAAAAATGTATTTTATTAAAGAATAAAGTCCCATTTCTACCGATTAGAACGGTACCACTTATTTATCGGTAGCCCCCCGTTCCAGCCCAGGAGACCCCCCCAAACTGAAACAAGTACTTTATAACATTTACAAATAAAATACAACTACCATCCACACTACAAAGGGTTAAATCGAGAAAAAAAATGAGTCCCCCCTCCCGGGGGGACCCCATTTTTTGGGGGGGATTTTTAAGGGTTAAAATCCCTTAAAAATCGAAAAAAATGACATGGGGTCCCCCTTACCCAAAATAACCAGCGCGGGACCAGCTATGCAGGGCTGTAACAGGGCACAGGGGCCAGCTTTTGTGGCCCCTGGCCCTGCAGGCTACAAGCCTGCATAGCCGTGGCCACGGGCTCTTCTGCCCCCCCCCGGGCTTTGGGGAGGCAGGTAATGGGGGTGCCGGGGGTTAATGGCAAGTCACCCGCTAGCCGCAGGTGACTTGCCAGACCCCCGAGCCTTGTGAACTGGTATAAGGGGTCTCATGGACCTCTTACCAGTTCACAAGGAGTTAACAGTAAAAAAAAAAACACAGACACAGAATAAAGAATGCCTTTTTTTTTTTACTTTACTCACCTCTGATCCTCAGCTCCTGTGTCCCTCGCAGCTCTGATGACAGTCGCTGTCATCGCTGGCCAGTGGAGGAGGGAGGCAGGTGATCAGATCATCACCTGCCTTCCTCCTCCTGTGGCCAGCGATGACAAGTGTCAGAAATGACAGCCCGGAGCCAGGACGACACCCGGGAATGACCACATAAGCCCCGCCCCAAAGGGCGGCGCCCGTCGAGGAGGACAGGGAGAGGGCCTTTCAGGCCCTCTCTTGAAGCTGGAGAGCGGGGGGGGGGGGCAATCGGAGGCCCCCCTGGTGAAGAGGAGACCCTGCGGGAGCGATCGAGCATTGAGGTAAGTAAATGTCATTTTTATTTTTTTTACATGTATTTTGGCGGCTGCTGAAGGGGGGGGGGGGGGGTGGCTATTCCGGGCCCTCCCCTGCACCTGGGGGGGGGGGGCCTGGGTGGGTGATCGAAGCCCCCCCAGATGAAGAGGAGACCCGGCCGGATCGAACAAGGGATCAGGTGAGTGTTTTTGTTATTTTACTTTTACTGTAGCAGGGGGAGAAACACCCCCCCCCCAACAAGGTGACAGGTATTCAAGCCCCTTCATGCCTTGAAGGAGGTTGTGCCAATTGCTTTTTGCAAGTATGGCTTGGATTTTTCTTTATTCTTTGTGAAACCCAAGAGTACTGGACCAGTTCAAAATATTTGGTTACCATGCCATATGAAGATTTTTTTTGGTAAACTGCTTCCTGTCACTGGTGAACTCACTGGAATTGAGACTATTTTCACATTGAAGTGCTAACAGCGAACACAACAATAAATTTGGCACTTTCACTCTCCCAAAAAAAATTGTACTTCAGTTTTAATTTAGTGTAGGTAACTTGGCCCCTACTAGTTCTTACCAGTACTCGCATAGAATGGGTAAATGCAAGTCTATCATTAACCCAATGTAACCTGGAATGTACTTGTATTTGTAAAGTCTTGAAGAAAAATGTACGTTTTTTAAAATACAAGTTTGTTTAAACTACATTTTACCCAATCATAACATAGAAACATAGAGGGTTGAAGGCAGAAGGAGACCATACGGTCCATCTAGTCTGCCCTTATGTGTATACTGTATGTACTCTTTATCTTAGGATAGATGTGTGCTTATCCCAGGCATGTTTAATTTCAGAGACTGTTGATTTTTCAACTACCTCTGCTGGAAGTTTGTTCCAAGCATCTACTACTCTTTCTGTAAAATAATATTTTCTAACATTGCTCCTGATTCCCCCCCCCCCCCCCAACTAGCTTCAGGTTGTGCCCCCTTGTCCTATCATTAAGTTTCTTCTTAAAAACACTTCCCTCCTTAACCTTATTTAATCCTTTCACATATTTAAAGGTCTGTCATGTCCCCCCCTCTCCCTTTTTTCCTCCAGACTGTACAAATTAAGTTCCTTAAGTTTTCCCTGATAAGTTTTAAGTTTAAGTCCTTCCACCATTTTTGTTGCCTGCCTTTGGACACGTTCTATTTGAATAATGTCTTTTTGCAGGTAAGGTCTCCAGAACTGCACACAGTATTCTAGCTGTGGCCTTACCAGCGCTCTATACAGCGGCATCACAACCTCCCTCTTCCTATTGGTGATGCCCCGAGCTATGCAGCCGAGCATCCTGCTTGCTTTTCCCACTGCCTGGCCACACTGTCCACTCATCTTGCAGCTTTCAGTAATCAGTACCCCTAAATCTCTTTCCTCCAAGGTCCTGGCTAACACAGTACTGCCCATACGGTACTCAGAGCAGGGATTCCTTCTACCCAAGTGCATGGTTTTACATTTAGAGACATTAAACTCTAGTTTCCACAGTTTAGACCATCTATCCAGTAAAGCTAAATCATTTTCCATAATGCAGGAATCACATGTTGAAATGGGTATTAATAATATGAACTCAAATTTGTGCACTGCTTTTTTTCAACATATGTATTTGCCCACACTGACCTTACTTTCTACCACTTGTTTCCTTGCACCACTCTTAACACCTATAAACCCCTACATACTATTTGTCATGCATTTAAAGGGTACTTTAGACTACTATTTCATAAACGTTTTGTACGCTCCTCAGCATTGTGACTGCAATACCAAGCAGGAAGTCTTGGAATTCACAAGATCTATAGACATGTTAATTAAATAAAAATGCTGAAAAAGAGGAAATAAATAAAATAAAAAGTCTCTATTCTAAGTATACAGCACGTTCTGTTCCAGAATATTCCTTACTCCTGGGTAATACATCCACAAGATGGCGCTGGACTGCAGAAAACAGCTTGTGGCTCCTCCCGGCCCTATATAAGTCAGGGACCTCCCACAAATTCCCCCAGTTTATTTCTGCAGTCTGCGCTGAGAAGGTAGAAGACGGCTCTCTTGTGGCGCAGGTGAGCGGGGCTTATTGCCTGCGGCCCTGCAGGACTATTCCCACCGTTCCGTCCCATTTACTGTCTCCCAGCTTCGGCTGATAAGGTTCGGGTGAAGGTAGGCTATTGAAGCACTATGGTGCTGAGGAGCTAGGCTCCTACCGCAGTCCCTGCTCTAACAGGGTAGGTGGTTTAGGCTAATGGTGAGCCTTTTGGGATTCCCCCACTGCCTCATGGGTTTTGCCAGGTTTATCCTGTGCAGTTAATATTCCCATTTCCCCCTCCACCCTCACTCCTCGTATTAGTCCCTGGGCGCCGTTTCTCCCTGGGAATTCTGCTGTTATCCTCCCTCACTCTCCCCTTGGCAGATCTCCGGGGGGGGGGGGGGGGCGGCGGAGGGGTTTGTCTAGTGGTTAAAACTGTAGACATATGTTGTGCCTTGTCACTTTTATTAAAAACGCGCCACTGCGCGTTTGTACTGCGCTCTGCGACTGGCAGCCTTCGTGGGCGCGCTTCGCCCTCTTTGGGGGGGGGGGGGCGGGTTCTGTGGATGATGCATTTTACCTCATATCTCCACGGCCCGTCCCTCGAGGTTGCGGATGCCATTTTTTCTTTTTGCTGTTGCGGCTGGCTCCTTGCGGTCTTTGAGTATCCCCGTTGGGGTGATCTTTGTCTGGTTTCTTCTTATGCCTTATTCTCATGGGAATGTTTGATTATGTCTTTCAGGCGATTTAAAGCTTCGGTCCTGCGGTTTCTCCCGGCATTCCCCCCTCATTATTTCCCACTTCCCTAGCTGTTTATTGGGGCATCCCGGGTAGCTACTTAGCGTTAACCCTTACTGGCCTACTGTGCCATTCAAATCGCCATATGGAGGCTTCTGAGGATAATGGGCCCGGCTATGTGTTGCGTGTGGGGTATCCCCAATCAGTGATGATGTCAGGGTATGTGTATCCACTGCAGTCTGGGTTACCTGTTGCTGGGCCTGCACCCCCTCGGGCTTCGCCTACCCCCCCCCCCCACGCTTACATCTGACCCCCCTGCGAGGTGTATGCTAGCGGGGAGTCTCAGCCTGATTTGGCTGCACGGGTGGCCAGCATTGAAAAACATATTGCTGGGTCTGCCTCGCGTAAGGCTTCTGCTAAGAAACGGCATTTATCTCCCGCCGTTTCCCTCTTTCCTATGGAAGCTGAGGACATTTTTGACCCTACTGGTTATTACCCGCTGGAGGAGGGGGAATTGTTCTCTGATTCAGAATCATCTGAGGAGCAGCCTAGGGTTTATAGTGGTACAGGGTCTCCCTTTGGGGAAGATCCTTGGTCCTCAGATGACACTGACAGGCTTTTGACTTATATTTTTGAAGTGCTCTGTATCTCCCCTCTTGCCGTGGCTCCGCAGCAGCAGGGTGAGCTTTCTCATACGGTTAAGCCACGTTTGGAATTCCCGGAGCAGTCTCACTTTAGTAGTCTGGTGCTCAAATAATGGGAGCGGCCTAGCAAGCTGCCAGGGGTGCTCAAGAGTTGGGTGCTTTCGCCTGTGTGGGGACCGCGCTACGCCCGGTTTGTGCCTCTGCCATTACAGTTATTGCTATTAAGGGTTTGCTTAAGAGTCTCCTAGAGGGGGCCTCTGACGACGCGGGAGGAGAAGAGTATAGATCTCTCCTGCTTTGCTATGAATTTGTTGCATATGTTCTGTCTTCCATGGATGATGCCATCAGAATGTGTGGTAGGACTTCTGCCCTGTTGGTGGCTAAACGCCGCTCCGTCTGGCTATGTCAGTGGGTAGCTGATAATGCTGCTAAGAAGGCTCTCACTGGTTTCCCTTTTAAGGGCCGTCCTGGGGTCCCAAGCCAAAATCCTTACCCAAGCCTCCTCGGGCATGAAAGGGCGCCCTCACCCATCCGGGTGTGGGGACGGCTTCGACTCTTTGCTCACGTCTGGAGGCTTCATGTCTCAGATCGGTGGTTTCAGGAGGTAGTGTCCTCCGGTTACAAGATAGAGTTTGCAGCCTGGCCGCCCCCCCAAGATTCATCAAATCCCAGATGGCTCAAAACCCCCTGTCAGCTCAGGGTCTGTGCCTTGCATGACCAAAACCTTCTGGAGTTGGGGGTCATCTGCCAGGTGCTTTTTGAGGGAAAGGGGCAGAGGCTACTATTCCAATCTTTTCACTGTTCCCAAAAAAGACGGGTCCATCAGACCTATCCTGGATTTAAAGTGCCTCAACAGATTTGTCAGATTCAAACACTTTTGCATGGAGACTCTGCGCTCAGCTGTCAATTCACTACGCCCAGGGGACTTCATGACCTCTGTAGACATCAAGGATGCTTACCTTCATGTACCAATCTTTCAAGGTCATCAGAGATTCCTCAGGTTCGCTCTGGAGGATCAGCACTATCAATTTGTGGCCCTGTCTTTCGGTATCACCTCGGCTCCCAGGGTATTCACCAAGGTGCCGGCGGGCATCCTGGCTCTGCTGAGATATCAGGGCATTCGCATCCTTCCTTACTTGGATGACATTCTCCTCACGTCTCAGTCCCTCCAGCAGGCCGAGCTGGATACTCAGCTGGTGGTGTCCACACTGGAGTCCTTCGGCTGGGTGATCAACCATCCCAAGTCTTTCCTGTCACCGTCAATGGTGAGGTCCTTTCTGGGCATGACTCTGGATACATCTCAGGTCAAGATTTTTCTCCCTCAGCAGAAGGTGGAGAGTCTTCAGGCCCAAGCCAGATTCCTTATGTCTTGCTCTCAGAATGGTTGGCACCCCTTCCTGGGCAATCGTGACGCGCACGATTGCCCAGGAAGGGGTGCCAACCATTCTGGTGGCCCCCTGTTGGCCAAGAAGGGTGTGGTTCGCAGACGTCATGCAGTTGGCAGTAGATCAGTATGCTCTGCCCAAGGATCCAGACCTGCTCACTCAGGGGCAGCAATGCTATCCCAATTTACAAACGCTGACTTTAACGGCCTGGCTGCTGAAACCTCCATCTTGATGGTAAAGGGGCTGCCTGCCTCTGTTGTTAATACCATGATTCAGGCTAGGAAGAAGTCCTCGTCATCCATCTACTATAGGGTATGGCATGCTTACATTGACTGGTGCGAGTCTAAGTTGCTTCCCTGTCGGGTGTTTTCTATCCATAGGATTCTGGAATTCCTGCAACATGGTTTGGATTTGGGTCTTCAATTTAGTACCCTCAAAGGTCATGTTTCTGCTTTGGCCATTTTCTTCCAAAGATCCTTTACTCACCATCGTCTGGTCAAGACCTTCTTCCAGGGGGTTACTCAGTGCATCCTCCACGTAAGCCTATGCTACCAGTCTGGGATTTGAACTTGGTCTTATCTGCCTTGCAGGGGTCTCCCTTTGAGCCTTTGCGTGAGGCCCCTTTGTCCATTTTGACTCTTAAGGTAGTCTTTTTGGTGGCTATCACTTCTGTTAGGCGTGTTTCTGAGTTAGCGGTGCTTTCCATCAAACTCCCTTACTTTGAAAGACACCAGGACAAGGTGGTGTTTAGTTTTAAGCCAGATTTTCTGCCTAAGGTTGTGTCTGCTTTTCATCTCAATGAGGACATTGTTTTGCCTTCTCTATGCCCTAATCCTAGTAACCCTAAGGAGCGGGTTTTGCACTCTCTGGATGTGGTCAGGACTCTGAAGTTCTATTTGGTGGCTACTGAATCCTTCAGGAAGACCAATGCTCTTTTTGTGCTCCCGTCTGGCTCCGGCTAAGTCCACTATCAGCAAGTGGATCCGTCAGGCTGTGGTACAGGCCTATTCTGCTAAGGGGAAGGAGCCTCCCTTCCGCCTTACTGCTCATTCTACCCGTGCTATTGGTGCCTCTTGGGCTTTTCATCACCAGGCTTCTGTTGAACAAGTTTTCAACGCCGCTTCTTGGTCTTCTGTTCATACCTTTTCAGAGTTTTACAAGGTTGATGTTGGGGCCTCAGCTGAAGCTGCTTTTGGTCGCAAAGTTCTGCAGGTGGCAGTGGTTTAAACTGCCCGCTGTTACCTTTTGGGGATCCCACCCTACCTTACGGACACTGCTATTGGATGTCCCAGGAGTAAGGAATATTCTGGAGCAGGACGTGCTGTATACTTAGAATAATACAATTATGTGATTACTCACCTGTAGAATTGGTATTATACGTATACAGCACATCCTGTTCCATCCCACCCTTGTTATCATTATTCTTAGTTACCTCTGTATGGTGGTTGTTTATATGTTCATTTTTGAATTCTGGTTATTGTTCTCCCGGCTTCTTGTTTACTGCTTGTCAATACTGGGGAATTTGTGGGAGGTCCCTGACTTATATAGGGTCGGGAGGAGCCACAAGCTGTTTTCTGCAGTCCAGCGCCATCTTGTGGATGTATTACCCAGGAGTAAGGAATATTCGGGAACAGGACGTGCTGTATACGTATAATACCAATTCTACAGGTGAGTAATCACAGAATTGTATTATTCAGGAATCAAAATGCACACTATGGGAGAAAATTCTGGAAATGCTGCAGGCCATGGTAGCACATTTAGGCTGCTCACAGTAGTGCAAGTAAGGCCTGGCATTGTCCTTTTTGAAAAACTGTTCCTGAGACACTTTTTTGAAATTGCTGCACCTCAGATTCCATGGCCCAATCAATGTAACTCCGAGTTGTTCGTTTATCTGAAATTAATATCAGAGGGGATCTGGGTATCATGCCAGCTCACACCATAATCCCAGTAGTAGGACTGGTGTGGCACTCCTCTACTATCATTGCATCCGATACGAGACTCATCTCTGATTAGATCTCAATAGCCATCTTTCTGCTTACCATAAAAGCCTATTAAAGTGGTACTGTGAGATCACTGGAACGTCGGTGGAACACCCGTAGCTGGACATTTGGCTTTTGTAGCCCACTGGAAGTGTCCTCTGATGGTTAGTGTTAACAATTTTTGCAGCCTAAACTTGGATTTTACGTTAGTACACAATGTGTCACACTGATCTGTCCATGCAGAGGTTCTCTTCTGCGCTCCTAATTCTGCCATCTTATAGATTCCCGGGCCGATCACAGGAGGGTGACGGTCCACTTTAACAGTGCTGGCATCTTTGCCTAGGCAGGTAGTGATCTGCCATAGTGTCGATAGTCATAGCATGGTGATGAACAGGAGAAATCGTGCAATCATCTGGCCTAAGCAACACTTCAGAGCACTTGACCTACTACTTGTGACATTTGTTGTCTCCACCCTTTAGATTGTAAGCCTCCAAGGGCATGACCCCCACCTCTATGGATATCACTGTGTATTTATACATTTGTCACGTGACTCCTAATACTCCTGTATTATAAGTTGTTTTATAAGTTGTTTTACCCTCTCCATTATTATTGCATTGTACAGTGCTATGGAAGATGAGACCATTTTTAAATAAACAATAATGATACAGAGTTGACTGGGAAGACATACATTAACACTTCTGTTGAGCTTAGATTATGCGTTTTGTGAGAGGTGGACTTGCGCAACAGGTTAAATGTAAAAATCTTTGGCAACACAAACACGTAGACTTCTATAAGTGGTGCTGCGCAACGCATAAATGTGACTTGGCCCACTAAATATAATGGGCGCCATTTCTCCTCTGTTTATACTCTATGAAATATAAGGGTAGCTGAAATGTTTTGGTATCTCTTGTACAGAAATCTGATCTGTCAACTATCACAGATTAGAAATTTGAAGCATTTTAGTTTTGAGGTTTACCAAAGTTGAACTTGCTTGACATGTTTTTATTTGCTTCCTGCAATATCTGCACAGTTGTTGAATAAGAGCTTTTAAAATTGTATCTGTAGGCTAAAGGAAACAAAGACTTACCTTCCTTACCGTCCATAGACTTAATCTGCTTAGAACATGACCACAGTGATGCTGATGGAGGGGTAGGGATTTTGGTAAGAACACTTTTTAGTTGCCCACAGATGGTCTTTACCAGCCATCAAAGCGATTCCACAAAGGTTATTCTTTAAAAGTCAGCAAAACCATGCACTCCATGTAGTACTTGATGTAGTTGCTGCATACCCCAGCCCATTCCTAAAATGTATGTTTACTATTACTTCTAGAATTGTCTGCTTGGCGTGTTCCCTACATGAGCTAGTGGCCAGTGGGGTTTAAAGGGTGTGTTCCATTACCCACAGACCACACACATGTGATTTAGAATGTAGAAGATTTGTAGATTCATTCTGCCGAATGTTGCCTTGTATTTTAAAAAGCTTGAGAGTGAATGTTGCATTTTCAGGATATACGGTATGTAAATACACACAGGTCTAAAAATCTAAGCCTACTTTATTTTAAAGAAGTGCATTATAATGTTTTTTTTTTTCTAGAAATATTCACTGTCGAGCAACTCAAGGACAGGAAAATACAAGCTTCCACGCACAGACATCGTCGGTGGCAAAAGAGCGCCATCTAGCTGTGGCTGCTGCTCTCTGGAGAAATTTCTTTCCTTTCTTAAAGAGCTTAAGACTTTCCCAGACTCCTCTCTCCCAGCTAGCTGACACTGCAGCAGGTTTGTTCTCTGCTCCATTTGTTAAAATCACATTTTTTTTTGTTATGTTTCCATAGATGCTCTTACATGGCTTGTATTAATGTTGTTTATTTTCACCAGGCTATACCCTTCTGGCTTTGGATATACCTAGCAGTGCTCCCCCTGAGCTCCAGCCTCAGCCATTTGTTTCAATGTTACAGTTATTTGGGTGGGATGACATGGTGGCAACCCAGCTTGTTTCCCGCTATTTAAGCCACCTTATCGCAAACAGGTAAAGTTACATTCAATAGGTGATTATTACATGAAATGTTCTTGTGAACATACAAGATTTAAACTGCAGAGATAATGTTTTTTAGTAAAATTTTATACATAAAACAAAGGGGTGCAGTACATTTGCTGGTTAAAATGTATGACCGAACCATTCATGCAGGGCGAATATGCTGGATTACTAATGGCCCATCTCCACGAAACGATAAGCGAACGAATATTCGCTAAAGTGAATGCATTAGGTGAAAATGCCGGCTGCAAGCAATCTGAGAATTCGCTCATTGGTCAAGCGTCTTATTTTGGCTGACATAAAATTTCTTGTTCATCATTTTTGTAACTGGATTGAAAACTGGCTGAAGGATCGTGTGCAGCGAGTTGTGGTTAATGATACCTACTCTGAATGGTTACCGGTTGTAAGTGGCATTCAGTGGTTCAGTGCTGGGCCCACTATTATTCAACTATTATTCAAACTACATAGAAGATGGAATTAAAAGCACTGTCTCTATTTTTGCAGATGACACAAAGATATGTAGCACAGTGCAGTCTATGGAAGATGTTCACAAGCTTCAGGCTGACTTGGACACCTTGAGTGTTGGGCATCCACTTGGCAAATGAAGGTCAATGTGGAAAAATGTAAAGTCACGCACTTGGCGTCTAATAACCTGAAGGCCACATATATCCTCGGGGGAGTAAAACTGGGAAAATCACTTGTTGAGAATTATCTGGGGGTACTGGTAGATCACAGGCTAAATAAATTTTTTAGAGGAAAAAAAAACGCGCTTACACCTTTTCAATGTACAATTTTTCAAGAGAAACAATAAAATGCTCAACGTGTAGAATCCTATTATCCCTTTGGGTTACATAAACTTAAATCAATAGACACAGAGCATACAGTTTAAAATGACATGAAGAGTCCAAATGTTATTCAGCATCAGCAGTTGGCTTCTTTTTTAAAAACAGGCATCAGCCAGCTTCCATAAGAATCCAAAATAGGTATCCCAAAGCACTTGCAATTATACTGGCGCCTTAGTGATGCCTAGGAATAATCCACTTTAACTTTCCACCACGTGCCCACCACCTGTATTGGTTACTCTTACCAGATGATGTGCAAATGATGCACTCCAAGTAAAGCCTTTTTTGTTGTTATAGAGATCGCTTTCTTCTCAACACATATAATGCTTATTAAGCAATCAAGCAGATGATGTGCAAATGATGCACTCCAAGTAAAGCCTTTTTTGTTGTTATAGAGATCGCTTTCTTCTCAACACATTTAATGCTTATTAAGCAATGAAGCTTTCAGATATAGTTTTTATAAAGTATATTCCATACCGAATGCCATAAAAGAGATAAGACCGAGAAAAGCATCTAGTGTAATACTGTTTTTAATGGATCTCACTAAAAAGTACTTAAAAATGTGCACTCACATTTAAAATGATTGATAACAGCTTACAAAAAGTGTCAGGCGGGAGTCTTCACCTTGCTCCTTCTGCACCTTGGCCAGTGATGCTATTCAGGAAGGGGAGGGTGTCCGCTGATGTCGCTCTATGCAGGGAAACGCTGTATCTTTTTTGTCCGCCCAGCTGCCGTCGACGTTTCGTTGCTGTAAGCAACCTTCTCAAGACTGGCGGCGCGGCGGTGATTGCCGCTATTTATAATGTGCGATCCGGGCGGGGCGGCAGCAGCGTACTTTCCTTGTGACGTATGTTATCCACATTAGCCTATAAACGGCTTAGTTCAATGTAAGCGTCATCTAGCTGAGGGCCTATCAGTGAAATGTTATTCAGGCGCTGCTATTGGTGGCGGTGTACAAACCGCTTGTTGATAGGTTCACAGGACTAAGAAATTATTCTTCAATCTATAAGCTTAACTCATACAAGACTCATTGCTATTCACTATACTCAGCATTTAAAAAAATTTACAATAAAATATAAAACAATCTTTATTATTTATATAGAAGCAATCTTTATTTGGATGTATTTGGTGGCAATTAGCCGACCGTGACATGATGTGTATTTTACCCCATGGGCGCTATCATTCTACCATAGACTCGCCGTACGCAAGCCGATACTATATGTTGTAATAACAGTCATTCTGGCTCATATTCCAGCATCTCATCTAAGAGGCTTTATACTAGCTTTAAAGTCGAGGGAAAGAGCTCCCAATCAATGAGGGCCCACAAAGATCAATGAATATTTATTCATATCCAATTTTCCCACTATTCATTGGTCATAATTAAATGAATCAAGGGTGCCATAAATGTTGTGATGCAGGGTAGGCATTACCCTAGCCCCACTGTTATCTCCCCCAGGGCTGGAACTTCCTTTTCAGTGCCCCAAAGGGTTAGGGTGAAGGCCACACCCGCTCACAATAAAGTACATAATTTACATATATTGTCTAACATACATTAGCATGTTCTAAATCACACCTATATTAATCCTAGTCATATGACACCTAATGAAATTATGCACACATTTACAGATATAATGTTAATATATACTGTGTCTATTTGTAGATATATATGTATATATATATATATATATATATATATATATATATATATATATATATATATACTGTATCTATTCATTAAACACCAAGTGTGACATTTGTAAAATTAATCAAACCCCCCAAGCCACGGTCGGCTAATTGCCACCAAATACATCCAAATAAAGATTGCTTCTATATAAATAATAAAGATCGTTTTATATTTTATTGTAAATTTTTTTAAATGCTGAGTATAGTGAAGAGCAATGAGTCTTATATGAGTTAAACTTATAAGCAGGATTGAAGAATAATTTCTTAGTCCTGTCAACCTATCATCAAGCGGTTTGTACACCAATAGCAGCGCCTGAATAACATTTCACTGATAGGCCCTCAGCTAGATGACGCTTACACTGAACTAAGCCGTTTATAGGCTAATGTGGATAACATATGTCACAAGGAAAGTACGCTGCTGCCCCCCCCCCCCCCGGATCGCACATTATAAATAGCGGCAATCACCGCCGCGCCGCCAGTCTTGAGAAAGTTGCTTACAGCAACGAAACGTCGACAGCAGCTGGGCGGACAAAAAAGATACAGCTTTTCCCTGCATAGAGCGACATCAGCGGACACCCTCCCCTTCCTGAACAGCATCACTGGCCAAGGTGCAGAAGGAGCAAGGTGAAGGTTCCCGCCTGACACTTTTTGTAAGCTGTTATCAATCATTTTAAATGTGAGTGCACATTTTTAAGTACTTTTTAGTGAGATCTATTAAAAACAGTATTACACTAGATGCTTTTTCGGTCTTATCTCTTTTATGGCATCCGGTATATATTTTATAAAAACTATATCTGAAAGCTTCATTGCTTAATAAGCATTATATGTGTTGAGAAGAAAGCGATCTCTATAACAACAAAAAAGGCTTTACTTGGAGTGCATCATTTGCACATCATCTGCTTCATTGCTTAATAAGCATTATATGTGTTGAGAAGAAAGCGATCTCTATAACAATAAAAAAGGCTTTACTTAGAGTGCATCATTTGCACATCTGCTAAGAGTAACCAATACAGGTGGTGGGCACGTGGTGGAAAGTTAAAGTGGATTATTCCTAGGCTTCACTAAGGCGCCAGTATAATTGCAAGTGCTTTGGGATACCTATTTTGGATTCTTATGGAAGCTGGCTGATGCCTGTTTTTAAAAAAGAAGCTAACAGCTGATGCTCAATAACATTTGGACTTTTCATGTCATTTTAAACTGTATGCTCTGTGTCTATTGATCTAAATAACAACATGCAATGTCAAGCAGCTGCTTCCAAGGCCACCAAGGCCTGCATTAAAAGATGCATGGAATCACGGGATAGGGATGAAATTTTGCCTCTTTACAAGGCACTGGTGCGCCCTCACCTGGAATATGCAGTTCATTGAAAGGACGCTCTGACTATAGAAAGGATGCAGAGGAGAGCCACCAAACTAATTAGGGGAATGAAGGATCATGAGGAAAGATTACGAGAATTAAATCTGTTTAGTCTTGAGAGGAGACGGCTGAGGGGGGACATGATTAACTTGTATAAATATATAAATGGCCCATACAAAAAATATGGGAGAACACTATTTCAGGTAAAATCCTCTCTAAAGATAAGGGGGAACTCCCTTCGATTGGAAAAAAGGAAATTTAGTCTCCGGAGACGACAATCATTTTTTTCCATAAGAACTATAAATCTATGGAATAGCTTCCCACAGAAGCTTGTTACAGCATCAACCGCTGACAGCTTCAAAAAAGGATTAGATGCTTATTTAGAAGAAAATAACATTAACAGTTACTATTAGCGGCTATCAGCCGCTATTTTGTTAAACAAAAAATAAAATAAATAGCTTCCACTATAAAATAAAATAAAAGATAACTTCCCCTACCCCAACACCCTTGGTTGAACTTGAAGGACATATGTCTTTTTTCAACCGTATTAACTATGTAACTTTAATGTCGGCATGTGGAAACCGAAATAGGATACGAATACCTTCAAAGCAATTCTAATTACAATGTATGTTTCAACCAATATTTGCAGAAAATGCATCAGTCTCGACAGTACAAATCGTACTGTGTAAATGTACCATAAGAATTTTTAGACGATCAGACGAGGCCTCAAGTACCTTAAGAGGATACTTTAAAGGCTTGAATGTGGTTACTGTACTTTTGTCTTGTAGCTACTGACTATGTTTTTCCAGGCTTTCATTTAATTTTTTTGTTTCCTTAGTACATTCACTGAAGCTCTAAGTGCCATTGGAAATGTATCCTATCAGGCTCTGTCAATTAGAGCTTGGATTCGATGTGTTTTACAAATGTATGTTGATCAGCCATCGGGTGTCACAAATAGACCAGACACTGTACCAAGTAAGTTCTTGATGTCTGAAAATAACAACTTGCAGATATGGGTTTCACATTGTTTAATAAAATATTAAATGGCAGTGCCTTATTCTTAAATGATTTACTTTATTTGAACTTTTCAAGTATCAGTGTATAGGGACAATTCAGGTAGCCATTTAATAATAATTTAAAAGAATTCTACTATTCCAGGTACAGTTCAGGAAATGGCAATAATAAGGCAGCAAGCAGCGCACATTGAGCCTCTCCTGCATTTCCTGCAGCGCACTGTAGATTCTGTAACGGATCTTCAGTTTGCCCCCTTTATCTTTCCACGACTACGCTGCAAATGTGGTTGCATGTCTGGCCATGTCTCTCGGCTTTCACAGCATGAGCAAGCTATAGAAGTGGACCATTGTGGCTTACCGGGCTGGCTCACACACTCTGCGAGCACACAAGGGCATTCACATTTAGAGGGGTCATGGAGGAATAGAATTGAAAGGAGGGGCAAAATACCTGTTAAAGCATCTATATTGCCCTGCAGGAATTGGAGGAGAAGCAAATGGAACAGGCTTTAAATTGGCTCATTTCAGCTCTATTATTGCCATTGCCCATCCTGTTCAATTATACTCTGGGGTGATCGGTTTTCTTGTAGGTATATGGGCTAAACGCCTTTCGGAGCGACTCACCACTGGGGATCCATATTCAGGAAGTAGGATCCAGGTTTCTGTGTATGGCGTTGGAGCCTACACTAGCACTCGTGGCCACACTCCCAAACACACATGCATGTACTCCCTAATGCATATGCATGCATGCACGCACTCCCAAATGCACATAGGTGCACTCCCAAATACACATGCATGCGTGCACTTCCAAATGCACCCCCAAATGCACATGTGTGAACTTCCAAACACATATACATGCACTCCTAAATGCACATGCACACCCTCCCAAATACATATGTGCGCCTACGCACTCCCAGATCAGTAAGTGGGTAGATGGGTCATTGTGCAGGTAGGGTGGGGGGTGGTGGATAGTCAATGGGGACTGGGAAGGTGTCGGCAGCCCCCTCCAGAGAACCTTCAGCAGCGGGGGCAGGCAATGGGCAGCTCTGCAATGGCGAGTGGCTTCTTTCACAATGACACCATGAATAGAGTCTGGGAGAGGGGTGGGCCTAATGTGAATGGGAGGCTACACAATGGGAATCGTGAGCTGTAATAGCTCGACTTGTATGAAGGGGCAGCGGGCAATGAGGTTATGTTTGCCCGTTTTGTCCTGACCCCAGACAGCTACAACACTGCTGAGAGGCAGCAGCCTGAGGTATGCTGCCTCTATCTTCTTTTATTTTATTTTATTTTTTTATTTTATTATTTTAGGCTGAAATATCTCTTTAAAGCGGCTTTCCTGTCACAGTGACCCCCCTGCCCTGCCACCCTACCCTGGCGCTGAGGCAGGATGTGGGGGTTACAAATAAAAAAAACCTTACCTTATCCTTTGGCCAGTGCCACTCCTCCCAAGCCCATACGCCGGGTGTAAGAAAGGACACAAAATGGCATTCCCCTGGTCTTCGAGCATTTGAATAGGCGGGTAGTAGCGCACAGGAAGCCGGGGATTAAGACAGCTGTGCCCAGGATCCAGCACATCAGAGGAGCGGCACTTTTCTTTCTAAACCCTCCGCCTCGGCACCAGCGTAGAGTGGCAGGGCAGGAAAAGCCGCTTTAACGTTTATATCCAGTCATAACACAACCCTTCCACTCTGTCTCTCGCCCATGGTCTTGCATTCCCCGCTCTGCGCACACCCCTTTCATTCAAGATAACAAGACTGACATCTTGCTGTATCGGTGGTTTCATCTGGTTCTTGTGTAAGCACTGCTACTGTAAGAATTTTCTAAATTTTCATTACAAGTGGTGGAGGCCCCTGGACGCCACCGCTTCAGTTGGTTGTGGGATGCCTACTGGAATTTGCAGAGTTCTGCTGGGTGCACACTGGGGTTAAAGAGAGTATGTCTTCTAGTACAGATTAGCCCTTTTTCACCAAATTCTCTGTTCCCCTCCAATTTCATAGTGTTTCCTCAGCTTTCTGTCCGAGTATGCCCTTCTTAAAGCAAATCTAAAAAGACTCCAGGGCCAGCCAATAGCCTGCCCCTGGGGCATCCTGTAGCGGGATGCCTCGCTGTGTGAAACCTCTGGTGTCTTCAGTAAACTCACCTTTTTCTGGGGGCTCCCATAACACTACACAAGTGAAGAATTAGTTATAATAAAGGCAAGCCCGATTATTGTCCCATTGTCTCAGGCTACATGTTTCACTGCCCCCCAACTTTCAAAAAGACCCTGTTGTTCCTAAGTTATTTTTAGTATTAGAGCATTGGTGATGCAGAAAAAAATGAAGAAAAGCAGAGGGTGTGGCAACAGCAATGTGATGTAAGCACACTGTGCATATACATATATCATAATAAAAAATAAGTGCATTGTTGTGCCTCTAGTTATTACTGCCAGCACATAGTGTGACCAGAAAAAGGGGGGGATAGATGCTGCAGGCTAAGAGTGTCTCTGAGACAGGGGTGGAGTTTCATAGCTGCAGAGAGAGAGAGGCAGCTAATCAGGACATCTTGGGAGGGAATGGGAGTGTTTCAGTTCTTGGCTGAATGAGGAAGGGATTTCCTCACTAAGTAGACTGACATAGCAGGAAGGAGAGCACTGGGGGCACTCAATGTAAGGTAAGCTACTGATATTTATTCTTTAACTTTTGACTTACCAATCACTTTAAGACTGTTGTCCCCAGATATACTGCAAGAACCTATTGTTTTTTACCTAGTTTACCAAACCGTATTGCCAGGGAGCCCTGCAGCAAGAATATGGCTGGCTTTTTAAGCTGGTTGTTCAGTGATCAGTTGCTGAGGAAAGGGCAGCAAGAGACAGACAGTCCTTAAAAAAACGTAATCCTTAAACAAATCACCTTTAATTTTAGACCAAAAAATTGTGTCAATTGACCTATACAGGAGTCATTTAACCTGTGTGTGGTGCAAGATGATGCTCACTGTCGTGAATATGGAAAAGTCCTTCAGCTCTTTACCCAAAGTGACCTACTCTTTATCTAACCGGACCTTTTTTTGAACATGTCGCTTTGGTTGTCTGTGGAAAAAAAATTTACTGTGAGTGGCTTTTTGTTAACCTTTTCAGTGCTGGCAGAACAACTTGGAGAATTAACTAGACTAATACTCAAGCTCCCTGAAGTAGAAAATCTATTAAGGAAAGCACAGATTGAGCCAGCGAGTCACAAGCAAGATCCAAAAAGTGCTCTTCTGCAGTTTTTCAAGGTAACGTAGTGTGGTTCTGACAGAGAGGCCAGTGCCTTTCAAGATGTGTGCCGTTATAGCTCATTTAAATCGCTTAAATTGCATTATGTTACTGTATTAAGAAAATCTTTTTTTCTAGGGAGCTGGCATAGCATATAGTACCCTGCAGACCTTGTCAGAAAAATCTGCAATGGTGTCAAAGTGCCTTGAATACTCCGGGGATATCTTAAAATATGTAAAGCCGTACCTGACTAAAAAAGGACCTGCTGAAGGACTGCAGATCACATACAGGACTATAGGTGAGTGCATTTACAGTTTTTGTGTGTGAGTTATTACTAATAGACAATATACATAATACAAAGTAGATCTAAAAAGAACATGGCTTGTTTAACTGCCAGGGCCACATCGGCTTGGTGTACTAGAGGATCTCCGTATAGAGGGTTGATTTAATGGCCATCCCTGCATGTCCTTTTCAGTTTCTGCAACAATCATGGCATACAGAAAAAAAGAAAACTGTACTGTCTACATTAAGAGAACTTGTATGTTATGTGCTTTTCATAATGTATTAAGTTCCTTTTACTAAATATAGTACTGTTTTACCTGTTTGTGAGCTTTTTAAATAGACAGAAACCCAGTTGCCTATAAACCTATGCAACACTGTAGCAACATGGTTAGTGAATTGGACACATACTATATCTGTGCCTGGGAGGAGGGGGGTAGGAGAAGGGAAGGCGTAGGGGCATAGCACGAGCAATCTTCAGTCCCTGTTTCTTCATTTAGCTGTTAGTCTGACATTGAATTTGTCCGCTTTAAATGATGAAAATAGATGTAATTACGAGTAACAATGAGACTCCTTCATTCCCATGTTATAGCATTACTTAAAGGGAC
Organism: Gastrophryne carolinensis; assembly: GCA_027917425.1. Taxonomy (NCBI): domain Eukaryota; kingdom Metazoa; phylum Chordata; class Amphibia; order Anura; family Microhylidae; genus Gastrophryne; species Gastrophryne carolinensis. Next base: position 248,273,465 of record CM051237.1, on the reverse strand, counting down.
ATTCCAGGCAAAGGGTTAAACTGGCCTGCTTATTCCCAGTATGTCACACACCCCGGTTCCGAATATTCATGACACTTGGGTAACTGTCCTGTAGAGGGCGATCTTGCAGAGATGACATGAAAAAAAGGAGCCCCTCCTGGCCCATAAATACCTGGGACCTCCCACCATTCCCCAGTCTTTCGTCTCTGCAGTCGGCGAGCAAGTCAGAAGATGGCTGTCTCTTCCTTGCAGGTAGCCGGGGTAACCCCCCCGCCTTTTGTTTCTATTGCTGCCTGAACCTTTTTTAATTTAAACTATAGCAGTATGCCTCCCAGCCTAGGCTGAAGGTCCAGGCAATGGTAGGCTGCACCTTATGGTGTATATGGGAGCTTGCTCCCCCGTGAGACCCCATACAAAGGGGTAGGCGGTGTCCGGGTTGGTGATCCCGGCTTGGGATGCCCCGTCCCTCTTACCCTTTCACCTATTGGTGTGGGTTCTCCCCCCTACCGTGTCCCTCTGTGCCCCTTGGGGGGGGGGGGGCTTTTCTCCTGTGGGTTGTTTTACTTTATTTGGGGTAAAAGGTGTGTGGATTGTGTGTGTGTTTTGTATGCGTTTTTGCCGTTGTTGCTGGGCCGGTTTCACTTTTCAACAGGTGCTCGTTGTGGCCCGTCCACCCCCACCCCCCCCTCGAGGCCGGCTTCTCTCAAGCACTCTTTCCGGCCTCGCTGCTGCTTTGACGGTCGCTGCTTTGCTGCGGTGAGTGGATTTTATTTATTTCACCATTTTTAACTGTCTTATATGGTGGGTGATGTGCATGTTGACACTTATGTCTGTTCTCATGTCTTCTAGGTGGGATCCCTTCTTTTGAAGTTTAAAGAGGGAGTTCTACCGGTCCTAGGGTCCCTTAGAGTTTAATTTAGGGTTCCCAAAAAAAAAAAAAAAATCCTCCCACTTGGGACCTGAAGGGGCATCCCGGGTAGCTTAATAGCGTAAATCCCTCTGGTCATTGCGACTACATTAAAATCACCATATGGAGGCTTCTCAGGATACCGGGCTTGGGCTCCCCTTGGGGCAACCCCGGCAGTGTGTGGGTTGTGGGGCATCCCTTGCGGGGGATAATATACTTGTTTGAATACCTTGTGCTCAGCGGGCCAAAACGCAGCTGTCGGGGCCCCAGGCATCTGGGTCCGGGTTCCCGGCCTCATCCCCTTCCCCACCCTGCCTTATCTCCTTCCCCACCCTGCCTTATCCATACTCCTAGTGATGTTGTCACAGGTGGGGAGTCGCAATCTGATGTATGTGCCAGACTGGCTAATATTGAGAAATTTATTTCTGGCTCTGTTGCCAGAATGGCCTCGGCTAAGCGAAAGCATTTGTCTCCAGCCGCGCCGGCCTTTGAGTTTGATGATTATGATTTCCTTGACTGGTCTGATAATTCCCCCTCTTCTAGCGGGGAATAATTTGAGGGTTCTGACAATCAGCAGTTTGTTGGTGCTGATACTGAGCAAGGGTAGGGGGATGCTGTGGATACCCCGAAGGTCTTGGCTCACCTTTTTGAGGTTCTGGCAATTTCTCCTCCTGAGGAGGCCGCTCCTCAAAAAGGGGAATTCTTAGGGACTTCCAAGCCGCGCCTGGAAGCATTTTGATGGCATTATTTTTAAGGAATGGGAGAAGCCTACTCGGCTTCTAGGTATTCCTCAAGGTTGGGATAAAAAGTATCCCTTTCCGGTGGACGTGGTAAAACGATGGTCGTCCCCTCCCGAGGTGGATGCCCCAGTGCTCAGGTTATCCAATACTTCTATTTTGCATTCTCCTGACTCCACCACACTCAAAGATGGTGAGGATAAACGCATTGATCAGATGGCTTGCCACGCGTTTGCTAGTGTCGGTTCAGCCTTGCGGCCTGTTTGGGCTTCGGTGCTTTTGGCAGTGGCTACCAGGTCTGTGGTTAGAGACCTGTTGAGTAACTCCAGGCTTGACCCGGCTAGTGATGAGTTCGCCGCCCTTAAGCGGTGTGAATTGTTCATGTCCTTTGTGCTTGCCGCCTTGGATGACACCATGGTCATGTGTGGTAGAACCTCGGCCTTGCTTGTAGCTATTCGGTGGTCAGTATGGTTGCGCCAGTGGTCGGCTGATTTTGTGGCCAAAAAGTCGCTTACAGCACTTCCCTTTGTGGGATTGCGGCTCTTTGGAGAAAGATTAGATTCTGTCACGAAAGGAGGAAAGTTACCTCAGCGTAAGAGGCAACGTCGTCCCTTTCGGGGGCGGCCTCCTTTAACCCTTCTTTTCGTGGTGCCTGAACTGGCAGAGTTTTGGCCTTCTCTACCCTCAGAGGTGATTCCTGGAGTAGAGGCAGAGGTCGTGCCCGTCCAGGTCACAATTGGAGTTCCAAACCCAAGCCCGCTGCTAAGCCAGCTCAGCAATGAGAGGGCGCCCTCACCCATGCGGGTGGGGGGGACGGCTGCGGCACTTCTTCCAGGTCTGGGACCAGGAGGTCTCAGACAAATGGATTCTGGAAGTGGTGTCTTCCGGTTACAAGCTGGAATTCGAGATCGGCCTCCTCCCAGATTCTTCAGGTCTAGAGTGCCTTCGGATCCACTGGCCGCACAGGGGCTCCGGGCAGCAGTAAGTTATCTGCTGGACATGGCTGTCATTTGCCCAGTGCCTTTCGCAGAAAGCGGCTTGAGATTCTATTCCAATCTATTCATGGTGCCCAAGAAGGACCCATTTTGGATCTGAAGCTCCTCAATCGGTTTATCCGCTTCAGGAAGTTTTGCATGGAAACCTTGCGGTCAGCCGTCGATTCTCTTCATCGGGGGGACTTCATGACATCCATAGACATCAGGGATGGTTATCTGCATGTACCTATCTTCCTGGCACACCAGAGATTCCTCAGGTTCGTGGTGGAAGATCAGCATTTTCAGTTTGTGGCCCTTCCATTCGGGCTTACCTCGGCTCCAAGGGTGTTCACCAAGGTATTGGCGGGGGTGATGGCCCTCCTCAGAGTCCAGGGCATTCGCATTGTACCATACCTGGGCAACCTTCTCATTTTGGCTTCTTCTCTCAGCCAAGCGGAGCTAGACACCAGGGTGGTGGTATCCACGCTGGAGAGGTTCGGTTGGGTGATCAACTATTCCAAGTCCTCCCTCTCCCCGTCCAGGGAGGTTTCGTTTCTGGGCATGACTCTGGATGCCTTTCAGGCCAGGGTGTTCCTTCCTCAGCCCAAGATTCTTCTGATCCAAGATTTGGTTCGGCTTCTGCTTTCCAATCCTCGCCCGTCTATCCGGCTAGGGATGAGATTGGTAGGTCTGATGGTGGCTTCCTTCGAGGCAGTCCCTTTTGCCCAGTTTCACATGAGGACGCTTCAGCTCCATCTTCTAGCGACTTGGGACAAGTGTCCGCTGTCATTGGATCAGTCTTGTCTGCCGTCTCCCCGGGCTCAGCAGTCCCTTCAGTGGTGGCTAGTGTCAAGCAATCTGTTGAAGGGCAGATCCTTTCTGACCCCTTGTTGGGAAACGGTCACCACGGACGCCAACCTGTCGGGCTGGGGGGGGCTTCTGGAGGGAACATCAGTTCCAGGGGTTATGGGAGCCTCGGGAGGCTCATACCCCTATCAACGTTTTGGAGCTACGGACCATTTGGTTGGTTCTGTCTAGCTTGACTCTTCTATTGCAGGGATTGCCAGTTCAAGTCCGATCAGATCGGATGGCGGTCGCTTACATCAATCACCAAGGAGGGACTCGCAGCAGGAGTGCCCTCAGGGAGGTATCTCTGATCCTTGTTTGGGCAGAGAGCAATGTCCCATGCATCTCAGCCATTTACATCCCGGGAGTGGAGAACACGAAGGCGGATTCCCTGAGCAGGAGATCCTCTCGCCGAGGAGAATGGTCTCTCAGTTCCAAGGTATTCCAGTCCCTTTGTCACAAGTGGGGGACTCCGGAGGTGGATCTTTTTGCCTCGCGTCATAATCACAAGCTTCCTGCCTTTGTGTCTCTGTCTCAGGATCCTCTGGCCCTGGCAGTGGATGCCATATCCCTGGCTTGGAGGGACCTGGGGTTTCTGTACCTGTTCCCCCCTTTCTCCATGGTGGGCAAAGTGGTGCGCAAGCTGACTCTAGAAGGGGCACCAGCAATTCTGGTGGCTCCAAGGTGGCCAAGACGAGTGTGGTTCGCAGACGTCGTGCGGCTGGCAGTAGATCAGTTTTATCTGCCTCTTCTTCCGGATCTTATCACCCAGGGTCAGCTACACTACCCCAATTTACCAACGCTGGCTTTGACGGCGTGGCTGCTGAATCCTCCATCTTAAAGGAGGAAGGTCTTTCTGATGCGGTGGTTCAGACTCTTGTTAGAGCTAGGAAGAGATCTTCCTCTAAGGTCTACTATAGGACTTGGAGGTCTTATATTAACTGGTGCGAGGCTAGGGCCTTGCCTTGTAGGGTGTTTTCTATTCCCAGAATTCTGAAATTTCTTCAACATGGTCTGGACTCGGGGTTCCAGCTTAGTACTTTGAAGGGGCACGCCCCTGGCGGTTTTCTTTCAAAGGTCTTTTGCCCTTCATCCCCTGGTTAATGACATTTTTCCAGGGGGTTACTCATGTGCGGCCTCCTAGAAAGCCCTTGCTGCCGGTTTGGGATTTAAACTTGGTTCTGTCGGCTCTCCAGGGGCCCCCTTTTGAGCCAGTGCATGATATTGCTCTTTCTCTGCTCACTCGGAATGTTGCCTTTTTGGTGGCTATTACCTCTGTTCCGCGTGTCTCTGAGTTGGCGGCCTTGTCTATTCAGGCTCCTTACTTTGAGAGGCACCTGGACAAGGTAGTTTTCCACTTTAAGACAGATTTCCTTCCTAAGGTGGTTTCGGCCTTCCACCTCAATCAGGATGTATGTGATGCCCAGCGGGACACCAGCCTTCTGTAAGCAGGCAACCCCCAATCTCCACCGCCGCTTCTGCCTATAGTCAAGCCCCCGCTTGCCGGGACGCTAGGCACGCCTCACCGGACACGGTTGCCCCCAGGTCTTAATAGGCGCAAAGGATGGCTGCTTACGGTGAAGGCCGATGAACCACAAGGGTATCCCGAAGCCGAGGTCGTTCACAGGTAGTCAATCCGGAGGGTGCGTCAGAGTACAGGGATGAGACAGGTGCGTAGTCAGGGGTAGCCAATGGGTCAAGCCGGGAGGTCAGAGATCGCGGGGTATCCAGAGGGGCAGGCAGGTTCGCAGTCAGACAAAGCAGAGGTCGGTACAGGCAGCAGACAGGGATGGTCGATCAAGCCGGGTCAGGATCAGATAACAGCTAACAGAATCACACCCTAATCACAAGAGACTATCACGGGCACTGAGTGCTGGGCTGACTCCATATTTATTTGGGAATCGACCAATGGCCACCCTGGGGGGGAGTGTATGTGCTGATTGGTGCAACTTACAACACTGTGAATGATTGGAGGCACTATCCAGGGGCTGGTCAGTCTTGGCTGCAAGGCTGATCAGCCCCTGATTCCCATCAGGTGTGGAGCACTCTGCGCTGCCTGCCACTCACAGCACAGCGCCTCCTAGTGGCAAAATTTACAGACTGCGGGACGCGCGCCTGCGCAGCTAGAGAGGGGCGAGGGAGGCTGCCAGAGTGACGCGCCGCGCTCCCAGCAGCAGGAGTGCTGCGTCGGCCCGCGGACGCTCGCCGCCGGCCCCCTGGCAGAGGTAAATTCCTTACATTACCCCCCCCTTGAGGAGGGGCCCCAGGACCCTCCACCCTGGGTTTAAGAGGATTTTCTTTATGAAATCTTTTAATTAAACGGTCTGCATGCACATCTCTAGCTGGAACCCAACTCCTCTCTTCTGGCCCATATCCCTTCCAGTCAACTAAATATTGCAAGGAATTCCGGAGGAAACGGGAATCCAGAATTCGTGCGACTTCAAACTCCTGCTCACCATCAACTAGGATAGGAGAAGGAGAGGAATCCTCCTCCACTCCCCTGGCAGGCTTAAGGAGGGAAACGTGAAAGGAATTACAAATCCTCAGAGATGGTGGAAGTTTGAGTCTGTATGTGACTTGGTTAATTTTCTGTAAAATGGGATAAGGGCCGATATATCGTGGTCCCAATTTTACAGAGAGTTGGCGTAGCGCTAAATTTTTGGTAGAGAGCCAGACCAAATCCCCCACTTTATAATCTGGATTCTTGGATCGGCGACGATCCGCAAAGACCTTCTGCTGACTCGATGCCTGGACCAAATGCCGCTGAATCTTGGCCCATAAGTCTGGCCACTGGGACAACCAATCGTCTAAAGAAGGCAAACCAGAGGACGAGCCTGAAAGTGCTGAGAACTTAAGATCCCTCCCATATACACATCGGAAGGGCGATACCCCCGTGGAGGAGTTAACTGCATTATTGAAGGCAAATTCAGCAAAGGGAAGAAATTGGGACCACTCTGACTGAATATCAGAGGTGAAGCAACGGAGATATTGTTCTAATGACTGGTTGGTCCTTTCCGTCTGCCCATTGGACTGAGGGTGAAAAGCTGAAGACAGAGAAACAGTGAAGCCTAGCCCGGTGCAGAATGCCCTCCAGAAGCGTGACACAAATTGGACCCCCCTATCTGAGACCACATCTTCTGGAATTCCGTGAAGTCTAAAAATATAATCTAAGAAATATTGAGCCAATTCTTGGGCTGTGGGCAGCTTTCTTAGGGGGACAAAATGCGCCATTTTGCTAAATCGATCTACCACAACCCAGATAACGGTATATCCCTGGGACTGTGGTAAATCAGTAATAAAATCCATTGCCAAGTGCGTCCAAGGCTTTGAAGGAGTGGACAGGGGCACCAGAGGTCCGGCAGGAGCTGACCTGGGGGTTTTGCTACGGGCACAGATCTTACAGGCCTGAATAAAGGCCTGGGTATCTCTCCTGTAAGATGGCCACCAGACATGACGGGCTAGAAGGGCCAAAGTCTTTTTAACCCCTGGATGACCCACCGTCTTGGAGTCATGAAACTGCTGAAGTACTGCCGGACGGTGGGACAGGGGTACAAAGAGGAGGTGATCGGGTTTGCCCGGAGGAGAATCCGATTGAAACCGACTTAGTTCACTTGACAGGTCAGGTTGGATGACAGCTATGACCTTGTGTTGTGGGATTATGGGAAGGATCTCCTCTACAGGGACTTTATCAACTCTGAAACTTCTGGAGAGAGCGTCAGCTTTAACATTCTTTGTTCCTGGTTTGTATGTTATGGTGAAATTAAAACGGGAGAAGAAAAGAGACCATCGGGCCTGACGGGGGGTTAACCTTTTAGCTGATTCGATGTATTCTAAATTCTTGTGATCTGTGAATACCGTAATTGGGAACTGGGCCCCTTCTAACCAATGTCTCCATTCCTGAAAGGCTAATTTCACAGCTAGAAGTTCTCGATTGCCAATATCATAGTTCCGCTCAGCGGAATTAAATTTTCTCGAGAAAAAGGCACAGGGATGTAGCCGTTCAGGAGACCCACTGTACTGTGAGAGAACTGCCCCTACCCCGAGCTCAGATGCATCTACTTCGACTATGAAGGCTCGGTGGATATCAGGGTGGGTCAACACAGGTGCCGAACTAAAGGCAGACTTAAGGTTCTCAAAGGCTTGGATGGATCGGCCCGACCAAGTAGGGGTAAACGCCCCCTTCTTAGTGAGGTCGGTGAGCGGGGCTACCAAGGTGGAAAAGTTTTTTATAAAGCGCCTATAAAAATTAGCAAACCCCAGAAACCTTTGTAAACCCTTCAAATCTTTAGGTTGTTCCCACTGGAGGACTGCAGACACTTTGGCCTGATCCATTGTTAACCCAGTATCGGCAACAATGTATCCCAGGAACGGAACCTCGGAAACCTCAAAAACGCACTTTTTCAGCTTGGCGTAGAGGTGATTTTCTCTCAATTTCTGTAGAACCATCCGCACATGCTCTCTATGCTCGGTTAAGGTCGGGGAGAATATTAGGATGTCATCTAAGTAGATGACCACAAAACGGCCCAAGTATTCTCTAAAAACTTCGTTAACAAAGTCCTGGAAGACTGCTGGGGCGTTACATAGGCCGAATGGCATAACAAGATATTCATAGTGCCCATCCTGAGTATTGAAGGCAGTCTTCCACTCGTCTCCCTGACGGATCCTGATTAAATTGTAGGCCCCCCTCAGGTCAAGCTTAGAAAAAACCTGGGCCCCAATGACCTGGTTAAAGAGTCCCTCTATTAAGGGAAGGGGGTATTTATTTTTAACTGTAATTTTATTCAGGCCCCTATAATCAATACAGGGGCGCAAGCCGCCATCTTTCTTTTCCACAAAGAAAAATCCGGCACCCGCTGGTGAGGTAGACGGCCGAATAAAACCTTTCTGCAGATTCTCAGCAATGTATTCTTTCATGGCCTTATTCTCAGCTTGGGTTAAATTATAAATCTTTCCCCGAGGCGGCATAGTTCCTGGGAGAAGATCAATCGGGCAGTCAAAAGGCCTATGAGGAGGGAGTTCATCAGCGGCTTTTTCAGAAAACACGTCTGCGAAATCTGCATAGGGGGTAGGGATGCCCTCAGCAGTCAAGCGAGTGGCACGTACAGGGAGCTCAAGACAAGACTGGAAACATTGTGGCCCCCACTTGATAACCTGCCCAGAGACCCAGTCAATTTGGGGATTGTGTTTAGACAGCCAGGGGAGTCCCAGAACCAAAGGGGTAAGTGGCATCTTAAGGAGCAGGAAGCTCATTAGCTCGGTATGTCCCGCCCCCACTCTAACAAACACTGGTGGAGTACGGTACTGAATCAGGCCCCCCACAAGGGGGGTATTATCAATGGCTTTGACTCTAATTGGATTGACTAAAGATTGCAGCGGAATCTTTAATGCTTGAGCCAGGCCCCAATCAATAAAATTCCCGGCGGCCCCACAATCCAAAAGAGCCTCCACAGACCTGGACTCAAAATCATGAGTAATCTCGACAGGCAATGTAATTTGTGTGCAACACAGAGGAAATACCTTGCAGCCTAGGTGGGTTTCCTCGACCCCACCTAGGCTCTGAAGTTTTCCGATGCCTGTTTCCGAGGGCAGGAGCGGACCAGGTGACCGACTTCTCCGCAATAAAGGCATAGACCTTGCGACAGACGCCGACGCCTCTCAGCTTCAGAAAGCTTGGTGGCCCCAAGCTGCATGGGTTGTTCAGAAGAAGAAGGGACTAAGGCCTCAGGCTTCATACTGACTTCAGACTGGGCCCCTTTTTCCAGGCGTCTTTCTCGTATGCGTCGGTCGATGCGGATAGCCAATTGCATGGTTTCATCCAAGGTGTTAGGTACTGGGTGATTTACCATGACATCTTTTATGACCTCTGACAGACCTAGCCTGAACTGCCCACACAATGCTGGGTCATTCCAGCGAGAATCCACTGCCCAGCGTCGGAATTCCGAGCAATATTCTTCTGCCGGTCTTCGCCCCTGTCTAAGAGATCGTAGCTTGGCATCAGCAGTTGCCCCTCGGTCTGGGTCATCATACAGGATCTCCATGGCCTTGAAGAATTCCTCAACAGATTGGCGGGCGTAATCCTGAGGGGAGAGGCTAAAAGCCCAGGATTGGGGATCCCCATGCAAAAGGGAGATGATAAGTCCCACCCGTTGCTCCTGGGAGCCGGAAGCATGAGGGCGAAGCTGAAAATAGAGCTTACAGGCATCCCGGAAGTTGGCAAATTTACTCCGGTCCCCTGAAAACTTCTCTGGAAGGGGAATCTTGGGTTCAACTGGAAAGGCGGCTATTGCCCCCTGGGGCACAGAGGGTGCAGGAGCTGGACGGTTCTCCTGAGCCGCCACTCGAAGTGCCAGGTGCTCCACGGCCGCGGTCAGGGCCTGCACCTGTTCCAAAATTTGGTCCATTTATGGGGCCCGTGATAATGTGATGCCCAGCGGGACACCAGCCTTCTGTAAGCAGGCAACCCCCAATCTCCACCGCCGCTTCTGCCTATAGTCAAGCCCCCGCTTGCCGGGACGCTAGGCACGCCTCACCGGACACGGTTGCCCCCAGGTCTTAATAGGCGCAAAGGATGGCTGCTTACGGTGAAGGCCGATGAACCACAAGGGTATCCCGAAGCCGAGGTCGTTCACAGGTAGTCAATCCGGAGGGTGCGTCAGAGTACAGGGATGAGACAGGTGCGTAGTCAGGGGTAGCCAATGGGTCAAGCCGGGAGGTCAGAGATCGCGGGGTATCCAGAGGGGCAGGCAGGTTCGCAGTCAGACAAAGCAGAGGTCGGTACAGGCAGCAGACAGGGATGGTCGATCAAGCCGGGTCAGGATCAGATAACAGCTAACAGAATCACACCCTAATCACAAGAGACTATCACGGGCACTGAGTGCTGGGCTGACTCCATATTTATTTGGGAATCGACCAATGGCCACCCTGGGGGGGAGTGTATGTGCTGATTGGTGCAACTTACAACACTGTGAATGATTGGAGGCACTATCCAGGGGCTGGTCAGTCTTGGCTGCAAGGCTGATCAGCCCCTGATTCCCATCAGGTGTGGAGCACTCTGCGCTGCCTGCCACTCACAGCACAGCGCCTCCTAGTGGCAAAATTTACAGACTGCGGGACGCGCGCCTGCGCAGCTAGAGAGGGGCGAGGGAGGCTGCCAGAGTGACGCGCCGCGCTCCCAGCAGCAGGAGTGCTGCGTCGGCCCGCGGACGCTCGCCGCCGGCCCCCTGGCAGAGGTAAATTCCTTACAATGTAGTTCTCCCTTCCTTGTGTCCTAAGCCTAGTAATGACAAGGAGAGGACCTTACATTCTTTGGATGTGGTTCGATGTGTGAAATATTATTTGGTGGCTACTTCTCCTTTTCGTAAGACGGATGCCTTTTTCGTGGTGCCCTCCGGCCCAGTAAAGGTCTGGCGCCCGCTAAGTCTTCCATTAGTAAATGGATTCGACAGGCCATTGTTGGGGCCTATTCTGCCAAGGGGAAGGTTCGCCCTTTTCGTGTTACTGCTCATTCTACTCGTGCTGTTGGAGCATCTTGGGCTTTTCAGCATCAGGCTTCTGTTGAACAAGTTTGCACGTTTTTTAAGGTTGATGTGCGGGCCTCAGCGGATGCTGTTTTTGGCCGCAAAGTTCTGCAAGCTGCAGTAGTTTAAGTTTGCATTATTGCCTTTTTGGGATCCCCACCCATTATGGGCACTGCTATTGGATGTCCCAAGTGTCATGAATATTAGGAAGCGGGGTGTGTGACATACTGGGAATAATACCATTTTGTGATTACTAACCTGTAAAATGGTTATTACAAGTATGTCACACACCCCGCTTCATCCCGCCCTTTTTTGGTTTTCTGGGATCCTTTATATGGTGAACCTTTTTCTTTGCTGTTTACATTTGGCTCTTCTTGGTCCCTGCTGTGTTATACTGGGGAATGGTGGGAGGTCCCAGGTATTTATGGGCCAGGAGGGGCTCCTTTTTTTCATGTCATCTCTGCAAGATCGCCCTCTACAGGACAGTTACCCAAGTGTCATGAATATTCGGAAGCGGGGTGTGTGACATACTTGTAATAACCATTTTACAGGTGAGTAATCACAAAATGGTATTTTTGCTTGCTCCATGCTTGCTGTCAGGGGCTGCATCTCTGATTCAAATAGATTGTATCCGGCTACCAGGGTCCCTGTAAAATCCGTGTTTCTTGTTTCATCAATTAAGACCTCTGTCAGCACAGTTGAAAACGCACAGTCACCATGATGCTTTTCGGTGGGTAGCATTCCCTCTTAGTCATATGACTAAGGGGGGGGGGGGCACTATAAGTGTGTATTGTGCTGAGATAGCTCATTCCAAGCTCGGGATCCTTGGTGTGTTTACTGGAGGACTGGTGAGCATTCCTTGATAAACCTTATAGAACGTTCTCCTTTCCACAGACTCATTTTTCAGGGTCCCCAGAATAAACTGACTTCTGAATGGACCCTTACATAGCAAAAAAGGTGTGAACGAGTCCACATCTGCTGCTGAGGAAATCCTGCAGAAGGGGCAAATTTCATGGAAATCTTGGATTTCAATCCAAATAAAGTCCCCCGTTATTCTACTTTTTCACTCGGTGCACCATTCACCATCTTAGGAAAGCAACTTGAACTCTGGCTTCAAGTGTACTTCACAAAAAATGATCTCCGTGTTGTCAACAAATTGCATTCTTCCCCTCAAAGTTGTATGGTAATATTTACCCCCAAAAAAACATTAAAAATGACATAGCATAATATGCTTTCAAAAGGGGGGTCCCTTTTACTAAAAGTAGGAAATGCACACACCTTTATGAAGATACAATATAGCCTTTCAATCACCAAAGGAACACACACTTCTGTCTTTGCTGCCTTCCGCAATGACAATCTCGCTGCGCTGGGTCCATTCCTATCCAAAATATTATATAGAGTAATCCCTCCAAAACGGGTCAGGCAGAATCTTTTCCTGTGATATGGAGTAACAAACACGCACCGAGCGGTTGTGCCATACTCTCTGCTCACCAAAAATGACATCAGTTGTACTCCAGGTCTAGTCGGCACATTTTGTTGGTAACTTGCAGATTTATTTATTGATGTTACATAGTTAATACGGTTGAAAATAGACATGTCCATAAAGTTCAACCAAGGGTGTTTGGGTTGGGGAAGTTAACTCTTATTTTATTTTATATGGGAAGCTATTTATTATATATTCTAAGTGTGCCATACACTCCACTTTTTGACATCTGGGGTAATCTCCAGTAGAGGGCGAACTTCTGCAGAGATGAATATGCAAAAAAAGAAAGCCCCTCCCGGTCCATATATACCTGGGACCTCCCACCAATTCCCCAGTTCCTTCTCTGCAGGGAAGGCGACAAGACAGAAGATGAAGACTTCTTTACTTACAGGTAAGCCGGGCGCGAGGCCGTCTATTGTCCCTATTACTGCCAGGACTCTAATAAATTGCCCCTATATTGAGCCTCCCAGCATAGGCTGCGGGTCCTGGTGAAGGTAGGAGCACCCTACGGGTGCAGTAGGAGCACTGCTCCACCGTGAGACCTCACTATGGGGTAGGCGGTTATCCAGGTTTCTTGGTGATCCTGGTGTGGGATGCCCCGTCCCTCTAGGCTTCTGGCAGGGTTCCCCCCCCTTCCGGGTCCCTTATTCCCCTCCAGGAGGGGGGGTTGCCTGGCCTGGCTGTTATTTCGTTTTCCCAGCTTATGTCCCTGTGTGTGTTGGTGTGTTTTACTGTGTGTGTGAGTGACATACAGGGAGTGCCTTTACTGGCATAACAGGGCTAGTGGCAGCCTGGGGGAGCTTCTCCCCCTCAGGCTGCGTTCGGGAAGGGCCGGGCTCTCGATGCGGCCGCGGTAGCCCCGCCCCCTCCTTTGGCACGATTGCTGTGCTCGTTTTCTAGGGGTCCGCGTTGCTGGGAGGGGGGCGTGGCCTCGGCAAGCGTTCGTTCTGCGCTGGCCCGCACTCGCCCTGCTCTCCCTCTTCATACATGAGGCTTCGTGGGGGCCATCTTCTATAAGCAGGCCGCATAGCAGATGGGTGTGGTAAGGGCCCGATGGCCACTTCCTTGGATGGTGTGTGGGGGCTCCTCTCTTGCGGGGGCCCCCACTGGCCGCGAGCGTGTGTGTGTGTTTTTCACAATTTCTGGCTGGGATATAGTTTATATATATATATATATATATATATATATATATATATATATATATATATATATATATATATATATATAAATGTGTATATATATATATATATATATAGTGTGGCTGCAAGATCAAATGCTGTGGTCTTTTATGCTGTAAGGTATTGCCATTTTTACTCATCCCGGGTTGCTTATGCATAATTTCCCTGCAGTCTTGCGACTGACCACAAAAATTCACCATATGGAGGCTCCGCAGGATATTGGGCTCGGGATCCCTCTGGGACAATCCGGGCCGTGTGTGGGGTATCCCTTACGGGGGAGAATGTGCTGATCTGTATACCATGCGCACAAAAAGCCATAACGCGGCAGTCTGGTACCCAGCCTTCTGGGTCGGCTCCTCCCGCTTCATCGCCTTCCCCTCCCCACCTTATCCGTACCCCAAGTGACATTGGTACCAGTGGGGAGTCGCTTTCTGATGTTTGGGCTAGGTTGGCCAGCATCGAGAAATGTATTGCTAGCACTGTGGGCAAGAAGGCCCAGGCTAAAAAGAGACATTTGTCGTCGGTCCAGCCCGTGTGAGATGTTGACGATTATTCCCCGTTAGAGGAGGGGGAACTGTGTCAGGAAACAGAGACTGACTATGTTCAGCCTGGGAAGGCCAATGTCGAGCAGGCGCTGGGGGATGCCGTAGATGTGTCACATTTATTGGAGGTGTTGGATATTGAACCGCCTGAGGCGCCCCCTCTCAAGCAGGGGGAAGTTTTTGGGGCCTGCAAGCCCCGTCTGGAATTCCCTACCCAGGGTCATTTTGATGCGCTGATCCTTAGAGAATGGGAGAGGCCCAGTCGGCTTCCTGGTGTGCCTCAGGGATGGGATAAGAAGTATCCTTTTCCGGTGGAGGCAGTTAAGCGCTGGTCTTCTCCTCCCGAGGTTGACGTGCCAGTTTTAGGCTTGACCAACTCTTCTGTGCTGAACACCCCTGACGCCACTTCCCTTAAGGATGGCGAGGATAAGCGCCTTGATCAGATGGCGTGCCACGCATTTGCCAACGTGGGCTCGGCCCTGCGGCCTGTTAGTGCATCTGCCCTGGTGTCGCTTGCTACTAGGTCTCTTATCAGGGACTGGCTGAATAATGCTCAGTTTGATCCAGCTGGCGCTGAGTTCGCTATCCTTAAAAAATGCGAATTGTTCATCGATTTTGTCATGGCTGCGATGGAAGATTCTATTGTCGTGTAGTAGGACTTCAGCCTTACTGGTGGCTATGCGCAGTTTGGTCTGGCTCCGCCAGTGGACAGCGGACGTTGGGGCCAAGAAGTCGCTCATGCTGTTTGGAGATAAATTGGATGCTGTTGCTAAAGGAGGTAAGTTGCCTCAGCGGAGGAAACAGCGCCGCCCCTTTTGGGGGGCAGGCTCGTTCACTCCTTCCTTTCGAGGGGCCAGAGCGGTTAGGGGTTTGGCCTTCTCGGGTGTCAGAGGCTCGTCCTGGAACAGAGGCAGAGGTCGGGCTCGTACCGCGCCTGCCTGGGGTTCCAAGCCCAAGCCGGCCGTTAAACCGGCTCAGCAATGAAGGGGCGCCCTCACCTGCAAGGGTGGGGGGACGGCTGCGGCTCTTCTTCCAGGTCTGGGCCCGGGAGGTCACAGACAATTGGATCTTGGAAGTGTTCTCCTCCGGGTACAAACTGGAGTTCGAGTACTGGCCGCCCCCAAGATTCTTAAGGTCTTGGGTGCCCTCGGACCCTCAGGCTGCACAGGGGCTCCTGTTAGCAGTAAGAAACCTTCTGGACATGGGGGTTATATGTCCAGTGCCTCTGTCGGAGAGAGGCAGGGGTTACTACTCCAACCTTTTCACGGTTTCCAAAAAGGAGGGTTCGGTGAGACCCATTCTAGATCTCAAGGTTTTCAACAGGTTTATCAGAGCCAAAAAGTTACGCATGGAGACTCTGCGCTCGGCTATCAATTCCCTTCGCCAAGGGGATTTTATGGCATCCATAGACCTCAAGGATGCGTATCTGCATGATTTTTCAGGCACATCAGAGATTCCTCCGGTTTGCGGTGGAGGATCAACATTATCAGTTTGTAGCTCTTCCCTTCGGTCTGACCTCAGCACCGAGGGTCTTCACCAAGGTCTTGGCGGGCATAATGGCTCTGCTCAGATCTCAGGGCATTCGCATTGTGCCTTATCTGGACGATTTGTTGATATCGGCTTCTTCCCTCCATCAGGCGGAGCTGGACACCCACCAGGTGGTGTCGACCCTGGAAAGGTTCGGGTGGGTGATCAACCGCACCAAGTCTTCTCTCTCCACGTCTCGTGTGATTTCATTTCTGGGCATGAATCTGGATACCATTCGGGCCAGAGTGTTTCTGCCCCAGACCAAGGTGCAGGGGATTCAGGGCCTGATCCGCCTTCTTCTGGCCAGTCCTTGTTCCTCTATTCGACAGGGGATGAAACTGGTGGGTTTGATGGTATCCTCCTTCGAGGCGGTGCCGTTTGCACAGTTTCACATGAGATCTCTTCAACTTCACCTATTGAGGTATTGGGACAGGTGCCCACAGTCATTGGATCAACCTTTCAGGATGTCTCCCAGGGTTCGGCAGTCCTTTCGGTGGTGGCTGGACTCGAGCAATCTGGTGAAGGGCAGATCCTTTCTGGTCCCTTGTTGGGAGACGGTTACCACGGATGCCAGCCTGTCGGGCTGGGGAGGTTATTGGAAGAGTCATCAGTTCAGCGGGGTGTGGGATCCCCAGGAGGCTCACACCCCATCAATGTCTTGGAGCTCAGAGCCATTCGACTGGTTCTGGCTCGGCTAACCCCACATTTACGGGGTCTTCCGGTTCAGGTTCGTTTGGACAACCTAACGGCAGTAGCTTACATAAATCACCAAGGAGGGACTCGAAGCAGGAGTGCCCTCAGGGAAGTCTCTCTGATCCTGCACTGGGCGGAGAGCAATGTTCCTTGCCTTTCGGCAGTCTACATTTCGGGAGTGGAGAACACGGAGGCGGATTCCCTGAGCAGGGGATCCTCTCGCCACGGAGAGTGGTCTCTCAATCCCGAGGTTTTTCTGGATCTTTGCCGCAAGTGGGGGACTCCGGAGGTGGATCACTTTGCCTCGAGGCACAATCACAAACTTCCGGCCTTTGTGTCTCTTTCTCAGGATCCTCTGTCTCTGGCAGTGGATGCCTTGTCACTGGCTTGGAAGAAGTTGGGGTTTCTGTTCCTGTTTCCACCCGTCTCCATGCTGGGCAAGGTAGTTCGCAAACTGGTTCTAGAAGGGCACCAGCGATTCTGGTGGCTCCAAAGGGGCCAAGAAGGGTTTGGTACGCAGACGTCGTAAGGATGGCCGTAGACCAGTACCGGCTTCCCTTGTTGCCGGACCTGCTATCTCAGGGTCATCTACTTTACCCCAATTTACAAACGCTGGCTTTGACGGCTTGGCTGCTGAAACCTTCATCTTGAAGGAGGAAGGTTTGTCTGAGGCTGTTGTTCAGACCCTGATTAGGGCTAGGAAGCGGTCCTCTTCTGGCATTTACTATAGGACTTGGAGGTCCTATATTGATTGGTGTGAGGCTAGGGCCTTGCCTTGCAGGGTATTCTCAGTGTGTCACACACCCCGCTTCCCCTTTAATTCTGACGATAGGGTTATCCTCCAGCAGGGGGCGACGTTGCAGAGAGAAGTCTTGAAAACAAGCCCCTCCCGGCCTACATATACCTGGGACCTCCCACTCAACACCCAGTGTTTTCTCTCTGCAAGATGCGACAAGACAGAAGAAAGAAGACCCCGCAACCCCCCCCTCCCCCCCCCATGGTCTATTTCTGCCCAGCTACTTGTTTTTTTTTGTTTTTTTTTGTATACTGTTTGGATGTGGTACGCTGTGTTAAGTACTATTTGCTTACTACTTCTCCTTTTCGTAAGACTGATGCCTTTTTTGTTGTGCCCTGTGGGCCTAGGAAGGGTTTGGCTCCGGCCAAGTCTTCCATTAGCAAATGGATTCGTCAGGCGGTTGCTGGGGCCTATTCTGCCAAGGGGAAGGTTCCCCCTTTTTGTATCACTGCTCATTCTACTCGTGCTGTTGGAGCGTCTTGGGCTTTTCAGCACCAGGCTTCTGTTGAACAAGTTTGTAAGGCTGTTACTTGGTCTTCCGTTCATACTTTTTCTAAGTTTTACAAGGTTGATGTGCGGGCTTCAGCGGATGCTGTGTTTGGCCGCAAAGGATTTGGTTCTTTCGGCTCTGCAGGGTCCTCCTTTTGAGACTCTACAGGATATTGCTCTTTCGGTTCTTACTCAGAAGGTTGCCTTCTTGGTGGCTATTACTTCGGTTCGGCGGGTCTCTGAGTTGGCGGCCCTGTTGATTCAGGCCCCTTACTTTGAGAGACACCAGGATAAGGTGGTTTTTCGTTTTAAGCCTGATTTCCTTCCTAAGGTGGTGTCTGCTTTCCACCTCAATCAGGATATTGTTCTCCCTTCCTTGTGTCCTAAGCCTAACAATGACAAGGAGAGGGTTCTGCACAATTTGGATGTTGTTCGCTGTGTGAAGTACTATTTGGTAACTACTTCTTCCTTCCGCAAGACGGACGCTTTTTTTGTGGTGCCCTGTGGGCCCAGGAAAGGGTTGGCGCCTGCTAAGTCTACGATTAGCAAATGGATTTCTCAGGCCATCGTTGGGGCCTATTCTGCTAAGGGGAGGTCTCCCCCTTTTAGGGTCACTGCGCACTCTACTCGTGCTGTTGGTGCATCCTGGGCTTTTCAGCACCAGGCTTCTGTTGAACAAGTTTGTAAGGCTGCTACTTGGTCTTCCGTTCATACCTTTTCCAAGTTTTACAAGGTTGATGTGCGGGCTTCAGCGGATGCTGTTTTTTGCCGCAAGGTTCTGCAAGCTGCAGTGGTTTGAGTTGGTACATTCTTTACTGTTTCTGGTCCCCACCCATAACGGACACTGCTATTGTATGTCCCAGATGTCATGAAGACCGAAGTGGAGTGTATGGCACAATTAGAATAATACCGTTTTGTGAGTACTCACCTTTAAAACGGGTATTATGAGTGTGCCATACACCACTTCGCCCCACCCCTTTTTTTCAGGTATTCTGGGGCTTTTATATGGTGAATCATTGGTTTTGATTGTTAAGGTTATATTTGGTTCTTCCTGGTCCCTTTACTGCTTTTATACACTGGGGAATTGGTGGGAGGTCCCAGGTATATATGGACCGGGAGGGGCTTTCTTTTTTTGCATATTCATCTCTGCAGAAGTTCGCCCTCTAGTGGAGATTACCCCAGATGTCATGAAGACCGAAGTGGAGCGTATGGCACAATCATAATACCCGTTTTAAAGGTGAGTACTCACAAAACTTGAGCGTCGCCTCCGGAGACTAAATTTCTTTTTTTCCAATCGAAGGGAGTGCCCCCTTGTCTTTAGAGAGGAATAAACCTAGAACCTGAAATAGTGTTCTCCCATATTTTTGGCATGTGCCATTTATATATTTATACAAGTTAATCATGTCCCCCCTCCTCTGCACTCTTTCCAGAGTCAGAGCGTCCTTTCTGTGAATGGGTGCCCAGAACTGGACGGCATATTCCAGGTGAGGGCGCACCAGTGCCTTGTAAAGAGGCAAAATTACATCCCTATCCTGTGATTCCATGCCTCTCTTAATGCATGATAGTATCTTGGTGGCCTTGAAAGCAGCTGCTTGGCATTGCTTGCTGTTATTTAGCCTGCGATCTACCAGTACCCCCAGATCCTTCTCAACAAGTGACTCTCCCAGTTTTACTTCCCTGAGGATATATGTGGCCTTCAGGTAGACCCTAAGTGCATGACTTTACATTTTTCCACATTGAACTTAATTTGCCAAGTGGATGCCCAGACACTCAAAGTGTCCAAGTCAGCCTGAAGCTTGTGATCATCTTCCATAGACTGCACTGTGCTACATATCTTTGGGTCATCTGCAAAAATATAGACAGTGCTTTTAATTCCATCTTTCATGTCGTTTATAAAAAAAGTTGAATAATAGTGGTCCCAGCACTGAACCCTGGGGTACGCCACTTACAACCGGTAACCATTCAGAGAAGGTATTATTAACCACAACTCTGCACACGATCATTCAGCCAGTTTTCAATCCAGTTACAAACTGAAGATCTCAATTTCCCCAATAAGCGTCTGTGGGGGACAGTGTCAAATGCTTTGGCAAAATTCAGAAACACTTTATTCACAGCAACCTCTCTGTCCAGGCTTCTACTCAACTCAGATTAGTCTGGCAGCTTCTGTCCTTAGTAAAACAGTGTATATTATATTATGGGTAGTTACATATTTGTGTATGTAGTCCCTTAAAAGCCCCTCAAGCAACTTCCCCACAATGGATGGTCTGTAACTGCCCGGAGAAGACCTTGAGCCCTTTTTAAAATGGGCACAACATTTGCCTTGTGCCAGTCCCTTGGCACTGTAGCAGTTGCTAGTGAGTCTTTAAAGTGGACCAACACCCAGGATTTTGACTATCCTGGGTTTTGGTCCACTTCGGCGGGGCACCCCGATCGGGGGTGCCCCGCTGTGTGAAACCCCCCAGAAACCCCAATAAACTCACCTCTCCCCGCTCCCACGTGACTGCCCGGTCCAATCCCCGCCAACGTCCAGGCGGGGAACAGGAACGTCCAAGCGGCTTCCGCCGCCGCCGCCTCCCTCACGTCACTTTCGGCGCGCCCGTGCCGGCCATTCACAGGCGGCCGGCGCGGGGGCGCGCACGCCTAGAGGGGCGCGAGGGAGGCGGCGGCGGAAGATAAGGTAGGTGATTTGGGGTGTTTGGGGGGGTTTCACCCCGCGGGACATCCCGATCTCGGATGTCCCGCGGGGTGGGAGGTGGGGTGGGAGGTGATCGGCCCGGGAATCTTATAGATGTGTGCGCAGACGGCGCACGCCTACAGGGGCGCGAGGGAGGCGGCCGGCCGCCGCCGAAGATCAGGTAAGGTTTTTCGGGGGTTTTGGGGGGGTTACACCCCGCGGGACATCCCGATCTCGGATGTCCCGCGGGGTGGGGGGTGATCGGCCCGGGAATCTTATAGATTCCCGGGCCGATCACCCGTGGGTGTTGGTCCACTTTAAATGCCCTTTTATTGTTCATTATTGCCCTTTTAACCGCAGGTGTCAGCCATGAGGGGTTTAATTTTAGCTGCTTATATTTGTTACCCTTAGGAATACATTTTGCAACGTTGGTACTCACAATTGATTTAAAGCACTCCCATTTGGAATCTGTATTCTAATTCCTCAACAGATGCTCTCATTTAATGCCCTGGAGTGCTGCTCTGAGCCTGGGGAAGTTGGCCTTCCTAAAATTTAGTGTTTTTGCCTTCCCCGACAGAAAATCTTTCTTACAGTTTGTTAAATACAACTATATTGTGGTCACTGTTACCAAGACTGTTACTGTCCCCATCAGGTCATCATTATTTGATATTACCAGATCTAAAAGAGCATCACCCCTAGTAGGTGCCTCCACAAACTGATTCATATAATTATCTTGTAGCAAGCTGAGGAATGCTCTCCCCCTGTAGTGGAAGCAGAACCGTGTCTCCAGTCGATTCCTGGGTAGTTGAAGTCCCCCATCACCACCACTGTACCAGCCTGTGAAGCCCGCTCTATCTGTTTATGCAGTTGACCCTCTATTTCCTCAGTAGTAATAATACATTAAATAGAATTTAATTTGTGTCAAACCCTTGTTATAGGTGACTACTGGACATGACCATTCAATGTGGCATATTAGCATTTAATATATCAAGTATAATTGAATTACCTGGTAGAAATGCTTCTTTGTCACTTAAAACTGTTGTAGCTTCATAAAAGAATGTGTATCTATTGTGCTTAGCTGTCAGGGAAGAAAATATAGCCTGGAGAACGTAGGAAACCTCCAACAGGTATGCCTAGCGTGTGACTGTACAAATAGGGACTTACATTGAATGTGATTTAACTTGGGCGTAAGTCTCACTGATTGGATCCTGAGGTCATGCTAACCATGCAGGGTCTGCTGCTATTTTATCTTGTTCCTTGTCTGCTTTCCAGGATATCTTGTGCGGTACTGGGCATCGATTCTGGCCACTTCCAAAGCACAGCAGCTCCTCTTCCGCATCATTGATTACCTGCTATTACCACATGCCTTGTTCCAACAAGATAAGGGTTTGCCGGCAGCCATGCTCTCCGCTGTAAGAGAGAGCTTGCCTCTCTTTCTCCAGGTAGAAATCTGAAGCATGTTGTGTAACAGAGCCACTAACATATTGAGCTTTACACTATAGCTAAATTAGATCTTTTGTCTGATTTTTCTTGTTCCCCCGTTTATATGTAAATACAGCTAAGTAGAATTATTGCGTAGCTTTCATGGTCTTTTTTTGTTACTATGGGAAAATCATCTATTCCAAGTATGTCTCACACCCTGCTTCGGAAGTATTCATTACACGTGGGTTATGGTCCAGTAGAGGGCGAACTTCTGCAGAGATGACTAGAAAAAGAAGCCCCTCCCGGTCCATAAATACCTGGGACCTCCCACACATTCCCCAGTTAAGTCTCTGCAGAAGGCGATGCAAGTCTTCGGGGGAAAAGAGGGGGGGTGTATGAGTATAGATATGTATGTTATGCATTCTGTGTTTTGCACTCTTTTCACATGCCTTTTATTTGTGTGTCAGCCACCGCGCTGACTTGTCTTTACTGCTTTTTTAAATTTGATGCCACCGCGCGCTGACTTCGTTCCGCACTTGGCGGCGGCATTACCTCATGCGCTGGTGCGCCATCATTGGCTGCTTGCCGTTCTGACTTCGCGCTCTTTGGGGGGGCGCGTTCCGCGTCATCGCTGTTACTGGCCCGCCCCTCGAGATATACCGACGCCATCTTTCCTACTTGGTTGGGCTATGCACGACGGACTCCCTACCGCGGTCCGTAAGTGCCCTCGCGGGCGGCTTATCTCCTTCACTTTTGTTACGACGTACTTAAGGTCTTGTCTGCTTATGTCTTTCAGGCGGGACGAACCCTTCTTGGCTTCTTCCCGGCCCTGTTTTAGTATATTACTTGTAGGCCTTGTAAAAATTATACTCCCACTTCCCTAGCGGGTTATTGGGGCATCCAGGGTTGCTACATAGCGTTATTCCCTATCGGCGTATAGCGCTGCTATAATCACCATATGGAGGCATCTCAGGATAATGTGACCGGGGTCCCTTCGGGACAAGACCGGCTGTGTGTAGCGTGTGGGCAGCCTCATGCGGACGCTGACAAGGCGCGGGTCTGTGTACCCTGTGCTGAGCAGGTGCTTGCATTGCAATCTGGCCTGCCAGTGGCTGCAGTTCGTTTCACTTCACCTACTCCCCTAAGCTGAAACCTCACTCCTACTGAGTTGCATACTAGTGGGGATTCTCAGCCTGATGTGTCTTCTAGACTGGCTACTGTTGAGCAGTTGATTGCTAAGTCCTTAGCGTGTAAGGCCCCTGCTAAGAAGCGGCACTTGACGCCTAATGTCACTGTTTTCCCTATGGGAACTGAGGAGTTTATGAATCTTTGTGGCTATACCCCGTCTCATGAAGGGGAGCTCTTTTCTGATTCAGGCTCATCTGATGAGAGACCGAGGGGTCATGACGATTCTGGCTCTGACCCCTGGGCCCCGGATGACACTGACAGATTATTGACCCAGATTTTTGAGGTTCTGTCTATCTCTCTCCCTGTTGCGGCTCCCAGGCAAAGAGGGGAGCTTTTCCATACAGCAAAATCACGTTTGGAATTTCCAGAGCAGGCACATTTCCATAACCTTGTGCTCAAGGAATGGGAGCGCCCCAGTAAACTTCCTGGGGTTCCAAAGAGTTGGGATAGGAAGTATCCCTTTCCTGCTGAGGTGGTTAAATGTTGGTCATCCCCCCCCCCGAGGTGGATGCCCCGATCCTAGGGCTATCTAACACCTCTGTCACGCATTCCCCTGATTCTACTACCCTGCGGGATGCTGAAGACCGGCGTATTGATCAGCTAGCATCCCACGCCTTGGCATGTGCGGGGACAGCGCTGCGCCCGGTCTGTGCCTCTGCCATTACTGCTGTGGCCACTAGAACCCTTATCAGAAATATGCTTGATAGTGCCCCTGATGATTTGCCTTGTGAGGTTTTTAATGCACTCTCCAGTTGTGATGTTTTTGTAAATTTTGCCCTCTCAGCATTGGATGACACCATCCGAATGTGTGCCAGAGCTCCTGCCCTCGTGGTGGCTATACGCCGCTTGGTTTGGCTGCGCCAGTGGGCTGCTGACAACGCTGCCAAGAAGGCCCTCACTGGGTTTCCCTTTAAAGAACTGCGCCTGTTTGGGGACCGCCTGGACCTTTTTGCTAAGGGAGGCAGGTTACCCCAGCGCAGGCGGCAATCTCGGCCCTTTCGGGGTCAGGGTTCCTTCTCCTCCACTTACCGTGGTGCAAGACAGGGAAGGGGGGTTTCTTTCCCTGGGGCCCGGGGAGATTCCTGGGGTAGAGGCAGAGGACATGGACGTCCTGGCTCCTCCTGGGGTACCAAAGCTAAATCCTCTCCCAAGCCCCCTCAGGCATGATGGGGCACCCTCACCCATCCGGGTGGGGGACGGCTGCAGCACTTCGCTCAAGTCTGGAGGCTTCATGTCTCAGACCGGTGGATTCAGGAGGTAGTGTCCTCCAGTTACAAGTTGGAGTTTGCTGCCGATCCCCCTCCAAGATTCATCAGATCCCGGATTCCTCAGGACCCTGTGTCAGCTCAGGAGCTAGTGCAAGCAGTGCAAGGCCTCCTGGAGCTGGGGGGGTCATCTGCCAGTTCCCTTTAAGAGAAAAAGGCAAGGGCTTTTATTCCAACCTATTCACAGTACCCAAAAAGGATGGTTCTGTCAGGCCCATCCTGGACTTAAAAATTCTCAACAAGTTTGTCAAGGGCAGGCGCTTTCGCATGGAGACTCTGTGCTCTGCCATCAGTTCCCTGCGCCAAGGGGATTTCATGACTTCTGTGGACATCAAAGATGCTTACCTTCATATTCCTGTGTTCCCAGGTCATGAAAGGTTCCTCAGGTTCGCTCTGATGGATAAACACTACCAATTTGTGGCCTTGCCCTTCAGCCTCACTTCAGCTCCCAGGGTGTTCACCAAGGTGCTGGCTGGCGTGATGTCTCTGCTCAGATGTCAGGGCGTCCGCATGCTTCCCTATCTGGACGACATCCTCATCACTTCCCAGTCTCTACATCAGGCAGAGTTGGATACTCAGCTGGTGGTGTCCACTCTGGAGTCATTTGGATGGGTGATCAACCACCCCAAGTCCTCACTGTCCCCTTCCTTGGTAACTCTATTCCTAGGAATGAATCTGGATACAGTTCAGGCAAGGATCTTCCTTCCTCGGCAGAAGGTGGACAGTCTGATTGCACAGGCTCAGTCCTTCCTAGCTTGCCCCATCCCTCCATCAGGCAGGGGATGTAGCTGGTGGGCCTGATGGTGGCGTGCTTCGAAGCGGTCCCTTATGCTCAGTTCCACTTGAGGCCTCTGCAACTTCACCTATTGTCAGTATGGGACAAGTCCCAGTGTCCCTGGACAGGGTCTGTATGCTCTTCCCCCTGGTCAGGAGGTCCCTCTTGTGGTGGATGGCCTCATGGAACCTGTTGAGGGGCAGATCCTTTCTTGCCCCTTTCTGGGAGACGGTCACCACGGATGCCAGTCTGTCAGGTTGGGGGGGGTTTCTGGAAGTCCCTGCGGTTCCAGGGGCGGTGGGGCCTTCAGGAGGCCCACACTCCTATCAATGTCTTGGAGCTGCGGGCGATCAGGTTAGTTCTGGCTCACTTGATTACTCATCTTCGGGGCCTGCCTATTCAGGGCCCCCTTGCTCCGGGTCCAACCCTGATGATTGATGTAGGCAACTGCCGTCTGGTTGTCAGAGGCCAATGTCCCCTGCATTTCAGCTGTGTACTTCCCGGGGGTGGAAAATTGCCTGGTGGACTCTCTGAGCAGGGGGACCTCTCGCGAGGGAGAATGGTCCCTATGCAGCAGGGTGTTTCAATCTCTGTGTCACTGTTGGGGCCAACCAGATGTGGATCTGTTTGCGTCCCGCCACAATCACAAGCTCCCAGCTTTTGTCTCTCTGTCCAGGGATCCTCTAGACCTGACCTCGGATGCGCTAGCAATGTCATGGAAGGACTTTCAGTTCCTGTATGTCTTCCCTCCAATTCCCCTGCTGGGCAGGGTTCTGCGCAAGATTGCTCTGGAGGGGGTGCCAGCAATTCTGGTTGCCCCCAGGTGGCCAAGAAGAGTGTGGTTCGCAGACGTGGTACAGCTGGCAGTAGATCAGTACGCTCTGCCCTTGGTGCCAGATCTGCTCACCCAGGGCTCGCTACGCCATCCCAATTTACAAACTCTGGCTTTGAGCTAGGAAGAAGTCGTCTTCTTCCATTTATTACAGGGTTTGGCGTGCCTATATTGACTGGTGTGAGTCTAAGTCTCTTTCCTGTCGTGTGTTCTCTATTCCCAGGATTCTGGAGTTCCTGCATCATGGGTTGGAGATGGGGCTCCAACTCAGTACTCTGAAGGGTCAGGTTTCTGCTCTGGCTGTTTTCTTCCAGAAGTCCTTTGCTCAGCACCCTCTGATCAGGACTTTTTTCCAGGGGGTCACTCATGTGCGTCCCCCATGCAAACCTATGGTGCCTGTTTGGGATCTGAACTTGATTCTGTCAGCCTTGCAGGGTGCTCCCTTTGAACCTGTGCAGGATGCTGCCTTGGCCATTCTTACGCTCAAGATTGTGTTTCTAGTGGCTATTACTTCTGTCAGGCGTGTGTCTGAGTTGGCTGCCCATTCAGCCCCCCTACTATGAGAGACACCAGGACAAGGTGGTGTTTCGTTTCAAACCTGACTTTCTGCCTAAGGTAGTGTCTGCCTTTAATTTGAATCAGGATATTGTTCTTCCTTCTTTGTGCCCTAATCCTAGCAATGCTAAGGAGAGAGTTTTGCACTCTTTGGATGTGGTTATGTGTCTGAAGTACTATCTGGTGGCTACTGCACCTTTCAGGAAAACTGATGCTCTTTTTGTGGTCCCTTCTGGTCCTAGGAAGGGTTTGGCTCCTGTCAAGTCTACTATCAGCAAGTGGATTCGTCAGGCTGTGATTCAGGCCTACTCTGCTAAGGGGAAGAATCCTCCCTTCCGCCTTACTGCTCATTCCACTCGTGCTATTGGTGCCTCTTGGGCTTTTCAGCACCAGGCCTCTGTTGAACAAGTTTGCAAGGCCGCTACTTGGTCTTCTGTTCATACCTTTTCAAAGTTTTTCAAGGTTGTTGCTGTTTTTGGCCGAAAGGTTCTGCAGGCGGCAGTGGTTTAAACTGCCTGCTGTTGTCTTTCTTCTTGGGGATCCCACCCTACTTTATGGACACTGCTATTGGATGTCCCGATTGTAAGTATTATATTTGGAGCAGGACGTACTGTATACTAAGAATTATACAATTCTGTGATTACTCACCTGTAGAATTGGTATTATGAGTATACAGTACATCCTGCTCCAACCCACCCTTGGTTTTTGCATTATCTTGGATCCCCTGTATGGTGATTGTTATCATTGTTATAGTTGATAGTTGGGTTGTTTAATTCTCCCGGCTTCTCGTTAACTGCTTTTCAATGCTGGGGATTTGTGGGAGGTCTCCGGGTATTTGAGGGGCCGGGAGGAGCCTATTTTCGATGTCTCTGCAGTCCAGCGCCATCTGGCGGAGTATTACCCGATTGTAAGTACTATATTTGGAGCAGGACGTACTGTATACTCATAATACCAATTCTACAGGTGAGTAATCACAGAATTGTGTATATATATATATATATATATATATGTATATAGGTGTATCCATATCTGTTTTTTTTTGTTCTTTTACACATGCTTACTGTCTGCATTTTTAATTGCATGAATCTGTGTGCCGGTCAATGTATTTAAGGGGTACCCTCATTATGTCTTTCAGGTGGGAATGTTTCCATATTAAAAGGGGTTTTTCTCCAGGTCCTAGTCCCTTGTTCAAATTGGGGTTTCCCTGTGTGATTATAAATCCTCCCACTTACGGACGCTAGGGGCATCCCAGGTAGCTTCATAGCGTAATTCCCATTGATCATTGTGACTATCAATAAATCACCATATGGAGGCTCCCCAGGATTTTGGACTCGGGTCCCTTCAGGACAACCCCGGTCGTGTGTGATATGTGGGGCGTCCCTTTTGGGAGACAACGTGCAAATTTGTATACCATGTGCACAACAGGCGCTTGTGTGACAAGCTGGGCCCCGTGTGGACGGTTCAGCCCCGCTGGCCTCATCACCTACACGCCTGGTTATAACACCCCAAGTGACGTTGTCACCAGTGGGGAGTCGCAATCTGATGTATGCGCAAGACTGGCCAACATTGAGAGACTGATTGCTAGCTCTGCGGCCAGGAAGGCCCCAGCTATGAGACGGAACTTGGCGCCCGCAGGCCTTTGATTATGCTGATATTCTCAGTGTGTCACACACCCCGCTTCCCCTTTAATTCTTACGATCGGGTTACTCCACCGGCAGGTGGCGACGTTGCAGAGAGAAGTCTTGAAAACGAGCCCCTCCTGGCCTACATATACCTGGGACCTCCCACTTAACACCCAGTGTTTTCTCTCTGCAAGATGCGACAAGACAGAAGAAAGAAGTCTCCTGCTTGCAGGTAGCCGGGGTCAAACCCCAGCACCCCCCTCTTGGTCTATTTCTGCCCAGTCAATTGTTTATATGCCTAGATAGTTAACGGAAGCCTCCCAGCCTAGGCTGCTGGCTGGGCAACGGTAGATGGCACTATATGGTGCCTAGGAGCTTATCTCCTCCGCTCGACCCCACGCGCGGGCAATGCGATTATCCGGCATGGTGATCCGGATTTGGGATGCCCCTGTCCCGGTGTTCCCCTTGGCCACCTTCTCCCGCTTGGTCCCTTCTCCCTTCGCGTTGGGGGGGGGTGGTTTGTATGGGGTGCTTTACACTTGTGTTATTCTGTGTGTTTGGGGAGCGCTGGCAGCCGCGCGTGCGGGCGCGTGTCCCGAGCTGCTGGGGCTCCTTGTAGCATATTTTAAACTTCTCCCGCTTGGTCTGTGTTGGGGGACTGAGGGCGTCTGTGGCGCCCGTTTGCACGCGGCGCCGCCATTCGCGCTGCTCGTGTCTTGGGGGCGGGGCCGCGCTCCCTCTCGGCCCACGCTGTATGGTTCTCCGGCGGGGGCAGGGCCGGAGCACACCGCTCGCTGAGCCCGGCCCGCCGTCCTTCCTCTTCCTCACTCGGAGACCTCACTACACGGAGGCACTCAGCAACAGGTCAGCGGTCCCTAGCTCGGCTGAGGAGGGTGCCGTCATTCAAGCAGGGTTTGTTTGTTTGTCTTGCATTGTTGCTGTGTAGTGCATGCTAATGGCAGTCGCTTGCGAGTTTCCCTGTCACTTTGGTATAGCTTCCCCCTCCTGGAGGCACATATTAATTATATATGTATGTATATATTTTTTTTTTCATGGGTTGCATATTTTGTTTATATATTTGTATGTGTGTGGCGCATGCTGGAAAACTTTCTTTGGGGGACCGATTGTGGTCTCTTTTCCCTTACAGATTCTGGGATCCCCTCACTGCAGTGGGTCTCCCGGTCTGATATACCTGGCTAGTCTTTTTTTCCAAATTGGGATTCTCCTAGGCTTAAAAATCCTCCCACTCCCGGGACTTTAATTATAATAGGGGCATCCCGGGTTGCTTAATGCGTAAATCCCTGGGTTATTGCGAAAGCCATAATTTCACCATATGGAGGCTTCCGACATTACCGGAAATGGCTCTTCGGGGCTATCCAGGCTGTGTGGGGGTTGTGGGGCTCTGCTCCCAGGCGATGATGTCATAATATGTATTCCATGTGCACAGCAGAATATTGCGCGCCAGTCTGGCTTCTGGCTCCTCGCAACTTCCGTCATCTCCTACCCCCCCCCCCCCCCCCCCCACTTATTCCGGACCCCGTGTGACGTTGTCAAAGGTGGGGATTCGCAATCCGAGGTGTGTGCACGATTGGCCAACCTCGAGAAAATAGTTTCCGCCGCGGTGGCTCAGAAGGCTACGGCTAAGCGGAAGCCCCTTTCTCCAGCATCGCCTGTTCTGGAGGATGAGGTGTTTGAAGTATTTGATTGGTCCGATTGTCCCCCTGCTGAGGAGGGGGAACTCCTTGAGGAGTCGGACGAGCCTCCAGACCAGCAATTGGTTGGTACCGCTGGCGATCAGGCTGCGGGGGTGTTCCTTGACACTCCTTCCATTTTGGCTCAAATGTTTGAAATTTTGGCTTTGGATCCGCCCGAGGCAGTCCCCCCGCCAAAGGGTGAGTTGTTTGATGTGCCCCAGCCGCGTTTGGTGTTTCCCAGGCAACAACACTTTGTGAGGGTTGTCCTTAAGGAATGGGAACAACCCACGCGCCTTGTTGGAGTTCCTCCTAGTTGGGATAAGCGTTATCCCTTTCCGGAGGATTTGGAGAAGCTTTGGTCTGTTCCCCCTGATGTCGATGCCCCTGTGTTGGGGCTGTCTAACACGGCTGTGTTGCACTCCCCTGACACTACTACCATTAAGGATGGTGAGGATCGTCGGATTGATCAATTGGCTCGCCATGGTTTTATCAGTGCTGGATCGGCACTGCGGCCGGTGTGTGCTTCGGCGCTTCTTCTGATGGCTGTTAGGTCCATTGTTAGAGATTTGTACGCAGATCTTGATCCCACTTGTGATGAGTTCTTTTCTCTCAAGCAGTGTGAGTCGTTTATTTCCTTTGTCATGACCGCCCAGGACGATGCGCTTGCGATGTGTAGCAGGACCGCGACCCTGTTGGTTGCTATTCGTCGGTCGGTGTGGCTGCGCCAGTGGATGGCGGACTTTAACTCTAAGAAGTCGCTTACAGCTCTTCCGTTTGTAGGTTTGCGCCTGTTTGACGATAAATTGGATTCAGTTACCAAGGGTGGTAAGTTGCCTCAACGCAAGAGGCCTCATCGTTCCTTTCGGGGAGCGACTTCCTTTAGTCCCTCCTTTCGGGGAGTCAGAGCGGGCAGAGGGGCCTCCTTCCCCGCTACCAGGGGTGCAGGTTGGACCCGGGGGAGGGGCCGTGGCCGTCCCGGTCAGTCCTGGTGCGCCAAGCCCAAGCCTGCTGGTAAGCCCGCTCAGCAATGAGGGGGTGCCCTCACCCGTGCGGGTGGGGGGATGATTGCGACACTTCTCCCTGGTTTGGGACCAGGAGGTTCCGGACAGATGGATCCGGGAGGTGGTGTCGTCCGGTTACAAGCTGGAGTTCGAGTCTCGCCCTCCTTCACGGTTTGTCCGGTCTCGGGTGCCCACCGATCCTTTGGCCGCGCAGGGGCTCCTGGCGTCGGTGAAGAATCTTCTGGAAATGGCGGTCATCCGGCCGTTGCCGCACTTGGAGGTGGGCCTTGGGTTTTACTCCAATCTTTTCACAGTCCCCAAGAAAGACGGGTCGGTTCGTCCCGTTCTGGATCTGAAGTTCCTCAACAGGTTCATCCGTACTCGGAAGTTTCGCATGGAAACTCTGCGATCGGCCATCGGTTCTCTTCGGCAGGGGGACTTTATGAAATCCATAGACATCAAGGATGCTTACCTTCATGTTCCCATCTGCCAGGCTCATCAACGTTTTCTTCGGTTCGTGATGAAGGGTCTGCATTTTCAATTCGTGGCACTTCCGTTTGGCCTTACCTCGGCTCCAAGAGTGTTCACCAAGGTGCTGGCAGGGGTGATGGCCATTCTCAGATCTCAAGGCATTCGCGTCGTACCTTATCTGGACGACCTTCTCCTCATGGCTCCCTCTCTCAATCAATCGGAGACGGACACCAGGCTGGAAAGCTTCGGTTGGGTGATCAACTTTCCCAAGTCCTCCCTCGCCCCGGCCAGGGTGGTGTCCTTTCTGGGAATGCGGTTGGATTCTTGTCAACACAGGGTGTTTCTGCCTCAATCCAAGATTTGTCTGATTCAGGAATTGGCTCGGTTCCTTCTTTCCAATCCTCGACCGTCCATCCGTCTGGGGATGAGACTGGTAGGGTTGATGGTTGCCTCTTTCGAGGCAGTTCCTTTTGCTCAATTTCACACAAGGACGCTTCAGCTTCATCTGTTGGCGTCTTGGGACCGGCGACCACGGTCGTTGGATCGGCCCTTCCAGTTGTCCTCCCGGGTCCGGCAGTTCCTTCAATGGTGGTTGGTCTCAACCAATCTCTTGAGGGGCAGGTCTTTCCTGACTCCTCTCTGGGAAATTGTCACCACGGACGCCAGTCTTTCGGGATGGGGGGGATTCTGGAAGGATCTTCAGTTTCGGGGGCAGTGGGGACCTCGGGAGGCCCACTTGCCCATCAATGTTCTGGAACTGAGAGCCATCCGTCTGGTTCTTGTTCTTTTGACTCAGCATGTTCTGGGCCTTCCGGTTCAGGTTCGTTCGGACAATCGAAC
Source organism: Gastrophryne carolinensis (assembly GCA_027917425.1). NCBI lineage: Eukaryota > Metazoa > Chordata > Amphibia > Anura > Microhylidae > Gastrophryne > Gastrophryne carolinensis. Next base: position 248,241,458 of record CM051237.1, on the reverse strand, counting down.
AGCGGTTGCTTACATCAATCATCAGGGAGGGACTCGCAGTCTGGGGGCCCTCAGAGAGGTGTCCCTGATCCTGACCTGGGCGGAGGCCCATGTTCCTGGTCTCTCGGCAGTTTACATTCCGGGTGTGGAAAACAGGGAAGCGGATCTGTTGAGCAGGTGCTCTTCCCGTCTGGGAGAATGGGCTCTCCATCCTCAAGTTTTTCGGTCGCTGAGTCTCCGGTGGGGGACACCGGAGGTGGACCTGTTTGCCTCTCATCACAATTGCAGGCTTCCGACCTTCGTGTCGCTCTTCCAGGATCCTCTGGCTCTGGCGCTGGACGCCATGTCCCTGAGCTGGGGGGATCTGGGGTTTCTGTACCTTTTTCCTCCGATACCCATGCTAGGCAAGGTGGTATGGAAGCTGGCTCTGGAAAAGGTGTCCGCCATTCTCGTGGCTCCAAGGTGGCCAAGGCGAGTATGGTTCGCAGACATCGTTCGGCTGGCGGTGGATCAGATCGTTCTGCCTCTTCGGCCCGATCTGCTCACTCAGGGTCGGCTGTGTTACCCCAATTTACCAACGCTGGGTTTGACGGCTTGGCTGCTGAAACCTTCATCTTGAAGGAGGAGGGTCTTTCTGACTCGGTTGTTAAGACTCTGATCTGTGCCCGGAAGAGGTCTTCTTCTACCATCTACTATAGGACTTGGAGAGCCTATATCGCTTGGTGTGAGGTTAGATCTTTACCTTGTAGGGTCTTCTCGGTTCCCAGGATTCTAGATTTTTTTCAATCAGGGCTGGACTCTGGTCTCCAGCTGAGTACTTTGAAAGGGCAGGTTTCTGCCTTGTCTATCTTTTTTTCAGAAGCCTTTTGCGCTTCATCCTTTAGTTAAAACTTTTTTCTAGGGGGTTACGCATGTGCGGCCTCCCAGGAAGCCATTGCTCCCTGTTTGGGACTTGAACTTGGTTCTTTCTGCTCTTCAGGCTCCTCCCTTTGAGCCCTTGCAGGATATTGCTCTATCTACCTTGACCCAGAAAATTGCCTTCTTGGTGGCTATCACTTCGGTTCGGCGTGTCTCTGAGTTGGCGGCCTTGTCGATTCAGGCGCCCTACTTTGAGAGGCATCAGGACAAGGTGGTTTTTCGTTTCAAACCGGACTTTCTTCCTAAGGTTGTTTCTGCTTTTCATTTGAATCAGGATATTGTTATTCCCTCCTTGTGTCCTAAGCCTAAGAATGACAAGGAGAGGTTTTTGCATTGTTTGGATGTAGTACGCTGTGTTAAGTACTATTTGCTTACTACTTCTCCTTTTCGTAAGACTGATGCCTTTTTTGTTGTGCCCTGTGGGCCTAGGAAGGGTTTGGCCCTGGCCAAGTCTACCATTAGCAAATGGATTCGTCAGGCGATTGTTGGGGCCTATTCGGCCAAGGGGAAGGTTCCCCCTTTTCGTATCACTGCTCATTCTACTCGTGCTGTTGGAGCGTCTTGGGCTTTTCAGCACCAAGCTTCTGTTGAACAAGTTTGTAAGGCTGCTACTTGGTCTTCTGTTCATACTTTTTCTAAGTTTTACAAGGTTGATGTGCGGGCCTCAGCGGATGCTGTGTTTGGCCGCAAAGTTCTGCAGACCGCAGTCGTTTAAGTTATGCTTCATTTTGCCTTCAGATACCCACCCCTTGTGGACACTGCTTTTGGATGTCCCGATCGTAAGAATTAAAGGGGAAGCGGGGTGTGTGACACACTGAGAATAATACCATTTTGTGAGTACTCACCTGTAAAATGGATATTGTCAGTGTGTCACACACCCCGCTTCACCTGCCCTTTTTGGTATCCTGGATCCTCTATATGGTGAAGCTTTCTTTTGTTTTATTTTGAGGTTACCGTTGGTTTTCCTGGTACCTTGTCTTACTGCTGTTTGAATTCACTGGGTGCTAAGTGGGAGGTCCCAGGTATATGTAGGCCAGGAGGGGCTCGTTTTCAAGACTTCTCTCTGCAACATCGCCACCTGCCGGTGGAGTAACCCGATCGTAAGAATTAAAGGGGAAGCAGGGTGTGTGACACACTGACAATATCCATTTTACAGGTGAGTACTCACAGAATGGTATTTTTTAAACCATTTGATTGGTCTGATTGTTCCCCGCTCGAGGAAGGGAAACTGTTCCCATACTCTGAGGATCGGCAGTACCCTGGCGCTGATGCCGGCTCAGAGCGCGGGGATACTGTTGACACCCATAGCCTCCTTGCTCAAATGTTTGAGGTACTTGCCATTTCCCCTTTTGCGGAGGCCCCTCCACAACGGGGGGAATTTTTAGGGACCGCCAAACCTCGTTTGGAGTTCCCGGATCAGAAGCACTTTAACAATCTGATCCTTAAGGAATGGGAAAAGCCTAGTCGGCTCCCTGGTATCCCTCACGGGTGGGATAGGAAGTATCCCTTTCCTGTTGATGTGGTGAAACTTTGGTCGACGCGCCCGTCCTGGGATTGTCCAATACTTCAGTCGTGCATACCCTGGATTCCACTACCTTGAAGGATGGGGAGACCGACGTCTCGATCAATTGGCTTCGCATGCCTTTGCTTGTGTGGGTTCGGCCTTGCGCCCGGTTTGTGCTTCTGCGATTACGGCCGTGGCTACTAGAGCGCTAATTAGGGGCCTTTTGGATGGTTCCCAATTGGATCCTTGCAGTGAGGAGTATACAGCCTTGACTCATTGTGAGTTGTTCATTGCTTTTGTCTTATCAGCCTTGGATGATATTATCCGTATGTGTAGCATGACCTCGGCATTGCAGGTTGCTATACGCCGGTCGGTCTGGTTGCCCCAGTGGGCGGCCGATAACGCTGCTACGAAGGCGCTCACAGGTCTTCCCTTCGTGGTCTGCGCCTGTTTGGTGATCGTTTAGACTTGGTTGCCAGAGGGGGTAAGTTATCTCAACGCAAGAAGCAGCGCCGGCCCTTTCAGGGTTCGGGTTCATTCAACCCTTCCTTTCGTGGCTCTCGGTCAAGCAGAGGAACGTTCTTCACTGCGTTCCGAGAAGATATCCAATATTGCCAGCCTTCACTCCCTGGACAGAAGCACACACCCGCTGCCGGCACGGCACAAGGAGCTCACCCAAGCACTGTAAATGATCCAAGGTCAAAACGAGCCAGCCCGCAGCCGAGGTGGTTAAGAATTATCCACTCTTTATTTTCTTGCATAAAACAGCATAGCAGTTTAAAACAGCAATAAGAGCATTCTCAGGCAGATATCGCGTTGACGCGTTTCGAGCCTACGCTCTTAATCATGACAGCGAGGTAACCGCCCGATTCACAATAGTTAGTCACATTAACAATTATCCTAATGAGACACCTAATAGATCTTAATTGCTAACGTCCGCAGCATACAGAAGCCCTATAGTTTTTTATTAGTTACATCAATTCAAATACCTGTGGGCCGTGATGTTAATCCGCCGCTGCACGTTTAAAGCCATATCACAATATAAGGCCAGTGCTTCCGGGTCAACTTCAGGGATGTGTACTATCTGGTGGCTACTTCACCATTCCGGAAGATGGACGCCTTTTTTGTGGTGCCCTCTGGGCCCAAGAAGGGTTTGGCGCCCGTCAAGTCTACCATTAGTAAATGGATTAGTCAGGCCGTTATTAGGGCCTATTGTGCTAAGGGGAGGGATCCCCCTCTCCAGATCACTGCTCATTCTACTCGTGCTGTTGGGGCTTCCTGGGCGTTTCAGCACCAAGCCTCTGTTGAACAAGTTTGTAAGGCTGCTACTTGGTCTTCTGTTCATACTTTTTCCAACTTTTATAAGGTTGATGTGCGGGCCTCAGCGGATGCTGTTTTTGGCCGCAAGGTTCTGCAAGCTGCAGTGGTTTAATTTGTGCACAATTGCCTGTTGGGATCCCCACCTTTTTTGGACACTGCTATTGGATGTCCCTCGTGTAATTAATCTTCCGAAGCAGGGTGTGAGACATACTTGGAATAATACCATTTTGTGATTACTCACCTGTAAAATGGGTATTATAAGTATGTCTCACACCCTGCTTTGAGTTATATCTTGGATCCTCTATATGGCGAAACTTTTTTCTCGTGAATTTTATTGGCTCTTCCTGGTCTCCTTGCTGCTTTCTTATACTGGGGAATGTGTGGGAGGTCCCAGGTATTCATGGACCGGGAGTGGCTTCTTTCTCTAGTCATCTCTGCAGAAGTTCGCCCTCTACTGGACCATAACCCACATGTAATTAATCTTCCGAAGCAGGGTGTGAGACATACTTATAATACCCATTTTACAAGTGAGTAATCACAAAATGGTATTTTTACAAGCATAATGGTGGTGTAAATATGTTGTCCATTATACAAGGGAACCCACTAAGTCAGATTCAACCTTTAGCGCAGCGACTCCAGATTACTGGGCTTTACTTGTGTCCTTGGCCTTATCTTATTAAAGCGGAACAAAACCCTCAACGCACAGCCCTAGAATCTAAAAATGTTTGCTACAAGGGCTGTTTTTTGTGTACGTCTACTTGTAAATTAACATGAGAATAAATCTGCTTTTAAGACTAAAGAACACCCTACCACCACCCCAAGTCCTGCAGTGAGTGAAATCCTACTATTCTGAAGGGGTTTGTACTGCGGCTTCTGGTCTTCTGTCAGACAGCACCTTCTCTAGTAGGAGGTGTTAACTGCTGTAATGTGTTCTTTGGCTTTCTTTTTCCCCACTGGATAGAGCTTCCCTCCTTTAAGAGGAGGCGCGCTTACTGCGGGGTAGCTGGAGGGAGTGGTTTGTTTTCCAAGGAAAAACCTCATCCAGAGGGACAGACCTATACTTAGCGCTCTCTACGACGTAACGCATGTTCATAATGTACTTGCATTTCCTGTTTTTTCAGGGACTGTCCATTATTTCTCGACAATCTCAAGCACAATCTGCCTATGTAAAGCAGCAGCTAAAAACTATTATTGAGCAATATTTTGGAAGGTTTCTTTCCAGTGTTCCACAAGGCTCTACATCAGGAAGTCACCCAATACTTCTGGCCCTTTGTGATTCTGTCCAGAGCCCACATACTGCAATTCTAAGGAAGACTGTGATGCAAGTCATCAAGTGAGTTTGTGCAATACATGTTCTACTTTTTTATGTAGAATGGTGTGAAACCGTTGTCAAAATTGGCTTTTATGGGATTGTCAGGCAGAAAAAAAGCCATACTCTCCATTTGCTCCCCTGCACTGTTCTGTTCCATTCCAGCTGAATATAAAATAGCAGGTCCCAAGATCAAGTCCCTCAGACTACCTTTTAAGTGTTCCTGAAAAATCGGGGCATAGGGCATTTTATCCCCCCCCCCCCCCCCCACCCCATGGGTCCTAATTTGAGCTGCCCTTCTGCAAACAGCAGCCCATAGGAAGCCACACAGGCAAGTTCTTATAATAATGTGACTTTGATTATAGGTTTAGCTGAATGACGTAATAAATCTCCCCCTTCCCCACTACCTGTTGCACAACTAAGATCATTTAATCAGTTTGTGGCTATGAGATCTGCCTGCATAGAAGTTGGAGGCCATATGGGGGAAGTCTCAAAGGGAAATTGCGATGGTAGCGCAGCTTCAATTTAAATACCATATTTTTCTGCCTATAAGACCAATCTAATATTTGGAGAGGAATGTGGCCCCCCACAGGGAGAGTGGCACCACCCGTCCCCTTTCCCCTTAGGCAATGTGGCATCCCCCTTGCACCCCACATAGACAGTGTGGCATTCCCCCCATCCCATTCCCCATATATGCAGTGTGGCATTCCCCCCATCCCATTCCCCATAGGCAGTGTGGCATTCTCCCATCCCCTTCCCCCATATAGGCAGTGTGGCATTCCCCGCATCCCATTCCCCATAGGCAGTGTGGCACCCCCCCCCCCCCCATTACCCATAGGCAAAAGAAAAAAACAAAACAAAAAAAAACTTGCATATCTATCGCACTTGCGTTGCTGGCCAAGCCGCCACAAATGCGGGAGGCCAGAAGATTGAGGAGCGGCGGGCATGGCAACTGATCCTTGCCCAGTGTCCCCATCATGCTTCTTCTCCGGCGGCGTGAGCACATACAGAGCAAACCCGACTCCTTGCAGTGGGTGGGTGTGGCCGACGCTCTGCGCAGGCCACGCCAACCCGATGCACAGAGCCTGGTGTTTGCTCGCACCTGGGGAAGAAGCAGTGGCAGGAGGGGATCCTCTTTAAAGGGAAGAAGAAACCTTTGTATTTCATTAACATGAGCGCCTTCATTTAGATGTGGAGGGACTACAATGCTGTCTAAACTCCTATTCTACTGTTCTTTTAATAACTTTTCACTTGGATCATGCAATAATCCCAGCACCTTGTTCCCACGTGGTCATACTGACTTACCATACAAGTCGTGCAGACTAACAAAATGTCTCCAAGACAAACGGTTTCTTTGACATATTACTACAAATATTGATAGTATTTACAGAGTTTTCGTAGAGAGGGCGAGTGAGTTTGTTTTATGTGTTTATTAGCTGTACATAAAAAAATAAATGTTCCTGAGGCTGTTCTCAGATTTGAGCAACTATACCATGAACATGTAGATATTCAATGACCCAAAATGGCTCCTGTGATGTTGCATCGTTCCATTATGCGGTCTCCAAGCTTCAAGCTGAAGTGACTGTTAGGAGGACATTTTTATGCAACCATTTTGGTATATTGGTATTTTTACTTGGTTATTTCTGTTTTTTTTTGTACTACAGTGGCAGCTACTTGCAGTTCAAAGGTCATGCTCCTCCTCCTAGACTGGCCTCTGTTCTGTCTTTCATCCTTGATGTTTTCCAGCGAAGTAAATCCGTTGATGTGGCAGATGTCGAGCAGCTACTTCCTGCTATTCTAAAGTGCTTGATATTGGTCAATGAGCCTCAGGGTAAGGTTTTAAATAACTTCGATTTAGGGAAAATGGATTTCTTGCACAGTCCTTGGATGGATGCTGTCACTGAGGAAAGGATGCTGCTTCCTTAGTAGCCTACCTTTATGGTGACTGCATGATACCCTTTAACCCTGTTTACTTGTGGGCTGTGAAGAGAAATGTTAAAGTTGTTTATTTCAGTAAGAGTTTTAAGAAAAAGTTTGAGATTTGCTTTAATGTTTTGCCTACTAATTAAATTGATTTTTGCCTGGATGGTCTTGATTAAGGTTGAGTTTTAAACCACTAATAACAGTGCAACTCCCTCAGTGAGGACCCTAAGAACCCCCCTGAATAAACTAAGCCTAAAGGTTTCACTTAAAGCCTAAACAACAAAGGCCTTCTCAACACTGTAAGTGTTCAAGCAAAAAGCGACAGACTTTGCATTATGGGAATTTTATGGGAGTTACTCCTCCCAGCAGGTCCTGCTGTCAGTATGTGGGCAGGCCTGGCTCCTGGGGGGGCGCAGCATCAGAGACCATCCATGTGACATTTCACACTTCTGGCCTTAGATGGAGCCACAAAGTCTCAAGGCATGAATTACCCCATGCAGAGAGTGGCCACTCTTCCCACACGGTACCCACAGACAGCCGGTGCTGACACAAAGCCAGGAAAAACTGGGTCGCTGTTCTCCCTAGATGAAGACTCCACCAAGGGGTGATGGGAGTATTCAGCTGAGGGTTTAATGCCAGGCCCCAATCTAGGGGAAGTGGTTCCATTTTCTCAGGGGTTACCTATACATGTAAGGAGTGATCCCAAAATCCAGCAGGCTGTCTATGCCCCCGGAGGCTGCCCTGCCCAGAATCTCATCTGAATGCATTAAGGTAAACTGACATGTTGTATCTCTGTTTGTGATCCTTACCTGTAACCTGTGTTCTCAGACCTGTATATGTAATATTTCCACAATATCATATAGCATGTCATATGCTTGTAATAACTGCCTAGTGTGCCTATCGCATTAACATCTATATTCAACTTGAGCTGTCTTTTTGCCTTAACCAGAAATCAGTGAATCCTTGCCCTTGCTTGATTTTTTTTGTTTTAGGCTGCTGGGCTGATTAAATGGACTGATGTAGGAAAGCGTGTTGTTTCTTCCCAGACACTGTTCTGCAGGCTCACATGATACATGTTTCTTCATTCTGTTTCTACTTTTTTTTAGAAAATTGGCAATTTAGCGTTCAACCCCCTTTTAAATTAAAATCTTATTCTTAGTATAAGGTACGTCCTGCTCCAGATAGATTACTTACACTTGGGTTATCCTCCGCCAAATGGCGCTGCACTGCAGAGACATGTAAAACAGGCTCCTCCCGGCCCCTCAAATACCCGGGGACCCCCCACAAATCCCCAGATTTCTCTGCAGTGCTTACTGCGAAGACGTGAAATTATCACTCTGTCGCAGGAGAGCGGGGCTATTAAAGCCTGCGGCCCTGTTGGACTATTCCCACCCGTCCTTGATGTGATGTGCCTCCCAGCCTGGGCTGCGCTGGTCAGGTGAAGGTAGGCAGCACCATGTGTGCTTAAGGAGCACTGCTCCACCGCAGTCCCCCACCAAAGGGTAGGCGGTATAGGCTGATGATGAGCCTTTATGGGATGCCCCTCCCGCATTATTATCCCATGCCCCGGTAGCGGTGGGCCCTGTACAAAGGGCCGCCATCCTCCCTCACTCTCCCCGTAGCCTTCGGGAGGAAAAGAAGGGGGGGGGGGGTGTGGATGTCCGTGTATTGTGATTACATGCTTATGGCCCTCTTTGTAATGTCTGCTTGGACTGGTATATGTGGCTGCCTTGTCTTTTTACACTGTAAATGCCGCCGCGCGCGCCTTTTCCTTCATTTGGATGTTCCGCGCCGGGCGGCGGCGTTACCTCAGGCGCTTCTGTGTACTCATTGGCTGCTTGTCTGTTGGATTTCGGGGGGGCGGGGCCTGGCATGGCGTGCCCCGCGTCACGGCTCGCTCTGGCACAGCTCGCTCTGGTTGCGCGTCCGTGTGACGTTCTTACTTACCGTGGTCCGTAAGTGCCCTTGCGGGCGGCTTTATAATTCACTGTAGTGTGTTTTGGTTCTGACACCCTTCTTCTCATTGTGTCTTTCAGAGGATGAATCCATTGGCTTCTCTCGGCCCAGTGTAATTGATAGCGGGCCTTGTAAATTTACTCTCACTCCCTAGCGGGTCATTGGGGCATCCAGGGTTGCTTTATAGCGTCAATCCCTACTGGCATATTGTGCCTAATAATCACCATATGGAGGCATCTAAGGATAATGTGACCGGGGTCCCTTTGGGACAAGACCGGCGGTGTATGGCGTGTGGACAACCTCATGCTGATGCTGACAAGGCATGGGTCTGCGTACCCTGTGCTGAGCAAGCGCTGGCTTTGCAATCTGGCCTGCCAGTGGCTGCACCTCGTTTCACTTCACCTACTCCCCCAGGCTTAAATCTCACTCCTGCTGAGTCGCACAAAAGTGGGGATTCTCAGCCTGATTTGTCTCCTAGACTGCCTACAGCTGAACAGATTATTGCAAGGTCTTTAGCGCGTAAGGCCCTGGTAAGAAGCAGCACTTGACACCTAATGTTACTGTTTTCCCTATGGGAACTGAGGAGTTCTGTGTGTGTGAATCTGTGTGGCTATACCCCTTCTGATGGAGAGCTCTTTTCTGACTCAGGCTCATCTGATGAGAGACCAAAGGGTCATGAAGACTCTGGCCCTGACCCCTGGGCCCAGGATGACACTGACAGATTATTGATCCAGATCTTTGAGGTTCTGTCTATCTCTCTGCCTGGTGAGGCTCCCAGGCAAAGAGGGGAGTGTTTCCATACAGCAATATCACGTTTGGAATTTCTAGAGCAGGCACATTTCCATACCCTTGTGCTCAAGGAATGGGAGTGCCCCTGTAAACTTCCCGGGGTTCCAGGGGATTGGGATAGGAAGTATCTTTTTCCCCCTGAGGTGGTTAAATATTGGTCATCCCCCCCCCCCCGAGGTGGATGTCCCGATCATAGGGCTATCTAACACCCCTTTCTTGCATCCCCCTGATTATACTACCCTTCGGGATGCTGAGGACCGGCGCATTGACCTGCTGGCCTCCCACGCCTTTGCATGTGCGGGGACGACACTGCGCCCGGTCTGTGCCTCTGCCATTACTGCTGTGGTCGTTAGAACCCTCATCAGAAAAATGGTTGATCGTGCCCCTGATGATCTCCCTTGGGATGTGTTTAATGCACTCTCCAGTTGGGATGTGTCTGTAAAATTTATCCTATTAGCATTGGATGACACCATTAGAATGTGTGCAAGAACTTCTGCCCTTGTGGTGGCTATACGTCGCTTGGTCTGGCTGCGACAGTGGGGTGCTGACAATGCTGTGAAGAAGGCCCTTGCTGGGCTCCCCTTTGAGGGGCTACGTCTGTTTGGGGCCTGCCTAGACCTGTTTGGTAAGAGAGGTAAGTTACCACAGCGCAGACGGCTGTCTCGGGCCCTTCGGGGCCAGGGCCCCCCTTCCACCCCCCACCATGGTGTTAAACAGGAACCAGGGGTGTCCTTCGCGGGGGCTCGCACAGCTCCCTCTCCCAGGAGCAGAAGACAACACCCTGGCTCCTCTTGGGGGGCTATGCCCAAATCCTCTCCCAAGTCCCCTCAAGCATGATGGGGCACCCTCACCCGCCTGGGTGAGGGGACGACTGCGGCACCTTGCTTAAGTCTGGAGGCATCACGCCTCAGACCGGTGGATTTAGGAGGGAGTGTCCTCCGGCTACAAGATGGTGTTTGCTGTGCGCCCTCCCCTAAGATTATCTGGTCCCGGGTACTCCTGGTCCCTGCTTCTGCTCAGGTGCTGGCGCAGGCCGTGGAAGGTCTGCTGGGTCTGGGGGTCATTTGCAGATTTCCCTTAACAGACAGAGGCAAGGGACCCTACACCAACCTTTTCACAGTTCCCAAAAAAGATGGGTCAGTCTGGCCCATTCTGGATGTACTGGTCTTCAGCAAATTGTCAAGTACAGGCGCTTTCCTCATGGAAACTCTGCGCTCGGCCATCTGCTCCTTGCGACCCGGGGGCTTCATGCCGTTTGTGGATATCAAAGAGGCTTACTTTCACATCCTTGTGTTTTCCGGACACCAAGATTCCTTAGATCCACGTTGGAAGATCAACACTGCCGATTTGTGGCCTTGCCATCTGGCCTCTCTTCAGCTCCTAGAGTGCTCACCAAGGTGCTGGCGGGGGTGATGTCTCTGATGAGGCCAAGGGGCGTCCGCGTGCTGCACTACCTGGATGTCCTCATCATTTCCCAGCCTCTACATCTGGCAAAGTTGGATACTCAGCTGGTGGTGTCCATCCTGCAGTCATCTGGATGGGTGATCTGCCACCCCAAGTCCTCACTGTCCCCTTCCTTGGTAATTTCATTCCTAGGAATGAATCTGGACACAGTTCAGGCAAGGATATTCCTTCCTCAGCAGAAGGTGGACAATCTGCTTGCACAAGTTCAGTTCCTCCTAGCTGTCCCCGTCCCTTCACCAGGCAGGGGATGCAGCTGGTGGGCCTGATGGTGGCGTGCTTCGAAGCGGCCCCTTGTGCTCAGTCCCTCTTGGGGCTTCTGCAACTTCTCCTATTGTCTGTATGGGACAAGGACCCAGCGTCCCTGGACAGGGTCTGGGTGTCTCCTCCCCTGGTGAGGAGGTCCCTCTTGTAGTGGATGGACTCAAGGAACCTATTGGGGGCGGAACCTTCTTGCTCCTTCCTGGGAGACGGTCACCACGGATGCCAGTCTATCAGGTTGGGGGGGTTTCTTCTGGAGGTGGGGCCCTTAGGAGGCCTATTCACCGTTCAATGTCTTGAAGTTGTGAGCGATCAGGTTAGTTCTGACTCGTTTGACTACTCATTTCAGGGCCTGCCTGCTCAGGGGCGCATGGTCACTCTGATGGCAGTTGCCTACATCAATCATCAGGGAGGGACCCGGAGCAAGAGGGTCCTCCAAGAAGTGTCTCTGATTCTGATCTGGGTGGAGGCCAATGTTCCTTGCATTTCAACGGTATACATTCCAGGGGGGGGTCCCTCTGCAACAGGCTGTTCCAATCTCTGTATCACCGTTGGGGCCAACCTGATGTGGATCTGTTTGCGTTCCGTCACAATCACAAGCTCCCGGCCTTTGTCTCCCTGTCCCAGGATCCTCTGGCCGTGCCCTTGGATGCTTTAGTAATGTAATGGCAGGACATTCAGTTTCTGTATGTCTGCGCAAGATTGCTCTGGAAGGGGTGCCAGTGGTTCTGGTGGCCTCAGGTGGCCAAGAAGAGTGTGGTTCGCAGACGTGGTGCAGATGGCAGATGGTGCTTTCTGCCTGGAGTGCCAGATCTGATCACTTAGGACCACTTAAGCCATCCCATTTACAAACTCTGGCCTTGACGGCCTGACTGCTGAAACCTCCATCTTGATAGAGAAAGGTTTGTCTACCTCGTTGGTTGAGTCCATGGTGAAGGCTAGGAATATGACTTCTTCTTCCATCTGTTATATGTTATGGTGTACCTACATTGACTGGTTGAGTCTTGGTCTCTTCCCTGTTGGGTGTTCTCAGTTCCCAGGGATCTGGAGGTTTACTGCATGGGTTGGAGTTGGTCTCTAACTCAGTACTTTGAAGGGTCAGGTTTCTATCCTGTCTGTCTTCTTTCAGAAGTCTTTTGTTCAGCATTCCTTGATTAAGACTGCTTTTAGGGGGTTGCTCATGTGCGTTCCCCACGACAACCTATGGTCCCTGTTTTTGGGATTTGGAATTGGTCTTGCCTTTGCAGGGTGCTCCCTTTGAACCTGTGCAGGATGCTGCCTTGGCCATTCTTACGCTCAAGGTTGTGTTTCTGGTAGCTATCACTTCTGTCAGGCGTGTGTCTGAGTTGGCGGTGCTGTCCATTCGGCCCCCCTACTTTGAGAGGCACCAGGACATGGTGGTGTTTTGTTCAAACCTGAATTTCTGCCTAAAGGTAGTGTCTGCCTTTCGTTTGAATCAGGATATTGTTCTTCCTTCTTTGTGCCCTAACCCTAGCAATGCTAAGGAGAGAGTTTTGCACTCTTTGGATGTGGTTAGGTGTCTGAATTACTATCTGGTGGCTACTGCACCTTTCAAGAACACTGATGCTCTTCTTGTGGTCCCTTCTGGTCCTAGGAAGGGTTTTTGGCTCCTGCCAAGTCTACTATCAGCAAGTGGATTCGTCAGGCTGTGATTCAGGTCTACTCTGCTAAGGGGAAGAATCCTCCCTTCGCTTTATTGCTCTTTCTTCTTGTGCTATTGGTGCCCCTTGGGCCTTCCAGCACCAGGCTTCTATTGCACCAGTGTGCAAGGCCGCTACTTGATCTTTTGTTCATACCTTTTCAAAGTTGATGTTAAGGCCTCAGCTGTTGCTGTTTTTGGCCGCAAGGTTTTGCAGGCGGCAGTGGTTTAAACTGTCTGCTGTTACCTTTTTATTGGGGATCCCACCCTACTTTATGGACACTGCTATTGGATGTCCCAAGTGTAAGTAATCTATCTGGAGCAGGACATACTGTATACTAAGAATAATACAATTCTGTGAAATACTCACCTGTAGAATTGGTATTATAAGTATACAGTACGTCCTGCTCCACCCCACCCTGTTTTTTTGCATTACTCTGGATCCCCTGTATGGTGATTGTTATCATTGTTATAAGTTACCAGTTTTTGGGTGGTTAAATTCTCCCGGCTTCTTGTTCACTGCTTTTCAATGCTGGGGATTTGTGGGAGGTCCCCGGGTATTTGAGGGGCAGGGAGGAGCCTGTTTTACATGTCTCTGCAGAGCAGCGCCATCTGGCGGAGGATAACCCAAGTGTAAGTAATCTATTTGGAGCAGGACGTACTGTATACTTATAATACCAATTCTACAGGTGAGTATTTCACAGAATTGTATTTTCTAAAACATTGTAGTCTTATCTCTAATCATGTTAATTGGTGGCGTTAATGTTTGTGATTAATTAAAAACTACACTTTTACTGAGTAAATACTTTCCTGTGAAGCTAATACAGTCTCCTCTTTGATGTTTCAGTGAAGAAGCTATCTAGCAATGCATTGCAGCGCATTGTTGAAGCCTGCCAGGAGGCTCCACATGGAGAAGCTTCATCACCTATAACACGCGTTTTAAGGTACCTTTAAACGAATGACTTTTTTGCAAATGTATTTCTTATTGATCTTGTGTGCTCATCCTCACACTACAAAGTAGGGGAATGTGTTAGGCATGCAAAAGGTTCTTATGGGAAATAGGTCCCCGTGAGCAGTAGGGTTATAAAAAGCTTTATACATGGCTTGTGGAGAAGGTAGTACTGATGAGTTGCAGAGATGACTAGAAAAAGAAGTCCCTCCCGGTCCATAAATACCTGGGACCTCCCACACATTCCCCAGTTTAGTCTCTGCAGAAGGCGAAGCAAGTCAAGACGATGGCTGTCTATTTCCTTTGCCGGTAAGCCGGGGCTACACCCGGCCATTTCTTTTTCCTATTGCCGCCCGGACCCCTTTATTAAATCCCCTTGCCTCCCAGCCTTGGCTGTAGGGTCCGGGTGAGGGTAGGGTACACCTCTTGAGGTGTCCTTGGGAGCTATGCTCCACCGCAAATCCCCCACCAAAGGGTAGGCGGTCGTCAGGTTGGTGATCCTGACTTGGAATGCCCCGTCCGTATAGCAATCACTACATTTAAAAATGTAGCTATAGGCTTCCCCCTTATTCCCTTCCTGGTCAATGGGGGGGGGGGGGGGGGGGCTTCTCTCCCTCAGCTCCCATTAACTTTTGTTCCTTCTATTCCTTTTATGTCCCGGCTGGCCGCGCCAGCGCGGGGGTGTGTGAGTGTGTGTGCTGTATTGTGCTTTAATTGTACTATTCTAAGTGTGCCATACACTCCACTTCGGTCTTCATGACATCTGGGTAATCTCCAGTAGAGGGCGAACTTCTGCAGAGATGAATATGCAAAAAAGAGAGCCCCTCCCGGTCCATATATACCTGGGACCTCCCACCAATTCCCCAGTTCTTTCTCTGCAGGGAAGGCGACAAGACAGAAGATGAAGACTTCTTTACTTACAGGTAAGCCGGCTTTCTATTGTCCCTATTACTGCCAGGACCATTTTAAATTGCCCCTATATTCTAAGCATACAGCACGTCCTGCTCCAGATGTACTAATTACATGTGGGTAATCCTCCGCCTGAGGCGCTGTTCACTGCAGACATGTAGAAAACAGGCTCCTCCCGACCCTACAGACCCTACATATACCGAGGGACCTCCCACAAATCCCCAGATTTCTCTGCAGTGCTCACTGCGAAGACATGAAGTATCACGTTCTCGCAGGCGAGCGGGGGCTTTACAGCCCGAGGCAATGCGGGACTATTTCCACCCGTCCTCTTTATGAAAGAATATGCCTCCCAGCCTGGGCTGCATTGGTCGGGTGAAGGTAGGCAGCACCTTAGGTACTTACGGAGCTAGACTCCACCGCAATCCCCCACCATAGGGTAGGCGGTTAAGGCTAATGGTGAGCCTTCAGAGGATGCCCCTCCCGCATCAGCGCCCCATACCCCGTGTAGCGGTGAACCCAGAGTATTGGGTCACCTTCCTTCCTAGTTCCCCCCGCTATTGTGGGGGAAAAAGAGGGGGGGAGGGTTTTTGTGTGTACAGACGGCCTAACTTGCCCCATTACACTGTAAGTTATAGCCCTTGATTACACCCTTGGTTACTGGGTGTCAGAGCCGCTTTTCAACATTTATCTTAACCTTAGCCGCAGCGCCCTTAATGTAGTTTACTCGGCGCGTACGACGGCTCCGATCACGGACGCTACGGGTTGATTTCTCTATTCTTTCCTGTCATGCAGTCCGTGAGGTGATTCACTCGGTCGGGGCTCAGTTTCTAACTACTTGTTTTTCTGTTGGCTACGCACTCCGAGCTTCGCACTCTCCGGGGGGGGGGGGGGGGCGTGGTCTGATGTGACGCGTTCCGCGTCATGTTCAGCTCTGGCCCGCCCTTCGAGGTTCGCTGGCGCCATTCCTTTTCACGTGCGCGTGGTGAAGACTGTCCTCCCCTCGCTGTTCTGTAAGTGCCCTCACGGGCGACCTTTCTTTAGCTTTTGCTTCTCCTCGCTTGGCTCTGACATCCCTCTTCCCCTTGTGTCTTTCAGACCGTGAGCTTCGGTGGCTTCTCCCGGCCCGGCGTAACGCCCGGTCCAGACTTCTAAAAAAATCACTCCCACTTCCCAGCGGGTCATTGGGGCATCCAGGGTTGCTTTATAGCGTCAATCCCTACTGGCATATTGCACATAATTATCACCATATGGAGGCATCTCAGGATATTGTGAACGGGGTTCCCTCGGGACAAGCCCGTCTGTGTGTAGCTTGTGGGGTCTTACCTAGCAGCGGTGACAATGCACGGGTCTACGTCCCTCGTGCACAGCAGGCGCTAGCCGATCTTCCCACCTCTTCTGAGGCTGGGCCCGCACCTCGCCTCGCTTCACCTACTCCCACAAGTCTGAGCCTAACCCCCAGTACCAGTGGGGATTCTCATTCTGATTTGGCCACTAGGCTGGCTAGTGTGGAAAACTTAATTGCTGGCTCCTTGGAGCGCAAGGCCACCGCCAAGAGGCGACATTTGAACCCTGAATCTACTATATTTCCTATAGAATCTGATGATTTGCTTCTTTCCTATGCTCATTCCCCCTCAGATGAAGGGGAATTGCTCTCTGACTCAGGGTCATACGACGACGAGTCCAGGGGACAGGAAGAGTCTGGTTCTGATCATTGGTCCTCGGACGACATTGATAGACTGTTGACCCAGATCTTTGACGTATTGTCCCTCTCTCCCCCTGCCGCGGCTCCCCGGCAAAGGGGTGATCTGTTCCACACCGCTAGGGCGCGGTTGGAGTTTCCCGAACAAACCCATTTTAATAGCCTCGTGCTGAAAGAATGGGAACACCCCAGCAAACTTCATGGGGTTCCTAAAAGTGTGGATAAGAAATATCCCTTTCCTGCTGACCTGGTCAAGTGTTGGACATCGCCACCAGAGGTTGATGCCCCAATCCTAAGTCTGTCCAAAACCTCTATTATGCACTCCCCCGACACTACTACACTGCTGGATTCGGAGGATCGGCGTGTTGACCAACTGGCATGTCATGCCTTTGCATTTGGGGGAGCGTCGCTCCGCCCAGTGTGCGCCTTGGCCATCACGGCGGTGGCTCAGGATTGTGGTTAAAACTGCTCTTGAAGGGGCGGATGACTTCTGATGCTGCCAATGCTCTGGCCACCTGTGAAACTTTTGTGAACTATATCCTATCTGCATCGGACAATGCTATTAAGTTGAGTGCTAGGGCTTCTGCTCTGGTGGTAGCTATACGCCGAGCGGTCTGGTTGCGCCAGTGGGCCGCTGATAACGCCGCCAAGAAGGCCCTTACGGGGCTTCCATTTAAGGGATTGCGCCGGTTTGGAGAAAGTTTAGATATCTTTGCCAAGGGTGGCAAGTTACCCCAGCGCAAGCGTCAGATTCGGCCCTTTCGTGGCCCAAGCTCCCTATCAACCCCCTACCGTGGGGCTAAGTAAGGCAGAGGAGTATCGTTCGCTGGGTCTCGGGCAGATCCCTGGAACAAGAATAAAGGACGCCGTCCCGGTGCCTCCTGGGCGCCCAAGCCCAAGGCCCCTCCCAAGACCCCTCAAGCATGAAGGGGCGCCCTCGCCCGTCAGGGTGGGGGGGACGTCTACAGCACTTCAAACATGTCTGGAGTCGCCACGTCTCAGACCTGTGGATTCAGGAGGTAGTGTCCTCCGGTTACAAGATAGAATTTGCTGTACGGCCCCCTACCAGGTTCGTTGGGTCCCGGATCCCTCAGGACCCTGTGTCAGCACGGGTCTTGATGCTGGCTGTTCAGGACCTTCTGGATCTAGGGGTCATTTGCAAGGTCCCCTTAAGAGACAGAGGCAGGGGATTCTATTCCAACCTTTTCACGGTACCCAAAAAGGACGGGTCAGTCAGACCCATTCTGGATTTAAAAATCCTCAACAGATTTTTCAGAAACAAGCACTTTCGTATGGAAACTTTGCGCTCGGCCATCGCCTTGTTGCGCCCAGGGGACTTCATGACATCTGTGGACATCAAGGATGCTTACCTGCACGTTCCGGTGTTTCCAGGACACCAAAGGTTTCTCAGATTTGCGCTGCTGGATCAGCATTACCAGTTCGAGGCCCTGCCATTCGGACTCACGTCGGCTCCCAGGGTGTTCACCAAGGTGCTGGCAGGGGTGATGTCCCTGTTAAGACTAAAGGGCATACGCGTGTTGCCCTACCTGGACGACATACTCCTCACCTCTCGGTCTCTGCGACAGGCAGAGCTGGACACTCAGTTAGTAGTGTCCACCCTGGAGTTTACCCCAAGTCCTCTCTGTCCCCCTCCTCAGTGACCCCGTTCCTGGGGATGATTCTGGATACAGTTCAGTCAAGGATATTCCTTCCTCAGCAGAAGGTGGAAGCTCTGACAACGCAGGCGATGTCCCTGCTTTCGAGCCCTCATCCCTCCATCCGGCAGGGAATGCAGTTGGTGGGCTCGATGGTGGCAAGCTTCGAAGCGGTGCCCTTTGCCCAGTTTCATTTGAGAACCCTACAGCTTCACCTTCTGTCAGTTTGGAACAAGAACCCAGCGTCCTTGGACGGGATATGGGTGGTTCCCCCCTCGGTCAGACAATCCCTTGCGTGGTGGTTGGACCACAAGAACTTGACAAGGGGCAGATCCTTCCTGGCTCCCTCCTGGGAGACGGTCACAACGGATGCCAGTCTGTCGGGTTGGGGGGGATTCTGGAAGTCCCTGCGCTTTCAGGGGAGGTGGGGCCCTCAGGAGACCCATCTGCCTATCAATGTCTTGGAACTCAGGGCGGTCAGATTGGTGCTGGAACAATTGACCCATCACCTGAGGGGTCTGTCGGTTCAGGTACGTTCAGACAACAGAACGGCGGTTGCCTACATCAACCATCAGGGAGGGACCCGGAGCAAGGGGGCTCTTAAGGAAGTTTCTCTGATCCTAGCATGGGCGGAGGCCAATGTCCAATGCATCTCGGCTGTCTACATACCGGGGGCGGAGAACCTGCTGGCAGATGCTCTGAGCAGGGGGTCGTCCCATCAGGGGGAGTGGTCCCTCTGCAACCGGGTATTTCAGTCCCTGTGTCACTGTTGGGGTGTGCCAGATGTGGATCTGTTTGCGTCCCGTCACAATCGAAAGCTCCCGAGCTTTGTATCCCTGTCTCAGGATCCTCTGGCTCTGGCCATGGATGCCCTGTCCATGTCTTGGAGGGAGTTTCGGCTCCTCTATGTGTTTCCACCAATTCCCCTTCTGGGCAGAGTTCTGCGCAAGATTGCTTTGGAAGGGGTACCCGCGATTCTGGTGGCCCCAAGGTGGCCAAGAAGAGTGTTGTTCGCAGACGTGGTTCAAATGGCAGTAGATCAGTATGATCTGCCAAGGTTGCCAGATCTTCTAACTCAGGGGTCTCTACGCCATCCCAATTTACTAACTCTGGCTTTGACAGCTTGGCTATTGAAACCTCCATCCTGATGGAAAAGGGTTTGTCTGCATCTGTAGTGGCTACTATGGTGCAAGCCAGGAAAATACTTCCTCTGCTATCTATTATAGAGTCTGGCCTTCTTACATTGACTGGTGTGAGTCCAGGTCTCTTCCCTGCCGGGAATTTTTAGTCTCTAGGGTGCTGGAGTTTTTACAACATGGTCTAGACTTAGGTCTTAAGCTTAGTACTCTGAAGGGCCAGGTTTCGGCCCTGTCTATCTTCTTTCAGAAGACCTTTGCCCAGCATCCTCTTATCAAGATCTTCTTTCAGGGGGTCACTCACGTGCATCCCCCCCGCAAGCCTATGGTACCTGTTTGGTTCTGGTCATTGGTCCTCGGACGACATTGATAGACTG
This sequence comes from Gastrophryne carolinensis, assembly GCA_027917425.1. Classification (NCBI taxonomy): domain Eukaryota; kingdom Metazoa; phylum Chordata; class Amphibia; order Anura; family Microhylidae; genus Gastrophryne; species Gastrophryne carolinensis. The sequence continues at coordinate 248,221,653 of CM051237.1, read as the reverse complement.
TTGACCCAGATCTTTGACGTATTGTCCCTCTCTCCCCCTGCCGCGGCTCCCCGGCAAAGGGGTGATCTGTTCCACACCGCTAGGGCGCCGTTGGAGTTTCCCGAACAAACCCATTTTAATAGCCTCGTGCTGAAAGAATGGGAACACCCCAGCAAACTTCATGGGGTTCCTAAAAGTGTGGATAAGAAATATCCCTTTCCTGCTGACCTGGTCAAGTGTTGGACATCGCCACCAGAGGTTGATGCCCCAATCCTAAGTCTGTCCAACACCTCTATTATGCACTCCCCCGACACTACTACACTGCGGGATTCGGAGGATCGGCGTGTTGACCAACTGGCATGTCATGCCTTTGCATTTGGGGGAGCGTCGCTCCGCCCAGTGTGCGCCTTGGCCATCATTTTTAGTCTCTAGGGTGCTGGAGTTTTTACAACATGGTCTATACTTAGGTCTTAAGCTTAGTACTCTGAAGGGCCAGGTCTCGGCCCTGTCTATCTTCTTTCAGAAGACCTTTGCCCAGCATCCTCTTATCAAGACCTTCTTTCAGGGGGTCACTCACGTGCATCCCCCCGCAAGCCTATGGTACCTGTTTGGTATTTAAACTTGGTTTTATCGGCCCTGCAGGGTGCTCCCTTTGAGCCTATTCAGGGGGCTGCTCTCGCTGTTCTCACGCTCAAGGTTGTCTTCTTAGTAGCTATCACCTCTGTTAGGCGTGTGTCTGAGTTGGCTGCCTTATCTATTCAGCCTCCCTACTATGAGAGACACCAGGATAAGGTGGTGTTCCGCTTCAAACCAGACTTTTGGTGTCTGCCTTTAATTTGAATCAAAATATTGTGCTTCCTTCTCTGTGCCCTAATCCTAGTAACCCTTGGACGTGGTTAGGTGCGTCAAGTATTACCTAGTTATCACTAAGGCTTTCAGGAAGACTGATGCTCTCTTCGTTGTGCCTCACGGGCCTAGGAAGGGTTTGGCTCCCGCCAAGTCTACCATCAGTAAATGGATTCGTCAGGCTGTGGTTCAAGCCTATACTACTAAGGGGAAGTCCTTCCGTCTTACTGCTCATTCTACTCGAGCTGTTGGGGCTTCTTGGGCTTTTCAGCACCAGGCCTCTGTGGAACAAGTTTGCAAGGCCACTACTTGGTCTTCAGATCATACATTTACTAAGTTTTACAAGGTTGATGTCAGGGCCTCAGCTGATGCTGTGTTTGGCCGCAAGGTTTTGCAGGCGGCAGTAGTTTAAACTGCTTGCTGTTGCCTTTTCTGTTGGGGATCCCACCCTACTTTACGGACACTGCTATTGGATGTCCCACATGTAATTACTACATCTTTAGCAGGACGTGCTGTATGCTTAGAATAATACAATTCTGTAAAATACTCACCTGTAGAATTGGTATTATATGCATACAGCACGTCCTGCTCCAACCCACCCTGGTTTCACGTTGTTCTGGATCCCCTGTTTGGTGATTGTTATCATTGTTGTTATTGCCAGTTTTTGGGTGGTTGGTTTCTCCTGGCTTCTGGGGATTTGTGGGAGGTCCCTCGGTATATGTAGGGCCGGGAGGAGCCTGTTTTCTACATGTCTGCAGTGAACAGCGCCTCAGGCGGAGGATTACCCACACGTAATTACTACATCTGGAGCAGGGCGTGCTGTATGCATATAATACCAATTCTACAGGTGAGTATTTCACAGAATTGTATTATTGAGCCTCCCAGCTTAGGCTGCGGGTCCTGGTGAAGATAGGAGCACCCTATGGGTGCAGCAGGAGCACTGCTCCACCGTGAGACCTCACTATGGGGTACACGGTTATCCAGGTTTCTTGGTGATCCTGGTGTGGCATGCCCCGTCCCTCTAGGCTTATGGCTGGCTTTTGGCAGGGTTCGTTTCTAGGGGTCCGCGTTGCTGCCTCGGCAAACGCGCGTTCTGTGCTGGCCCGCCCTCCCCCTGCTCTCCCTCCTCATGCATGAGGCTTCGTGGGGGCCATCTTCTATGAGCAGGCCGCATAGCAGATCGGTGTGGTAAGGGCTCGATGGCCACTTCCTTAGCTTGTGTGTGGGGGCTCCTCCTTAGCGGGGGCCCCCACTGGTCTAGAGCATGTGTGTGTGTGTTATTTACACTGTCTGGCTGGGATATAATAAATATATATATATATATATATATATATATATATATATATATGTGTGTGGCTGCAAGATCAAATGCTGTGGTCTTTTATACTGTAAGGTTATGGCCATTTTTACTCAGCACTGCACTTATGTTGCCTGTTTTGTGTGTTACAGGTTGCCCTGTATATGTGCATATTTAGGGGTCCCTCCTGGTCCTGGGGTCCCTAGTGTAAAATTGTCCACCCAAAAATCCTCCCACCAGGACTTTTAAGGGGCATCCCGGGTTGCTTATGCGTAATTCCCTGCGGTCTTGCGACTGACCACAAAAATTCACCATATGGAGGCTCCGCAGGATACTGGGCTCGGGCTCCCTCTGGGACAATCCGGGCCATGTGTGGGGTGCGGGGTATCCCTTACGGGGGAGAATGTGCTGATCTGTATACCATGCGCACAAAAGGCCATAACGCGGCAGTCTGGTACTCAGCCTCCTGGGTCGGCTCCTCCCGCTTCATCGCCTTCCCGTCCCCACCTTATCCATACCCCAAGTGACATTGGTACCAGTGGGGAGTCGCTTTCTGATGTTTGGGCTAGGTTGGCCAGCATCGAGAAATTTATTGCTAGCACAGTGGGTAAGAAGGCCCAGGCTAAAAAAAAGACATTTGGCGTCGGCCCAGCTCTTGTGGGATGTTGACGACGATTCCACTGATTTGTCAGATTATTCCCCGTTAGAAGAGGGGGAATTGTATCAGGAAACAGAGGCTGACTATGTTCAGTCTGGGAATTCCAATGTCAGGCAGGCGCTAGGGGATGCCGTAGATCTGGCCACTGTTTTGTCACATTTATTGGAGGTGTTGGATATTGAACCGCCTGAGGCGCCCCCTCTTAAGAAGGGGAAATTTTTGGGGGCCTGCAAGCCCTGTCTGGAATTCCCTACCAAGGGTCATTTTGATGCGCTGATCCTTAAAGAATGGGAGAGGCCCAGTCGGCTTCCTGGTGTGCCTCAGGGATGGGATAAGAAATATCCTTTTCCGGTGGAGGTGATTAAGCGCTGGTCTTCTCCTCCCGAGGTCGACGCGCCAGTTTTAGGTTTGACCAACTCTTCTGTGCTGAACACCCCTGACGCCACTTCCCTTAAGGATGGCGAGGATAAGCGCCTTGATCAGATGGCGTGCCACGCATTTGCCAACGTAGGCTCGGCCCTGCGGCCTGTTAGTGCATCTGCCCTGGTGTCGCTTGCTACCAGGTCTCTTATCAGGGACTGGCTGAATAACGCTCAGTTTGATCCAGCTGGCGCTGAGTTCGCTATCCTTAAGAAATGCGAATTGTTCATGGATATTCGTCATGGCTGCGATGGAAGATTCTATTGTCGTGTGTAGTAGGACTTCAGCCTTACTGGTGGCTATGCGCAGATTGGTCTGGCTCCGCCAGTGGACAGCGGACGTTGGGGCCAAGAAGTCGCTCACAGCTCTTCCCTTCTTGGGTTTGCGGCTTTTTGGAGATAAATTGGATGCTGTTGCTAAAGGAGGTAAGTTACCTCAGAGGAGGAAACAGCGCCGCCCCTTTCAGGGGACGGGCTCGTTCACTCCTTACTTTCGAGGGGCCAGATCGACTAGGGGTTTGGCCTTCTCGAGTGTCAGGGTCTCGTCTTGTAACAGAGGTAGAGGTCGGGCACGTCCCGTGCCTGCCTGGGGTTCCAAGCCCAAGCCTAAGCCTGCCGTTAAACCGGCTCAGCAATGAAGGGGCGCCCTCACCAGCAAGGGTGGGGGGACGGCTGCGGCTCTTCTTCCAGGTCTGGGCCTGGGAGGTCACAAACAATTGGATCTTGGAAGTGGTCTCCTCCGGCTACAAACTGGAGTTCGAGTACTGGCCGCCCCCAAGATTCTTGAGGTCTCAGGTGCCCTCAGACCCTCAGGCTGCACAGGGGCTCCTGTTAGCAGTAAAAAAGCTTCTGGACATGGGGGTTATATGCCCGGTGCCTCTGTCGGAGAGAGGCAGGGGTTACTACTACAACCTTTTCACGGTTCCCAAAAAGGAGGGCTCGGTGGGACCCATTCTAGATCTCAAGGTTCTCAACAGATTTATCAGAGCCAAAAGTTCCGCATGGAGACTCTGCGCTCGGCTATCAATTCCCTCCGCCAAGGGGATTTTATGACATCCATAGACATCAAGGATGCGTATCTGCATGTTCCGATTTTTCAGGCACATCAGAGATTCCTCCGGTTTGCGGTGGAGGATCAACATTATCAGTTTGTAGCTCTTCCCTTGGTCTGACCTTGGCACCGAGGGTCTTCACCGAGGTCTTGGCGGGCATAATGGCTCTGCTGAGATCTCAGGGCATTCGCATTGTGCCTTATCTGGACGATCTGTTGATATCAGCTTCTTCCCTCCATCAGGCGGAGCTGGACACCCACCAGGTGGTGTCGACCCTGGAAAGGTTCGTGTGGGTGATCAACCGCACCAAGTCTTCTCTCTCCACGTCTCGTGTGATTTCATTTCTGGGCATGAATCTGGATACCATTCGGGCCAGAGTGTTTCTGCCCCAGACCAAGGTGCAGGGGATTCAGGGCCTGATCCGCCTTCTTCTGGACAGTCCTTGTCCCTCTATCCGACAGGGGATGAAACTGGTGGGTTTGATGGTATCCTCCTTCGAGGCGGTGCCGTTTGCACAGTTTCACATGAGATCTCTTCAACTTCACCTATTGAGGTATTGGGACAGGTGCCCACAGTCATTGGATCAACCTTTCAGGATGTCTCCCAGGGTTCGGCAGTCCTTTTGGTGGTGGCTGGACTCGAGCAATCTGGTGAAGGGCAGATCCTTTCTGATCCCTTGTTGGGAGACGGTTGCCACGGATGCCAGCCTGTTGGGCTGGGGAGGTTATTGGAAGAGTCATCAGTTCAGTGGGTCCCCAGGAGGCTCACACCCCCATCAATGTCTTGGAGCTCAGAGCCATTCGACTGGTTCTGGCTCGGCTGACCCCACATTTACGGGGTCTTCAGGTTCGTTCGGACAACCGAACAGCAGTAGCTTACATAAATCACCAAGGAGGGACTCGCAGCAGGAGTGCCCTCAGGGAAGTGTCTCTGATCCTGCACTGGGCGCAGAGCAATGTTCCTTGCCTTTCGGCAGTCTACATTCCGGGAGTGGAGAACACGGAGGCGGATTCCCTGAGCAGGGGATCCTCTCGCCATGGAGAGTGGTCTCTCAATCCCGAGGTTTTTCTGGATATTTGCCGCAAGTGGGGGACTCCGGAGGTGGATCTCTTTGCCTCTAGGCACAATCACAAACTTCCGGCCTTTGTGTCACTTTCTCAGGATCCTCTGTCTCTGGCAGTGGATGCCTTGTCACTGGCTTGGAAGGTGTTGGGGTTTCTGTACCTGTTTCCACCCGTCTCCATGCTGGGCAAGGTAGTTCGCAAACTGGTTCTAGAAGGGGCACCAGCGATTCTGGTGGCTCCAAGGTGGCCAAGAAGGGTTTGGTACGCAGACGTCGTAAGGATGGCCGTAGACCAGTACCGGCTTCCCTTGTTGCCGGACCTGCTATCTCAGGGTCATCTACTTTGCCCCAATTTTCAAACGCTGGCTTTGACGGCTTGGCTGCTGAAACCTTCATCTTGAAGGAGGAAGGTTTGTCTGAGGCTGTTGTTCAGACCCTGATTAGGGCTAGGAAGCGGTCCTCTTCTGGCATTTACTATAGGACTTGGAGGTCCTATATTGATTGGTGTGAGGCTAGGGCCTTGCCTTGCAGGGTTTTTTCTATACCCAGGATTTTGGAGTTTCTTCAGCATAATCTGGATCTTGGGTTCCAGCTTAGTACTTTGAAAGGACAGGTTTCTGCTCTGTCGGTTTTCTTCCAGAGGTCTTTTGCTGTACACCCGCTGGTTAAGACCTTTTTCCAAGGGGTGGCGCATGTGCGGCCCCCTCGGAAGGCTGTAGTTCCTGTTTGGGATTTGAATTTGTTTTTTTCGGCTCTGCAGCGTCCTCCTTTTGAGCCGCTACAGGATATTGCTCTTTCGGTTCTCACTCAGAAGGCTGCTTTCTTGGTGGCTATTACCTCTGTTCGGCGTGTCTCTGAGTTGGCGGCCCTGTCGATTCAGGCCCCTTACTTTGAGAGACACCAGGATAAGGTGGTTTTTCGTTTTAAGCCGGATTTCCTTCCTAAGGTGGTGTCTGCTTTCCACCTCAATCAGGATATTGTTCTCCCTTCCTTGTGTCCTAAACCTAACAATGACAAGGAGAGTGTGAAGTACTATTTGGTGACTACTTCTTCCTTCCGCAGGACGGATGCTTTTTTCGTGGTGCCCTGCGGGCCCAGGAAAGGTTTGGCACCTGCTAAGTCTACAATTAGCAAATGGATTCGTCAGGCCATTGTTGGGGCCTATTCTGCTAAGGGGAGGACTCCTCCTTTTAGGGTCACTGCGCACTCTACTCGTACGGTCGGTGCGTCCTGGGCTTTTCAGCAGCCGGTGTTGGGGGAGCTTGCTTATTAAGGGGGTTCTTCCGGTCCTAGGGTCCCTGGGTTCAATTGGGCTTATATGTAAATCCTCCCACTTGGGACATTAAAGGGGCATCCCGGGTTGCTTGTATGCGTAATTCCCTTGGTCATTGCGACTACCTATAAGATCACCGTATGGAGACATCCCCGGATACTGGGCTTGGGCTCCCCTCGGGGCAATCCCGGCAGTGTATGGGGTGTGGGGTATCCCTTACGGGGGATGATGTGTTTCTTTGTATACCATGTGCGCAGCAGACTATTATGCGGCAGTTCGGACCCCAGGCGTCTGTTTCAGCGCCGCCGGTCTCTTCTCCTACCCCTCCCCGACTGATCTGTGCCCCATGTGACGTTGTCATGGCTGGGGAGTCGCAATCTGAGGTGTGTGCCAGATTGGCCAATCTTGAGAAATGATTTTCTAGGGCGGTTGCCAGAAAGGCCCCGGCTAAGAGAAAGCACTTGTCTCCAGCCATGCCAGCTGTTGACTTTGATGAGTTTGATTCTCTGGACTGGTCCGATTACTCCCCGCTAGAGGAAGGGGAGCTATTTGAGGAGTCGGATGATTCTGACTATCAGCAGTTTGTTGGCGCTGATACCGAGCGGGGGCTGGGGGATTCCTTGGATACCGCTAAGGTTCTGGCTCAGATGTTTGAGGTTCTGGCTATTTCTCTTCCTGAGGTGGCTCCTCCGCAAAAGGGAGAGTTTTTCGAGGAGTCTAAGCCGCGTTTGGAATTCCCTAATCAAAAGCATTTTGATGGCATTATTACTAAGGAATGGGAGAGGCCTACTCGGCTCCCAGGTGTTCCTCCGGGTTGGGATAAGAAATATCCCTTTCCGCTGGATGCAGTAAAGCCTTGGTCATCCCCTCCCGAGGTGGATTGGGGTTGTCCAACACCGCTATTTTGAATTCTCCTGATTGTTCCACTCTTAAAGATGGTGAGGATAAACGCATTGACCAGATGGCTTGTCATGGTTTTGCCAGTGTCTGGTCGGCCTTGCGGCCTGTTTGTGCTTCGCCACTTTTAGTGGTAGCTACCAGGTCGGTTGTTAGGGACCTGCTGACTACTTCCAGGCTCGATCCGGCTAGTGATGAGTTCATTGCTCTTAAACAGTGTGAATTGTTTTTGTCATTTGTACTAGCCGCCTTGGATGACACATTGGTGATGTGTGGCAGAACGTCGACCCTGCTTGTGGCTATTCGGCGTTCGTTTTGGTTGCGCCAGTGGGCGGCTGATTTTGTGTCCAAAAAGTCGCTTACGGCACTTCCCTTTCTGGGGTTGCGGCTCTTTGGAGAAAAATTGGATTTGGTCACCAAAGGCGGTAAGTTACCTCAGCAAAGGAAGCAACGCTGTTCCTTTCGGGGGGCGGCTTCCTTTACCCCTTCCTTTCGTGGGGCCAGAGCCGGCAGAGGATTGGCTTTCTCCTCATCCAGAGTTGATTCCTGGAGCAGGGGCAGGGGACGTGCCCGTCCAGGACACAGTTGGGGCTCTAAGCCCAAAGCCGCTGCCAAGCCAGCTCAGCAATGAGGGGGCTCCCTCACCCTTGTGGGTGGGGGGACGGCTGCGACACTTCTCCCAGGTCTGGGACCAGGAGGTCTCGGACCGATGGATTCGGGAAGTGGTGTCTTCCAGCTACAAGCTGGAGTTTGAGATCCGGCCCCCTCCCAGATTCTTCAGGTCTCGGGTGCCTTCGGATCCTCTGGCCGCGCAGGGGCTCCGGGCGGCGGTAAAAAATCTTCTGGATATGGCTGTCATTTGCCCGGTGCCTCCCTCGGGCCGGGGTTTTTATTCCAAACTGTTCACGGTGCCCAAGAAGGACGACTCTGTTCGGCCCATCCTGGATCTGAAGATCCTCAACAGGTTCGTCCGTCCCCGGAAGTTCCGCATGGAAACGCTGCGTTCAGCCATCTACTCTCTTCGTCAGGGGGACTTCATGACGTCCATAGACATCAAGGATGCTTTCCTGCATATTCCAATCTTTCCGGCGCACCAGAGATTTCTCAGGTTCGTGATGGAAGATCTGCATTTTCAGTTTGTGGCCCTTCCTTTCGGCCTTACCTCGGCTCCAAGGGTTTTCACCAAGGTGCTGGCAGGGGTGATGGCTCTCCTCAGAGCCCAGGGTATCCGCATCGTGCCATATCTGGACGATCTTCTCATTATGGCGTCTTCCTTCAGCCAAGCGGAGTTAGACACCAGGACTGTGGTATCCACTCTGGAGAGATTCGGTTGGGTGATCAACTACCCCAAGTCCTCCCTTTCTCCGTCCAGGGTGGTGTCTTTTCTGGGAATGTCTCTGGATACTTCTCAGACCAGGGTGTTTCTTCCTTGGTCCAAGGTTCTTTTGATTCAGGAATTGACTCGGCTTCTCCTGTCCATCCCTCGTCCGGCCAACCGGCTGGGGATGAGACTGGTGGGGTTGATGGTGGCTTCCTTCGAGGCGGTTCCTTTTGCTCAGTTTCACACAAGGACGCTCCATCTGTTGGCGGCTTGGGACAGTTCTCCGCTGTCGTTGGATCAGTCTTTTCTGATGTCCCCCCCGGGTTCGGCGTTCCCTTCAGTGGTGGCTGGATCCAATCAATCTGTTGAGGGGCAGATCCTTTCTGACTCCTTGTTGGGAAACGGTCACCACGGATGCCAGCCTGTCAGGATGGGGGGGTTTCTGGAAGGATCGTCAGTTTCAGGGTCTGTGTGGGCCTCAGGAGGCTCACGAGCCCATCAATGTTCTGGAACTGAGAGCCATCAGGTTGGTTCTGTTTCACTTGACTCATCAGTTACAGGGCTTGCCGGTTCAGGTTCGGTCAGACAATCGGACGGCAGTCGCCTACATCACCAGGGAGGGACTCGCAGCAGGAGTGCCCTCAGGGAAGTGTCTTTGATTCTGGCCTGGGCGGAGAGACATGTCCCGTGCATTTCGGCAGTTTACATTCCGGGAGTGGAGAACACGGAGGCGGACTCCCTGAGCAGGTTCTCATCTCGCCGGGGGGGGAATAGTCTCTCAGCCCCAAGGTGTTTCGCTCGATTTGCCTCAGGTGGGGGTCTCCGGAGGTGGGCCTCTTTGCTTCTCGGCACAATCACAAGCTTCCGGCATTTGTGTCTCTCTCGCGGGATCCGCTGGCTCTGGCAGTGGATGCGATGTCTCTGAACTGGAGGGATCTGGGGTTTCTGTACCTGTTCCCTCCGTTTCCCATGGTGGGCAAGGTGGTGCGCAAGCTGGCCCTAGAGGGGGCGACGGCAATCCTGGTGGCTCCAAGATGGCCAAGGCAGGTTTGGTTCGCAGACGTCGTGCGGTTGGCAATGGATCAGTTCGCTCTGCCCCTTCTGCCGGATCTGCTCACTCAGGGTCAACTACTTTACCCCAATTTACCAACTCTGGCTTTGACGGCGTGGCTGCTGAAACCTCCATCCTGAAGGAGGAAGGTCTTTCCGATGCTGTGATTCGGACTCTTGTTAGCGCTAGGAAGCGGTCTTCCTCTACCATCCACTATAGGACTTGGAGGTCTTATATTGATTGGTGTGAGGTCAGGGCCTTGCCTTGTAGGGTGTTTTCTATCCCTAGGATTTTGGAGTTTCTGCAATATGGTCTGGACTTGGGGCTCCAGCTTAGTACGCTGAAAGGGCAGGTTTCTGCCCTGGCGGTTTTCTTTCAAAGGTCTTTTGCTCTTCATCCTTTGGTTAAGACTTTTTTCCAGGGGGTTACGCATGTGCGGCCTTCTAGGAAGCCTTTGCTCCCAGTTTGGGATTTGAATTTGGTTCTTTCTGCTCTTCAGGGTCCTCCTTTTGAGCCTTTACATGATATTGCATTGTCTTCGCTTACGCAGAAGGTTGCATTTTTGGTTGCTATCACTTCTGTTCGGCGCGTCTCTGAGTTGGCGGCTTTGTCCATTCAGGCCCCGTACTTTGAGAGGCATCAGGACAAGGTTGTTTTCCGATTCAAGCCGGATTTCCTTCCTAAGGTGGTTTCTGCCTTTCATCTTAATCAGGACATTGTTCTGCCCTCCTTGTGTCCTAAGCCTAGCAATGACAAGGAGAGGGTCTTGCATTCCTTGGATGTGAAGTACTATTTGGTGGTTACTTCTTCCTTTCGTAAGACGTATGCTATTTTTGTGGTGCCCTCCGGGCCCAGGAAAGGTTTGGCGCCCGCCAAGTCTTCCATTAGTAAATGGATTTATCAGGCCGTTGTTGGGGCCTATTCTGCCAAGGGGAAGGTTCCCCCTTTTCGTGTTAATGCTCATTGTACTCGTGCTGTTGGGCCTTCCTGGGCTTTCCTGCACCATGCCTCTGTTGAACAAGTTTGTAAGACTGCTACTTGGTCTTCCGTTCATACTTTTTCCAAGTTTTACAAGGTTGATGTGCGGGCTTCAGCGGATGCTGTTTTTGGCCGCAAAGTTCTGCAAGCTGCAGTGGTTTAAGTTGTGCTTTATTGCCTTGTTTGGATCCCCGCCCATTATGGACGCTGCTATTGGATGTCCCACATGTAATGAATGTTTTGAAGCGGGGTGTGTGACATACTTAGAATAATACCATTTTGTGAATACTCACCTGTAAAATGGGTATTATAAGTATGTCACACACCCCGCTTCACCCCGCCCTTTGGCATTCTGGATCCTTTCTATGGTGAACCTTTTTACTGTTACTGGTTATTTTGGCTCTTCCTGGTCCCTTACCTTACTGCTATCTTTATACTGGGTAATGAGTGGGAGGTCCCAGGTATTTATGGACCGGGAGGGGCTCTCTTTTTTTCCTTTACATCTCTGCAAGATCGCCATCTACAGGTCAGTATAACCCACATGTAATGAATGTTTTGAAGCGGGGTGTGTGACATACTTATAATACCCATTTTACAGGTGAGTATTCACAAAATGGTATTTTTCTTTTGCCTTTTTGCTAAATTGCATTATAGAGCCTGGCTTAATTGGTTACCTTGGCCTTATCATCATAATCTCATATCGGTTTTCTGGTTAGTTTACTCATGCTTACTGTCTGCATTTGTTATTTACTTGGATCTGTGTGTCTGTCATTCTATTTAAGGGGTTCCCTCATTATGTCTTTCAGGTGGGATTGCTGCATATTAAAAGGGATTTTTCTCCCGGTCCTATGTCCCTTGTTCAAATTGGGTTTCCGTTTGTGATTATAAATCCTCCCACTTACGGACACTACGGGGCATCCCGGGTAGCTTCATAGCGTAATTCCCATTGATCATGACCATATGGAGGCTCCCCAGGATACTGGACTCGGGGTCCCTTTGGGACATCCCCGGTCGTGTGTGATATGTGGGGCATCCCTTTTGGGAGATAATGTGCAAATTTGTGTACCATGTGCACATCAGGCACTTGTGCGGCAAGCCGGGCCCCGTGCGGATGGTTCAGCCACGCTGGCTTCATCACCTACACCCCCGCACCTGGTTATGACCCCAAGTGACGTTGTCACCAGTGGGGAGTCGCAATCTGACGTATGCACAAGACTGGCCAACATTGAGAGATTGATTGCTAGCTCTGTGGCCAAGAAGGCCCCAGCTAAAAGACGGCACTTGGCGCCAGCGGTGCCTGCCTTTGATTATACCGATTTGGAACCATTTGACTGGTCTGATTGTTCCCCGCTCGAGAAAGGGGAATTTTTCCCAGACTCTGGCTCATCTGAGGATCGGCAGTACCCTGGCGCTGATGCCGGTTCAGTGCGCGGGGATACCGTCGACACCCATAGGCTCCTTATTCAAATTTTTTAGGTACTTGCCATTTTACCTCCTGCGGAGGCCCCTCCGCAACGGGGAATTTTTTGGGACCGCCAAACCCCGTTTGGAGTTCCATGATCAGAAGCACTTTAACAATCTGATTCTTAAGGAATGGGAAAAGCCTAGCCGGCTCCCTGTTATCCCTCACTGTGGGAAGTATCCCTTTCCTGGTGATGTAGTTAAACGCTGGTCGACACCCCCAGAGGTCGACGCGCCCGTCCTGGGATTGTCCAATACTTCAGTCGTGCATACCCCGGATTCCACTACCTTGAAGGATAGTGAGGACCGACGTCTCGATCAATTGGCTTCTCATGACTTTGCTTGTGTGGGTTCGGCCTTGCGTCCGGTTTGTGCTTCTGGGCTCACGGCCGTGGCTAGTAGGGGCCTTTTGGATGGTTCCCAATTAGCTCCTTGCAGTGAGGAGTTTACAGCCTTGACTCATTGTGAGATGTTCATGGCTTTTGTCTTATCAGCCTTGGATGATACTATCCGTATGTGTAGCAGGACTTCGGCATTGCAGGTTGCCATACACCGGTCGGTCTGGTTGCGCCAGTGGGCGGCCGATAATGCTGCTAAGAAGGCGCTTACAGTTCTTCCCTTCGTGGGTCTGCGTCTGTTTGGTGATCGTTTAGACTCTGTTGACAAAGGGGGTAAGTTACCTCAACGCAAGAAGCAGCGCCACTCCCCTTTCGGGGTTCGGGCTCATTCAACCCCGCTTTTCGTGGCTCTCGGTCAGGCAGGGGAACGTATTTCACTGCATTCCAAGGAGATTCCTGGGGTAGGGGCAGAGGAGGTGCCCGACCCGGGACTTCCTGGGGTACTAAACCCAAATCTGTTGCCAAGCCCGCTCAGCAATGAAGGGGCGCCCTCACCCTTGTGGGTGGAGGGACGGCTGCGACTCTTTGCCCAGGTCTGGACCCTAGAGGTCGCAGACGTCTAGATCCGGGAGATAATTTCCTCCGGGTACAAGCTGGGGTTTGCATGCCGGCCTCCTCCCAGATTCCTCAGGTTCCGTGTTCCGTCGGACCCACGGGTGGCACAGGGCCTTTTTCTGACGGTGAAAAACCTTTGGAATATGGGGGTAGTTTGTCCGGTTCCCCCCATGGAGAGAGGTCTGGGTTACTATTCCAGCCTCTTTATGGTGCCCAAAAAAGATGGCTCCATAAGACCCATTTTGGACTTGAAAACTCTCAACCGGTTCATCCGAACCAAAAAATTTCGCATGGAGACTCTGCACTCTGCTGTCAATTCACTGCGTCCGGGGGACTTTATGACCTGAATAGATATCAAGGACGCTTACCTTCATGTGCCGGTCTTCCCGGGACACCAAAGGTTCCTCAGGTTCGTGGTAGACAACCAGCATTACCAGTTTGTGGCTCTTCCCTTCGGGCTGACTTCGGCGCCCAGGGTGTTCACCAAGGTATTGGCGGGCGTGATGGCCCTTCTCAGAGTACAGGGCATTCATATCTTGCCTTACCTGGACGACCTTCTCATTACGTCATCCTCTCTCCACCAGGCGGAGCTGGACACCAGGACGGTGGTGTCGACGCTGGAGAGGTTCGGGTGGGTAATCAATTACCCCAAGTCCTCTCTATCCCCGTCAAGGGTGGCTTCGTTCCTGGGCATGACTCTGGATACCATTCAGACCAGGGTGTTCCTGCCCCAGCCGGATGTTCTTCAGGCACTAATTCGTCTTCTTCTGTCCAGCCCTCGTCCGTCCATCAGGCAATGCATGAGGCTGGTAGGTTTGATGGTGGCTTGCTTCGAGGCAGTGCCATTTGCTCAGTTTCACATGAGACCCCCTTCAGCTCCATCTTCTATCGGTTTGGGACAAATGTCCTCTGTCTCTGGAAGAGACTTGTGTTCTGTCCCCTCTTGTCCGGCGGTCCTTCCAGTGGTGGATGGACCAGAGGTCTTTTCTTGCACCCTGTTGGGAGACGGTCACCACGGATGCCAGTCTGTCAGGCTGGGGAGGCTTCTGGAGGGAATATCAGTTCCAGGGGCTGTGGGGTCCTCAGGAGGCCCATATTCCCATCAACATTCTGGAGCTGAGGGCGGTTCGGTTGGTGCTGTCGCACCTGACACATCACCTTCAGGGCTTACTAGTTCAGATTCGCTCCGACAATCGGACAGCTGTCGCTTACACCAAGGAGGGACTCGCAGCAGGAGTGCCCTCCGGGAAGTGTCTCTGATTCTTTCTTAGGCCGAGAGTAATGTTCCGTGCATCTCGGCAGTCTACATTCCAGGGGTGGAGAACCTGGAAGGGGACTCCCTGAGCAGGGGGACCTCTCGCTGGGGAAGATAGTCCCTCAGCAACAAGGTATTTCTATCCCTCTGTCGCAGGTGGGGGAGGCCGGAGGTGGATCTGTTTGCCTCTCGTCACAATCACAAGCTTCCGGCATTTGTGTCTCTGTCCCAGGACCATCTGGCTCTGGCAGTGGATGCCATGTCTCTGTCCTGGTGAGACCTCGGTCTCCTGTATTTGTTTCCTCCCTTCCCCATGGTGGGCAGGGTGGTACGCAAGCTGGCTCAAGAGGGTGTGCCAGCAATCTTGGTGGCCCCAAGGTGGCCAAGACAGGTGTGGTTCGCAGACGTCGTGCGGCTGGCGGTCGATCAATTCAGGCTACCTCTGGTTCCGGATCTGATCAAACAAGGTCAGCTTTGTTACCCCAATTTACAAACACTGGCTTTGACGGTGTGGCTGCTGAAACCTTCATCTTAAAGGAAAAGGGTTTGTCTGAAGCCGTTGTCCAGACCCTTGTCAGGGCTAGGAAGAAATCTTCCTCGAATATCTACTACAGGACCTGGCGGACATACATTGATTGGTGTGAGGCTAGGTCCTTTCCTTGTCGGGTGTTTTCCATTCCTCGGATTTTGGAGTTTTTTCAGCATGGTCTGGACATGGGTTTTCAACTTAGCACCCTTAAGGGTCATGTGTCCGCTCTGGCGGTTTTCTTTCAGAGATCTTTCGCTCTTCATCCTTTGGTTAAGACCTTTTTTCAGGGGGTCACTCATGTGCGCCCTCCTCGCAAACCCATTTTACCTGTTTGGGATTTAAATTTGGTGTTGTCTGCCCTTCAGGGTCCTCCTTTTGAACCAGTGCAGGATGCTGCACTATCCATTCTCACCTTAAAAGTTGCATTTTTGGTGGCTATCACCTCTGTTCGACGTGTTTCTGAGTTGGCGGCTCTGTCTATTCAGGCCCCCTACTTTGAGAGACATCAGGACAAGGTGGTTTTCCGCTTTAAACCAGACTTCCTGCCAAAGGTTGTTTCTGCTTTTCACCTCAATCAGGACATTGTGCTTCCTTCATTGTGTCCTAAACCTAGCAATGACAAGGAGAGGGCTTTGCACTCTCTGGATGTCGTTAGATGTGTAAAGTACTATCTGGTGGCTACTTCACCATTCCGGAACACGGACGCCTTTTTTGTGGTGCCCCCCCGAGCCCAAGAAGGGTTTGGCGCCCGTCAAGTGTACCATTAGTAAATGGATTCGTCAGGCTGTTATTAGGGCCTACTTTGCCAAGGGGAGGGATCCCCCTTTCCAGATCACTGCTCATTCTACTCGTGCTGTTGGGGCTTCCTGGGCGTTTCAGCACCAGGCCTCTGTTGAACAAGTGTGTAAGGCTGCTACTTGGTCTTCTGTTCATACTTTTTCCAAGTTTTATAAGATTGATGTGCGGGCCTCAGCGGATGCTGTTTTTGGCCGCAAAGTTCTGCAAGCTGCAGTGGTTTCATTTGTGCACTATTGCCTGTTGGGATCCCCACCCTTTTTTGGACACTGCTATTGGATGTCCCATGTTTAATGAATACTTCCGAAGCAGGGTGTGAGACATACTTGGAATAATACCATTTTGTGATTACTCCCCTGTAAAATGGGTATTGTAAGTATGTCTCACACCCTGCTTCGTCCCACCCTCAGTTGTATCTTGGATCCTCTATATGGTGAAACTTTTTTTCTCCTAGTTTTTATTGGCTCTTCCTGGTCCTCTTACTGCTTTCTATACTGGGGAATGTGTGGGAGGTCCCAGGTATTTATGGACCGGGAGGGGCTTCTTTTTCTAGTCATCTTTGCAGAAGTTTGCCCTCTACTGGACCATAACCCACGTGTAATGAATACTTCTGAAGCAGGGTGTGAGACATACCTACAATACCTATTTTACAGGTGAGTAATCACAAAATGGTATTTTTTTAATCCAGCAGATGATGGAGGTTGCTAAGATTCATAAGAATTAGGATGTTATGTATTGCTTTCCATCAGAATAAGACATTTCAGAAGGCAAATTGATAGAGGGCCTGTAATATTTGTCTAAAGAGCAAGGCTTACTCCTTAAACATGTTGTGAAGGCCTCTTTGCATTTGCCTTTTTTTCTTCTGATCCATTCCAGACTCTCCTTACACTTGGGATTACTTCCTTGCCCGAAGGGTGTGACTGCAACACTAAAAAGTTGTGGCCCCTCCCGGCCCATAAGTAGCAGCTGCCTCCAAAGCAACACCAGTTTCATTCTTGCAGTTGAGCTCACTGTGAAGGTTGTTGAAGTTCTCTCTTAAGGATTGGCAGCAAGCTGGGGAATGCACCCTGTCGGCTTCCTGCACAGCCTTATTCCCGCGGATCCCCCGGACGTGAAGGTAAGGTGAAGCGCCGGGGTCTTGGGGCGCTTGCAGAGTGTATATGCTCTGGGCTGCAGGCTTTCTTTGAAGAGCACGCCAGCCGCAGGTTTTTCTCTGGGGTACCTGCTGAGGAACTGTGTGTTTTTTATACAACCCATCCTTCTTCCCACATGTTTTAGGTTATTTAAAAGAAAAGGAAAAATATATATATATATATATTTTAGATTTCGCGCCTTCAGCTTTAAGGGCCGTGTTTTTTGTTGGTGACTTAACGTCGGGGGCGGAGCCGGGTGCGGAAGCGCGATTGCAGCTTTCCGGTCTTTCATTCGCACTCTCTCCGGCATGAAAGGAGGATGAGAGAGCGCGCGCTCTGCCACGAGACCTCCGCTGAATACCCCTGCATGGGAAGACAGGAGGTAGGTGGCAGCGGACCCCCGTGCGTACGGGGGCAGTATGCAGCAGCAGCAGCGGCAGGGAGCAGCCATATGCCGGGCTCCCTCGCTGTCCATGCTGCAGCTACTAGACCCTGCTGCTGCGTCTCGCTCTAGCCCTGGGGGTTCTATGGGGCTCTTGTGTTTAGACCGCTCTAGCGTTGCGGCGGGGCAGGTGCACCCGAGGGGCCCCTAAAGTATTAACCCCTGCTACACCATGTTTTCTCCTTGGGTCTAGGGGCATTGTGGGAGAAGTGGGAAGGTGTGGAGTTGCCAGTTCTGAGTGATTCGGCTGCTGCAGCGGTAAGTGGTCGTCGATTGTACTATTTTTGATGTTATTATGTCTTATTGAATTTTAAGTATTATGGCTGGTATTATGCTATTTTGGAAAAAAAAAAAGTGTCATTTTGAATGGGTCTTTTCTCCTGTTTATTTTTAGATTGGGAAGAAGGATAAAAGGGTTGTGGTTCCTCCCAGTCCTGGGGATTGGTATAGGCTTAGGACCTTAGGTCTTTTCTTTTTGCAAAAATTTAAAAAACACCATGACTGAGGTATCAGGAGATAGTGAGTCGGGCATCCCACCTGAGCAGGGCAGGCTCTGCCCTTTATGTAAGCAGGACCCCCTGGGTATTTTCAGCACGGTTTGTTCTGCTTGCGCCAGGAGAATTGGTTCAGACCATAATAGGGTGGTTGCTCCTCCATCCAGTCCAGCAATTAATTTGGTTTCTTCTGTGCCTCAGTAATAGCCCCTAGAGAAGGGTAAGGCAGTGGAGCGCAGGTGGATATGGCACACAGGTTGGATAACCTGGAAAGACAGCTCTCTTTGGTTGTCCCTAAAAAGGCCGCCAATAAGAGTAGGCATTTGGAGCCTGTTTATGAGGAATAGGGTTTATTTGCCTCTTTTGGTTCTGAGGAGGAGGAAGAGATTATTGTTGAACCACTCTCAGAAGGTGAGGTATGTTCCGGTGAGGAGGACAGTAATTCTATCTTATTTTCTCCTGATGAAGATCCCTTACTCTCAGACGAAACAGAGAGTTTACTTTCTTCTGTGTTCGAAACTTTAAACATTACCCCTCCTAAATTGGTGAAGAGGGGGAAGGGTGACCTGTTTAGGCCTGTGAGACAGAGGCAGGTGTTTCCGGAGCAGTTGCATTTCTCCAGGATGGTGTTAAAGGAATGGGAAAGTCCTAACAAGTTGCCTGCTGTCCCTAGTATCCTAGATTCAAGGTATCCTTTTCCGGCTGATATGATAAAGTTATGGTCATTTCCACCGGAGGTGGACTCGCCTGTGTCAGGCCTGTCCAATACTACTATCATGCCGTCTGCTACTAACGCTGCTTTAAGAGATCCCACAGAGAGACGAGTGGATCAGCTGGCTCGCCATGCTTTTGCTATGGTAGGTTCTCTATTACGCCCTGTTTGTGCCACGGCTATCGTTTCTTTGGCTTCAAGGAAGAAGGTAAAGCGGCTTTTGGCCAGGGCTAACTCTCGCAGACATACTCAAGAGTCCAAGGAATTTAAGGCTTGCTTGGATTTTAACGCCTTTGCTACTACTGCTATGAATGATGCGGTCAGGCTAGGTGCCAGAACTTCTGCTCTTCTTGTTGCCTTGTGCCGCTCTTTATGGCTAAAACCATGGTCGGCTGATGCTGCCGCTAAAAAATCTTTTATAGATTTTCCCTTTTTGGGGAGCAGACTCTTTGGGGAGCGGCTTGACCTCATGGTCTAGGATGGCAAGCTTCCTCAGATCGGTTCGTCCCTTTCAGAGGCCCTCATCATATCGGCCCTTTCGGAGCGGCAGAGGCTCCTTCATATCATATCATGTTCCCGTAGGGATTTTTGGGGCAGAGGCAGGGCCCGTAACAGGGCGGGTGGCGCTTGGAGAAGCAGGCCTAAGCCTCCAGCCAAGTCCACCCAGGCATGAAGGGGCGCCCTCACCCGGGCGGGTGGAGGGACAGCTCTTGCAGTTTGCTGCAGTCTGAAGATGCCACGTGGCGGATTATTGGATCCAGGAGGTGGTGTCATCAGGCTACAAGATCGAGATTGCAGCCAGACCGCCCACAAGGTTCCTTTGGTCAGGGGCATCCCGGAACCAGTTAAAGGCAGATGCCCTGAGAGCCTCTGTTCGGCATCTTCTTCAGAAAGGGGTAATTTGTCAGGTACCCTATCAGGAAGGTGCTCAGGGGTTTTACTCCAACCTGTTCATGATTCCCAAGAAGGATGGGTCGGTGCGTCCTATCCTAGACCTAAAGGGTATCCGGGTGAAACATTTCCGTATGGAAACTTTGAGATCAGCAGTAAGATCGATTCAGCCCGGAGGTCTTATGACCACAATAGACATAAGGGACGCATATCTGCACATTCCGATCTTTCCAGGGCATCAGAATTTTTTAAGGTTTGCCCTGGAAGGTCAACATTTCCAGTTTGTGGCGCTTCCATTCGGCATATCCTCGGCTCCAAGGGTGTTCACCAAGGTTTTGGCAGGTCTCATGGCCATCCTGAGGAGCCAGGGGATATGCATTATCCCATACCTGGACGATCTTTTGATTTCTGCTCTGTCCCTTCAGGAGATCAAGAAGGACACGCAAACTGTATTGTCAACCCTAGAGTTTGGCTGGGTGATCAATTATCCAAAGTCGCATATCACCCCATCGCCAGTAAGGGCCTTTTTGGGAATGACTCTGGACACAGTTCAGGTCAGAGTTTTTCTGCCAGAGCAGAAGGCTCGGTTGCTCCGCAGCCAGATAGAGACCTTACTGGCTTGTCAGCAGCCAACTATTCGGCTAGGGATGAGACTAGTAGGCCTGATGGTGGCCTGCTTCGAAGCAGTGCCTTTTGCCCAGTTTCACATGAGGCCTCTTCAGTTAAATCTGTTGTCAAGCTGGGATCGAGCCCCACAATCTCTGGATCAGTCGTTTGTTCTGACTCCCTCAGCCAGACAATCTCTCCTATGGTGGTTGGGTCCTCTACACCTATCAGTAGCCAGGTCCTTTTTTAACACCTCAGTGGCAAATTGTTTCCACGGATGCCAGTCTTACAGGCTGGGGGGTTATCTGGCAGACCCAGAAGATCCAGGGGCAGTGGGGTCCGAAGGAGAACCAGTTTCCCATAAATATCTTGGAGTTAAGAGCAGTCTGGCTAGTGCTCCAGCATCTGACCTCCAGTTTAAAAGGGCAGGCTGTCCAGGTCCAGTCAGACAATCGGACGGTGGTAGCCTATATCAACCATCAGGGGGGTACTCGGAGCAAGAGTGCCCTAAGGGAAGTAAGCGGATTCTGCTTTGGGCAGAGGAGAATGTTTCATGCATCTCGGCAGTTTACATCCCGAGGTTAGAGAACCAGGAGGCAGACTCCTTGAGAAGAGGGCCGCTGCATCGGGGAGAATGGTCTCTCAGTCAGAAGATCTTTCAAGCCCGCTGGGGTTGGCTAGAGGTGGATCTCTTTGTGTCCAGACACAATCACAAACGGCCGAGGTTTATGTCTCTTTCGAGAGACCCTCTGGGCCTCTGAGCCGTGTACTAAGCAAGGTAGCCCAGGAGGGGGTACCAACCATCCTGGTGTCTCCTCGCTGGCCAAGGAGAAGCTGGTTTTCAGACATAGTAAGGATGTCAGTAGACCATTGGCGTCTGCCAGACGATCCAGAGCTTCTCACACAGGGGGCTCTTCGGCACTCGAATTTACAGATGCTGGCTTTGACGGCCTGGCTATTGAAACCTCGATCTTGACAGAGAGGGGTTTATCGGCCAAGGTTATTCATACCATGATTCAGGCCCGGAAGAAGACATCTTCCAAGATATACTACAGGGTCTGGCGGGCGTTCATCTCCTGGTGTGAGTCCGGGACGTTTTCATGCAGAAGATATTTTGTTTCTAGAATTTTAGAATTTCTGCAGAATGGTTTAGAGTTGGGTCTCCAATTAAGCACCCTCAAGGGGCATGTTTCGGCCTTATCTATTTTTTCCAGAAGTCTATCGCTAACAATAGACTCATTAGAACTTTCTTTCAGGGAGTCGCTCATGTCTGACCACCGCGCAAGCCTATTATACCGGTGTGGGACTTAAATCTGGTGCTATCTGCTCTCCAGGGTTCTCCCTTTGAACCTTTGATTGATGCTCCATTGAGCATTTTGACGCTCAAGGTGATATTCTTGGTGGCAATTACCTCTGTGCGTCGAGTTTCCGAATTAGCCGCCTTATGTATGAAGTCTCCTTATTTTGAGTTACACAGAGACAAGGTAGTTTTTCGGTTTAAGCCTGATTTTCTACCTAAGCTTGTTTCTCCTTTTCACCTTAATGAGGAGGTAATTCTACCTTCTTTTTGCCCAGTTCCGGCTAAAGAAAGGGCTCTTCATTCTTTGGATGTAGTCAGAGCCATAAGATACATGGCGGCTACAGAATCCTTCCAGAAGTCGGATTTTCTTTTTGTTATATCAGAAGGCTCTAGAAAGGGGCTCCCACCTGCTAAATCCACTGTCAGTAAGTGGATTAGACAGGCAGTGGTAAGAGCCTACTCGGCCAAGGGGAAGGAACCCCCTTTTCGGATCACGGCCCATTCCACTAGGGCCATTGGTGCTTCCTGGGCTTTTCAGCATAAGGCTTCGGTGGAACAGGTTTGTAAAGCTGCCACCTGGTCTTCGGTTCATACATTTACCAAATTCTACAATACAAGGTAGATGTTAGGGCCTCAGCTGACGCTGTGGTTGGTCGAAAGATTCTTCAGGCGGTAGTGAAATAGACTACCTGCTGTTCCGCGCTGGGGATCCCGCCCATAGATGGCACTGCTTTTGAAGATCCCAACTGTAAGGAGGGTCTGGAATGGATCAGAAGAAAAAAAACAATTCTGTGAAACTCACCTGTACAATTGTTTTTTCTGGGGATCAATTCCAGACCCTCTGGCCAACCCTTTTTGGGTCATGGTCTATCTTTTGATGCTTTTTTGATGGTGTTAGTCCATTTATTATTTCATTGGCAATTTAAAAAAGAAAAATTAAATAAATAATAAGAGAGAGTATTTTTTGAGAGAATTCAAGCGGAGTTCGGTGTGAGGTAACATGGTCTCCTATAAGGGGGCCTCCTGGCCTGCCTCTGGTTATCTGATTTACTGGTTTTTAAGTACTGGTGTTGATTTGGAGGCAGCTGCTACTTATGGGCCGGGAGGGGCCACTCCTTTTTTGGTCTTGCAGTCACACCCTTCGGGCAAGGAAGTAATCCCAAGTGTAAGGAGGGTCTGGTATGGATCCCCAGAAAAAACAATTCTACAGGTGAGTTTCACAGAATTGTGTTTTTAAAGGGACACATTTTTATCACTGGCTTTAAGATGCCTAATATGGCTAAAGGGGGGAATATATATGTGGTTCAAAAAATGCCATCATGGGTCTAGCCTTTGAATGCCAAAAATATTTCAGTCAGAAGTAGTGTTCTGCCAGACTGCTCCAGGTATTTGCAGGGGCATGGGTTTGGTCGTCTTCTGGGGCCAATGTTTTCCAGGCTTTCCACACCCCCGGTGTCTAGGAAGAAAAAAACATTTTTTCTCACAAAAATCTGGAGAAAAAAATTCTAATGGTGCTGAATCAGCCTTATTGTAATAGTTTGCAATTGTCAGACATGGAATATAGAATGCTGCTTAGGTTAGTAATGGCTTTTTTTTTTTTTTTACACAGGCAGTTCATTCAAGAACATTTCTTGATGTATGATCATCAGATATTCACCATCTTGGAAACTCTTTCTGTTTTAGACCAGCAACTTATTGTTGGTTTAATTCCTACAATCAGTGAAAGCTTGAATGAGTCTGAACACAAGCGTGGACTAGGGAGGAATGCTTCTTCGAGGTAAGGGTCTCTGACTTTGCAAAGTGGTGACTTGCAGTGAAACAAAGTTTAAGGCACACCTACTCTCAGGGAAAGAAATGCCTAGGCTTCTCTTTCGGCAATGCCAACACCCACCCCCATCAAATTGCTTGCTGAGCAGCCAGCTTCATGGTAGAATTTGTTAGAACCTGCATTGTCACTGCACTGGGCATGGTGGTCATTAAACAGTTGACTAGTTGTGTTCATCATCTTTGAAAAAAAATTTAGTTTTTTCCTAAGCTATTGGGTTGTAAATAATACTCAGTGATGGGTAGTCTGTTCAAGGTTACCCCGATATATGTATGTGACCCTTCCCTAGGTTGGTGTATGGTCAGGCTATCTTACATCTCCACTTTTTCCGGGTTTAGGCTGTTCCCGGCTTACACATCACATGCCTTTGACCATAACCGCACTTATTATATGCAAAATATTTTATTTATATGCAAACAATATAAAAGAAAATTCATCCACGTGGATGAATTTTCTTTTATATTGTTTGCATATAAATAAAATATTTAGCATATAATAAAGTGGAGAATTCTAAATGATACTAGTTGCCTATGAAGCTGGGGCAAACGGCTGCCTTTACTATATAGTGTGATTTCCAAGTGAGCCAAGCGAGTTGTTGTTTAACTGTGGCCTTTTAATGGCAGTCTAGTCTAAATAACTTGTAGATCATGGGAGCAACCATGTTGGGATTATGTATGCATGCTTCCCTATTGTCTTCTATTGAGATGTATGAGATAAAGTGCTCCTCCTCCCTTCTCATCTTAAAGTGGACCAACATTCAAAAATGACTTAAACCAGCACAACAAACAGTGCTCATATACATCCCTTCCCAGGGCAATTTAGATTGCTGCACATAAAAATCCATTTTACCTTTTTTTAACTCCTGCTGTAGTAAATTAAAAAAAATGGTGTCTCATGCATTTGCAGTTATGTCAGTTGAGTCCAGGCGTCAGCATGGCTGAGATGCTGGGAGAGGAAGCTCCAAAATGGCCGCTACCTTTTTTTTCCAACTGTTGGTCCAGTTTAATTTAAGTCAAGGGAGCAGCATGCCACTGTAATCCCACCATGGCTGCCCCCATAAACCACAGGAGATATTTAGACTGGACTGTTCCTTTAAATGTTAATAGGGCCAGTCAGCAATGCTTTTTAGATTGTCTGGGGAGGAAGAGTCTAAACCTTGTTATTTTTTAAACTAACTTTTTGTTTGTGTGTTACCTACATTTTGAGAAATTACACACTGAAAGTTCCTTCCCACAGTTTAAGCTATCAGAAGTTTATCACTCTGCTGTGATTTGCTGGGCTGGTTTCTGTTGTCGGACATCCCCTGCATTGCACCCTACCCCTCAAAAAAAAACCTCAGGAGTCAGCAGCTTGGATGTTCCTAATCACAGGAGCTGGATTGAAAATCCTCTTTGAAACTTAGCTGGGTCTCCCTAAGGTGCTTGTAAAAGACTCCCAAAATACACGCAGGTTCTCAGGCTTTAATAGCCAAGGTTTAGAACCATTTAAAATTCCTAGAGTGCAAATGACATTTATATAACATGGAGGGAAAACCGCACATCCTCTTGTGCTAGTGGTTGTTTTCGAAAAGGCTTTAATTTTTATTTTTTGTTTTATTTAGAAATACCGTAAATATATTGTCTGTTTACAGGGAGGCTTACAGAAGATTGCTGTCTCACTTGGGTGAACATGGACAAAATGAGCTTCGGCAACTTGAAAATGAAAGATTGTAGCCCTATAACAATGCCTGATGTCACAATAAACCCAGATATCATGTTCAGCCAATGTTGTCTTCATGATGGGCTTTACCGGTCTGTTCAGGATCGGTATTGATGTGATTCTTTTTATCACCAGTTGCCTCCTTCAATGAAATGTGCAATATGGACTTTCTATATGGATCACTTATATGTAAATATTCTTGTTTTTATAGAGTGTTTTGTTTTCTTTTTATGTGTGTAATATAAAATACTGAACATTTTATTAATTGAACATCAGTGGGAAAGATGGTGCTATGCTTTATACTGTGAAATTCCCCACAGATAATTATAAAAAGTATGTAAATACCTGTTAGTTTGCTCCTTATTTTAATGTTGGTTTAACATGCGCAGATCTTGTAAATGGTTAAATGTGAGCTACTTGTTGCATAGGGAAATGGACTTCTGGTGGCCTGTACCGGGCAGGTGGGGGTCAAGCTTTTGCTACATATGGTCTTATTTTCCCTATATCCAGTCCAGGTTGTCCCAAGTGATGACATGTGGGTAGTTCGCCCCTAGGGGGCGCCGACTGCAAGATCAAAGATGTAGCTCCTCCCAGACCCCTATAAAGGCAGGTGTCCCTCTATCATTCTCCAGTTGTTCATCTTGCAGTCTTGGCTGCAGAAGATCGTTTGACACTCTCTGAGAATGGCAGCAGAGGGGGGACACCTAGCCCGTCGGCTGCTGCGGACCCTATTCCCACGGATCCCTCGTGACCCATTCTTGCCTCCAAGCCTCTGGCTGCTACGGAATCGTGACAGTAGGGTGAATGCCAGGGTCTATTGGCGTTCGGCAGAGCTTGGATCTGGGCCGCAGACCCTATACTAAAGGGTAGTCGGCCACAGGCTTATGGTGAGCCTGAGGGGGGAACCACTTATTCTTGTTGTTGATTGTATTCCTCCCTGCCTACAAGCTTTATTGGCATTTTGTTTTACTGTGTGTATTTGACTTGTGCTTGGTGTTTTACTACTCTGGCTCCTCGCTGGCTCATCATGGATGCATCTGCCTTTTTACTCACCTCCCTCGTCCGCCTGGGCTGCGCTGTCTGTGACGGGGGGGGGGGGGGGGAGTAATTTCATTGCTGCAGGGCGCGGTGGGCCTCGGGCGCCACCGCAGCCATTTTAGCAGCCTGAGCTGTGCTGAAAGAAGCGGGCATCTTCTCTACACGCGCCGCCGCCATGACGGCGCAGCAATCCCCTCGAGGATCCTTCTAGATTCTGGCCTGCGCGCTACTGCTGCTGGGGCCTGCAGGGACGCTACGGAGCCTGGGCTGTTCTGCTGCTGCTGCTACTGGGGGATCACGCTCGTGCTCGGAGGCTGAACTGTCCCTCTGTCTGTGTCGTGAGTCCCTAGTTTTTTTCTGGCTCTATTTATGACCATTTGCATATTGCTTGTTCTAATCTGGTCCTTTCTCCCCCTCTCATGTATAGGTCATGGGCTTAAGGTTGAGGGTTGTGGTTCCTCCCGGTCCCCCTTTTTATTAAGAGGGATTGCTTTATAGGTTTCGGCCATTAGTGTCTTATAACCTTACTGATTTTGACCATTTCTAATCACCATAATGGATGCATCAGGGGATAGTGAGCTGGGGGCCCCATTTGGGCAGGGAAAGCTCTGCCCCTTGTGCAGTAGGAATCCTCTGGGCGGATTCAGCACTGTTTGTACAACTTGCGCCAGAGGCATTATTTTGAACCATGAACGGGCGGGCGTCCCTGCCCCTAGCCCTGCGCTGCCGGCGGCCTCTCTGGACCCTCCGCTGTTGCACTCAGCCCCCAGTGAGGAGGGAGCCAGCAGGGGGTCGCATGCAGACTTGGCGCATAGGCTGGCCAATCTCGAGAGACAGATCTCGCGGACGGGTCCTAAGAAGGCCACGAGTAAGAAGTGGCATCTCGAGCCCGTTTACTCAGATGACGGCGATCTGTTTGATGGTCTGGGCTCTGTGGAGGAAGGTGAGTTGCCAGAGGATTGACGTTCCACAGTGGATTATTCTGCTGGCGATGACAGTATATCTGGATCAGGATGCGTGGCTTCCGGATGATACAGAAAAGTTGCTTTCCTCAGTGTTTGATACACTACACATTGTTCCTCTCAGAGCGGCTAAGAGGAAGCAGGTTGATTTGTTTAGGCCCAAAAGGCAAAGGCGGGTCATCCCGGAGCAGGCCCATTTTTCAAACATGATTTTCAGGGAATGGGAGAGGCCTAACAAGTTACCGTTGGTTCCTAAGGGCCTGGATAGGTGGTATCCCTTCCCTGATGAGCTGGTTCAGCTATGGTCTACCCCCCCCCCCCCCCCCGAGGTGGTTCCTCCCATGTCGGGGTTGTCCAACACTACGGTTATGCCGTCACCTGATACTGCTTCCTTACGTGACCCTACTGACAAGCGCATGGATCAGCTGGGCTGCCATGCGTTCACCTTTTGCTGGTGCCCTTTTTCGCCCTGTGTGCGAGTCAGCGATCTGTCTCCCTAGCCATCAGAAAGAAGGTGTGACATCTCATGGTTAGAGCTAAGGCTCGCAAGCGGGCGGAGGAGTATAAAGAACTCAAGGCCTGCTTGAATTTCATTGGCTTTGTTACTACTGCCATGGACGATGTGGTCCGGCTCGGTGCCAGGATTTCGGCCCTGCTTGTGGCTCGCTGTGGCTGCAGCAATGGTCGGCTGATGCGGCTGCCAAGAAGTCTCTCACAAGTATCACCTTTGTGGGGGAACAGGCTGTTTGGGGAGAGCCTGGACCTTTTGGTCAAGGATGGTAGACTCCCTCAGAGACGGAAGCCTGCTTGGTCCTTTCGGAATCCCTCTGCCTATCATTCCTTTCGAGGAGGAAGAGGCTCTTCGTTTCCAGGTGCCCGCAGAGATACATGGGGTAGAGGTAGGTCCTGCGGCCGACCCAATCCTTCCTGCGGAGCTTAACCCAAGCCCCCTGCCAAGTCCCCTCAGGCATGAGGGGGCGCCCTCACGCATCCGGGTGGGGGGGAAGACTTCTGCTGTTTGCTCAGATCTGGAGGCGGCACGTCTTTGATCGGTGGATTCAGGAGGTAGTGTCCTCCGGTTACAAGATAGAGCTGGCAGCCAGGCCGCCCACAAAATTCCTCCGTTCACGGCTATCCCTAAACCCACTATAGGCCCAGGGCTTGAGAATGGCCGTGCAACACCTCCTGCGGTTAGGTGTAATTTGTCCTGTACCTCGGCAGGAACAGGTTCAGGGTTTTTACTCCAACCTGTTCACGGTTCCCAAGAGGGGCGGCATGTTAAGACCAATCCTGGACCTGAAGGGTCTCAACAGGTTTGTAAGAGTCAGACATTTCTACGGTCGGCTGTGAGATCGCTTCGGGCCAGAGACTTCATGACCACGGTGGACATCAGGGATGCTTATCTGCACATCCCGATTTTCCAGGGGCATCAGAGGTTCCTGAGGTTTGCTCTGGAGGATCAGCATTACCAGTTTGTAGCACACTTCCATTTGGGATATCCTCAGCCCCCCGTGTCTTCACCAAGGTGCTGGCGGGCATCATGGCTATCCTGAGGAACCAGGGCATTCGTGTGCTGCCCTATCTGGACGACTTGCTGTTTGCGGCCCAGTCCCTTCAGCAGGCCGAGAGCGATACTCAGACTGTGTTGTCAACCCTGGAGGCCTTCGGCTGGGTAATCAATTACCCAAAGTCATTTATCACTCCCTGAACAGTGAGATCCTTCCTGGGAATGACGATAGACACCACTCAGGTCAAAGTTTTTCTGCCACAGCAGAAGGTTTTGGGTCTCCAGGCGCAAGTGCAGGCCTTGCTGTCTTGTCAACGGGCGTCAATACATCTGGGGATGAGATTGGTGGGCCTAATGGTATCATGCTTCGAGGCAGTGCCCTTCGCCCAATTTCACGAGACCTCTACAATTGAACCTGCTGACCGTCTGGAATCGGATGCAGGAATCTCTGGAACAAGAATTTTCGCTGTCCTCACTTGCCAGGCAGTCCCTCTTGTGGTGGTTGGACTCCCGGAACCTGCTGGTGGGCAAGTCCTTTCTGACTTCTGAGATAGTTACCACGGATGCCAGTCTGAAAGGATGGGTAGGCATTTGGCAGACTCAGAAGATCCAGGGTCAGTGGGGTCCGCAGGAGAACTGCTTACCCATAAATCTCTTGGAGCTGAGAGCGACCCGGTTGGTGCTTCTTCACTTGACTTCCCACTTAAGTGGTCGTGCGATCCAGGTTCGCTCGGACAATCAGACGGCTGTCCCCTACATCAATCACCAGGGCGGGACTCGGAGCAAGAGAGCCCTCAAGGAGGTGACCCAGATTCTGACTTGGGCAGAGGAGAATGTTCCCTGCATCTCAGCGGTTTACATTCCCGGGGTAGAAAAACCTGGAGGCAGACTCCCCGAGCAGGAGCGCCTCGCGCCTGGGGGAATGGTCTCTCAACAGCAAGACTTTTCACGCTCGGTGTCTCCGCTGGGGTCAGCCGGACGTGGACCTCATTGCGTCCAGACACAATCACAAGCTTCCAAGGTTTGTCTCCCTCTCAAGAGATCCTCTGGCCATTGCCACATACGCTCTGGCGATTACTTGTACGGAGTTCAAGTTCCTTTACGCATTCCCTCCGTAGCCCAGGAAGGGGTACCAACCATCCTGGTGGCTCCTCGTTGGCCGAGAAGGAGTTGGTTTGCGGACATAGTTCAGATGTCAGTAGATCGCTACATCATGCCCGACGATCCAGGGCTTCTCACACAGGGGTCGTTGCGGCACTCCAATTTACGGACACTGGCTATGACGGCCTGACGGAAAAGGGGCTGTCGGCCACGGTTGTGCATACCATGACACAGGCACGGAAGAAGTCTTCTTCCATGATATACTACAGAGTTTGGCACGCTTATATTACTTGGTGCGAGACCAAGAGTCTCCCTTGCTGCACATTTTCTATTTCTAGGATTCTGGAGTTTTTGCAACATGGCTTAGACTTGGGTCTCCAGCTGAGCACCCTCAAGGGTCAGGTCTTGGCCTTAGCCATTTTTTTCCAGAGATCCATTGCCAACCATAGGTTGATCAAGACTTTTTTTTCAGGGAGTCACCCATGTCCGGCCACCTTGTGAGTCAGTTTTACCGGTGTGGGACTTTAATTTAGTACTTTCTGCTCTTCAGGGTCCTCCATTTGAGCCATTGTGTGATGCTGCATTGTCTATTTTGACTCTTAAGTGGTCTTTTTGATAGCGATCCTCGGTACGTTGTGTATCAGAGCTGGCCGCGCTTTGTATGAAACCTCCCTATTTTGAGCGGCATAGGGATAAGGTGGTTTTTCGCTTTAAACCGGATTTTTTTTTTTTCCAAAGAATGGACCCTCCATGCCTTGGATGTGGTCAGGGCCATAAAATATTACCTGGCTGCGACTAAATCCTTCAGGAAATCGGATTTGCTCTTTGTCCTAACAGCAGGCTCTAGGAAAGGTTTGCCACCAGCCAAGTCTACTCTCAGTAAGTGGATCAGACAGGCGGTGGTGCAAGCGTATTCTGCCAAGGGGAAGGAACCCCTTTTTCGGACCACAGCTCATTGTACCAGAGCTATTGGTGCCTCTTGGCCTTTTCAGCATCAGGCATCGGTTGAACAAGTTTGTAAGGCCGCCACTTGGTCTTCAGTTCATACTTTTACAAAGTTTTACAAGGTGGATGTCAGGGCCTCAACTGACAGTGTTTTTGTCCGAAAGGTGCTTCAGGTGTTAGTGAAATTAACTACATGCTGTTCCGCACTGGGGATCCCGCCCAAATGGACACTGCTTTTGGATTTCCCACATGTCATCACTTGGGACGACCTGGACTGGATATAGGGAAAAATACAATTCTGTGAAACTCACCTGTAGAATTGTTTTTGGATATATCCAGTCCAGGTCGTCCCACCCCGCCCTTGTGTTCATTGTTTCCTGTTGCCTGTTATGGTGATCACCATTTTTTATTCATTGGACATTGTTTTTCATCAATCTTGTTAGAGAGAGTACAAGCTGAACTATGTGAAGTAAAATGGTTTCTTTGGCCTCCCGGACTGCTTTTTAACCTGGAGAATGATAGAGGAACACCTGCCTTTATAGGGGCCTGGGTGGAGCTACATCTTTGATCTTGCAGCCGGCGCCCCCTAAGGATGTCATCACTTGGGACGACCTGGACTGGATATATCCAAAAACAATTCTACAGGTGAGTTCCACAGAATTGTATTTTTGTAATGTAATCTGCAAGTTCAATAATCTACGAGTAGATGGCATATATTTGGAACTACAGTATTTGGGTGTTTAAAGCGGATCAACACCCATTTTTACAAAAAATGAGCGTTGGTCCTCTTCACCACCTCAATTACCCTCTGCAAACCCCCCTAAATCTGAGACTGCACTCCCTTTAATGAATTGCAGCCACATGATTTGCCAGTAACGGTCACGTGTCCTATTCTCGGCCAGCAAAGTGGAAGCCCATGAATGGGACACTTGATTTGTGGCTGGCCAATCACTGGGAGAGCATGGTGTCAAAGGGAAATAACCCCCCCATGTTGTTTTGGTAAAATGGGTGTTGCTTCGGTTTAACATATATTGTTGGAAGCTCATAGTGACATGGTCACATGCTTCCAATGACATAAAGAATTCTAACACTTTTTTCTGATTTGACTGAGGTGAAATAGGTTTGTGTCTGAGGTTTCTGTTCCTTTTTAACATCCAGTCTGATGCAGAGAGAAGTGGTCTCAGAAGCTCACCTTCAAAAATATACTTTGTCTACAAAAGGTATCCTGTTATTTCTTCTCTTTTCAATGGTTTTGTGTTTATTAACCTGAATAGAGTGTCTAGAGAAGGTCATCTGATTTCCCTGCATCCAAGAGCAGCACCAGCACTGTGCCTGGCCCACTGACAACTTCAGGGACACAATCGGACTCTGTCTGGGCCATAGGAGGTTTCTTCAGTGAGCCCCACCTACCAGACCAGTGAGCTTTGTATCCGCTATAAAGACCTGCTCACAGCTGGCATCAGGACCAGAGGCTGGTCAGCATCCGCAGTAAAGGTGGCGATGGAGGGCAACTGGTGCCTGCTCAAAAGGCATTGAGAACCGGAGGACAATTTGTAGAAATTATGAACTCTTCAGCGACAGCAGAGAAATGCAGCAAAGACTGCAGAATGATCAGCAGAAATAGAAAGAGCCAGAGGGAATGGATGGCATTGAAGAGGACAACAAGAACAGGAGGACAATCCGCAGCAGCAGAAAAGTTGGACAGGACTAGAAGATGGTGTTGGCAGTGGAGAGGACAGTGGGCCACTTCCCAGCAGTGGCAGCAACGCTAAAGGGTGAAATGTGATATGACACATGGCAAAGGGACCCATTGGGAC
Source organism: Gastrophryne carolinensis (assembly GCA_027917425.1). Classification (NCBI taxonomy): domain Eukaryota; kingdom Metazoa; phylum Chordata; class Amphibia; order Anura; family Microhylidae; genus Gastrophryne; species Gastrophryne carolinensis. The sequence continues at coordinate 248,189,355 of CM051237.1, read as the reverse complement.
TCTATGGCCCAAGGGCCCATATGAACTGGAGCTGATCCAGCCTGCATTAGACCATTGTGTTGAGTTGAATCAGGGGGTCAGCAACAGACTTTTAAGTGGCTGTCAAGTGTTTGGAGTAAATGCAGATTGGAATGGGAAAGAAATGAGTTGCTGCCAAGTAAAATCAGCCATTGTGTACATTGGTTTTTATTTATATGCACTTAGGTGTGCTGTTCAGTAACTTAGCAGCAGCAAAGGTGATGGCATAGCAATGCATTGGATGCTATCACAGTTGATTGTATGTTCGTTCGTCCTCTTCAGTCCAGATTTGAGTATAATATTCCTCTCGATAACCAAGAGTAGATCAGTATGGAACAATATATACAAACAGAATGGAGGAGCCAATTCTTGACATTCACTTTGTAATCAAATACATGAAGTCAATTGCATATTTAATGCTGTATTGCCCTTGAGGATTCTTTGTTCGTGTTTTACAAATACGGAAGTTTATAGGATGTGACACCAGCACAAATCTTGTGAAAATTAGTGGCTACATCAGATTGGAGCGCATTTTAGTAACTACTCCATGACTGCTGTAGATTAGAAACCATTTACATTGGGGAGAGTGAAATAGCAGCATTTTGCATATTTGCTGTTGTCCAGTGAAATGTTAAAAACAAAATAAAAAGCCAACACACAGAAATGTAGAGTTATACTTCATGTCAGGCACAATGATTTCCTGTCACAAGGAACGTACAATCTCATTTTGATGCTTATGGCATTTAGTGATCTGCTCAAATTATTGGAAATGCAGACAGAGCATCCCATCAATGCACTGCACCCACATGGAGGGGCCTGTTGTTGCCACCCTATAGCTTTACACTATCCATTATTTCACATTGTTCCAATCCTGTGGTGAGGAACCTGTAATGTCTGCAGATTGGGGCATGTGAAGTTAGGAGCAGGCAGAAAGCAAGTTGCTATCCCGTTGGAGGCAAAAGGCAGTGGTGGCCCATAGAAGACTTCTTCCTTACCTTCTCTGCTAACATCCACAACCTGTTGAGTAAAAATGTGATCAAATTAGATCAAGTAAAAATATTAGATTAATTTTGTATATATTTTGTTAATACTCTCCATGGCCTAATGGCTTGAATGTGTCAACGTCCTACTACTACTGAAAACCTAGTACTGAGGTGAAAAGTAGAGGAGAGCTATGATCACCAAGTTTTATGAATCTAAATATGAAAACATTTTCAGAGAAATTTGAATTTTCTACTTCTCAATTTAGTTGAGTTGTTTACTAGAAAGTTACTGTTTGGGAGTAAAGGGGAGAGGGAGGAGACCCGCCTGCATTTTAAGATCTGGTGAAGGAGGGTTGAAGATAATAAAGTGATGTCATTTATTTTCATGGTGATCGGGCATTTAAAGAGACAGACCCAAACAAGTAGCACTCGCCAATAGTCTTGTGCAGCTGATTGATGATATTCTGGGAGTTTGAAACTTGGTTGCGTTGCTGCTTCCTTTCTTCGTCCTGGCACCCGTCACAATGACTGGTCACATCTGCTCCATTCATTTCAATAGAGGGAGTGTGACAAGGCAGGACTCGCCCCCTTCTATTGTAAATGGTGTTGGTGTGCCAGTCACCGTGACTGATGCAAGGAGAGGAGCTCTGGCCACAAGATCGCAGATGCATGTGAGTTTTAATTTACAGGCATTATGTGATTCAGCTGCACGTGACTGTAGGGCATAAGTCACCAATCTCTGCCTTGAATGTGGCTCACAACCATTTCTCAGTGCTGAATGTGGCTCTCAAAGTATAAAAGGTTGGAGACCCCTGAATTAATGTATTTGTACAGCACATACCTAGCTGTTTTTAACTATAAAGCATTACAATATGTTATGCACATATCTTACTATTTTTTAGCTACATTGCAGTATGGCTCTTTTTGTCTACCTTTACATGTCTTTTGTCATGTTGATAGTAAGTCACATGGTGTGTGCTTGGTAATCTGACTGGCTGCTGCATGATTAATCTATTGTGAACCTTATGCAGGGAAATGTAATGATCACACATAGCAAAACACCAGGATGTATAAATATAAAATGCCTTGGATGTACTTGTAAGACCAAAGGTTGACTTTTGTTTGATGCCAAGCTACTTACCTGTATGCACGCCAGAGGTTCATTTGTCCAAATAGAATATCCCCCAACTAAGTAAATTCTTCCATTGTGCACTGCAACTCCTGATTCATTTTGCCCTTTAAAATAATAAATACATTATTGTATGGAACATGGCTGACAAACTGTTGCCAAGTACTATGATGTTAAATGACTTGAGTACCAGCATTGCAAAATGTAACAAGGTAACAAGTATTAGCAACTGAAATAAAATCCCTCCTGGCTGACACCTGCAGGTAATAAAGGACAAGAAAGGGGACATATAAAATGACAAAGCTGAGCTCTCAGTAACCTTTATACATTTATAAAGCAGTTAATTACACCTGCAATAAGACGGCACAAGCACGCAATGAAATACATGTGAGCAAAGAAAACAACCCTAAACATGTCCATTAGAAAGCAAAACAACCCTAAACATGTCCAAAATATATACATTTAAAGTAAGAGCAGAACAGGTAATGGGGAATTGGTCACAGGGGCTCAAGAGAAGGCAGAGCTGGTAAGGACATTGTTCACGGCCAGTCACTGTCTAAGGAAGTGGTCTTGTGATTGGGGGGTTCAATTCCTGGTCTGGCCCTAACTGCTCCTCGGGTGCCAGGGTTTGGGAAGCCCTCTTCTCAAAGCGTGTGTAGACTTACTGCTTGTGTCTGTCTCACTGCATGGATCGGTTAAATGTGGAGGAAAAATTCCTGTGTCTCCCTGGTGCCAGAGTTCGGCATGTGGTGGAAAGGGTGGATAAATTACTAGAAGGGGCTGGGGATGACCCAGCTGTCGTGGTCCACGTGGGGACCAATGACAAAATTAATGGGAAATGGAGAATCCTTAAGAATACATTTAAGGAATTAGGCACCAAGTTAAAGGGAAGGACCTCCAAAGTTGTATTCTCTGGAATACTGCCTGTGCCATGCACTACATATGAAAGACATCGGGAGCTTAGAGAGTTAAACACGTGGCTCAAGTCCTGGTGCAGGGCAGAAGGATTTGGGTTCCGAGAGCACTGGGCTGACTTTTCATTGGGGTGCAAACTGTATTCTACAGATAATTTGCACCTGAATGGAAGGGGGGCTGCTGTGCTGGGTAAGAGGATACTAGAGGGGGTGGAGAGTTATTTAAACTAGAGATGAGGGGGGAGGGCAAGAGTGAAAACAAAAATGAAGACAGGTTACTTAGGGGACAGCATATGATTGTGGGTGGAGAATTAGAAGGGGGGAGGACTGCTATGATGGATAAGGAGATCCATGTGTTTCAAACCAGCAGTGAAAAATTAGGCGGATGCATTACTGCAGAAGCTAATACTATACCTCAATGTGCCAAACTAAATAGGAACATAAAGTGTATGTTCACAAATGCCAGAAGTCTGGCAAGTAAAGTGGGGGAGCTTGAGGCTCTGGTGCTGGCAGAGAATATTGATGTTGTTGGTGTGGCTGAGACATGGCTGAATTCCACACATGACTGGACTGTCAATCTACAAGGTTTTTCTCTTTTTCGGAAAGACAGAACAAAAAGGAAAGGGGCAGAGTGTGTCTCTATGTAAATCAAGAATTCAAAGCATATATTAATGAGGGGATACTAGCAGAAGATTGTGAGGGTGTAGAATCCTTCTGGGTAGAAGTGGGGGGCGATGTAAACAATGTTAAAATACAGTTTGGTGTAATCTATAGGCCTCCAAATAGAGAAAATAGAGGGTCAACTGCATAAACGGATAGCGTGGGCGTCACAGACTGGTACAGTGGTGGTGATGGGGAATTCAACTACCCAGGAATCGACTGGAGACATGGTTCTGCTTCCACTACAAGAGGGAGAGCAATCCTCAGCCTGCTACAAGATAACTATATGAATCAGTTTGTGTAGGCACCTACTAGGGGTGATTCTCTTTTAGGTCTGGTAATATCAAATAATGATGACCTGATGGGGACAGTAAAAGTCCGTGAAAATCTTGGTAACAGTGACCACAATATAGTTGTATTTAGCATAAACTGTAAGAAATATTTTCTGTCGGGGAGGGCAAAAACACTAAATTTTAGGAACGCCAACTTCCCCAGACTCCAGGACATAGACTGGGAGCATCTGTTCAGGAATAAAGATACAGATGCCAAATGGGAGTGCTTTAAATCAATTGTGAGTACCAATGTTGCAAAATGTATTCCTACGGGTAACAAATATAAGCGGCTAAAATTAAACCCCTCATGGCTGACACCTTCAGTTAAAAGGGCAATAAAGAACACAAAAAGGACATTTAAACATTACAAGGCTGAGCTCTCAGCTGTAACACTTGAAAAGTATAAATTAGTAAATAATATGTGTAAGAAAGAAATGGCAAAAGCACAAAATTAAAGAGATGTGGCCAAAGAAAGCAAAACAAACCCTAAACATTTTTTTTTTTAAATATTAATTTGAAGAACACTAAATCAGAACAAGTAGGTGCTCTAATTAATGATAATTTTTGCAGATGACACAAAGATATGTAGCACAGTGCAGTCTATGGAAGATGTTCACAAGCTTCAGGCCGACTTGGACACATTGAGTGTCGGGGCATCCACTTGGCAAATAAAGTTCAATGTTGAAAAATGTAAAGTCATGCACTTGGGGTCTAACAACCTGAAGGCCACATATGTCCTTGGGGAAGTCACTTGTTGAGAAGGATCTGGGGGTACTGGTAGATCACAGGCTAAATAACCGCATACAATGCCAAGCAGCTGCTTCCAAAGCCACCAAGATAATCATGCATTAAAAGAGGCATGGAATCACGGGATAGGGATGTAATTTTGCCTCTTAAGGCACTGGTGCGCCCTCACCTGGAATATGCCATCCAGTTCTGGGCATCCATTCATAGAAAGGACGCTCTGACTATGGAAAGGGTGCAGAGGAGAGCCACCAAACTAATAAAGGGAATGAAAGATCTTAGTCATGAGGAAATATTACGAGAATTAAATCTGTTTAGTCTTGAGAGGAGGCGATTGAGGGGGGACATGATTAACTGGTATAAATATATAAATGGCCCATACAAAAAATATGGGAGAACACTATTTCAGGTAAAATCCTCTCTAAAGACAAGGGGGCACTGCCTTCGATTGGCAAAAAAGAAATTTAGTCTCCGGAGGCGGCAATCGTTTTTTACCATAAGAACAATAAATCTATGGAATAGCCTCACTCAGAAGCTTGTTACAGCATCAACCGCTGACAGCTTCAAAAAAGGATTAGATGCTTATTTAGAAAAAAACTAACATTAACAGTTACTATTAGCGGTTATCAATTAAAAAAACAAAAGATAAAATAAATAGCTTCCCCTACGAAATAAAATAAATAACTTCCCCTACCCCAACACCCTTGGTTGAACTTGATGGACATATGTCTTTTTACAACCGTAATAGCTATGTAACTATGTAGGTGGTTATGTCACAGTAGGTGAGCGAGGGTGGACCCACATGCTACAGTGGAGCAGCTCACCCCTGCCTATACCTGCGACAACCTACCAGGATCTTACCAATTAGCTTCTGTCATTGCTGCACACAACGCTTATGCTGGATATTAGCTGGCAGTCCTATTAATGTAATTCCACACTGTACATTTTAGAACGTTTAAGAAAAAAAATATGATTTTAGATTCTTAATCACAAATAAGTGTACAGCACGGCCTGTTTCATTTCAATCATTACTTCTGGGTATTCCGCCACAAGGTGGCGCAGTTGACTGCAGAAGACTTGTGGCTCCTCCCACCCTATAAAAAGCCAGGAATTACCCATAGACCCCCAGTGTTTCTCTGCAGTCATGACTGCGAAGACCAGAAGATGTTTTCGCAGGCGAGCGGGGCAACCAAGCCTGCAGCCCTGCAAGCCTATTTCCACCCACTTCCGGACCCTCTTGCCTCCTAGCCTTGGCTGACGGATCGGGTGATGGTAGGGGAGCGCCTGGGTCGTGTGCTCGGTGAGCTTTGCTCTGAGGGGTAGCCGGCCATTTTTACTTGGGGGTTGTAATGTCCCAGGCTCCTTTGCATCCTCCTGCCCTTTCCTTCATCCCCCCCGCTCCGTTACACTGCTGCTTTCCCTCCGCCGTGTCCTCTCTCCTCTCCCTCCTTCCCCTCTCCCTGGCGTGGCCGTTGTGGGGGGGGGGGTTGTCTGGCAGTCGGGTGGCAGCGTGCGGTGCTCTGCCTCCTTCACCGCCGCCGCGGGCGTACTACTGGTGCTGCGGCGGTGCGTCCCCCATAGCATATCGCGTCATCCTCCCGCAGCCCGCCCCTCGAGGTTCCGTATGGCGGCGCCATTCTGCTGCCTGTGCTGGCCATTGTAATACAGGCGTGTGCTGCTGGGTCCATTCTGTGCTGCCGCTGGCGATCTTGGACGCGTGCTGGGCTCTTCCTGTAGCCTTCATCTGTGGGTCTGACTGTCGCTGCTGTGACCACAGTGCTTGCTTTCTATTGGTCCGTGAGTTCTCTGTGGGGGTTACTGTTGGGCATGTGATGCAGGATACTTATGGCTTCTCATGCTTATGTCTTTCAGGGGATAGCAGCTTGTGGTTTCTCCTGGTCCGATACTCTCCCCCCCTCCCGGTCTCTTCGCTGTGTGCATCCCTTGGGGGCATCCCGGGCGGCTTCTTTTAGCCATTGCCCTGTGTTGGCCTATTGTGCCTCTGATAATCACCATATAGAGGCTTCTGAGGAGAGCGAGCTTGGGGGCCCCTCGGGGCAGGCTCGGCTGTGTGTTATGTGCAGGGCATCCCCTTTGAGTGGTGGTGGCGCGGTTTGTGTGCCGTGAGCCCAAAGTATTATTGCGGAACAGACTGTGCTGAGCGCTTCTCTGTCCTGTACAAGTCCGCTCGGACAATCAGACGGCGGTTGCCTACATCAATCAGGAATGGTCCCTCAGCTACAAGATTTTTCACGCCCTGTGTCACGGCTGGGGTCAGCCGGATGTGGACCTGTTCGCGTCCCATCACAATCACAAGCTTCCAAGATTTGTCTCCCTGTCACAGGACCCTCTGGCCTTCGCTACAGACGCGCTAGCATTTCCCTGGACGGAGTTTCGGCTCCTCTATGTATTTCCTCCCTTTCCTCTGCTGGGTCGGGTGCTGTGCAAGATAGCCCAGGAGGGGGTACCGGCCATTCTGGTGGCCCCTCGCTGGCCGAGGAGGGTATGGTTCGCGGACGTCGTACAGATGGCAGTAGATCGGTTCGTCCTGCCCGATGATCCAGAGCTTCTCACGCAGGGACAGCTGCGCCATCCCAATTTACAAACGCTGGCTTTAACGGCTTGGCTGCTGAAACCTCCATCTTAATGGGCAAGGGTTTGCCGGCCTCTGTTGTCAATACCTTGATTCAGGCTCGGAAGAGATCCTCGTCTTTTATCTACTACAGGGTCTGGCATGCTTACATTGCTTGGTGCGAGTCCAAGTCTCTTTTTTTTGTCAGGAATTTTCCATTCCCAAGATTCTGGAGTTTTTACATCATGGTCTGAATTCGGGCCTTCAACTACGCTCAAAGGACAGGTTTCGGCTCTGGCATTTTTTTCCAAAGATCCTTTGCCAATCACAGGCTTGTTAAGACCTTCTTCCAGGGAGTTACTCATGTGCATACGCTGCGTAAGCCTCTGCTACCGGTTTGGGACTTAAGCTTGGTGTTGTCTGCTCTACAGGGTCCTCCTTTTGAGCCCTTGTGTAATGCTGCGCTGTCCATAATGACTTTTAAGGTGGCCTTTTTGGTCGCTATTACTTCGGTGCGTCGAGTCTCTGAACTGGCGGCGCTTTCCATTAAACCTCATTATTTTGAGCGGCATCAGGATAAGGTGGTGTTCCGTCTTTTTGCCTAAGGTTGTATCTGCCTTTCATCTCAATGAGGACATTGTCTTACCTTCCTATTGTCCTGCCCCTGCTAATTCCAAGTTACGGAACCTTCATTCTCTGGATGTGGTCAAGGCGCTCAAGTATTATTTGGTCGCCTCTGAGCCCTTTAGGAAGTCTGATTCTCTTTTTGTTCTTCCTTCCGGACCTAGGAAGGGCTTGCCTCCAGCCAAATCTACTATCAGCAAGTGGATTAGACAGGCGGTGGTGCAAGCTTATTCTGCCAAAGGGAAGGAACCTCCCTTCCGTGTTACTGCTCACTCTGCTAGGGCTATTGGTGCCTCTTGGGCCTTTCAGCACCAGGCTTCTGTTGAACAAGTTTGTAAGGCCGCTACGTGGTCCTCTGTTCATACTTTTTCTAAGTTTTACAAGGTTGATGTTAGGGCCTCAGCTGATGCTGTTTTTGGCCGCAAGGTGCTTCAGGCGGTTGTGGTCTGAACTGCCTGCCGTTACTCATTGGGGATCCCACCCTACTTTAAGGACACTGCTATTGGATGTCCCAGAAGTAATGATTGAAATGAAACAGGCCGTGCTGTACACTTGGAAAAATACAATTCTGTGATTACTCACCTGTAGAATTGATTTTACTGTGTACAGCACGGCCTGTTTCATCCCTCCCTTGTTATCGTTGGCCCTTTAATGGTGATTTGTTTTAAAGTTAGCCTTTTTTGGGGCTGTGTATTTTTATCATGGTTTATCTCCCGGCTTCTTGCATAACTGCTTTTCAACACTGGGGGTCTATGGATGATTCCTGGCTTTTTATAGGGCCAGGAGGAACCACAAGTCTTCTGCAGTCAACTGCGCCACCTTGTGGTGGAATACCCAGAAGTAATGATTGAAATGAAACGGTCCGTGCTGTACACAGTAAAATCAATTCTACAGGTGAGTAATCACAGAATTGTATTTTTATCCAATTTCAAATTTTGAAACTAACACAATAGTTTAATTTAACAAGCTTTGGTAATATGAAAACTGTTCTGTTATCTTCTCATTAATAATTTAGTTCATTTAGATATTTCCTTGAAAGACGTATGGCTACCGATGAAGGATGACATGCCCTGCTTGGAATAGATGGAATAAATCAGATGTCCAGGGTTAGCTATAGAAATTTTCCTATTGCAGTTCTATGGCACATACACATAGGAGAGTGCGGATATTTGGAATATGCCGTTTTCTCATTCTTGTGAACAGTTGGTCTTAAACCTATTGTTAACTACAATGTCAGTTGGTACAAGTTTGTAGTGCAGACCAAGAAATAATTGGCTTGGCGGTGGTGCAGCTCTTCATTGTGGGTGTTGGATGGATACTAGGGGGGCAAAAATGTATGAGAAACACTAAATTTGGGGCCCTGTTTTTAAAGCTAACAATCTGACCACTGTCTACTTCCAGTCTAAGAAAGCTCTTCGGGCAGAACCAAAGCTCTGCCCTCAGCTGCCTGGTCACATGTGACTTCTCTGTCTGAGGTAGAGATATTCACCAGTACAAAGAAGCCTAAAAGTTTTTTCAATTTGCTAATACAGTTCACTACAATGCATTAGTCTACATACACACAGGGGCATTAATGGCTTGTCTGTCAATGCTGTCCATCTCCAGAGGGAGATCAACGTTTAAATAGCAAATCACATGGTTAGCACACCAGTCAAAGAAAAAAGGGTGCAGTTTCAAATGGTCCCTTCCCTCTTTCCAGGACCATAAACGATCAAATACTGGATAATTAAACCGGACCTTCAGCGTGATTTAATGAAAAGCCCAAACTCTTAAAAAACGATTCCCCAGCATCTAAAATTAATATATTTTACGTTTTTAGTCACTAACTGATTATTCTTTCCCCCACTGGGCTGCAACTCTGTTCAGGAATTTAGGATACGGGCGCCGCCATCTTGACTCAGAAAAATCACACTTACTGAGGAGAGGAGAGTGGGATGAGGTACAGGGGGGCGGGTTATAGCTGTGCTTTGCTCAGATAGAGCAGATCTGGGGTCAGGTAAAGGTCAGCAGTCCCAGAATGCAGAGCAGCACAGTCAGGAGGCACTTCCTGTTTGCAGGCTGCCTGATAAGATGGCGGCTTCCATAAGCTGCCATCTTGGATGTTTAAAGGCTCATAACATGCAGTAGATGCAGGTAGGATGATTTTTAATGTGGACAATCTGTATGTACAGGGTGTTGGAAACATATAAGAAAGACTCTTATTTAGAGTGAAGGTCCGCTTTAAATTCACACCAAACAGTGGTTTTAATAATGCTTCAAAGTGTATTAAATCAGAGGCAAGTAAAGTGACAAAGAAAACCAATAAAAATGCTGACATAAATGGAAATGTGATGAGCCCAGAATATATATCTATAGACTAGGTAGAGGTAGAACAGTTTACCTAGTATGGAGCTTAGCAAACAGAAGTGGTTCTAACTAGGCTTAGATCATACAGAGTCTAATGCATTAATGGTCAAGGAAAAGACAATAACCAAAATACATAGTACATAGAGGGTATATGATTCTCGGATAAGGCATCATCATCTTTCACATGCATAAAAAGTAAGTCAGTATAGTCCGTATAAACAGCCCAATCATGACACTTCATGGGATTACTGCTCTAAGAGCCTAGTACACAAGTAAACAAATCATATATTCTGTACATCAAAGATGATACATAGTAAAAAAATACATAACTCACAGGGTGACCGCTATAATACAATATCACCAACGTTTCAAGGCCTCAGGCCCTTCCCTCAAGGTAGCTTGCATAATATACTTAATACAAATGCTGACATACTATATACATTATGACCTTGTTTTCTTTGTCACATCTCCAGAAGGGGGCAGCCTGTTTCTGCTTCCAAATGTCTCTGCAGTTGGAATAACCTGAAACTTTTTGTCATCAGTTTTCTTTTTTTTTTTTTTAAACAACATACAACATATTAGCCAGTCAATCTTACCTGTAAGCAAGTTGAAATTACATCGTGTCCACTGGTCAGTGTCAATATCATAGGAATCAATATGACGCACCAAAATCCTGTCATTGTTGTAATCTAGATCATTTCCTCCCATGACATAAAGCTTTCTCTTGACTGCCGCCATAGCGTGGTAAACTCTCCTCTGTAGCATAGGGCTGCGACTAATCCATTTATTCTGGAGGGGGGAAATAAGCCATCACTAAACCGTGCTGCATTTGTCACTGATTTACTATAACATGATTTGTTCTAAGCAAGTCTATGTCTAAGTACAGTGGTGTTCAAATCAAAATAGCAGATTAACCTATAAATCACTGTTTTTCGTACAAGTGCTATTTCTACATAGCAAATGATTTACTTGTAAATGTAGTAGCATAATAATAATAAAAAAACAACAATGAATACATGTTGCTCTTTCTGAGTAAATGATCATTAATTGAAAGAGGCTTCTTCAAAATAATAGCAATGAGGCATTGTAAACATCAATAAAAATATCAATGATTAATATAACAATAACTGCTCACTGTAGGTTCTAGGTTGGGGGTGACAAAAGGAATCACACCAATGAGAATGTATAAAAGATTGTATTGTGTACAGACTTATTTTAACATATGATCAGCTGTCGTGTATCATAACATATATTTAAAATTAGGGACTAAATAGTTACCTTGACAGTATAGATATCACAGAGACCAAACAATTTGCACAATTACAACAATTCCTAAAATTACCTAAAGGTTTTACTATTTACAATTGCCAGTTGCCAAACAGGCCTAAAATAACATTTTACCAATACAGGGCCCTGGAGACCTAGTTTAACCCTTTGAGTGCCGGCCTACCTAGATTTTTTGTCACACTCTGTTGCCAGACTACTTTTCACGTTTTTGGCTACACGTGTTCAACCTGGATTTTTGAAGGGATTTCCAGGGATTTTCCAGTAAAATTATATACTGTTTTTTTCAGCAGAGTCTGGCCTTTTTTTTAGTGTATTCTCAATACTTTTGGAATATAATATGAAATATGTGCAAAAAAATTAAAAAAATAAATTTTTTACAATTTGTAGTTTTTTTTTTTATTAAAAATTGTAAGTTTGTTAATAAAATATTATTGCGTGTGAAAGCCCTATTTCTCCCGGTTACAATGGTACCACATATGTATTGGTAGACACCCTTTCCTGCCCAGGAGACTCCCCTAAACTGAAACAGCAGTTTAGGAGATTTCAGATAGGATACAACTATGCAATATGATTGCATAGTTGTAAGGGGTTAATTTAAAATAAAAATGACATAGGGTCCCCCTTCCCAGGGAGGGGGACCTCATTTTTTAGGGGGAATTTTAAGGGTTAAAAACCCTTAAAATCCCCCCCAAAAAATGACATTGGGTCCCCCTTACCCAGCATTACCGACCCGGACCAGCTATGGGGGCTTGTAGAACAGGGCGCAGGGGCCAGCGTTGGTGGCCCCTGGCTCTGCAGGCTACTAGCCCACATAGCCACGTGGCCCGGGCCCTTCTGCCCCCCCCTGGCCGTTGGGGAGGCAGGTAATGGGGGGCTGGGGGTTTTGGCAAGTCACCCGCTTGCCGCAGGTGACTTGCCATACCCAGAGCCTTGTGAACTGGTATAAGGGGTCTCATGGACCCCTTACCAGTTCACAAAGGGTTAAGTAAAAAAAAAGACACAGAAACAACATTCTTTATTATTCTTTTTTCACTTATACTTACCTCTGATCCAGTGTCCCACTCCGCTGCACATGACAGCTGTCGGTAGTGATCAGAGCAGGGAGGGTGGCAGGCAGGGATATCAGAGCCTCCCTGCCTGCCACCCTCCCAGCACCGATCGCTACCGACAACTGACAGAATGGAGCCCGGGTGCCGGTAACCCGAGGAGCGGGATGACGTCATCAAGTGGGCGGGGCCGGCCGAAGAGGATGGTGAGGGCCTGTTTCTGGGCCCTCACCCGAAGCGTGGAAAGCCTGGGAGGGGGATCGGAGCCCCCTCTGGTGAAGAGAAGGCCCGGGGAGAGCCATCGCGCTGCGAGGTGAGTAAATGACATTTACTTTTTTTTTTCAGATGTTGGCGCCGGCGGGGGGGGGGGGGGGGCTATTACGGGCCCCCTCCTGAAGATCAGAGGCCCGGCGAAAATCTAATACTTGATTCTTGTACAGAATCGCTGGCACTTTCGAATGAGGGATCAGGTAAGTCTGTATCTTTTTTACTTTTTTTTTATGGGGCTCACGTAGCTGGCACTTAACGGTTGGAGAGGCAGCTACTTAAGAGTCACGTAGCTGGCACTAGAAGGGTTAAATATTTTAAAATTATATCTCGAACATTTTATGGGGATTCTCTATTTCTTACATAGGAGGATGCTGTGTTGGTTAAAGTGCTTTTTTGTGATACACTGGGGAAAATGGGAGGTTCCAAATTTTTTTTCTGATTAAGAACCTACTTTGAATCAAAATTTCATTGGAGAGGGAAAAACAAATAAGTGCAGCAAATTGTTGGCTGCTAAGCTAAAATGGTGCCAAATGCCTTGAAGGCAAATTTATCGAGGAAAATAGCCAACATGGCAAAGGCTCAGCCAATGATCACCTCCAGAAAATATCAAATAAGCAAGGAATTTACCAGTGAGTACTCCTCCAATGGGAAGATGATTAAAGGGAATCCAAGCTACCAGCAAGACCTCCTCCAATGTTCCATTGTTGAAAAAATTGATGCATTAAGCATTTCGAGTCTAGTGGCTGCAGACATTATGTCAAATGAGCACTGAGGACTGAACTCAAGCCATAGTAGACTGTGGAGACAGTAAAGCATGATGGTGCTAAGATCATGATATGGGGATGTTTCGTATAACATGATGCTGGACCTATTTATCGTATATGAGGGGTCATGGCTCAGATAAATTTATTGAGAATACTTAAAGGTGCTGTATTGCGAAATTGTGTAATATTAAGAATCCATATAATCATGTCGGCTAATAAGAAGAGTTACTCCGCCGAGCTTATGGTTTTCTACTCCTGGTAGAAATAAAGTCCAGGGGTGACAGAACCTCTTCCATTAAAAGAAAGAAACAAGCCCGGCTGGATATTTCTAGACGCCGGGGGTATAAGGGGTTCAGGAATGTTTACCTACCCTTTCTTTGACTGAACTTGATGGAAATATGGTCGCCTCTAACCCTTTAAATGTCAAGCTCGTCGATTCTATGCACTCGCTTCTCATACCGTTAGCTGTCATGCACATAGAATCTACATTCTTGGCGCCTTCCCTTAGTTGGGTCAGAAAAAAAAGTCGCTCACCTACACCCTGGATTCTGCGACTGGGGTCTCCTCTTCCACTAGGGGCATCCTCAATAAGGTAGAGAGGGCATGTTCCCTGCCCTACGCACCGGCTTCAGGCATCTCGCTGGGCGACTCAGGGAGAGGCCCTTTGCAGGGCAAGTTAGATGATGACATTATCTGATCTGCCCTATAAGCGAGCAAGACACAAGCTGGGAGTGATTGGCAGAACTGGATGTGTGGGCAGAGGGCACCGGTCTCCAGCACCCAGCTCTACCGATCACTTCTGGCTGTCAACTGACAGCGGCATGGGAGACAGAGCTTGGTGAAGGACCCCTTTGTAAACTGGTAAGGGGTCCATAAGACCCCTATATCAATTCACAGGACAGGAGGGGGGGTGGCACCTGCCAGTCAGCGGGTGATTTGCCATTAACCCTGGCCCCATTACCTGCCTTCCTAAAGCCCAGGGAGGGGGGCAGAAGAGCCTATGGCCTGTGAGGACTATAGAGGCTGACCCCCCGTGCCCTGGTCTACAAGCCTCCATAGCTGGTGCTCAGCCTGGTTTTACTAGGAAGGGGGGACCCCATGACATTTTTTTTATTTAACCCTTGACATCACCCCCCTTAGCCAGTATAAAAGGCTCCTTCCAAGAGCAGAGGCGTTGTGATCGGTGTGGGACACAGATAATAAAATACTTTATTCTCTGTATCTGTGTGTTTTTTACATTTAACCCTTTGTGATCTGGCAGTCCTCGAGACACTAGTGAGGACTGGTGACAAGACGTTTTTAAGCATCTTGTCTATTGTCTTTAGAATAGAGAGGAGGAAGAGGAGGCAGGAAACATAAAAAAAGCACAGGATTTTAGAGAAACACGGTGAAGGAATTTACAATTTTAGAAAGAATTAAGCGAGGAGGAATTACTGGTCCTTGACAAAGGCCAAAAATTTGCTCCAATGACAAAAATGGACCCCTTCAGGATTTTCATTGATTGTAACCTTTTTTTAGAAAGCTTAACATGAAGAGATTTTTCCTCAATAATAGGGAATTTGACAAGGGAACACGTGAATCTATTTTTAAGCATACGAATTGTAAGAATCCCTCGACTTTTAACCCCACCCAATTGGGTGCCCCATGTGTAGAAAGCTGTGTAGAAAGCTTAGTAGAAAAGAACTTCCCCGATAATAAAAAACAAAGAAAGGGGGATGGTATGGATAGAAAGTTCAAAACAGGTTTGAAGTCCCTGCAAGAAGATGAAATTAGACTTATTAAGCAAGCGGACAAAGGGGGTGGAATTGTGATACAAGACCTTGAGAGCTATAACCTGCATATGAGACAATTATTGGAGGATACAAATACATATAGAAAACTGGACACTGATCCTACAAAATGGTTTATGTGTGATTGGAAGAAATCCTTGAAAAAGGCCTATCCTTAGGTTTAATGAATAAGAAGGAAGTGGATGTCTGTAGAATAAATCATCCTAGAACACCAACTATATACGGGGTTACCTAAAATTCACAAAGACCAAAAGAACCCACCACATCGCCCAATAATTAGTGGCATAGGCTCAATTAATAGAATTTTAGGCAAATACCTGGATTCCTTCCTACAGCCTTTGGTAAGCAAACTACCATCGTTCCTAAAAGACAGTCAACAGGTTTTAAAAGTGGTTGCTGATACTAGTCAGTGATTCTACAATTCTGGCCACAATAGATGTAGTATCTCTCTACACTAATATTCCACATGAGAAGGGACTTTTAGCGTACAAGTTGAGTTTCTAATAGACAGTTTTCAACTACTTTTGGTTTGGTGGTGAATACTTCTTACAGGAAAGGGGTGTGGTTATGGGGGCAAAATTGGCCCCAAGCCTAGCAAATTTGTTTATGGGCCTGTGGGAAGCCTCCTACATTTTTGGAATACAACATAAGGGACTGAAATCCTGGAAAAGGTATATCGACGATTGTTTGATAATATGAGAGGGGGACCAACAGTCCTTTGAGGAGTTCTTTGAATATATAAACCGAACTTACTGGGGGATCTCCACTAAAGAAAGTAGTACAGAAATGATACACTTCTTAGACCTGAAAGTAAGAAAGAAAGGAACAGAGTTGTCTACAAGAATTTTTTTTAAGGAGACGGACAGGAACGCCTACGTGCCTGTTTCCAGTTGCCACCACCCCAACTGGCTTGATAATATCCCAAAAGGCCAGCTGGTTCGTTTGAGGAGGAATTGCAAAGAGGATGGGGACTATAAGACCCAGTACAGTACATAGGGAGGACAGGGAGGTCCTTTAAAACAAGAGTAAGAGAACACCTGTACAATATTAGGAAGGGCGTGGAAACACATAGCGTGTCAGCGCATTTTAAAATAGCTCATGGATGTGATCCGAAAGGACTCCGATTTATGGGAGTGGATATGATAACTCGGGGTTTAAAAAGTGGGAACATCATAAGGTCATTGCCCCAGGCTGAATCCAATAGGATTTTTAAGATGAAAACAATGAGCCCAATGGGACTGAACATAGAATTTGACATAAATTGTTTTATTGGAAATAATTAAAGGGGGTGTATTTTTAATGTGAAGATGATATGGTTTTTAATCCATTAATTTTTACATTGAAAAATGTTTTTTAGATTTTCTATTATTGTGGATGATTTGTTTAGAATATTCTTGTAAGGGTATCAATTAGGAAATGTTTTTTAAGAGTTTTTAGTGTATTTATATTTGTTATATAATTAATGTAATGCATATAGCTATTAATAATTGTGGGATATCCGTTGTGTTGTTTTTTACCAATTTTGATACAATATTATGTTAATATGATTATATATATGTAATAATGTAGACTGCATTGGGTATCTTTTATTCTTTTAAGGAGAGTATTAGATATATATTTTTTATTGTTATATGAATTTGATATATAGTAAATGCCATTTAATTTATGGGCACATGTTCTGAATAAGGAGAATAGTGCTGCATATAATAGATTAAAGAATAGTAGCCCCATTTAAAAATGTTTTTGCAGACGCTTTTGGATGATAAGGACACACAAATACTGCACGAAGTGCACATTGTCCAGCACCACCCCCAAACACAATATCTAAGAAGGAAAAATGTGCCAATCCGGCATCCCAAATATTGAATAACAACCACAAACTTCTAGCGGCTCCAGCACACCGCCAATGGGATACAAATGCACCACTCACTCACTCACTCACTCTATAAATAAGTAACACTAATAATTCATAGTAATCTTTTTTTTAATTCATTAAAGTTAAAACGACATGAACAATACAATCACATACAATTTAAAAACAACAATCTAATCAAACAACCATTTATCATATCCATATTCTATCAATAATTAATTAAAGTGTCAAATGCAATGTGCGAATAATAAAGTGCCAAGTGCCCCAATAAAGAATGTGTGCAAACAGCTATACAGAAATAAACACAGTAACCAATGTTTCACCTCAGTGCTGAATGTATGTATGGTCCCCTCCTGCTAGGAAAACAATGCTCTGCCACCCGTTGCCGCCCACACCATGTTTTGTATGTTGTTTTTAAATTGTATGTGATTGCATTGTTCATGTCATTTTAACTTTAATGAATTAAAAGAGGATTACTATGAATTATTAGTGTTACTTATTTATAGAGGGTGAGTGGTGCCTCCCGCATTTGGATGATAAGGAGTTAAATCTCTGAAGATTATATCACCAGGCGCTGCATGCTAAATTAATATAAAACCGGCAGCGGAGAAATGACACTTGCGCTGTTTGTATTGTCTGAATGGCAAGGAAGGAGTTAAGCTCCTAGGACTACGTCACCGAGTGAGGTGAATACATTAGTGACAGCGTGGAGGGCCCGCAGCCTAATGACTAAGTCGGAATAGACGAAATGCGTTGGGCGGGACCCTTCACAACGTCACTACGTTCTACTTGGCAGCTGCGGTTGCTTGTGTTGCACCTCTACAGACCACGGCCGGGGCGGCGAGGTATCTGTATGCTGCAGTTGTTCCTTACTTGAGTAGAAGAGACACAAGGCGACTACTTAGGATTGGGAGCATTATATTATACACGTATTTTTAACCCCTATATGGTAAGCGCAAATAAAGCTATTTTTAAATCAAGTTAAAAACGGTGTTACGCTATGTCCGTTTTGTTTATTTTTTTCCCTGTTACAACGCTTTGCTAAAATATTGAGGAGATCTGAGTGACGGATTATGATTAAGGATTACTTTATGAATTGGAATTGAGCTATTCTGATGGGCTTTCTTTGAAGAGATTTTCTGGTACGTGCAATTTGATTCTGGTGGCCGGGCTGCACAGTGATATCATAGGAGCACTGGTGGTGAACTAGCTTCAACTGAATCAAAAGAGGACTTATTAACCCTTTGTTTGTCTCCCGCTGAGTTTTATTCTATGTTTTATATAGCTGTTCTGTATGTCTATTGTCTTTAGTGTTTTTAACGGACCTACAAAAATGTGTACTCTACATAATTAAGGTTATGCTCCCTATCCGTGGGGTACACGATCCCCTTAATTTGAATTTTTATGGCTGGAATAAATCCCTCTAGAGCAGGAATTAATTTAGCTCTTTAGGACAGAGCACATTGCTATCATAATGGAAAAAGCAATTAACAAAATAAGACAGGCAGACAATTAGAAGTATAAGTCTGTCCTACAAAGAAACTGTCAGGGTGTCAGTAGTTCCCTATACTTTTGGAGATGTTGACAGTAAGATCTGACCAAAGGCCTCTACAAAATCAGAGGACAGATTCTGGAGTTACCAGTTTGTGTGATCCACACATCGCAGCATAAGCTTCAGGCACAGCTTCCATTTCCATTGTTAATCGAAAATTTCTGTCTGCAGGGTTTATAGGTCAGGTTTCGGTGAGAAAGACATTGTTAAGATTGAAAAATAAAAAAAATGCCTCAGCCAAGCAGCACCTCAAGTAGACTACTGTAGAACTGAAGGTCCTATGGACTTATGAATCAGAATTTGACATTGTTTGCACATAACACAACGCAGAGGAGGAGGACCATCCGTCTGCGGCTCTTTGGTTGGTCAGGGGTTCATGTTACAGCAAGACAAGGATCCACAAGATACTTATTTCAGAGCTTCATTCTGATGAAGGGCAATGTGCCATTGAAAGCTTGATCCCTAAATAAGATTTTGTTAGCTGCTGGATTTGTAATTTGAAGTCATATGAATGGAGCTACCTATAAGACAAGAAGCTGGTAGGCTTTGTAGAATTGAAAATCCTGCACGTTCTCCAGGACTAACCCCTTTTGGGATGAACTGGATAGTAGGATGAAAGTAAACCAACCTACAAGAGCAGCACATTGCACTAACGTTGAGAAAGCATTTATGAACAATATCT
The DNA here is from genome assembly GCA_027917425.1 of Gastrophryne carolinensis. Classification (NCBI taxonomy): domain Eukaryota; kingdom Metazoa; phylum Chordata; class Amphibia; order Anura; family Microhylidae; genus Gastrophryne; species Gastrophryne carolinensis. The sequence goes on along the minus strand of CM051237.1, from coordinate 248,169,769 downwards.
GAATGCAGTTGTAGAAAGAATATTTCAATTGTGTGAAGCTGTTACATCTGTTAGAGGTGGCTACATTGAAGTGTCAGTAATTTAGACTTGATTCATTAAAACAAAGTTAATCCATAATTTGCATTCATCCTAATGTGTTTATTTTTTCTATGCTTTCATTTCAGTGTATTGGAGACACAAAACTTTTCATTAAAAAAATAGAAAAAATAGTTTGTATAACGTTGTAGTAAATATATGCAAATACTTTTTTGGGGGGAGGACCGATATAAAGGGCTTGTAGCCTGTCTGGGCCTGTAGCTCCTGGATTGATACTAGTATTTTCTGATAGGGATATCCTATATATATATACACACCCAGTGGTTTAAAACTCCATATAGCCTCCTACCTCCGCTATACTCACATGTGCACGTTCTGTTTATGCCATCCGGCAGCGCTGCTCTCAGCGCGGCCGCTGGAGGAAAAGTTTAAAGGGCCAATGAGCCCAGGTGGGGTGGAGGGAGAACGCCCCTTGCAGTGATAGGGCCAATGAGCCCAAAGGAGTTGTTGGGCTATACGCCCTGTTCTGGCTCTGATCCAATCACGCACCCACTTCCCCCATCTCCAATCATATCTGGTTCCTATAAAGGCTTCACCCCATCAGTTACTCAGTGCCTGTGATAGCACCTAGTACCTAGTTGTCTTTTGAATTATTCTCTGATTGATCTCCGTTGCCGACCCCTGCCTGAACCGACCATTCTCTGTCTGATCTCTGTTGCCGACCCCTGCCTGAACCGACCATTCTCTGTCTGATCTCCGTTGCCGACCCCTGCTTCGTACCCCAACCTCAAGCTGCTTCATCCTACTGTACCATTGCGATCTCTGCATACCCGGTGTTGACCTCTGGCCTGACTTCCTAGCGAAACCTGCTCCAACAATTAGACTTGCTCTAATTCCGCTCTTGGTTATTGGTTCTTCAGACCTCCAACCAGTAAGCTCCCATCCTTTGAGTCACTGAAGTCCTGGGGGCAACCGATTCCGGGCAGGCGTGTACTGCGTTCCGGCAAGAGGGGGCTCCTACAGGTGAAGCTGGCTGCGGAGATTGGGGGTTGAGGGCTTACCTGGAGGGCTGGAGTTACCTGAGCGTGACACATACAATGCTGAGGGCTATTCTTCAGAAAGAAACAAAGGAGATTGATGGCAGAAGGAGACCACACGGTCCATCGAGGCTGCCCTTATTTGTGTATGTTCTCTTTTCCTAAGCACACAATGACTTCCCCCCCCCTTGGGAACAGTGTTAGATGAGTCATGTCAAAGCAAAATCTCAAAATCTCTGATTATATGTAAAAAGCTTTATTCTAAGCAAAGCCACTTACTTTACCGCCATTTCTGGGTTGTGGCTGAGCTGAGAAGGGAATGTCATAGCTTAACATTATCAAGAGTATCCTCTGCTGTGGTGAAGGACAGCTCTGTGACCACTGCGGCCTGCCATGCTCATTCACACTGAGAGCACCAAGGGACAACTTTTTCATGGAACTATGGAATGGATGGAGGACAAACATTGGAGCCCTGCTACATCTGCATCCCCATGCTACAGGAAATGGAGAAGCACAAAGGACAGGCATCAGTTAAGTTGCTGACATAGGATTTACATTCCATTTAAATTCAGTTACTGTTTATTTTTCAACTACCTTTGCTGGAAGTTTATTCCAAGCATCTACAACTTCTGATGCTGCTTCTGATCTTTCTTCCAACTAGCTTCAGGTTGTGTCCCCTTCTATGATTAAGTTTCTTATTAAATTGTAATGAATACTTTAATTATAAAATATCTATATTTTCCTAAATCCCTGGTATACAAGCCCCCATAGCCGGTGCCCGGTCTGGTTTTATGGAGAAGGGGGACCACATGCCATTTTTTTATGAATTTAACCCTTGACATCATCTCACTGAACCAGTATAAAAGGCCCCTTAGATGAGTAGGAGTAAGATCAGAGGCGAAGTGATCAGCGTAGGACACAGGGATCAGCGATGGATCGAATGTTAAGTAGAAAAAAAGATAATAAAATACTTTATTCAATTACTGTTTAATTTACAACTACCTCTGCTGGAAGTTTATTTCAACCATTTACAACTTCTTGTATTGCTTTTGATCTTTCCTTCGACTAGTTTCAGATTGTGCCTCCTTGTTCTATCATTAAGTTTCTTCTTAAATTGTAATTAATATTTTAATTATAAAATATCCATATTGTCAGATATTAATATAGTGATCTGCACAATGGGACTATGGGAGCTGGGCTACCAGAGTATAAAGCACATCATTTTAAGCTTCTGTTCGAAAAAGTTAAGTAAACTCCATAATCCGACGGCACAAAGACCGGTATTAGAAAATACTGTTTAACATCATTAGTGCTCAATCCCAAGACAGAGAGCTAAAGATGGCATCTGATTTGCAAAGTATTGGCGTGTCCCCTGATTGCAGCGTTGCCCCCCCGCTCTGCTGCGATGGCTGCCAGGTGAGCCTCAACACAGGCAGAGAGGCGCAGGGGTCTGTGCAAGGTCACAGCTAAAACGGCAGTGTGTGAATACTAATCAGTGATGGGGAAGCAGAGGTCAGCGCAGCCTGTCTGCTAGCAGGTAGCTCTGTGCTCTGTGGCAGATGGCAGTCATTATTGACTCTCTACAAAGGCCTTGCTTAAAGCCGTGCCCCAATGCTCAGTGATAGATTCATTGAGATGCAGAGCGGGTACAAGCAGATGTGGTTTGCCCGAGCTCACTGTAAACAATATGCCAGCAGAATGTAAAAAAACAGGCTGTGTGCGCAAACATGAAGCAGTCCTCATTTAAAAGTTTCAATTATTAACTGTCTGTGTGCTCAGGAGAGCATGCCATACAATTAGCGAGGAAAGCGGATAGAGCGAGGATGTCCCCACTAAGCCAGGATGTTTCCAAACCCTGAGCATGCCAACGTACCATTTGTAAGAACAACCAGTATTAACCTTTAATTTACACATTGAATAAAGGCAAATGATTGGCATTATAAGCATTTTGTTCACAGCTTGAGCAGACATATGGTTTTGTTTTAGTAATGTAGATACAGAGCGGTGACCCACTGAAAGCATTAAAGTATAAATTTACAATTGCTATTTAAAAAGATTTTCCTGCCTCCTATAGCTCACACGATGCTATATGACCTGTTTGAACAAAGGAAGACTTTAATTCCCTGCTTGCTCCCAGCCAGGGCTGGATTATAGTCAAGACCCAAGAGGTGCCCATCCATGGGCCTCCATCATTTGCTCTGCCAAAAGGCCCAGTTCATTATGGTTATCAGGAGGGTGAGGCAGGAAAGATGTCAGTGGCAGCATAGCTACTTCAGTAAAACAATGAATATCAGACTCTCAGTAATGGAAGCCACTCCTGCTTACAGCCCTAGGGGTGGCTTCCACTTCACAGCGGCCAGAAGACGGCAATGGCGGGGCCAGTATTGGTGGTGGTGGTGGGGCCCACCTGACCTGGGCAAGGTCTTTTTCAGCCTGGAGTGTGCAGAGGGCAAGGAATATGGACTCTGCAGGTTGGAACAAAAATTCTAGTAGCTTGTTCCCTCCTCACATACGGGAGCACCAGAAAAAAGCTACCAACATCTCCTCAGCCAGAGGACAGAGGCCTAGACCAGCGGATTGGAGCCCAAAACGACTGCTGAATCCAACAGAGGTGAAGAAAAATAGGTTTGGTGACAGCAGGAATTCCCAGATTGGCACAGACTGAGCAAGTGACAGAAGGCAGGTGGCACCATGGCTGGCATGTTCAAAGGGGGCCAGCAATCTGTAGTTTGCACTGGACTATTACTTTAAATAAAAAAATTACTGTATCTGGGCCTCCACCAGATGGTCTGCCCAGGGGCCTCCACTATACTTAATCTGTCCCCGCAGCCAGCTACTGCTACCTATGTCACTATGTTATCTTCAGGGGGACACAGGTCCTCCCTCCTTAAAGTGCACCTGTACTCAAAGGGAAGTATATGTAGACCTTCTATCCCCAGCCCAGTGCCTCAAAACAGCCAGTGTTTCTTTTTTCACCTCAGCCTTTGCCCAATATTCATAACAACACAAACTGGATACAGTCGGCCATATTGCTCCATGGCTAAGCAGCCCCACCCCCGGTGATGATGTAGTAAGTTACAGTACACACAGCTCAGCAAAGGGGAACACTTCAACCTAACTGCCTTTATTTGACAGGTTGGTTGTAATTGAATTAATTAGCAAATAGCAGGCCATTCCCCATAATACCCCTTCCTGTTGTTTTTTCCTGGTGTTTTTATGGATAATTGGCAAAGGCTGGGGGCACTGGGCCGGGGATAGAAGGTGACCACATAAACTTCCTTTCTGAGTATAGTTGCACTTTAATCTCTGGTGTCCTATCAGAGCAATGACACTTCATGGCTGGTGAAAAGTTTTTATTCCTCAGAGAGGTGGCTTCTGGTGAATATGGTGAATAGCTTAATGTCATAGGTAATTCCTTCTAAAGAACAAAATGCAGATGGGAACGCTGCAGTCACTGCCTGGGGAAGCCAGAGGTTGGCACACCTGGAAGAACCCCAGACCTGTCCCAAAGGGCATATGGCCTGGTAAGCGTAATGTGACACAGGGTTAGTAGTACACAAAAAAGTGACTTTTTTTTCCTCCTGCTTATACTTCAATGGTGTTTGTATTCCTTCAAATTAAGAGCCCCCAGATGAGACGGAGGGCTGGTTTATTTTTATTTATAAACCTCAATTAAAAATCTATCGTAACATGAAAAGCATTGTGTTATTGATGAAAAAAAAATCACTATTTGTGACTTGCTATCCATGGAATTGTCTGTGTGATTGGTAGGTACAGAGAGAATCCAAACCTTCCTGACAGAAGAAGAAAGGAGATTTCTGTTGGTCTCTACGCAAAGAGCTTCTTGTGTGACATGATCAAACGTGAATATGTGCTCCTGCACAGTACAGGTCAGAAATACAAGTGCTCACCCCCTGCCCACACACACTCACTCATGCTGCTCACCTGGCTTGGATCATACACCATTAGCCTGTTTTGATACTGTGCGGTGTTAGTCACTCCACCTAAAATACAAAGAATACATAAGTCAGAAAGCATTACCTTACAATCATTATGTCTACTGCATTCTCTAATGTATAAAAGGTTACAATGCCCTAGGATCAACACTTTTATCTCTGTCCACTATATAGACAAAGTACTTCTGATAAATGACTTTGCTCTTATAGAAATGACACACCACAAACCAGGGCTTACTGGGACTTGAGTATACTGCAGCAATGAATAAGGGCCAACTTCCAGTCACTTCTGCTAGTGTTATGCCACACAGAATCTTTCATCTGGAATACTTCCGAGAAAGATGGCACCAACTGCACCATCAGTGGGGTAGTCCAGAACACATTGTAGGTCCTCACTCCAGAGAAAAGGACCAACCAGCCGACTGCTGGCGCTCACCTCAAAGTATCTAGCTTCGCCTGTCCTATCACACACTCTGTCCATCAATTAGTGAGAAGACATGTAGAATTAAGGGTATTTAGTAAACTGATTAGATTCAGTGGGACAGTCCCACTTTGAGACATTTTGTCCCACTGCCCCCTCAAAATAAACTCTGGGGACACCTACATTTCCCATGTAGCTGATAAGTGGGAAGAAATGTCACGCCAAATCCACAAGGTCTAGTCAGTTTACAACTAGGGCCCTGCTCCAGCTTATTGGTAGTGGAATGTATCAACATCCTTCCAACATCCTTTGTGCTTTAAGCATATGTTAGGGGGCAAGACTACACGTGCTTACACACAGATGAGTAGCATAGAATGCTGGGGATATGTGTTCCTCAAAAGCTTGTGGAAAAGCCACACGCCCAAACCCCATCCATTAATCTATAAATCAGTCAGTTTAACTATGTGTCCCAGTTTAACTCCCCCACCATAAAATGTCAATTTAGTAATTGGTGAAATATTGTCACAAGAAGTCGATGTTGGAAAAATACTGCACATCTTTGCAAACAAGGTAAGGTCTAGTAGAAAAAACTGAACAGAGTGGAATTGAGTGGAATAGGAGAAATCCTGGAACAGTGCCATGCTGAAAGCCATACATTATTTTGTACATGTTTCTGGGAATGTATGGCTTTATGTGCTTGTTAGTAATTACTGGACAATAAATAGCCAGAACCACCAAGTCGATGAGGTACCAATAAAGTACAATTACCATGCCCTTGTAGTATATCTAAATATAGTAGTCCATCAACAATCATACAATATGTTCAGTATGATAATTTCCGAAAAATGTTCTGCTGCCTGGATGGATCTCTTCCGTTATGCACCACATGTAGAGCATTGCAGATCTGAAATGCAGAGATAATTTGCAAACCATACACTGTCTTCATTTGCCACTCTGTTGGCTACATATGGCACGCACTGCCTACTGATAATAAGGGAGAAAGTAATTACCAAATCTTTGGGGAAACATGATTTACCATGTTAGATGATGATGGGTGATCACATATCTATGTGGATGCCTGTGATTTTATTTCATTTAATATTTGGGTAAAATTTACAATAACAAAAAAAGTTAATAGATTCAAGAAATGGTGGTGACACATACTGACCACTGCTTAAAGTGGACCAACACCCTGAGGTGATCGGCCCGGGAATCTATAAGATTCCCGGGCCGATCACCTCACACACCGCGGGACATCCGAGATCGGGATGTCCCGCGGGGTGAACCCCCCCTGAACACCCCAAATCCACCTACCTGGTCTTCGGCGGCGGCCGGCCGCCGCTGCCTCCCTCGCGCCCCTCTAGGCGTGCGCGTGCCCGCGCCAGCCGTCTCTGAATGGCCGGCGCGGGCGCGCACACGTCAAGAGTGAGCGCGGGAGGCGCCGACGGGCAAGCTGCTTGTACGTTGCTGTCAATCAGCTTGTCCGTCGGCGCCGATTGGACGGCGCGGCCACGTGGGAGCGGGAAGAGGTGAGTTTTGGGGGCTTTCTGGGGGGTTTCACACAGCGGGGCACCCCCGGTCGGGGTGCCCCGGGGAAGTGGACCAATACCCAGGATAGTCAAAATCCTGGGTGTTGGTCCACTTTAAGAATCGTACCCATTCAGTTGTCCTCCACATGAGTCTTTGGTCATGCTCCCTGCTGACTCTTCTAGCCTGCTGCTACCATAGCGTGGGAGAGTGCAGCACCATTCACATGCCAAAGCTGGCAACACCTGAATGGGTAAATGGGTAGAATTCCACCTGAGGTTTATATAACCATTTGTCTACCAGATCCAACTAAACATCATCAAGAGACAGCACATCAGGGAACAACTGAAGACAGGGTGGGAGCTGTGTTTCCCCTGTGACCTGATGAAAGAGATTTTAAGGTAGATACTAAAACATATTTTCTCACATGAAAGACAAAGTTTCTTTAACATTTTATATTATGGAACACCCCAAAGCTGTAAGAATGAGGGTGGGCATCCAATGTACAAGAAAGGCTGCATATGGAAGCAAGAAAAATTAGGGAAAACTATTAACCCAAGTAACTGAATCTTCAAGAAAACAAACTTTAAACAGTAACTTGTAAAATCTTGCAGTCAAATAGAACGGAAACCCGGCACACTTTAGCTGCTGTTAAATTGCATGGTGTTAAAATGCCATATGCACAAAGCCTTAGTACAAAAAACAGAAAGCTCAATTCATAATGCCAGGGTATGCCCAAGAAATTGTTCACATATAATCATACACAGTTTATGGAGCATTCAACATCTAAAATAATGGCAGCACTAGGCGTTGCTGAATAATTTCTAGCACTAACCCCGGTACATGGCTAGTCAGGCAAAATGATCACAGGAAATACATTTAAGCAAGAGTGGTAGCCCCACATAAGCCCCAATTGCTTATGAATCAGTTAACAAGCACAAGCTCCCTGGAGGTAACCCAATGCCCCACATCTATAAGCCCCTAAAATGGTAGTTTCCCCTCTTTTTCTAAGATGATTGACTTTGAAAATGAAGAAGCCCATTTATAACCGTCAAGTTCTGGTAACTTCTTTTACAACAGAATTTAAAATGGATGTCCAGTCTAACCCTCTCCTCGCCTCTGTTTGTTGTTGTTTTTGTTGTAACCCCTCAGCAAGAAAAAAAACAACGGCGAGGAGGGGGGTAGACTGGATATCTATTTTAAATTCTGTTGTATAAGAAGTTACCAGAACTTGATGGTTATGAAAGGGTTCCTTCATTTTTAAAGTATCTGCCTGAATCCTGTTCGCACGTCTTATGCTTAGCTCTATGGAATAACTAGTCTGGTTAACTGCTACAATTCAGCCTGGTGCATATGCTTTTCTTCTCTTGATTATAAGTTTGATCTATTGTATAATTTCTCTGTGCCGAGTAATCTCTCCCACTGGGAATCCAGGCATGGAGAACAGTGTTGTCTGCAACCTCTTTTCTGTAGGTACTAGTTGTAATCCTGCATCCTTATTCTGTTGCTTCCAGTCAAATCCAAATAACTGATTCTGTTTGTATCACTATTGGAACCTCAAATTTAGATTGTTAGCATTCAAATATTGTATAAACTGCAACAATTCAGGCTCCTTCCTCTTCCAAATGAAGATCAAAACATCAATGAACAGTCCATACCATACAATTGATCAGCGATCCACCAATTCATATATAACTTGGCAAGAGAAAGAGAAAATGGGGCTCCTATAGAGGTTTCACGTTCTGAAGATAAAAACTCCCAGTAGACATTGAGAAAATTGAGCTTCAACAAATATTCTGTGCAAATAAAAATGCTGAGACTCTAAGTCAAAAATGTGTAGGATGGAAGAGTCTAATGAGGTTTCATTTGTTGTGCACTAAATTCCACTACTTGGCTAAGACGCCTCTTGTAGCTGGCAGATAACATCCCTGGAATTCCTGATGAATCCTGGGAGCCTCTTAACCAGAGTAAGCAGCCAATGGGTGCTACATTCATGAGTAAGGGCTCTTACTGAAACACACTGCAGTAGCACGATGATGATGACTTTATATTGTACTCTGAATCCTTGGATCTCTTATCAAGAGGAATGAAGCTTAGTTTTACTGGATGCTGGCATTTGGATTCTGCACTTTGGGGGGTGAGACACCTACACCTGTTGCTTGCAGGACATTTACAAATTTCAGCTGGTATCTGCAAAGTATAGTTTGGGGACCCTGTCAAACTACCTGTCTGGCCACCTCACACAGTAAATAGGGTACATCTTCAAAGTAGTACCACAGGTGGCAATGAGCATGTGAGTTGCTCTATCAAGAAGTAAAAAAATATATATATGGTCTAAAGTTAGGTTTTGAGCTACCTTTGCCAAGAGTCAAGACACGTGGTCCAGTTTTCTTTACCTCTTAGTACTGAAAAACATTCACTATGGTGTCACTGTCATTGCAAATGCTTTGAAGCCTTTTTCATGGTAAACGTTACCCTTCTGACTAGGATACCATACGATATGATTGTAGATTATTTACCATGCAAAGATATATCATTAAATTGCCAGGGATTAAAACATTTCTCCCAAACATAATTCGGTGCTAGAAGTACGGTAATAGATCTCTCCAAGCATGTTTTTTATTTTTTTTAGTTGTTAGGTGCACATTACCGGTTCTTTTGTTGTGTAAAATAAAGCTTACGGTCTTAAATAAAAAAAAGAAATAGAAAAAAAGTATGATGTGAAATATTTTACTTTTCTCTGCAATGTTGGAGGTCCTAGATAATTACATGCACTTCACATACCTCTTTTCTCACTTCTAGATTAATCTTCTGAAATGAGATGCAAAGGATTTGCATAGAGATTTCACGACACAAAAATAGATATGAAATTATTAACAGTCTATATATGTTGTATTTTTTTTCCTAGTGTGGAGTACCCTTGCCTATAGCAATATTCTTGACTTTGAAAGTCATCAGGCTCATTTGCCTGCTCTTAGGTTATGGTACCCCATGCTGCTACACTGTCCCCTGCAATCAAAGCACTTGCGCGCATTCTGCCGTTTGCCTTAATAAGTATATTTTATTGATTGGCAGTTTTGATCTGCCTCCCCAGGGGGATAATCTGCATCATACCAGCATCCTATAGATACATCTGGCATTAAATATGCCATCTTATATGAGCATCAATTTAAAGAAAAACAACTTTGCTTCTAACTTTGAAGTGACACAGATGAAATGTAAAATATATTCTGCCAAAAAAAAACTGAATTAACTATGCTGCATTTTATCCTTGAAGTTGTAGTCAAAGTATACCGAGGGCTACAGAAAATTTTAACCTCTCAAAGAGGCTGAGAAAGGCTCAAAAGAGAACGCCACTGGAAAGGTGAATGGAAAGTTATTTTAATGATAAATACCAATATTTTGCACAATGACAGGACTGTTCAGCAAGCAGTCTTTTTTCGTGAATTGGTAATTTATCTATAAAGAATTTCATGATTCAAGTTCTTATTCAGCTCGGGTTAGGAATTGACAACTGTGAGGTGCTCAGCAATAAAATGAGCTCTGTCGAGATGGTTTAATAATGGTTCAGTGTAAAAGACTCTATAATGTTTAGGCTACGGTGACTATTATCAATTGTTAAATCCTCATACATGATGTATAATGCTATTGAAACAGGTAGTCATGACAATCTTTCTTCATTTAAACATCCCTTGAAAAAATGACACCACTTTGCAGACAGAATGGAACTTTATCAATCATATATCTTTTACAATACTTATTTTCTTCTCTTTTAAATTCCACCATCTGTGCACCTTCTTAACTTTGGGATTTACCATTAGGCACATTCCCTGCATGCACAGTGTAACTGTATTAACTGTATTTTAATTTTGAATATTAATAGGAAAAGTTAGGTTCAAAGTGACCATTTGCCTAAAAATCGGCTGCCATGATGGTGGGCTGGATGAGAGGAGGACAAATTTGTCAGGGCTGAAGCAAGCAGCTTGACATAATAGGCTCCCTGGCCCTTACGATTGGAAGCTATTATCTGTCAAGACAACAGCAGGTGCTTGCTATTAAAAAGGACTGGCATTTTAGCAGCCATTGTTTAGTCACAGTGACTGATAACCTCCAATTACCGATTAGTCCTCCACATGACTTGGCTGCAGATCAACAGGCAGATGACCAGATTCTGATGAGAGATTTACTGCTCTAACTGGTGGATTCTTGCCAGGGGAATATCACATGTTGGTAATCTTACTGCCTGGAACTAGGGAATTATTGTTGGCTGGAGCCCTATGCCCTGTTTATTATGAGAGTATTACTGTGGCTAATGGCTGTTTTTTATGGTCAACAGCATGGTGGTAATTTGATGCAAGAACAGGAGTAATAGCCTTTTTTCCCCACTCTCAGTAATTAACCCCTCTGCTGTTCACAACAGGAAACCCAGTGCTGGATTAAGTTTTACTTAGGTTGTGGGGTGATATAGTAGTTAAAGCAGTCCAGCTTTAAATAGGTAAAACAGCAGATGCCCCCTACCCCAATGCTTATACAAATTTGGCATTTTAAAACAAAAAGTCACTCACCTTCCCACTGAGCGCAGCTCACAACAGCAGCTTCCGAGAAAGCTTCTGCCCTAATTGTGATTGGCTGCTTCATGATTACAATGCTAAATTGGGCTGATCCTGTGGGAGAGGGTTGTCTGCAGTTTATCAAGACACTTTGGCCAAAAACACAAAAATCACTCCCTTTAGAACCATAGAGTTGGTTCTTCGCAGCCATAGCTCATCAAACATTCAGTTCTGCCACCACCAGCTTTAGCATGGCCAAACCAGGGGTACTCAAGAACTCAAGGTCTTGCAGGTTGCAGGTAGAAATCAGAGCGCCAGGAGTCTACATATTCCATGAGCAGAACTAAGGATGCTTGCCCCCCTCCAGCATTATCTCTATTGGGCATTGGGTGGAAAACAAACAGCAGATTTTTTCAGTTTGGCCCTGTAGAAACTGCAGCTCTGACCCTTGGTGCACTGATTTTAAATGGGCCTAGCTGGGAGGAGAGGGATGCAGGCAGAGCTGGGAGAACAGGGAATGGATTGGGCAGAACTGGGGGAAGTGAGGCGGATGGGACAGTGCAGAACACCGATGGATGAGTCAGTGGGTCAGTGGGTAGCAGAAGGCTGGGTGTTGGCAGAGCAGGAAGGAGAGGCATGGATAGGGGCAGAGCTGGGAGAACAGTGGGTGGATAGGGCAGGACTAGGAGGAGAGGGATGACTAGGTCAGATCCTGGAGGAGATAGATGGGTGAGGCAAAGCTGGGAGAAAAGGGATAGGTGGGACGGAGCTGGGAGGAGAGGGGTGGATGGGGCAGATCTGGGAGGAGAGACATGGATGGGGGTAGAGCTGGGAGAACAGGGGGTGAATGGGGCAGGACTGGGAGGAAAAGGATGGCTGGGTCAGATCCTGGAGGAGAGAGATGGATGAGGCAAGAGCTGGGAGGAGAGAAATGGATAGAGACAAAGTTGGGAGAACAGGGAATAGATGGGGGCAGAGCTGGGAGAAGAGGGGTGGATAGGGCAGATCTGAAAGGAGAGGGCTGGCTGGAGCAAATCTGGAAGGAGAGGATTGCCTGGAGCAGGGATGGGATGGATGGGCATTGCTGGGAGGATAGGGATGGATTGGGGCAGAAATGAGAGGAGAGGGATGGATGAGGGCAGAGATGGGAGGAGAGGGATGGATGAGGGCAGAGCTGGGAGGACAGTGAGAGATGGGGACAGAGCTGGAAAAACGGGGGATGGATGGGGCAGAGTTGGGAGGAGAGACGAGGATGGGACAGTGCTGGTAGGAGAGGGATGGATGGGGCACAGCTGGTAGGAAAGGGATGGATGGAGGCAGAGCTGGGGGAACAAGGGATGGATGGGGAAGAGCTGGGGGAACAGAGGATGGATGGGGTAGAGCTGGGAGGGAGGGGTGGATGGGATGGGACAGTGCTGGTAGGACAGCGAAAGTTGGGGAAAAGCTTGGAGGAGACGGTTGGATGAGGGCAGAGCTGGCAGGAGAGGGATGGCTGGGGAAGAGCTTGGAGGAGAGTGAGGGATGGGAACAGAGCTGGGTGGCCGTTCCTCTTTGGGGGGAATCCCAATTTGGGATGCCCCTTTCTGTGAAACCCCTGGTTGAGATGGATAGGGGATAGAGCCTGATGGCTGTCCCACTTTGGGGGGCATCAGGAATTGGGATGCTCCATTCTGTGAACCCCCTAGTTTGGATGGATAGGGGCAGAGCTGGGTTTCTGTCCCTCATTGGGGGGCAGAGCTGGGTTTCTGTCCCTCATTGGGGGGCATCCCAATTCGGGGTGCTCCATTTTGTGAATCCCCTGGTTTGAATGCATAGGGGCAGAGCTGGGTGGCTGTCCCTGTTTGGGAAGTGCATTAAATAACAGCACACTTACAGTGGTTTGTAGGTGAGTGCAGCAGCCCTGCAGAGGCACCACATACATAGCAATCCAGAAAGAGAGTCGGCACTTCAAATACTTTCAGCAGTGTATTAACCATGAGTATATCAATAATCCAACATCAGTTTCGGGGTCGCAGGGACCAAGGAAGCATACAAACATTATATACAAAATAGAACAGAGGGTGGCCAATAGGTACAGGCCATCTGGTTCGCCGTGGGTGGTCCCCCACCCTCCTCCCAAAGGAATCCTGTCTGATGTCATAGTAAAAAAAAAAGAACATCTTTGGGATCCCAGTTTTTGCTTTGCTGAGTTGGAAGAACCTGAATTAAAAACGGTTATTTTTCAATGCAAATTTCTGGTGAGAATGGCCTGCCCTATTCTTGATCATTATATGTTAAGGCCAGAAATTCACTTGTGGATAAAAGCAGAGGTCTTAACAAGCAAATGTATTTATAAACTAATAAGTAATAACCATATCACTTTTATAGTTTTACTGTTGCAATGAAAGTAGTTTATAGTGAAAAGGGTACTAAAGTTTACTACTGTTTTACTTTGTAAAATACAATTTACTGAAAAAGACCTCTTTTGTTATCTGGCTACTTTCATTAAAATGGGGAAAGCCTTCTTTAACTCAATAATTTGGCATTGACTTTTTGTTCCTAGTACATCCCCCCTCCATAGATTGAATTGCTATTCAGAAGCATAATCAGAATATTCCAAAATATTAAGCTGAAAAGCACCAGAAACAAGAGGCATACACTACCTGAGACAATGTGACTTTGGATCAACCAGGTTTAAAATATACATTTCTTTGGGACTTTGACTGAGCCCATTATAAGGAGTAGAGGCTAAGTTCCAAAGAATTGTGCGATTCTACGTTAACTGTCTCTCATCCAACAACCAGCCGTATATAGAATTGTTAATATTGACTGGAGGGAAGATACTCCTTGTACAGGGGTCCTATCTTGTATACAGTAGGTTTAAAATATACCAAACCAATAAAAAGTCAGCCATTGATTACCATGTAGTTATATAAAATCTGTAACTGACATATAGGAAAGCGGAGAATTGAATGGAACCCATTGCTATTCTCTTCAGTGACATTTGGTTTGCCTACTGCAGTCAATGAGTAGATCTTCCCTCAAACAGTGGTGTACAGGGTCTCCGCAGACTTCTGGTCATAACATAATGGTAGGGCATATGGCAGAATGCTGACCTTGGCCTTGGGTTGGTGGTTTGGCAAACACTACTAGCAGAAAAGAAAGTGGCATTGCATTGGTAAGCAAGTAAAGCCGTGGACATGGTTCAGTGAGTTTTTTTACAATACCCAGGTTGATGACTGTTGGACAATTTTTACATAAGGAATAGGACAATTTAAAGGAACAATCTAATTTTGATGTGAAGAAAGAGGGTTTTTACTAACCTGATATCCACAAAAGGCCATCTGCTACACATCCAGCATGACATGAAAGAGATCTGTCAAAGGATTGCACAAAGGTCCACTTGTCTTTCTTGGGGCAGTATCGCTCCACAGATGGTAACACTTGTCGGAGTTCATTTCTACCTCCTACTGCATACAGACAGTTGTCTAGGGCTCCCAGGACAAAATGCTCCCGACAGTTTTTCATTGGGGCTATTTCAATCCATGTATTACTTCGAGGGTCATATCGACAAGCTGTCCTCACTGCACAAGTTCGGGCAGAGGCGTGTTCAACTTCTCCACCTGCCGCAAAAAGAAAGTTCCCCATGATTGCTACACAGTGATGACTCCGTCCTACTGGCATGGCCGCTAGTTCACTCCAGTTTGCTACTCCGGCTAAATGAACATTATCCTGATCAACAGGATTGAAGTATCTCAACTCCCGGACTTTGCAGATCTCTCGCTTTTTACCTCCCACAATGTAAAGGGTTTTGGACTGGAAGCGTGGTTTTGTCCGTATGGTTTGCCAAACTGGCTGTGCATAGATATTTTCATGGTACTCCAAGGCTTCATTTATCAGAGCTGTTGCCTTTTCACTGTTTTGGATCAGGGAATTAGAAAGGGCAACAGTGTGAAGTGTGTTTGTATCCATTAGGCCAAAACGAACATACTGCAGCAGGTCATCTATGTATTGGTATCGACAGTTATGCTCCAACCACCTCACAGCCAACTAAAAAAGTAAGAAAGGTTGTCAGTTAGCAACAACTGTTAATCCAAAAACATCACTTGTTCTCATACATCAAGTGTGTCTACCATTTACCATCACTGTTTTTGCTTCTTCAGGGGGACCGCATCTGTACATAATATTAATTCATGAATGGTATTTCACTTGCAAAAATCTTCATCTGCCAAATAATATTTACTTACAACACTGTTTCTAGCAAATATCCTATATGTATGACTGACTGTACTGACTGGCTACGGTGATCTATGGCTGGAGGTTAGGCATCCATCAAAACAGGACCAGAGAAAAAATGAAACACTTTCATATTACTTTTTAATAACATTTACATTTTATATATATATATATATATATATATGGGTTGATTCATGGTATACAAATGTTTATCTTACTTGTTGTTTTTTATGTATGTAAATTGATTAGTAAACTGTAAAAAATATATATTTTTTTATTCCATTAAGTCCCTTTTGGTCAGGATTTTGGTGTTCTGCCCTATTTATTTTCCTCTTCTGGGATGTAAAATAAACATTTGTGTTAGGATTGTGCCCCTATACCTGTGATTTACTGATCAGCATGCTGTTTCCAAGATTTTTATATTCCTGGGACTCTGTTTTGCTATAGTTGAAGTGGTTTTCATGGCCTTGAGTAAAAACAATGGACTAGTAGTCCCACAATTCTTCCAATGTAACAGGTGAACTAGCTGCTTTGGCTAAGTCTAAGCAACCCAATGTCCTGACCATCTGAGAACTCGGCCATTAACCCTTTAACTGCCAGCCTACCTGGAGTTTTTGTCACCCTTTGTTGCCAGACCATTTTGCACTATTTTGCGCTCCCCATATTCAACTGTGATTTTTGAAGGGATTTCCAGGGATTTCCCAGGAAAGTGATATATTGTTTTTTCCAGCAGAGCCTGGGCGTTAACATGAAATGTCTTGTTTGTCATTTTCTAAGTGTATTCTCAATATTTTTGGGTGAAAATTGTACAACAAAATAAAAAAAAAACTATTTTTTACAATTTGTAGTGTTTTTTTGTAACAAAAAATGTAAGTTTGTCAATAAAATCTTATTGCGTGTGAAACCCCAATTTCTCCCGGTTACAGTGGTACCACATATGTATAGGTAGACACCCTTTCCTGCCCAGGAAACTCCCCCAAACTGAAACCGAGCTTTAGGAGATTTTGAGATAAAAATACAACTATGCTATGCAATATGCGCACCTTGCAGTTTTTCAAGAAAAACAACCCTTTACATTTGAAATACCCCCCACAAACTATATATTCCCTAGAAGTACACACCTCAGGCTTTCTAGGCGTACCAGGCTTGTTGACATGGGTGCAGTTTTCTGAAAGTAATCCCTCAATGTATTCTTTGGTTGCACAGGGTTTCCTTAAAAATGAATAAAAAAGCAGAATCAAAACCACATTTTCCTAAAAAAAACTATATGCAAACCAGAAATTCTGAAAAAGCAACATCCCCCAAACAGAACGATACCCAACATGCATAGGTTCTGTCAAGGAAAGAGTTGCCAAACACACCAAAGTAAAGCATGCGCATAGCGGTAGTTTTACTTCAAAATTTCAGCTCTGCAGACAAAGTGCGCACCTTGTGCTTTTTCTACCAAAACAACCCTTTACATTTGGAATATCCCCGATAAACCATATATTCCCTGAAAGTATACATGTTAAGCTTTCTAAGCATACACAGCTTGTTATAGTGGGATCATCTTTCTGGAAGTAATATCTCGAAGAATTCTTAGGTTGCACAGGGTTTCACAAAAAAATGTATAAAAAAGCAGAATAAAAAACACCTTTTTCCTAAAATATCAATATGCAAATAAGAAAAAACAAGGTAAATCTGAAAGCGCAAGGTCCCCCGAGCAGAACAATACCCAACATGCATAGGTACCTGTAACCTTTTAACTGCCAGCCTACTTGAGATTTTGTCACCCGCTGCTGACAGGATATTTTTCACCATTTTGCGTGATGTTTAACTGTGATTTTTGCAGAAATTTCCAAGAAAATGGCATATTTTCTTTTTGTGGCAGAGTTTAGGCTTTAACCTGAAATGTCTTGTTTGTATTTTTTCTACTTTTTTTATATATTGTTAAGTAAATAAGTAAAAAAAAAAAAAAAAATATATATATTTTTTAAATTGTCTCCTTTTTTTTAACAAAAACATTTATTTTATTAAAGAAAACCATATTGCATGTGAAAGCCCCATTTCTCCCGATTACAATGATACCACATATGTATCGGTAGCCCCCCGTTCCTGTCCAGGTGATCCCATAAACTGAAAAGAGCACTTTATAAAATTTACAAATAAAATACAACTACTATCCACATAATAAAGGGTTAAATAAAAAAAAATTGGTGCGGGGTCCCCTTGCACAGGGGGGGGGGGGCACCATTTCTTGGGGGAATTTTAAGGTTTTTTTGGGGAGGTCTCGGGTTAATGACAAGTCACCCACTAGCCGCAGGTGACTTGCCAGACCCAGAGCCTTGTGAACTGGTATAGGGGTCTCGTAGATCCCTTACCAGTTTACAAAGGGTTAAAAGTTAAAAAAAACACACACACAGAGACACACTTTAAAAATAACTTTATTAAAAAATAATACTTTTTTTAATTATTTTTTTTTAATACTTACCTCCCATCAATCCCTGTGTCCCACGCTAATCAGGCTTCTGCTCTCTTGCTGCTGCTGGAAGCCTTTTATACCTACTGGGTTACAGGTAGCAAAGGGTTAATTAAAAAAAAAAATGACATAGGGTCCCCCCTCGAAGGGAGGGGGACCCCATTTTTTTTTTGGATTTTTAAGGGTTAAAACCCTAAAAAATCCCAAAAAAAATGGCGTGAGGTCCCCCCTACCCAGCGTAACCAGCCTGTGACCAGCTATGGGGGCTTGTAGAACAGGGCGCAGGGGCCAGCTTTAGTGGCCCCTGGCCCTGCGGCTACAAGCCGTCATAGCCTAGGGCCACGGCTCTTCTGCCCCCCCCTGGGCTTTGGGGAGGCAGGTAATTTGGGGGGCCAGGGGTTAATGGCAAGTCACCCGCTTGCGCAGGTGACTTGCCAGACCCCCGAGCCCTGTGAACTGGTATAAGGGGTCACATGGACCCCTTACCAGTTCACAAAGGGTTAAAAGTTAAAAAAAAGACAAAGACACACTTTTTAAAAATATCTTTATTAAAAAAAAAATAAACTTTTTTTAATATTTTTTTTTAATACTTACCTCCCATCCATCCCTGTGTCCCATGCTGATCACTGAGGCTTCTGCTCTCCTGCTGCTGCTGGAAGCCTTTTATACCTACTGGGTTACAGGTAGCAAATGGTTAATTAAAAAAAAAAATGACATAGGGTCCCCCCTCGAAGGGAGGGGGACCCCATTTTTTTTTTGGATTTTTAAGGGTTAAAACCCTTAAAAATCCAAAAAAAAAATGGCGTGAGGTCCCCCCTACCCAGCGTAACCAGCCTGTGACCAGCTATGGGGGCTTGTAGAACAGGGCGCAGGGGCCAGCTTTAGTGGCCCCTGGCCCTGCGGCTACAAGCCGTCATAGCCTAGGGCCACGGCTCTTCTGCCCCCCCCCCTGGGCTTTGGGGAGGCAGGTAATTTGGGGGGCCAGGGGTTAATGGCAAGTCACCCGCTTGCGCAGGTGACTTGCCAGACCCCCGAGCCCTGTGAACTGGTATAAGGGGTCACATGGACCCCTTACCAGTTCACAAAGGGTTAAAAGTTAAAAAAAAGACACACACACTTTATTTCAAAACATTTTATTAAAAAAAAAAAAAATTTTTTTTACTTTACTCACCTCCGATCTTCATCTTCTGTGTCCCGCGGCGATCTGCTGTCAGTGACGGCTGGGCAGAGAAGGGGGGAGGCAGGCGATCGGAGGATCGCCTACCTCCCTCCTTCCCCGCCCAGCCGTCACCGGCATCTGAGAGTTCAACTGCCGGGTGCCCCGATGACACCCGGCGGTGACGTCATCTGGCCCCGCCCCAAGATGGCGGCCGCCATCGGAGGACAGAAAGGGAGGAGGGCTGTTATGCCCCCTCCAGAAGACGGAAGAGCGGGGGGGGGTGATTGGAGCCCCCCCCATGAAGAGGACAGGCGGCGGGAGCCGGCGGGAGCGGAGGTAACTGTCATTTTTTTTTTTTTTTTTTTTTACAGGCAAATGCCGGAAACGGGGGGGGGGGCACCCTATTCCAGGCCCTCCCCTGCAGCCGGAGGAGCCCCAATCAGCAATCGGAGCCCCTCTGGCTGAAGAGGAGACCCGGCCGGATCAAACAAGGGGTCAGGTAAGTGATTTTTTTAAATACTTTTTACTTTATTGCTGGGGAAAGTCAGGGACGTAAATTTTACGTGGCTGGCGTTTAACAGTTGGAGAGGCAGCCACGTAAAATTTACGTGGCTGGCAATAGAAGGGTTAACCATTTTGCTACTGGAACACAAGGACTTTGATTCTTCCAAACAGGAGAAGTCGAATTTCAGAAGAATGGGTAAAACCTGACACCCATGCCTTAGCCAATCAGATGATTAGCAAGCTAGAGTAAGTAACAGGCTGATTCATCACTAACGCCAAGTAGCGACAGAGCGTCTGTAGCAGGCATTTTCAAAGCGCCCGCTAGTAGTCGCAGTGCTCAGCCGTGAGTCGATAGTTTATAGCGACTCAGTCGCTGTGCAGTAATGTTGAATACATTGTGACAAGTCGCTATTTGACCAGTACAGCGCTGTATGGGAGCGCATGGTAGTGACTGCTCATAGCAACCGACTCACAACATATTCAAGAAAAAAAAAGCCTCACACAATTCTGGCGCCGAAAAATGCTTATCTGAAGCCCAGAGCGCAGGAGGCGGTGTGTTTAAAGTCTGTTTTTCAGCATCTATCAACTAGTAACAAAGCGAAAACATATGGAATTACATTGTAGCAACATTATAACATGAACACTTTAATGCCAGACCTGTAATGTCATTTCTGAAGAAATATATCAAAAATGTAAACATTTTGAAAAAACTGCTTTTTCAATGCCAGGAGAGGTCACAGAATTTTGATTGTGATTTTTTGAAGAAAAAAAAAAATACCCCATTTAAAGAGAAGAAAAGTTTCGTCCATTGAAATGTATGGGAGAGCGACAGGTAGCGAGAGGTCATACCTGGCGCTGTGCAAGGCTGAACGCCGGCGCTGTTCGCTGAGGCTGGGATAATGATGAATCAGACGCTACATGGCGCTATCCCAGTCGCTAAACAGATTCTGCTTGATAAATGTGTAATTGCGTGCCATGTCCGGCGTTCACCAGTCGCTACATGTCGCTACCTCTCATTAACCAGCCACTACCTGACGCTATCCCTTCATAAATAAGGGCCTTAGTCTATGATATGTACTTGAAATCACCACTTTGGTTTACATAGCTAAGGTAAACACATTGTTGCTATGGAAAATGTTTTCTTTCACAACACAGAGTTTCAAACAAATAGAAAATTAAAAAATAACAGATGAGCTTAGCACATTGAAGACATCATTTTGCCACACAATAAGGAAAACTTTGAAAAATGCCATTGAAAGTGGAGTTACCACTGAAATACCTCTTTGATTAAAAAAGCATAAAAAATATTCAGAAAAAATATTTTTTCAATTAATTAATTTAGTTTAATAATTAGTTTGATAATTCAACCCCTTTCCGTCCATTAGTGAATATTTTTATTAACCCTTGTATTCTGGTTTTCTATCAATCTATTTATGTCATGGTGGGTCCCCATGTTTGCATTTGATTCATTATTTAATTTTTATTTTATTATGTCATTTTCTGGCTATGCTATCCCTGCTAATTCAACTCACAGGTCCTCTAGACTGTTGCCTTCAGTGATTTCAAAAGTCAAAACTAGCCACGCCTGTGCAAATATATTTTTAAAAATTAGGAGGTTTTAGTGCACATTCCTCATAAATCAATAACATATTTGGGATCTGCAATCCCTAATAGCCACATACCTGTGCTTCATATCAGCCAGGACCCAAGCTATGAAGAACACGGGTTAGGGACCACAAGTCACAACAGTGTTTAGACCCACTGGATGGTCAGCTTAGCGTTCCAGAGTCAGATGGGACTGCCAGTGAATACTGCACATGAGAATACTTTGCCTCGTCCCTGGGAAACGCCCCAAGAACACTTTGGAGAGATTTATTTGGGCATCTTAAAGCGCATGCACCTCAACCCATTATGTGTTTACAGATAGTACCTTCCACTACTCTCCCTGTTTCGTGGTATCTGTATTTTTTGGGCATTTTTGACCATTATTTATTTCTTTAAATGAAAATGCATGGAAACTACATGAAAAAATGACTTATTACCATAGCTTGGGGGAGATTTTTTTTCTCCTCATCCTGAGAGATATTTCCTCCTAGAAACTGCCCTGAGCAGCTCCTTTTAAAGAAAGTGCAATGAGAAAGACAAGGACAAAGGTCAATGAATTAGAAGAACTTCAGAAACACCAGGTTTAAATATGCCACCCACTGTGGGCAAACCAAGAAAAGGGTTTCCGATAAAGGGATTACATGCATGAAAACCTTAATCCCGCTATAGCATCCAAATGTATTCCAGTAATAGGTAAATAGAAATAGAAAGAACATTTCTTTCATATTCCTGGAGCCTTACTATTTCAAGAGCCTGTTTACCAGAAGTTCCAGAACACTTATCTTCAAAATGATATAGCATAGTTACCTATTAAACTAAAACACATCACCTGTTTGCAGTTTATAAGGTGCAAATATCAGTTATTTAGCAGCAGCACCAGGTATACTCTATAGCTGAAAGCTGTTTTATTTCATGGCATTTAAAGGCTGCAATTATTAGCACTGCAATATATGTTTAAGAAAACATCTAATGTGTATTTAGTCTCCTTTTAAAAATGTGCCCTTAGATTTATTGAATTTCTTTTTTTTAGAATGAACGAAAAAACACACAGAAGTTCTGAGAGGGTTCAGGTACCTAGAAAATACCCCTAAAGTTGCTTTCTTAGTGGCTCTGTGACCTGATTCTGCTTTCAGCAAGAATGTTTAATTACATTGCATACAATAGTTACACAATTATAGCAAAAAAACACTGATATGTAACACATTAGTGCAATGTATGTCAGTTTTAGCTTTGATTCTCCAATGTATTTCACCAGCCTTCCTCAGGGATAAAATCACATAAACCTTTTTTTGTTATGCTGTATTCTGCACATAATTTACATGGTTAGCTTACAAATAGAACCGTGTATTTTATTATACGACCACTCGCAGTCCTCCCTATGCACCAGTGCATCAAACATAGAGATGTTGTGGGTTCCTTTAAAACATAATGTTCCTTTTATTGTTAAACAAAAAAAGATATATAAGGTAATAATCACCCTGGTTGTGCCATTCCACGTGGGTGGTAGCTTTAGGATAGTAAAAATAGGCCAGACCTTAAGCTCTAGGGGTATTTTGCATAGATGAAGTTAAGATTTGATGTTAGGATATGGCTTTTTTCAGTTCTGATTATTTATATATCAGGTCTGGTATGAGTATATACCCGGTTTAGGGTAAGCGGATGGCATGCTTAGTGGTTATGGAACTGCCTTGAGCTCATGTTAATAAATAACACTGTAGCATGGAGGAATGGTATGGAGCAAATCAGCTTTTGGGTAGGGTCAATGATACAAACTTTGTGGGCCCAGTTGAGTTCAACATGCGTTTGTTAAAGACATAGCCATAATGCTCCTAATGTTTCCCGATTGTTCATTATTTTTTTTCAAAATGAATTCCCTATAGCCAAGGAAATTTATATTGAAGTTTTCATTCAGTTTTGAAATTTTCCAGCCAGTGGGCTTGGATGCTCTCTGAGGGAATAACGGGCAGCTAACACAGCTAACACAGCTAACAGAGTTATAGACCACCAGTTGAGCCCTGCGATTTGTGGTCTACTGCTAAGGGAATCCCCTAATGCCAGAAGTCAGTGCCAAATTTCTGCTTCTAAGTGCTGCTGAATCATATTTTTTACATTTTGCCTGGACAGTCCCTTTAAATGAAGAGTAAAATCGATAGGTTGTCACTGCTGCAGTTTTCTTTGCAAAATATGATGTAGTCTTCTTTCAATTGTTATAAAGAACATTTTAACTAATCAGATTAAAGTATAATTGAAAACCCCAAAATGATTTAAAACTAAAATGATGACATTATGATGAAATTACAATACATAAAAGACAATAAAAAAAGATTCCACATGGAATGAAAAAAAAAAACATTTCTGTGGAACACTAAACATGCAATATAAAGATGAGAATCATCCTTCTGTGTATGTGGGTTTCCTATTTATTTTTCATATTGCACATTTAAATGTGGGTCACAAAACAGAACTCATCAGTTCAGCCTCACTATTCCAACTGCCTATGCAATTTCTAACTTCTACTTCTGTGACTAGGTCTGCATATTAATATAGTGATAGCACTGGGGTTTCTAGGTCATGCAATGACAATGTGATTTAAAGCAGCATGCTGATGAAACACTACAGCTTTGTCTGGTATATAAAAATACTGAGCCAATCAAAGAAATCCAGAATGCCTAGAAATCATGGGTTGTGTGAGCCTGGCCAACTTTGACTTCCTAGTGTGTTGTAACACATGTATTTTATTTTTAGCTGTAGTGGGGCTGCTGTGCAGAAAGATCATGGCCATATGTTGCATGTCACAATAACTCGTTTGAATTGGCTGAGGTTGGCTGGTACCTAAACTAATTCGGAACAACACCCATTTTTTACAAAATGACTGTCCCTAGCACAGGGAGCATCCCAATAGCCCCTGCCCCCTGTGCAGTCACCCTGTGGAGAAATCTTACCTCCATCCTTGTTCCCCCTGCGAAATTGAGTGCTGTGGTCCATGGGCTTTGGGTATTTGGCCGCCGGCAACCATGTGACCTCAGTAGCCAGTCATATGGCTCAATATCACCATGGACCCGAGGAGAAATGTAAGAATTCTCTAGTTTAACAGAGTGAATGTGTGATTTTGTGAAAAATGAGTTTTGTTGGTGGTTTAAGATAATTGAAAAATGGGAAGTGGTACGCCGTTAAAAGAGGTTGGTCTAGAATGAAGGGATTCCAGACAGAAAAGAAGTGCCATAGATGTGTCATCCATTACACACTAATTTAATATTCTGTGGTCTACATTCTATATAATTCAAACCCCCAAGTCCCCCAAGAGAAATGGACCAGGGGCTTTATTTAGCATACTTAGAGAAACTCGAAAGTCAAAGATTTTTTTCAGCTTGCCGCTATCAGCATGACTGTAGACAGAGGTTTGCAGTTTGCACCAAAGCCACCCAAATTTGGATAGCTGTAGCCAGGGTGACTATGGCCCTTATTTATCATGGGCGCCATTTAGCATCATTTTGTGGTTATAGCGCCAGTTCCGGAGCGCCAGCATTTTGGTCTTATTTGTCGCTGCACTGCGCTGTACACAACATTGGCACTAGCACTCGCTGTGCTGAACACTACTGATTAGCTTTCGGTGTTGCACTTAGGTATTGGCCGGACTATGTCAGTGCCTGTTGGACCGCTGGCCTATTATCCCACCGCCAGTGAGAGCCCAGCATTTTTATGAATTTTTTCCTCCTTGAAATCTTTGGCTGTGTATTTTCCCATTGCTGGTCGGCATTTCATCTTTACAGTTACAAGAAATCACTACTGGGGACAAAGGGGACACATTTTACAGGGCGTAAGTAAAAGAAGCCATTAAAATCTATTTTAATAACCCCAAAAAACATTTTGGCCCATCTAGGTCCTGTATTTCAATTATTGACAAGTCCCAATGCACGTTCTGTACAAGAAATGTGTTTAATATTAATTATAAGCATTAAACACTTCAATCCAATTCTGCCCATTGTGCTCTATGGGATCTTGACCTACAGAGCCAGGTTTCATCTGGCGCTGCTTCAACCAGAGCCCCCATCACGGCATCATTATCGGCGCTATAAGATGCTAGCCGACAGCGTCACATCACCGCTGCAGTTTTTTCATTCTTAGATCGTATGCTGAGTGCGGCTGAGGTAAAAAAAAGTGTGCCGCTGTGTGGCGCTGACGCTTCATAAGTAAGGCTCCATGACAGATTGAGGCAGCAGGAGGTGAGGAGGTTATGTGGAGGCTGATTCACTACTAGCGTCACTAATTGCCAGATGAGCGTCTGTATAGTGCCGCTTAGAGAGACCGCTAGTAGACGCTGTAAGCGGGTATCGGGAGCTGTAAACTAGCGTTGTGGTGGCTGTAGTAACCTAGCCGGCATTGATGAATATGATGTGTGTTCAGCGCTCTAACAACAGTATAAGGCTGCAGCGGGCGAGAGGTAGCGCCAGCTCAGTGCGTTCGGCACTCCACACCATATTTAACAAAAAACTACACAAAGCATTGGCGCTCTAAAGCTGGGCGCTGTAGCATAAAGCGCCAGACGCTGTTTGATTAAAGTCTGTTTTGAACACCTATACACCAGTAAACAATACATGGAATGAAATTGTTTTAACACTGTGACAATGACACTTTAGTGCCAGACCTGTAAATACAATTCTGCATAAAAATATAAAAAGTAAAAAAAAATTTAAAAAAAAAAATTGTAAAAGTTTGTTTGCCAGGAGAGGTCACACGATTAGAAAAAAAAATGTAATTGCCAAACACGCTATTTAAACACAAACAAATGAACTCCCACTGAAATGTATGGGAGAGCGACACTGAGCGAAAGGTAACACGTGGCGCTCTTGAACCTAGAGCACCGGTGCTATACGCTGAGCCACCTCTGGTAATACATGTGGCGCTACATGGCACTGTTCAAGTCGCTCACTAGATTCGCTTTCTTAAATGTGGTTTCACATACAGCGCCCAGTGTTCACCTGATGCTACCTACTTCTATGAAGCACTGCCTGGCGCTAGCCATTCTTAAATAACCCCCACAGTGTAAAACGATGTAGAGCTGCTTTAATTTTAAATTGATTAAAATGACCTTAATTTCGATATTTTCTCTATGTGCTGTGTTTGTGTGTGAATTCAGGCATAAGGAACCCTGGTTGTCTCTGGTAAACCTGTTATTCTTTAGTTATTAGCAATCTACTTGGAGACCGTTTCCATCTGAACACCAAATCAGGTGCTAGCAGTTTAAAACAGAATTGATGTTTCAGTGTATATTATTAAGCGTAGAGGTGTAAAAGGTGTTCAAAATAATAGAGAGGCTCTACATGCAAAAGCCCTACTGGCCATGCTTTTCAAATAACTAAATGTTTACATAGAAAAACGCTAGTAAAACCTTTAGTAATTCAGGCATGTAGAGGGTTATCTGTTAAAAAGTAAAGTGCTTCTAACCTGACTGAATCTAACTATCTAGGGGACCTCTTCATCTCAATATTCAATCAAGAAAATCAAGAGAAAAATATTTTTTAAAGTTGACCAAATCCGGCCCTGGAGTTTATGAGACTGATGAGGCAGATTCCCTGTCCCCGAGGCATCAGAACTGGGATGCCCTGCTGTGTGAAACCCCCCAGTTGGCCCGCAAGTCTTACATTTACCCTAAGTCCATGGCACATGTGTGGCCAGTGGTGACATCATTACGTGTGGCCGTGCACAGCCGAAGGCCAAATTGTGTCACAGGGGATTCAATTCAGATTCTCCAGCCACACATTAAAATCATACTACAGACAAAGGTAATTGTTACACCATTGTGTCGGCTTACATTTGGAACTGTCCTAAACTGTTTTCTGTTTTTAAATCAAAGAAGAAATGGCCAAGATATTGGGGTTTACAGTTTCACCTCATGATTTCTCTTCTGAAAAAAGTGGCCATGACCCTTGGGTCTGTGATGCTGCATAATAATCAGCGTAATGGGCGGGGTTTGTAAAATTCCCAGAACTTGCATAAGACACCCTGGCTGTGCAAAGTGAATCTGGAGGAGGAGGCGGAAGAAGAGGTGGGAGGAGGGAGGGACCAGCAATCCTCTTCGATTCTGGTGAGTTGATTGGGGAACGGGATGAAAAACAGAATGCCATTGGCTGGACCGGTAAACCCCCGATATCTCCCATTTCTGCTTAAATTAAAAAAAAGTTTAGGGCAGTGCCAAATGTAGCCCGACGCAATGGTGTAACAATTTCCTTTGCCTACAGAATCACTTTAATATGCATGGTTGGAGAAGCTGATTGGATGTTGTCAGCACATTATTAGACAAATGAGAGACAATAGTGAAATTTTTTTGAAATTTTCAACATTGACAGTGAAGACTCGGAAGGCATTGGTGTTGGCCATTACAGAAGCCAGAGACATCATTCGTGACAAGATTCTGTAAACCTGGCAAATTTTTGGTTTGAACATACAGGACTTGAGCCTTTGAACATTTCCAGAGAAAGAGTTGGGACCATAATTCAGGGACTTCTGGGGGAGTCTGCCAAGTGGCCCCCAAAATGTTTGTCGACAGGTCAAAAGCTCATCAAGTACAAGCCTCATGGGGAATTCTGCAGCATTTTATCTGGGATGATGATGATCTTAAGTGCAGAGAGCAGTCAAACAATATCAGCAAAGAGGTTTATCTAAGAAGCGGTAATGCCACATAGTGCCAATTGAATGTCAAGTGAGTGGTCCCAGCGCAGAAGGTGTAGTTATCAAGTCAAAATTTGAGATAAAAATCTGAGGTGGAAAGGTAGTGTCCCATCTATCATCAGTGCAGGCGATTGGATGAGTGTCGGCGCTGAGTTCCCTACAGTGCCACATAAGACCAGACCCACACTCTGCACTGCGTGGCCTTATCCCATACATTGCAGGCTGGGATGGTTATAATTATTTTGGGCACATTTTTTAT
The DNA here is from genome assembly GCA_027917425.1 of Gastrophryne carolinensis. NCBI lineage: Eukaryota > Metazoa > Chordata > Amphibia > Anura > Microhylidae > Gastrophryne > Gastrophryne carolinensis. Next base: position 248,141,373 of record CM051237.1, on the reverse strand, counting down.
TTTTTGGGCTGGTGCATATGCCATGGGATTCCTAGGCTGTTTGGAAAAGTATTTACTTGCATTTTTTCTGCCCATTAGCGCTGCAAACCTTTGATTTGGCCCATGCAAAACGTGTTGTGTGTCGTGTCTTTCAAGTGTCCCTAATGCAATTCCTGTTTTTTTTTTTCTGCCATCACCCCTAAACACAAAAAACGGGGATTGCAACAGGCACTGTATGCCTGGAATCCCCTTTTGACAGGTGCTGTGTTTTTTCTTAATGAACTTGTAGTTTTTCTTGCGCTCCCGGCTGGCGCTATCACCCAGTGGCTAGCTGGAAGCGAGCGAATGCAGAGCACTGCCTGTCTCCAGGTGGCTCTGCAGTGCGAGCGCAGAGAGCATCTCGCAAGAGACGTTTGTCTTGTGCCCGCAGGGAAATACAATAAATAAGGCTCATAGTGGTTTTCCACATATAAATAAGTTCAAAGTGTTAAAGTCCAAGGTGGTGGCTTCTATCTTCTAAGAGAAAGATAGGATACTGCTGCTGGCCTAGCTCCAAATTGGTATACTATTAAATTTCTGTATTACACAAAATTTCTAAATACATTGAATGAGGCATTGAAGTAAATAAAGGCATTGAAATTAAACCCAGTTCATCTTGTGCCTTGTCCTACACAGTGGCCATTTCCAAGAACAAAATAACCTGGGCTTTGAGTGGTTGGCATATCCTTCTTATTCATCTGACCTGGCACCCTCGGACTATCATCTGTGTTCCTATTTACAGAAACAACATAAGGGAACCAAATGCAACCCATTTCTGTTGCTTTCATAGTGCTTGATCCAAGCTTTGCCACCTAACCAAAGGAATTATTTCTGGATGGGTTGAAAAGGTTGCAGCACCAAGTACATTAATATCCAAAGGGAATAAGTAGAATAGAGTTACATCACTTTTTTATTTGACTGTTTTTCATATTAAAAGCCAACCAGTAAAAGCCAATGTAAATAAAAACATATTAGGCATTATATATTTTTTTCATATATAAGAACCGTATTGTACCTTATAGATCCATATACACATTGAACATTTATAGACTACTGAATTAAGACCTATTTTGCCACCAAACTAGCCATAATAGTAATAGCAATTAAAGTATGCATATCTTTTTAGAATATCAACATTACATATATAATATAAACTTCTATATAACTGGCCTGATGGAAACGAGAAAATAGAGAAAATCAGGCATATATACAAACCAGCCAAATCATTCTCTTTCTATATTTTACGTGAGAACATAAAATGTAATTGGTCTCTGCTATGTTTTTCAGATTCTTGCAGAACAAAAAAAGAAAAAAACAAAAAAGGAATTAGAAAGGCTGCTGTGAAGGTCACTGAGTGAAAGAACTTCCTCAGGGCAGTGAATAAATTAAATCCACTGTAAGAATAAAAAAACAAAAATGTGATTTCCAGAGTGTATAGCACCAGGTCTAAATGACAGTGATTGGCAGGCAAACTATATCCATGCAATATAGAAGACTGCACGTTCTCATTTACCTCAGTGTAGGCAGCGAGCGCCCATTAAACATCCGTCTGATGCCCAAATTAACCTTCTTGGCAAACTGAAAGAGGCACAAACTATCATAATCAACCTTTCATTATCACAGCAGCCTCTAGTTAAAGGGTCAGAATAATTGTGCCATCAGAGCACTGATTGTTTTCAATCAACAGAAGGCTCGAGTGACAGCTCAGTGATAGAGTAGTTTGATGAAACCGCACCAAGCCTAATCAGAGCAGATGAAAGGAGAGCATGATTGGTGCAAATGAACAGTCGTGCCTTTCTTATTTCATTTACAATGTGAAATTACTCTTAAAATCATGACTCCCACATGCCCTCCCTGTATAAGCACCTCTAGAAAATCGCTGACATGTTAGGAGTTTTGACACAACAGATTTCAAATAGACCAGGTCTAGTCCTACATTGGAGCTCTGGCTGGATGGGTTGCCTAATTTTAGCAAACTTGTTTCTGAAAATTGCTAAACGGATTTGTAGTGTGTAAACTCATCTGTTCGTTCTGTCTGATTAACAAAGAGGTTTGCATGCTGTATAATGTGAATGATGACTACATGGGAAGAACATCTTTTATACATTTATTTAGAGACAACCAGCATAAATATTCATGGTGGATAGTAGTGATTCAGATCCCATTAGACATTTTATAGGCATCTTCAGGTTACACCGTTACATAGTAGTTAGGTTCTAATAGGACATGTGCCCATGATCTTCACACAGGGACAAGGAAATGGGAAAAGCAAACACAAACACAACAACAGAAAAGCTACCCCATATAAGAGGGGTATAACATTTTAGAAACAAGTGCCTCCATCATCAAATATGGTCCTCCCAAAAAACTATTATCCATATACAGCTTGTAATTGACAGTTAACATTGTGGTTTTATAGGTGTAGCTCTACCCCAGGGGTGCTCAACCTTTTGACAAGCGCAGGCCATTTGAATGATTTGGTGCCTGGTCATGAGCCACGATGAATAGGGTTAGAATTGTTTCATTTAGGATAGTATAATGAAGATTTTCTAAAACAGTCTGGATACCTGCTGTCTCCACAAACTCCTCTCGTATGTTCTTCTCCCACTCCCCTAACATTCATATGTAACAATCCCCACATGCTAGCAGTGCACATGCAAATTGGCTCACCTGTGTGAATATATGGGTCTCTTATTTACAGCCCTCCCATATCAGTCCCACATCTTAACCATGTTCCCAATACTCAAACCATCCAAGCTCCCACAAATGCTATGCATACAATTATTACTATTACTATTATAAACTATTTTACCAAATGATTATGACAAATATTTCACCCCAGGGTGGTATTATACAATCAATCTCTCTGAGTTCCACCAAGACATCGCTGTCACCTCTCTTTGCCAATGAACACATGTGCCTCCCTTAATTACTGTGCCCCAATTTAACAACCATAACCTTTATTTATCCCTTCCACTTTCCCCACAGCAGGCCAGGGGTCACATTAGATGGCCCCCGGGCAGCAGGTTAAGCACATGTGCTCTACCCCCAATAAATGCATACTCATGTTTTTGGAAAAAGTCAGACCAGCTTTTTGATTCCAATAGGGTCCTACTTGCTGCTGAATGCACTGCAGCCTCCAACTGCCATCATGAGCTTACCTGGTGACAATGCTTAAAGGGCATCATTTGGCATTACAAATATTGTAAAAATTGTGTATTATTGTTATTATTTTGTCATAGAACACTGTCATCTTCTGTGGTGCAGTACAATGTGGAAATCACAGACAGGATACAATATACAGCAAACAACAAACAATATATACAACAAACAATATACTTATAATAGGCAGGGTATTACAAGTTGGATACGAGAGGTAATTACTAATACGCATTGCTATTAAATACACCAGGGCCTCAATTCAAACAACTTTGCTTAAATATCTCATGAAAATAAGAGCCAGCCCACGGCTTTGTTTTAAAATAAGATAGAGGAGATAAAATAAGGTGTGTTTAAAAGATTAGAGAACATTTTATGATTTTTATTTGCATTAGAGTGCACGTAGTGCCGTTATAAACTATTTAAAACTTTAAAACACTCTGGGGTAGTAAAACAAAACCACTGACCGTATAATTTAAGTATTAACTAAGCCAAATAAATAAATAGTCAGCTCTAGTGAACCTTTGAGGCATAAATCATGCTTTAACTTCCTCCCTTTACAGAATCACACTTTAGTTTAACTCAGACATTATTTTAAAATAAAGCAAATAACAGGCCTAATTTTCATGAGATATTTTAAGGCATGTTTACCAAATTGAGACCTAGGAGTGAGGACCCTACCCTTGCAAACTTGCAATCTAAGGATAATGGGTGTACTTAACATGGAGTCACTGGGACACGTGCTTTGAGGGTGTCAAGGCTGTTAAGTGGAATTTTGTTAGGCCAGATAATAGGCTCAGCTGAATAGATGGGTTTTGAGGGCATCTTTGAAGCGTTGGGAGGTGGCAAATATTATAGGCGAGGCCATACCAGAGGAATGGAATAGGGGACGTGGAGTCGTGAAGGAGAGAGTGGGAGGAATTGATGAAGGTTGAGGCTGGAGGATGTTCTTGCCAGAGGGGAGGCTGTATCTGGGTTGGTATTTTTTAATAAGCAAAGAAATGTAAGAAGGGTTGCAGAGAGCATTATAGGTTAAGACTAGATTTTTAAACTGGATTCTCCTCTTAGCAGAAACTGAAGAGACTAACAAAGGAGCGGAGCACTGGAGTAACAAGAGGAGAGGTGGATGAGGAGGGCAGCAGAATTCATCATAGATTGGCTGAATAGTGTTACAGTAGTCTAGTCAGGATACGATCAGGGGATGCACTAAAATGTTAGTGGTGCCAGGAGTGAACAAGGGGAGGATGGGGAAAATGTTTTTGAGTTGGAGATGACAGGAAGTAGCTAGCAGCTGAATATAAGATATGAATGAGAGAGTCCAATATATTACACCGACATTGTACTTGGGGGGCTGCAGTGAAATTATTGACAGAGATTACATCACAGAAAGCGTCAAACTCAATTTCATCATTTTACCTCCTCAAAGCTGATGTGTCCAGGTTCATTGCTTTAAAACAGTGTTTCCCAACCCTCTCCTCAAAAGCCACTAAGAAGTCATGTCACAGCCTCAGCATTCCATATGCTATAACAGCAAGAAGCACAGCTGGAGACCTTAATGAATAACATTTTTGTATGCTACATCACAAAATCAGTAAGTTTTAAAGCACTGTTCCCCAACACTCTCCTCAAAAGCCAACAGGCCATATTTTGTGGATTGCCGACGGCTACTTAGCTCTGTCTTAGCACTAATCACTTCATCTGTGTATCTGGTGGAGATCCACAAAACATGCTCTGTTGGTGGCTCTCAAGGTTGGGGAACATTGCTTCAAAACATACTGATTCCAATTGTCCAATCTTCAGGTGTGCACCTTGCTGTTGCAGCATATGGAATGCTGAGGCTGTGACTGATAACCCCCAGCCCTGCACAAGAGCTGTACAATACATTCACTGTGAAAACAGCAGGAAGCAGACTAGAAGATATGGGGAGGGCGCGTCTGCAGGCACAGTAAGGAAATACAAAATCAATGTTTTTAAAGTGCTACACCTCAGCAAATCAACTACGGAAAAGGTAAGGTCAGTATCTTTCGTGCCTACACAATGCTAACCGGCAGAAGAATTGTGTATCCCTCCACCTAGCCATTTCCACCACAGTAGAGTCTATTATATGGGGTACTCAAGCTAAACGGGGTTAGTGATCCTGAAAGGGAACATGTAAATTGAATTGTGTGTTAACAATAGTTATCAATTGAAAGCATTGATAACTGCAATAGTTGGGTCCACAGAGCTATTATACACTGGAGGTACTGTATATTATAGGGCATATCAGAATCTTAAAGCATAATGCCAGTACATTGTAGTACTGCATATATCTGTGGTACTTCATGAAGCATTGTGCTGTTTTGATTTTTTAAATGGTATAACTTTGTACTTGTGCATGGTAGTATTCAATACATTGAGTCACTGTATCCTGTCTAGTGCTAACATATGCTATAGACATTTAAAGTGTATATTTTTGTGCCAAAACAATGTGCTGAGGGTGCTGAGCTGATCTAGTATTTCTTTTTCCTGTCAGCAAATGAGCAGCTATTCACTATACAGTTGCTATTGGCAACGCTGCTGCTGAAAAAAAACAATAATACAATTCTGTGATTACTCACCTGTAGAATTGGTATTATACGTATACAGCACATCCTGCTCCAGAGATAATTCCTTACGTTTGGGTAATACACCCACAAGCTGGTGCTGGACTGCAGACAGCAGAAAAGTGGCTCCTCCCGGCCCCTTATATTCCAGGGACCTCCCACAAATTCCCCAGTATTGACAAGCAGTTAGCAAGAAGCTGGGAGAATAACAACCATAATAAAACAACTTTAACCATGATAACAACCACCATACAGAGGTACTAAGAATAATGAAAACAAGGGCGGGGTGGAGCAGGATGTGCTGTATACGTACAATACCAATTCTACAGGTGAGTAATCACAGAATTGTATTATTCTAAGTATACGTTTGGGACATCCAACAGCAGTGTCCGTAAGGTAGGGTGGGATCCCCAAAAGCAAGAATATGCAGATTAAACCACTGCCGCCTGCAGAACTTTGCGGCCAAAAGCAGCATCAGCTGAGGCCCGAACATCAACCTTGTAAAACTTAGAAAAAGTATGAACAGAAGACCAAGTAGCAGCCTTGCAAACTTGTTCAACAGAAGCCTGGTGCTGAAAAGCCCAAGAGGCACCAAGAGCATGAGTGGAATGAGCAGTAAGGTGGAAGGGAGGATCCTTCCCTTTAGCAGAATAGGCCTGAATCACAGCCTGACGGATCCATCTGCTGATGGTAGACTTAGCTGGAGCCAGACCCTTCTTAGGACCAGAAGGGACCACAAAAAGAGCATCAGTCTTCCTGAAGGGTGCAGTAGCCACCAAATAAAACTTCAGGTTCCTAACCACATCCAAGGAATGTAGAGTCCTCTCCTTAGGGTTACTAGGATTAGGACACAAAGAAGGCAGAACAATGTCCTGATTGAGATGAAAATCAGACACAACTTTAGGCAGAAAATCTGGTTTAAAGCGAAACACCACCTTGTCCTGGTGTCTCTCAAAGTAAGGGGGCTTGATAGAAAGCGCCGCCAACTCAGAAACATGCCTAACAGAAGTGATAGCCACCAAAGGGAGACCCCTGCAAGGCAGATAGGACCAAGTTCAAGTCCCAGACTGGCAACATAGGCTTACGTGGGGGACGCACATGAGCAACCCCCTGGAAAAAGTCTTGACCAGATGATGCCGAGCAAAAGATCTCTGGAAGAAAACAGCCAAGGCAGACACATGACCTTTCAGAGTGCTGAGTTGAAGCCCCAGATCCAAACCATGTTGGAGGAACTCCAGAATCCTAGGAATAGAAAACACACGACAGGGGAGAGATTTAGCCTCACACCAGTCAATGTAGGTACGCCAAACCCTATAGTAGATGGAAGAAGAAGACCTTTTCCTAGCCCTGATCATGGTGTTAACAACAGAGGCAGGCAGCCCCTTTTCCATTAAGATGGAGGTTTCAGCAGCCAGGCCGTTAAAGCCATTGTTTGTAAATTGGGGTAGCGTAGCCGCCCCTGAGTGAGCAGGTCTGGATCCTTGGGCAGGGCATACTGATCTACTGCCAGCTGCACGATGTCTGCGAACCACACTCTTCTTGGCCAACGGGGGGCCACCAGGATTGCTGGCACCCCTTCCTGAGCTATCTTTCGCAGAACCTTGCCCAACAGGGGAAACGGGGGAAAGACATACAGTAGCTGAAAACCCTGCCAGGGCATTGTCAGAGCATCCATGGCTAAGGCCAGAGGGTCCTGGGACAGAGACACAAAGACTGGAAGCTTGTGATTGTGATGGGACGCAAACAGGTCCACATCTGGCTGACCCCAACGGTGACACAGAGAGCGAAACACCCTGTCGCTGAGGGACTATTTCCCTAGGCGAGAAGTCCCCCTGCTCAGAGAGTCTGCCTCAAGATTCTGCACCCCCGGAATGTACACAGCTGAGATGCAGGTATCATTGTCCTCTGCCCAGGACAGGATCAGAGAAACTTCCTTGAGGGCCCCCTTGCTCTGGGTCCCTCCCTGATGATTGATGTAGGCAACCGCCGTCTGGTTGTCCGTGCGAACCTGAACAGCCCGACCACGAAGGTGCGGGGTCAAGCAGGCTAGAACCAACCTGATGGCCCTCAGTTCCAGAATGTTAATAGGGGCGTGGGCCTCCTGAGGGCCCCACTGCTCCTGGAATGTTAGGGATCTCCAGAAGCCCCCCCAACCTGTCAGACTGGCATCCATGGTGACTATCTCCCAGCAAGGGGCCAGAAAAGATCTGCCCACCAACGGTTCCTTGAGTCCAGCCACCATGAGGGGGACAGAACCAAGACCTGATCCAGGGACACAGGGTCCCTTTCCCATACAGACAATAGGTGGAGTTGAAGAGGCCTCATGTGAAACTGAGCATAAGGAACTGCCTCGAAGCAGGACACCATCAGGCCCACCAGCTGCATTCCCTGCCTGATGGAAGGATGAGGGCAGGACAGAAGGAGCTGAGCTTGCGGTTGCAGACTGTCCACCTTCTGCTGAGGGAGAAAGATCCTGGCCAGAAATGTATCCAGATTCATGCCCAGAAATGGCTTCACCAAAGAGGGAGACAGGGAAGATTTGGAGTGGTTTATCACCCAGCCGAATGACTCCAATGTGACCACTACCCACTGAGTATCTAGCTCTGCCTGTTGGAAGGACGGAAAAGTGATAAGAATGTCGTCCAAATATGCAAAGGTTGGGGGTACCCACAACCCCCCTATAAACAAGAAAACAGACAGCACCACCCAATATATTCAAAAGATGTAAAGCTCCAATTTATTGTTAAGTAAAGCACGCATAATTACAAACATTTAAAACACCATTAAAAACATGATAAATGACCACTGGGGGGCACTATGTGCAAGTAAATTCTATTAGCCAGCATCCAATATAAGCCAATTGTAATCTCCCAAAGAAAAATATCCCTCAGTCAATCCTTCCCTAATTCAATTAATACATTAAAGTGCATCCAAGGTGCATAAATGAGTACAAATTACTCTATATAAAGTGCTAAACGTGCTGAGGCCTTCTATGAGGACCGCCAAGTAAGGGAAAAAGACAAAACATCAAAAACATAATCAAAAAAGTGGCAATCAATCCTAGTGTATATTTACCCACTGGATGGCCTGCCACACAGCCTAACGACTCCCGCCCCAGCCGACGCGTTTCGTAACGGTATAACCTCCCGTTACTCTGGCCCTGGCCCCTGCAAATGAAGCTTCCCTTCCCATTCTGGGCCTACGGTAGGAGGGAAGAAAGGAGCCTGAACCCTGAAAGGACCGAGACTGTCTCTTGCGCTGGGGTAACTTGCCTCCTTTAGCGAACAGGTCCAGGCGATCCCCAAACAGACGCAGTCCTTTAAAGGGGAACCCAGTGAGAGCCTTCTTGGCAGCGTTGTCAGCTGCCCACTGGCGCAGCCAAACCGAGCGGCCTATAGCCACCTCCAAGGCAGAAGCCCTGCCACACATTCTAATGGTATCATCCAAGGCAGAGAGGACATATGCAACAAACTCCTCACAACGAAGAAGGGCTCTATACTCTTCACTAGCAGAATCAACAGGAGCCCCATCTAAAATACTTTTGAGCCGAGTCCTAATAGCCACAGCTGTAATGGCAGAGGCACAGACCGGACACAGCGTGGACCCCACACAGGCAAAGGCATGGGAAGCCAGCTGATCAACGCGCCGGTCCTCACCATCCCTCAGGTTAGTAGAGTCAGGGGAATGCATAACAGAAGTGTTGGACAAACCCAGAATAGGTGCATCCACTTCGGGAGGGGATGACCAATGCTTAACCACTTCAGCAGGAAAAGGATACCTCCTATCCCAGCTCTTAGGCACCCCAGGGAGCCTGCTAGGTCGCTCCCACTCTTTAAGCACGAGATTATTAAAGTGAGTTTGCTCAGGAAACTCCAAACGAGGCTTAGCAGTGTGAAACAACTCCCCCTGCTGCCGAGGAGCCGCGGCAGGCGGAGAGATAGAAAGTACTTCAAATATGTGAGCCAAAAGCCTGTCAGTATCATCTGGAGCCCATGGGTCAGAGCCAGAATCAGCATAATCCTTAGGCTGCTCATCAGATGATTCTGAATCAGAAAACAATTCCCCCTCTTCCAGGGGGGTATAACCGGTAACGTCAAAAAATTCCTCAGCCTCCATAGGAAAGAGGGAAACACCAGGTGATAAATGCTGTTTCTTAGCAGAAGCCTTATGCGGGCCAGACCCAGCTAAATGTCTCTTAATGCTGGCCACCCGTGCAGCCAAATCAGGTTGAGACTCCCCACTGGTATGCACCTCACTAGGAGTCAGATGTAAGCGTGGGGGAGTAGGCGAAGCCATACGGGGTGCAGGCCCAGCCACAGGTAACCCAGACTGCAGCGCAAGAGCCTGCTGGGCACAGGGTAGACAAACCCGCACATTGTCATCACTCGTAGGGGACACGCCACCCACAGCCGGGCTTGTCCCAAAGGAACCCCAAGCACATTATCCTGAGAAGCCTCCATATGGTGATTATCGCGGCTCAACTGGCCAATAGGGATTTACGCTATAAGGCCAAACGGGATGCCCCAATAGCCCGCTAAGGAAGTGGGAGGTAAAGGCAGAATAGGCCTCTAATAGCAAACTAAATAGAGGGGATAGGCCGAGAGAAACCACAATTAAGTTCGAGAAATACCAGGGAGAGCGAGGGAGGGCAGCGGCCAACCTAACAGGAGCCCACCGATGGACAGGGGGCGAGGGACGATAGTGCGGGAGGGGCATCCCATAAGGCTCACCATGGGCCTATACCGCCTACCCTTTGGTGGGGGATTGCGGACGGAGCAGCGCTCCTTAAGCACCTGACAGCGGTGCTGCCTACCGTCACCCGACCAGTGCAGCCAAAGCTGGGAGGCAGAACAAAATGGAACGGGTGGGAATAGTCCTACAGGACCGCAGGCTAATAGCCCCGCTCACCTGCGAGCAGAGAGTCATCTTCTTGTCATCGCAGCACCGACTGTAGAGAAGAACTGGGGAATTTGTGGGAGGTCCCTGGAATATAAGGGTCCGGGAGGAGCCACTTTTTTGCTGTCTCTGCAATCCAGCGCCATCTTGTGGATGTATTACCCAAACGTAAGGAATTATCTCTGGAGCAGGACGTGCTGTATACTTAGAATATAGAATTTTCTTGGGAAACCCCTAAAAATCCCTTCAAAAATGTTCAATTGAACATGTATAGTGCAAAATAGCAGTTTGGCAACAGGGAATCGGAGAACCAGCAATTCCGGAGAACCAGCAATTCCGGAGAACCAGCAATTCCGTCCTCCGCGCTGCAGTGTCAAACAGGCTGGACTCACGACCCCCTACACGTCTTACACTTACACTCGGCATCATGCAATATAGGCGTGTGGGGGCCCCCAGGACACTTCTGAGAGAGGCCACGCAAATGGAAGATAGAATTGCTTGATTCCCGCCCTCTGGAGAACCACCAGTAGTAAACCTCTTAAAGTAGACCAACCACACATTTTGGTAAACCTGTGGTCTAAAAGACTCTATGGGCCGCCGATCAAGTAACCTTGGGGCACCTGAATCAGGATGCATCTGCTGTGTGAGCCCTCCAGATCTCCCAGCATTCGCTCAGGGGCTCACACAGGGCTGTATCTCAAATCAACAAGGACCAAAACCTGGGACAGTTTCAGGCTACCGGGTGTGAACCCTGATTGCGGAGACTAAGAGCCGGCTCACCTCTCGACCGGGAAGCCTGAAATCTAAGGACCAACCTGGTTTTCACTAGAGCCTCTAATGGTGAGGATAGACTGGGCTGCAGGAAGTCCCCAGGTCAGGCAACCTAGGAGTGGGTTTTACCAAATTCTGGGTAGAAGACAGATCAGAGCTGGACTGGAATGTAGAACAAACCAAGGTCGTGGGCAGGCAGATCAGGGTCGGAGTCGTAAACAAGCTGAAGTTGTGGGCAGACAGATCAGGGTTGGAGTCGTAAACAAGCCGAGGTCATCAGGAGAGCAGGAGCGTAGTCAGGAACAAGCCGGTCGGTACACAGGAATGGAAGACTGGAACTCAGGAATCGGGAGAAATGACCAACTGGCAATGGAGCTCAGGGCTCACCAGTATTTAAAGGCCCCTGTACATGCGCAAAAGCGAGCGCACATGCGCACAAATCCGTTGTCTCATATGGCGCACAAATGCGCACGCATATTCACACGCTTACTGGCCCTAATTTTTCTATTGCGAAAATGCGAGCGCACAGGGAACCTTGGCGCCCTCTGCTGGGAAATCATAGGAACAGTCCTGGTTCTATGACAGACAGTGCAAGAACAAATCATTGTTTGCTTACCTTCCATACAGAGAGGATTCATCCTGGCATACTGCTATTGTTATTGAGATATAGACCCTTTCCTGTAGCCCAGCTCCTGGATTTTATTTATTATTGATCACTGAAAGGTGGACTTATCCCCACCCTGCTTGCAACAGCATGTATAGGACACGTAAATCTTGTGTTTGCAGGGGAGGATAGCTTCCACCTAATTTGCTTGTCTGTCATTTCTCTGCTTCTTTGTATAAGTCCACCTTTCATTGCTTAAAAACGTGGTCATAAAAAATAAAAACCAGACTCTGGGCTACAATAACAACAGTTTTTTCCTTACCAGGGTGAATCTTCAGCCTGGCAGGCACTGTTCACAAACGGATGTGTTTTTTACACTTGGATAATCACTTTTAGGACCACAGCATGTTTTTTTCCATTTTAGGCATGCACAAGTTTGAACAAAAGTAATTGTGTTAGGAAAAATCAATCTTGACAGTTTACAAATTGCTTTTCTGCATAGTCTGCGGCACTACAGCCAAACAATGGCCTAGGTATATTGTAATATTGTAATATACCCAAAGTCACTGGACAATTAAGGTGTAAAAAATGTTCAGTCACTCACTGGTTCACTGATTGACCCCTCATGGGCTACCCCACAGGTGTTTGGTGATGGGCAGCTGCATATCTGGAGGGGTTGAAGTGGACCAAAACTGCATATACAGGGGAGATGGGTGAGTTGTGTTAAAGCAGGGCCAAAACCCAGGGCCGGTTGATAACCTTCTAATGGGGTATCCCGCAGTGGGATGCCCCACTGTGCGAATCCTCCCAAAGTGCCGGTATTCAGTCACCTTTCCGCGGTCCAATGGCGCATGCACATGTTCTTGTCCAGTCAGAGCCATTGTGCCTATGTAATTTGGCAATCTACTCTGATTGTTTACAATGGAGAGCAAAAACGTCCTGAACCTCACGCTGTGCGTGTGCTTCCGCCCCAACCATTCAGACAGGCTGAGCGGAAGCACGTTCTGCTCAGGATGCAGCCACTCTTGTTCCCCAGTGAAATCTATCAGAGCCATTTACCCAATGACATAGTCATGGCAAACGACTCTAAGTGGACGAGAGCCTGCACATGCACCGCTGAACCTCGAAGAGGTAAGTTCTATTGGGCCATATGGGGGGGGTTCATGTAACTGGGCACAGAACAATACCCGGGTAGTCAAAATCCGGGGTTTTGTGTCTGCTTTAAAGTGGACTACAACCCATGCCGATCGATTCCCCCCCCCTCCCCCGGGGCATCCAAAATCGAGATTCCCCGCTGTGTGAAACCCCCCCCGGCCGCCCCATTCGCTTACCTCGTTTCCCATTCTCACGGCACATCTAAGAGTAGCGTCGGCATCCTGCTATCCCTCTAGCAGGGTGTGTGCCCGCGCCAGGCATTTGTGAATAGAAGTGTAGGATGCGGCAGTCAGGGCACTCAGAGCCGCTGCTCTTAGACGCACCATGGGACCAGGAAGAGGTGAGCTGGTCGCGGCGTCCTGGGGGGTTTCACGCAGTGGGGCACCCCCAATCAGGGTGCCCCGGGGGAAAGGACCAAAACCCAGGATAGTCAAACCAACATAAATGTAAAAAGTGTGCTTTTAACAAGTCAATAACAACTTTGAAAAAAAAAGTACAATTGAACATGTTATGTTGAGCAAATGAAAAGCTACAGATTAAAATGGTGAAAAAAGGCTTACAATATCCATTAAAAACATCTAATATAAAGTTCAGACTTCCATTTTTTCTCAAGTTAATGCATTTACTGATAAAAATTGTTAGCAGCATTATACAAAATAATGAAAAAAACAAGGACAAAACTAACAGGAAATACATCTTAGTAGATGTAGGCTGAAAGAGCGTAAACGCTTAAAGCCAATGTAATCGCTAAAGACTGTATGTAACTGTTTAAATCTTGCTGCAGGCGGTCTTATCCATGCCCTAACCAGCTAAACTTTAATATCCTGACTACCAGACATTGATTGCAAAACTCCATTCCCAACATACTTTAGCAGTGTAAAGCTGGCGGGATACTAGGACACACTGCAGGGGCTGATTAAGAAAATGTCAGGCTCAGTAATATCAATCCCATGAACATTCATACATCTACTACTTTTCTATTCTGTGCACTCATGTCCTGTCTTATTTTGATTCTCTGCAAACTATACTCGGCATACTTCTTTGGAGGACACCAGCAGACTAGATTACTGTCCCATTTTAAAGATGTACAAATAAAGGTGAACTGGCTTTACAGGCATTAAAATGTGATTTACAACCAGACCTTGGCATTATTCGAGGCTTTGGTGAAAGGAGATTTTCCATGAGTGTATGTAAATTTAGAGTTACTTAAAAATAAAAAGAAGGGCAGGTAAAATAAAAAGAAGGCAATGCTAAGTCCATACACACCAATGCTTAAAGGAGCACTATCGAGAAATTGTATAATATTAAAAATCCATACAAACACATGGGCTAATGAGAGGAGAGGTCACTTATGCATCCAAACTGAAAAAAACTCCCGCCAAGCTTGTGGTTTTCTTCTCCTGGTAGGAATAAAATCCAGGGGTGACAGGTTTAGTATATCAGAGGTAACAGAACCTGTCACCCCTGATTTCCTCTTCCTTCTATTAAAATAAGAAAAAAACAAACCTGACTGGACCTCTCCTCCTGCCATCCAGCATATTTATATGGATTTCCATCATTGGGCCATTTTTGCCAACATTGCTCCTTTATTGTTCTGTGGATAGCATAGCAACTAGAATTTTTAATCAATAATAGTGTACCACCATTACCACCTCAAACCGTCCTTCTTAGTAAGGAAAATCACTTTCATTCTGGTTTCCATCCCCATCTCGCCGATGTGGTCCCCCAATCAACCTTCGGGGGATCTAAAAATGAAAACAACCCACTCCCTGCCCAGATGTCCTGAGTAGCTGCCTTTCTCTGCAGCTATGAAACCTTGCCCTCCTCTCTGATCTCCTGCAGCTTCTCTCACCCCTTTATCTGATCACACTATGTGCTGCCAATAATAACTATATGCACAAAAATGCACTTTTTTTTTTTTACTATGATACAGAGCGATTGGGCACACGAGTTAGAGACCGTCCCCTATGAACATGTAAAGCACAGTGTGCTTACATTACATCGCTGTCCCCACACACACTGTTTCTCCTCAATGTTTCTCTGCATCTCTTATTGTTAAATGGAAAATGAAGTATAGTAATTATAGGTTATACTTTATATGATTACAGATATCCCCCAAATTATACTCCTGAATTCTTAGTAATACTCAAATGGGATGTGAGCCTGAGATCCTGCCATTTGTCTATAGTAAGCAGACCATGCCCTATGAATACAAGAGACTATATTCACACCTAGCTGCCAAAAATGTACCTCAATAGCTGAGGTGTGAGCTGCAGGTCATTTCTTCTTGAAAAGGCATCCTTGAATTCCTAATTCCCCCTACCTGACGCATAATGGCTAAGTATCTATCTGTGATCTCTCTCTTTCAATTATAACATTTATTGTACTGTAAGTAACTTATAACTTATGTAATAACTGCCTGCAACAAGTTTTTTTGGGGGAAACTTCGGGGACGCATTGGATTAGTGAAGGATATTTACTGTGCTGGTGGATTAAACCCATTTTCATTTATACATCTTACTGTGTGTGTGTGTTTTGGCTAATTTCTCACACAATAGATTGTATGTGCGGCATTTGAGAGAAAGTATTTCTTCTTAGGACACTTCACTGGATGTGTGAGGATAGCCTCAGTGACCATCAGTTTCAATCAGATTGATGGAAGTTGAGCTGATAAGATTATTAGTATCTGTGAAATTTTTAATATTCTCAGTAATAGTAATATGGGAGATTATTGTGCTGCAAATATTAAATAAATCATATTTTTCCTCTTAAATTTGTGAGCCAGGCAGGAACTCTATATGATTACAGATATCCCCCTTAACCCCTATGCTCTAATACTTTTGCAGATAACTTAGAAACTATAGGGTCTTTTTGAAGACGGATTGAAGTTTGGGACAGCATAACGTGTAGCCCGAGACAATGGGCTTGCCTTTAGTATAACTTTAGTACACTTCCAGAAAGTGGTTTTGCATATGTTAAATGGTGCAGGGTTTTGTTTGGTGGTTTTCTGACATGAAGTCCCTTTAGAGTAATTCAAATTAACATAATCCCAGAATTTACTGTGGCAAGGGTTAAATATATTCAGTTAAACTAAAAGTTATACTAATGGCTACACGTTACACTGTTCCAAATTTCAATCCGTTTAAAAAAAGACCCTGTAGTTACTAGGTTATTTGTAAAAGTATTAGAGCATTGGAGATACAGAGAATAAATAAGGGGAAACAGTGGGTGTGACAACAGCGATGTGATGTAAGTACACTGTGCGCTTTACATATATCATAATAAAAAAATAGGTGCATTGTTATGCCTCTAGTTATTACTGCCAGCACATAGTGCGACCAGAATAAGGGGGTGAGAGATGCTGCAGACTAAGAGCGTCTCTGGCCTGCTAGCACATAGTGGGACCAGAGAGGAGGGCGGGGTTTCATAGCTGCAGAGAGAGGCAGCCAATCAGGATGTCTGAGGAGGGAGTGGGTGGTGTTTCCATTCTTGGTCCACTGAAGGTTGATTGAAGGAATGAGGAAGTGATTTCCTCACTAAGTAGACCAACATAGCAGGAAGGAGAACGCTGGAGGGACTCAATGTAAGTTAAGCTACTAGTGCTGGGCTGAGACGCACTGTATGTCGGCGCTTCCGGGTAAGAACTGGCTGACAACCTGGTGCGTTCCACAGGTTGGAGCGCGCGGGGTGCCAGTTCCGGAGCACGGCTTGACGCGGTGTCTATGTGATGGACTCTATCCGCTCTCTAAGTGGCGGACGAGGGCCTTGACGTATTTCCGGTTCTATGCGTTCCATAGCCCGGGAGCGCTTCTATACAGTTTCCGGTTTGAGATAAAGATCTCTGTTTGCCGTCCACAGGTACGTTATTTTGTGCACTGGAAATAGGAGGGTAGGTTTCTTTTGAACAGTTGCACAACACTTCTGGGTGAAAACTAAAAGTAACTATCACACTCTAGATTTACGAGCGTGTGTAGTGTCTTATCACTTCCGGGTCACGCAGCCGTATCTGGCTGCCTGCTCAATTGATTGGATTGCTATAAATTAAGCTGGATTTTTGGGCTGATTATCCTAGTTAAAGCCCCTTGAGGGTGAAACGCGTTGGAGGAATCAGCTTTTACACTTTCATTGGAATACATGCCACCTTGGGTATCTGTGTGGTGAGAACTACCATTGATATTGGAGCTGTATTTTAATTTTGCTTACTTCTAACTGAGTGCATTTTTATTCATTAAAAACAACGACTTATTTTTAGACATACTGCACTATATTTGTCTTTATATTTTTTATGGTCCTTTACTTTGAACCACCATTGTGGAGTTCCTGATAAGAGCAGAGCTCTGGAATAAGAGGTTGATGTTTTCTCCTGATAAGCTTATGCTTTAAATTCGATCCGTTGAAAGCATTGTTGGTGATGAGTTGGAGTGAATATGATGAGGACCAGGATATAATTCGAAAAATTACATCTGTTTGAGCCTATCTATATTGGCCGTCTGGTAAGAGGCTTGAGTGATTGGTGGTGGATTATCTAGCCTAAGAAGAACACGTGTGGATTGATTTGCATCACTGTGGACTTTCTAATAGCTCTGTGTAAAATTGGATGTATATAACTTGTAGATTTTAGTAGGAAGTGGAATCCTACATATCACACGTTGAGCTGTACTTTCGTAAAATCTAATATAGCTTTGAGCAGCGCGGTATTACACTTTTGACTAAGTTAAGCTACTGACTTTTTTAAACTTTTGACTTGCCAGTCACATTAATTCTCCAATTTCTTCTGCTTTGTATGACTCATCTAGTAATACACAGTATTGCCATTTTATTATGGGCACGCTATCTGTAATTTCCTATTAGTACACCTGCATCATGTGTTATATTCCAGTCATGAGAATACAATTTTCTAATTGTGATGGCGTGTGCCTGTGGCATTAACCTAAAGTAGATAAGAAAGTAGATAAGAGTCTTGCTCATCTGCTGGCTGGGGGTCACAGCGGTTGCAAAGTTAGTCCCCTTCAAAGCAGTGTCTTTTAAGGTCAAGGCATAACAAGGGGTCACATCCCAGTAATACTTAGCCAACTGCGTACGATGGTTGGTTGCAACATTCTTTACTTCAACAAAATAATTGTAGTGGGATAGAATGTGAAGTATAAAAGGCAAGGGGCAAAAGACATTCAGCCATATTAAGCTCACCAAAGGGATACATTCAAAATGGTACACTTTTCTCTGTGCAAAAGAGGACAGGAGGCACCCAGGTCTTCCAGCTGCTGTGGAGGAAATTATAGTCTGTACTGTTGATGTTTAAGATACATACGTTTCCACACTTTTATATTTTCAATGGAACCATGAGGGGCAGAGGAATAGTAATGGATCATGTCTGAGCATTACATATAACAAGTCTTGGCAAGATGGATGACCTTGCAGTTTATTATAAGTGTTATCAAGCTGTGGTGTAGATGGCTAAAACCTATAAATTGCACCAAAGAGGAACAGCATATTGTAATTTGTGCCTGGTGCACAAATCTATCTCTGCATGTGTGCTCAGTATGGGAATAAAGTAGAGTCGCCTATGAGTTAATAGAAATGTTCAGAAATGTCCGCACTAGTCACTGGTGATGAAATGTGGGTCCACTGTTACAATCCCAAAGCCAGCATATGCAATGGAAGCTACTTTCATCCACAGTGTCAAATAAATTCTATCAGGAAAGTTGATGTTTGTTGTCTGTCTCCTGGGACTTTAAAAGGCCTATATTTGAAACCTAGCAGGAACGTCAATCAACTGAATCATCAGAAGCGACATGCTTCAGGGAAAATTTAAACCAGCAATCTACACAAAAAGAAGAGAAAATCTGCCAACAGGAATTGTGTTCCCAACCCCCAATGCAGCCCACACATTTCAAATTCAAAGTAGAAAGTTAGGGAACACCCAACTTATAGGGGTCAATACTGCACCAGATGAAAAAACTACCACTTTTTAGGAGAGAAAACTATTTGTATTGTCATTTTCTACCTTTGGGCTGATTTAGCACCAAGTGAAAATTTACATGTGGTTGCTCAATCACTACTAAGGTAGATAATGAAAGGGAAAGGCTGTTTCAGGGAAAATTTAAACCAGCAATCCGCACTAAAAGAAGAGAAAATCTGCCAACGGGAATTGTGTTTCCCACTCCAATGCAGCCCACACATTTAAAATCCTCAAATTCAAAGTAGAAAGTTATGAAACACCCAACTTATACGGATCGATTCTGCACCAGGTGAGAAAACACTACAACTTTTGGGAGAGAAATCTATATGTTTTCATTGTCTACTTTGGGGCTGATTCAGCACCAGGTGGAAATTTACATTCAGTTGCTGAATCACTCCCTAGGTAGATAATGAAAGGGAATGTCTCCTAAAAAGTAGTAGAGTTTTCTCACCTCGTTCCGAATCCACCCTATAGTCTGGATTTAGTACCATCTCATTTCTACCCTTTTGGACCACTGAAAGAAGATTTAGGAGAAGAAGATTTTCATGTGATGATGATGTAAAAGCAGAGTTGCAAGAGCTACGCGCTCTTTTTGCTTTTTGCGACACTGGCAAAATGCATTGTAAAGGAGGGTGATGTAAGATGTGATGTCATTCGTATTTTTACATTCATAGAATAAAGTGAGGAAATCTTTTGTAATCCCATGTATGCATAGTTTCTAATGTGTGTCCCTCAGCTTGTACTAACCTCTTTACAGAACTGAAAAAAAATATTAAACCCCAGAACAAAAGTAACCCGTACAAACAAAACACTGATGGCAGGTCTCCCGAGAGCTCCAGGATGCATAAAACTCAATAAGGTATAAACTGTTTACCATAGATCAAGAAAAGCTCCTTGGAGGAATTTATCCTTGGTGAAGATTTCTTTAAAGACTTCAGTGATGACACAGAGGATGGAAATTTGTCAAAGTCAATGAGTACTTTATTCCAGTGAACGAAGTCAGTAACGAACAATGCAGCAATATAATGAGATTCTGTAGCACTGTCTCCAGCCTGTCCATCACACATTGCTTATATAAAACACTATGACATTAATCCTCAGTTCTCCTCAAACTTTTCATTTAATGCATATTAGCTCAATCCATGGCGTGCTGCATTTCTTGTATATAACCTTAGCAAAAATGATACAACTTGGCTGTTCTTTAGACGATATTGCAGGTTAAAATGTAATTTCCCCAAATTCTTCTGCTTTGATGGTAAATTGCTTATTTACTAAGACTAAAATAGATCCTTTGTAACCCTTGCCACTTAAATGGCTGATATGTGTGGCCATTTTTAATTTAATCTCAGTGACCATGAATAAAACATATAGCCAGCAGCCAAAAGCTGGTTATATAGAGTGTGTAAAACAGTATAACATTTGGTGAAGCAGTAATGATAACTAAAAAGCAGATCGTGTCAGGCATTGCTGTCACTCAACAATCCAAAGGAAATACATTTCATATATTTGGTTGAAAAAGGTACAAATATGTGATGCTTGTGAGTGTATGACCTGAAAGTATTTTCCTGTTTTCTGATACTTGTTAGAAAGTCATTTTAGCTGACCCTATTAGAGCCATTTTGTAGCTACATTCCCAGTAGAGTACTTCTAGTTGCAGACTGTTTGCCTGGCACCATGCAATGCAAGCCTCTTGATTGGTAGAACATATACAAGATAAGGGAAAATTGCTTAGGCATCCCACAATGCTTGGTATAGCAGAGTAACCTCAATTTCTGTGCGTGTCCAGCAACTATAAACTGCATAAACATGAGCCCTAAGCTAAAGATTACCCTCTGTAGCAAATTTCTGCAGGACAAACTAGTTCTAGCGTAAGGGCTCCTTCACCTTCAAGGAGATAGAGGCTCGTACCACCAATGTGCCATATTAAGTTGCAGACCTACTCCAGTGATTATTGTGTGTCCAGTAACATGAATGGCTTCTGATACCCCTTAAACCAAATGACCAGAAATCCTAAAGCAGGTTTCAGACCAGCACCATTTTGGGGGGGTTCTCGCTTTCGTGCGAGCACCCCGCATTTGCCTGTGAAATGTGAAATGTTGTCTATAGGCGATTTCACATATGTTTGGGTGTTTGTGGAGCGATCATATTTCAAAAGTCTTGCTTGCCTGCAGCATCTGAAGGTTTTGACGCCAGTGATTTCACTCCATGTGAGTGGCACTAGGGCTGATGCCCAGTCTTAAAGTGAGAGCGCCCCACAGTAGCACTGGTGTGAAACCAACCTTAGACATGCTACTGCAAGTGATCAGTAAGTTGCAAGGATAACGTTTTTACTCACCTGCCATATTTGTTCTTCACTAAGCGATGTTAATTGGTCGCTCTTCAAAACTTCCCTAAGGAGACGGAAAGGAAGGGAAAGAACTTCTTCCGCATGCCCTTTTAGAAGTTCCGACAAGTGCTTCACCAGAAAGTCCACCACAGCTCCCTCAAGTAAAGTCAGATTAAACAGGTCTGCCAGCTTGTACAGGTCCAAATAGTTAAAGTTATTAAGTTCCTGAAATATACAACATACATGTTATTTTTCATTATGGCGAATATATTTGCATATGTATTTCAGTTTATTGGCTTTCGGTAATTATAGTATAATTATTACTACCTAATATACTGAAAATGACAGTGTGTACAGTATATGCCATCTGTCAATAAGGAAATTCTGTGGCGCTTCTAATATCGCCTCTACTACAACTACTGCATGGTCAGGATGAGGATTATCAATAATCATATTTTTAGAGGTATACAGTATTTCATAGCTGAAGTCCAGACATGGAAATTGTACCTCTCTCTTGTGTCCCTGACATTGCTGACTTGACAACTATGGGCCTTTTTTAAGAAACGCTAACGCCATGTAGTACCATATAGCATCAGGTAAATGGCAGGCGCAGTATGTGAAAACCACATATATGAAAGTCAATCTAGTGAGAGGTTCTAATAGCTTCATGTAGCATTGAATGTATTACTAGAGAAGCTGAGGGTGACGCACCGCCGCTGTATGTTTAGCAGCGCCATGTAGCACAGCTCTGTAGCGCTCTGCCATACATTTCAATTGTGTTTTTTTGCTTGTGTATAAATAGCATTTAAATTATTTAATTAATTAATTAATTTATTTAATTATTTTAATTATTTTTCTCAATTTTAGGATGAAATGAGTGTGTGACCTCTTCTGCCCAGCAACCAAACACTTATATTGTAATATTTTGTATTTTTTTTATGCAGAATTGTATGTGCAGGTCTGCCATTGTAGTGTCATTGTTACAGTATTAAAACAATGACATTCCATATGTTTTCGCTCTGGTGCTGGTGTATATGTGTTGAGAAACAGACATTTTTCATATAGCGTCCGGCGCTCAAGCGCCCTGTTTTATAGGACTGATGCTGGATTTGTGATGTTTTTCTAAAATATGGGCTTCAGTGCCAAGTGTCGGACTGGTGCTACCTGTCGTTGGTTACAGTTGTCCTGTTATATGTGGCATTGCTCTGGGCGGCTTTCCCTCGGGGCACTGCATATGCATTGATTTAGGGAGAACGCTTTTACAGCGCCCTCCAGACACCACATTTAGCAATGCTGGACAGGATACTACAGCGTCACATGTCCAGCTACTAAGCTACATTATAGCGCCAAACACTTGTTTGAAGAATACTCTTGTGGAAGTGTGCCGCTACATAGACGCACAAATGGCAATACGTGGCGCTAGTCTTACATAATAGTCAGGGTCATGCTGATAATCTGGTGAAGCAAGTTTACCTATGGGTGGGCTTTCAGATGTGAACTGAAGCTTACATCTGAGAGTGTTTCTTTACTTGAACACACAAATCTAGAAAACATTTCTGATCAAATATTTTCCCCGAAAAAAAAACCTATGTGATGGGGCATTCTTTAGCATAGCCCATAGGATGCAGTTTTTTCCAAATATATCCTGGTGGACTTCATCTGTAAAAATACCCCATCACAGGGGTAGGCAATTTTTTGGGAAAAAACAAGACCAAAAATGTTTTTCAGAATTTTTTGGTTAAAAAGTTTAAGATGTAAGCTTCAGTTTACACTGAATGCTCACCCAAAGTAAACTTGCTGCACCAGATCTTTAGCATGACCCTGAATAATAGCACTCCATTTTTTTATTCTAACTACAAGGTTATCTTCCTTCACTACGGTAAATAACACTTACACCTTCTTCCCACCTCTTCCCAAATGCCAAATGCTAAACCCTGATTTGGGGTTTGGTAAATAAACCATTCAGCTGCAAGATCTGTACAAATGAATAAAGGCAACTGGACTTGCTGTTTTATTTTCTTTAAGATGTTTTGCTATTCATCCGACTGGCTTTCCCAATTCACAATGACTTGTACAGGAAGCTGGCAGCAGTAAATAGTAATGCCAATCCAAATCCTTTGTCTATTAAAAACAGTATGGAAGTGAGGTCTTGATGGCAATAGCATGACTGGAGTTATTAGGGTTAGTAGCTGCTTTTGATGTTAACACTGCATTTCAAGTCCCAGACTTTAGGTGTCGCAGCCCCCCACCCACCTCTTTTGAACGAGTCAGCTTCCATATCTAAAATTTGAACTTGACTCAAAGGAATGCCCTATGTCTTTAAAGCGGACCAAAACCCACTGAACTTGTGAAATATATTTAGCCAAAACCCTTGCCTATACTCCCTTCTTTGGGTATAGAACTAGAAACAGATATTTTCACTTTTTGAATTGTCCTGAAACATTTGCTGTATTTGCTGTCCTTCACTGTAATAGGGCAGGGGATCAGTCATTGCATAGGTGTGGCAATGGCATCATGGCCACACACACACAACAGTGGCAATGAATGGAGGAGGCGGAGCTTTACAGCTAAAACAGGTGACATTATCTGGGATTAAAAAGAAACAGGACCAGTGAAAATTGGCAAATTATAATCTTCACGGGAGAGCTATTCGGGGGATGCTAAAATGTAGGTTTTGGTCTGCTTTAAAGCGGAACAAACACCCCCCTCCAGCAGCTGGGGCATCCCGAATCGCGATACCCCCGCTGTGTGAACCCCCCAGGAAGCCTGAAAAAACTCAACTCACTACTCTGTAACGGCGCATGCGCAGGTTCTCGTCCAATGACAGCCACCTGCTGTGACGTCATTCGGCAGGTGGCTCTCATTGTTTACAATGGGGAGCGTGCAGTGCACACGCTCCCTCCCCAGTCATTTAGATAGGCGCACAGCATGGATGCAGGCGATGTGGCAGTACGTTCCACATTGATTTGAATGAGACCCACCTGCTGATTGACTGCATGAGAGACAGTGCATGTGCTGTTGGAATGTGACGAGGTGGCTTCCTGGGGGGGGGTTCCCGGGCGGGCTCCCGGATGCCTGGGGGCATGGAGCAAAACCTGGGAACTGACTGAAATTCTCGGGATTTGTTCCGCTTTAAGATGTAGGTAAAAAAGTCCTGACCAAAGGAGTTGGCTCTTCTGTGCTGATCCATCCACTGGTGTAACTGCTGTTAGTTTTCACCCACATTCCTGACCAGGCACAGCTTACTACAGTGCAGCAACAATGTGGCTCTTGTGTTTTAGAGTTAAGTGTTTTGGATGGACCAGCTGCCTGAGTGTTTTTCTAGGTTTGAAGCACCTGGGTAACTACACCAAAGGAAGCTACTAACACTTCATAGCTCTGGGAATGCTAATGCAATCAACACCTCACCTCCCTACTGTTTGTTGATAGACAGAGGATGTGGATTGGAGTTACAAATTATTGCTGCCATATTCGTACAAGTCATTCTGAATTGAGAAAAAAATGTCTTCAAGAAAATGAAACAGGAAGACCAACTGCCTATAGATATACAATGGTCAAAATGAAGTGGGCCATTACAGCCATTCACCTGCTAAGTGGCTTCTGCCTGATTCCAAGGTAGATCTGCATTTGCCACTGCTGTCACCAGGGTCCCCACCACACTGACTGTAACTGATTGTCTAGCCAGCTAATTGCTGCACAGCAGCACTGACAAAGCTGAGTTGGTTGGCTGGCTAAGCAGTCAGTTATGGTCAGTGCAGCAGCTTAGATAAGACTGCTCGGCTGTTGGGCAGGTAAGTCTATTTGTTCCCACTGTGTACCATTTTTAAACTGAGGATTAAAAGCTAAGTACATTCATTGTATTGGATGAATTCAGGGGGTTTGCTGGTTTTTCTTTGACTCTTTTTTGTTCCTGGAGTTTAATTCAGCATTTGTGATCTTATTTTGCCATCATACTTTAGTGACTTTAGTTGAAGGCTTTATGAACAATGTCTGACATATAAAAATACTTAAAGACCAATCCAAGCCAGAGTGGGGTTGCGTTAAAACCAGGTTATTATTAATTTTACTCTTGATGTTTGCTACCTCATAGGGGAGTTATGGTACTTTGCTATTTCTAGTTACTTAACAGGAAATCTGTCTAATGAAAAAGCTCTGGGTGCCTCTGACACAGAAAGACACGAATGACCATCATGGTTTGGACTGAGCCACCACAATGGGGACACTTTTTACTTTGTAAGCAACGAGAGGAAGTAGAGCATTAAAGGTCAAAGAGTTGTCATGTGTTGTGGCTGATTATAGATACTGTTTCGGTAGATAATAATGCCAATTGGAACCATTTAGAACAAAGGTAGTTTAGTAGTCATACATCAAGTGGGCTAAAAGTGATGCCTTTAAACCTTGGGTAGGTATGAATAAAAAAGGCAAATTTATTTGGCACCAAACACCTGTTCCAGATCAAGCGATGGCACTATTGTAACCCCATCATCTCCAGGGTGACCTACTACCAAATGGCAGCAAAAATAAAGTTCTCCTGAAGCCTAGAAATCGTAATTATAAATTATTATATTATAAATTACTATGTAGGAAACAAATGCAATCCTGACATCTCAAAGGCAACTTAAACCCAATTGGTACCCTACAAATGATAATTATAAATGGCTGATTGTGATATACAGGATACAGAAAAGCCAAGTCACAGCACACCAAAGTAACAATGTTCTACGGGGACAGTGACTGGTAAAAGTTCAACAAATGTAAAGGTTATGTTTTGAGGTCATATATGCTCACCGCATCCTCCCCGGTGGGATACATAGGCCCTTATTTAAGAAGGGATAGCGTCAGGTAGCGCCTGGTTATTGAGAGGTAGCGACTGATAGCGACTGGTCAACGCCGGACACGGCACGCAATTACACATTTATCAAGCAGAATCTGTTGAGCGACTGGAATAGCGCCATGTAGCGTCTGATTCATCATTTTTACAGCCTCAGCGAACAGCGCCAGCATTCAGCCTTGCACAGCACCAGGTATGACCTCTCGCTACCTGGCGCTCTCCCATACATTTCAATGGACGATCCTTTCCTTCTCTTTAAACGGGTTTTTTTTTCCAAAAAATCACAAATAATTCTGTGACCTCTTCTGGCATTGAAAAAGCAGTTTTTTCATAATTTTTTCATGTTTTAAATATTTCCTCAGAAATGACATTACAGTTCTGGCATTAAAGTGTTCATGTTACAATGTTGTTACAATGTAATTCCATATGTTTTCGCTTTGTTACTAGTTGATAGATGCTTGAAAACAGACTTTAAACACACCGCCTCCTGCGCTCTGGGCATCAAACAGCTATTTTTCAGTGCCAGAGATTTTTGCAGCTGTTTTTTTGCTGAATATGGTGTGAGTCTGTCGCTATGAGCAGTCGCTAACATGCGCTCCCATACAGCGCTGTACTGGTCAAATAGCGACTTCACAATGTATTCACCATAACTGAACAGCGACTGGGTCGCTATAAAGTAGCGACTCACGGCCGAGCACTGCGACTACTAGCGGGCGCTCTGAAAATGCCTGCTACAGACGCTCATCTGTTGCTACCTGCCGCTAATGATGAATCAGCCTCCCCGAAACAATAGACACAGGGTCTGCTTGTCCTTCTCTTTATCAGATGTAATGTGAACTACTACCATGATATAATGCAATTCCCAAGAGAAAGAAATCACATTATGGCAAATATCCAGCAAGTATCTTGTTTTGTTGACACCTTTTAAATGGAAAATGCACTGGAGTGAAATCTAACATCTCTGTAATAATTTACTAGTGTTGCTAAATTGAAACTCATCTGAACGATGTCCCCCAACAGCTTCCGCTGCTGCTAAATATACATTACAGTTTACTTTCTTATTACTATTATGGATTAGAAAGCTAGAAAGAAAGAGGCAAACTGTTGTGTCCTGTTTACTAAGGGCCCTAACCCACCTATTCCTGCTGCCAAAGAGCCCTGCATTTAGGAGATACTTTGTGGCGTCCATACAATAGGCAGCCATAAGGGGGCCGGTGCAAGCTGCCTTCCCTCATCTTGCAGTACCTGTATTAACCAGGGCTATGTTTCTCCTTAGGACTAGGGCTGGAGGTGGCCAACACCCCAACAAAACCACTGCTTCCCCAATCCACTTCAGTGTGTGTAATAAATTGTAAGAGCTAGTGAGAGCTAGTGAGTGGCCTTAGCACCACCCACTGCACATGTAGTTCTGTATGGTGGGGGGCAGGAAACACTGCATTGAAGCATTGGAAGGTGCACTGTTTTATTTCCTGGTGCTGAATCCCCTTTCACCTTTTACTCCAAACAAGTTGCAAACTTTTTTTATACTTGTTCCATTTTTGAGTGACCACTGGGTGTAAAAAGTATGCTATTTTTGGAGTAAGAAGCGCCCAGTTCAGGCCCCCATTGACTTCAATGGGGTTCGGGTCGAGTTCGGGGACCCAAACCGGGCGTTAGCAGCAAGTTCAGACGAATTTCAGTGGGTTTGCTCATCCCTAATTATTTGGTGTAGCATCCCCTCGACTTGTGGTGTGAATTTCAATCTGCATTTTGGTGAGTTTTTTGATTTTATCACACAAGAAAGTGCAATAAAAAATATTCTTTAACCATTACCTGTACCTGCAATGAGGCATGTTTGCAGTGGAGGTATTGTACATTATTGATGTAAGGGTATTTTTTGATGAAAATATCCTTATACTCACATAATGTATCTCATCTGTAATGCCCCATTGCAGGCATGGGTAACTGTTGAGGAAAAAAATGTATTGCATGTTTTTGTGTGGTAAAATGAAAAGGTTGCATTTTACACAGCAAGGCGCACCTTGGGCACCGTGTTTCCCCAAATATTTTGCATGGCCTCCATTGTCTACACCAGGTATAAATAGAACACTGTTCATTTTCTTTCAAATATAATTTTAACATATGGTGCTGCCATTATGGGCATCTGTGTACGGTAGTTCTGTGGTTAACTACACCTAGTTGCATTTAGTACAGCTTTATCCTGTGAGCCTAATAATAGCATAATCAAACCTTCACTGCTTTAAATAAACATGAGCTTTATCTAAGAATCATCAGCGCCCCACAATGCCACTTTTTTGGCCTCAGAGGTAGAAATGGACGAACCCGAACCACAAAGTTTGGGTTCGTACCGAACATTTGTTCCCAAACACAAAAAAGCTGGTTGAGCAGCCCATCAACTCGCTTCATCTAAAGGATGCAGCAGCCAAAGCTGCTGGAACTCACCTCAGCCCCAGTCCTCTTCGTCAATAGCAGCAGAGTAGCGTTTCAATTTGGCCCCAGCCGGGGGTACAAAAAGATGACCGTCAGCTACCATGAGTGAGGACTCTTCTAGTGCCAGCACTGCAGCTATACGCTGACATAGGTCAGACAATACCTAGTGCAACAATCAAAGCTAATTAGCATTCTGCCCATTTAGTCCATAGGACAGGTTAGACCAAAATGCTGGCA
The DNA here is from genome assembly GCA_027917425.1 of Gastrophryne carolinensis. Classification (NCBI taxonomy): domain Eukaryota; kingdom Metazoa; phylum Chordata; class Amphibia; order Anura; family Microhylidae; genus Gastrophryne; species Gastrophryne carolinensis. Next base: position 248,112,405 of record CM051237.1, on the reverse strand, counting down.
CTCCAGAAGTGGTGCTATAGCCACAAAAAAAGATGCTAAATGGCGCACATCATAAATAAGGCCCTGGTTTCTTAGAAGAGGGACTTGTAGAGCAGAGCAGACTGTCCAGGTTGAGAATAGTGTCAGGTAATGGCTGCCCCAGAGAAAGAGAAAAACGCTGGCCTATGTAATACAAAACCAGGCAGTTTATCATACTGATCAGTATACTCTTTTAACACCTTGGTGGTAATGAAATAAAATGACTTGTGTAACTGCACAAAGACTCATTATGTAGTAACCCAGATAAATGTAACATATGCTTAATTAGTTTAGGTAAAGCAGCAAATATGCATGTGGATTGTCCATTAGCTCTAACACACATAGAACTAGTATTCATTCCTAATTGGGCATACTGATAAATTATCATTCATACTTAGTCTCCACTTACTTTTTCACTTGGAAAGACATGCACATGAATTTAAATATTGGTGCTTAATTTATACAATGTAAAATGTTCACTGCCTTTCATTTAACAAGCAATAAATCACTCAATGCTCTTATTGTGTATATGGCTTTGAGTAGAAAACAAATTGAAAAGCAGGAACTAAGAACTCATAGGCCGTTATTTAAGTAGGGATAGCGTCAGGTAGTGGCTGGTTAATGAGAGGTAGCGACAGGTAGCGACTGGTGAACGCCGGACACGGCACGCAATTACACATTTATCAAGCAGAATCTGTTTAGCGGCTGGGATAGCGCCATGTAGCGTCTGATTCATCATTTTCACAGCCTCAGCGAACAGCGCCAGCGTTCAGCCTTGCACAGCGCCAGGTATGACCTCTCGCTACCTGGCGCTCTCCAATACATTTCAATGGACGATCCTTTTCTTCTCTTTAAACTGTTTTTTTTTTTTTTTCAAAAAATCACAAATAATTCTGTGACCTCTTCTGGCATTGAAATAGCAGTTTTTTCATATTTTTTTCATTTTTTATATATTTCCTCAGACATTACAGGTCTGGCATTAAAGTGTTCATGTTATAATGTTGTTACAATGTAATTCCATATGTTTTCGCTTTGTTACTAGTTGATAGATGCTTGAAAACAGACTTTAAACACACCGCCTCCTGCGCTCTGGGCTTCAAGCAAATATTTTTCATCGCCAGAGATTTGTGAGGCTGTTTTTTTGCTGAATATGGTGTGAGTCGCTATGAGCAGTCGCTAACATGCGCTCCCATACAGCGCTGTACTGGTCAAATAGCGACTCCTCACAATGTATTCAACATTACTGAACAGCTATAAAGTAGCGACTCACGGCCGAGCACTGCAACTACTAGCGGGCGCTCTGAAAATGCCTGCTACAGACGCTCATCTGTCGCTACCTGCCGCTAATGATGAATCAGCCTCCCCATAACACATAGAGCCTTTATGATGTGTGCCATTTAGCATCTTTCTTGTGTTGCTGCGCAGAACGCTAATTAGCTTTGATTGTTGCACTAGGTATTGGCCGGCCTACGTCAGCACCTGTTGGACCCAGCTGCTGATTAGCCTAGCGCCAGTGAGCACCACTTTGTACTGCTGTTTTTCCAGTGCCACCCAGCATATTTATGAATTTTTCCCACCTTGAAAATGTTTCCGCCACTGGTCAGTATTTGTTCATTACAGTTACAAAAAAAATCACTGCTGGGGACAAACTTTACAGTGCGATTAGGCTGTGTTTTAGTTGTTGTTGTCCAAATTATGCATTGTTAAGCAAAAGAAGCCATGGAAATTATTTTTAGTAACTCCCCCAAAAAATACTTTTGCCAAAACATCTAGGCCCTGCATTTCAATTACTGACAAGTCACAATGCAAGTTCTGTACAAATAAATATGTGTAATATTAATTATAAGCATTAAACACTACAATCCAGTTCTGCCCATTGTGCTCTATGGGATCTTGACCTACAGTGCCAGGTTACAACTGCCCGGCATTGCAACCTTTCCAGCGCTAGTGTAAATAAGATGCTAGGTGGCAGCCACATCAGCACTGCCGTTTCCTCCTTCTTAAGTGCCGCTAGGCCAAAAAAGTGGTGCTGTGTGGCATTGATGCTTCTTGAATAATGCTCATAGTAACACCCATTTCAGACAAAATAGATGCTGGTAGAGCAGGAGGAGCCATCCTGATTTCCAATGCCCCTGGCACATACAGCACAAGCCCTGTTCTCCTCATCTGCTCTTGTGTTCCCTTGGTAAAACCAGGCCCCACATTTGGCCACAGGCATTCACAGGGTTCAGACTGCTTTTCACAGAAAGAAAATCTGGGGGGGGCACTAGTGAGCAGCCGACGAAGATGGCAGCAGCCTAATTTGGCTCCTCGCTGCACGGGGCTTTTACCTGCTCAGCAGCGTTGTAAAGCGGCGGTTCCGGGCGGGTTAGGTCCCTGGAGAGTCGGGGAAGACCCGCTGGCCACTGGAAAGGGAAAGGAGAGCCGATCCGGCGGGAGTGCAGCCCGCTCTCTGCAGCGCGTCCTGAATCCAAGATGGCGGCCGCGACCTGCGCACCTCAGCCATCTACAGCCTGAGGGGAGTCCCTGACCTGCTCACCCCATGTGCAGCTCTGTGACGGGGGGTTGGGAGCCAGGAGAAGAGGAGAGAGCTGCCAGCAAGCCAAACCACTCGCCGCAGGGAGAAGGAGACGGAAAGCTCATCCCACAAAGTAAGCAGGGGCCCTGGGGAGAGACTTCCTTTACCTGGAAAGGTCACCATTATAACGGATGGGGCGCAGGGAAAGGGGAAAGCCTGACCCAGGCATCAGGGATGCAGAGCTTCTAGCAAGATTTCAGGCTGTGTTACATCAAGAGCTGGAAACAGCCACTAATAAAATCTCAGCCACATTTAAAGCTGAATTAAGGGATCTGCGAGCCCGCACTTCTAAACTAGAGCAGCAAGCGAGCTGCACCACCACTGTGCTGGAGGAGCATGAATCAGAGATCCAAAATATTAAATCAGACCTCTCCCTGGCCCACCAAAAAATAGAGGATCTTGAAAACCGATCTAGGCGCTGTAACCTGAGATTCAGAGGGCTGCCAGAATCTATTATTGATTTAAAATCCACCGTGACAGCCTAGGTGCAGGAGCTGACGCCGTCCATCCCTATCGAAAGGCTGGAGATGGACAGGGTCCATGGAGCCCTGGGCCCACCCCGAGCAGATGGCCAGCCCAGAGACGTTGTAGTCAAGTTCACATTTTACAATACCAAAGAGGCTATCGCTCAAGCGGCCAGGTTGAGCCCTAACTTGACCTTTCAAACCCACAAGTATCAGGTCTATTCCGATCTGGCCCCAGCTACCCTGCAAAGGCGACGTCAGCTTAAACCGTGCCTCTTAACCCTTCAGTCGCATCGAATCACTTACAGATGGGGCTACCCATTTAAAATTGCTCTTTAATTATGGGGGCCGTACCCACACAGTAACAAACCCGGAAGAAGCAATGGAGACGCTTGATCGCCTCAATTTGTCCGGACCCACTGACCGCCCGTCTCCAGTGGATCAGCCCCGGGAGCAGCGGCCCAGGCCCAGCCGGAGGGACCAGAGAGTCGACGACCAACGACCTTATCCCACGTCTACGCCCTCCCGGGCTTCTAGAATCCGTCAGCTGGAACTGGGGTGAGAGTCGCCCAGCAACTGCGTCCTTCTCTCTTCTTTTTCCCCGACACGGGCGTGAACTGGCATTGATCGGACACTCCGGGACACTCTGATTTTTTCTTGCAGCTCTGAGAGACGTCACCTGCTTTTTTCTTCTTTGTTCTCTCTCCACGTTTCCCAGGGTCATCATCAGATAAGTTATACTACTACGTTACTGGTTTATGGATACTTTACAGTTTATTTCATATGAAGGTTTATATAATGTTGTTTCGGGCGATCGGCCTCTGCTCCCCCCGTGGCGGTACCCCGACTGGGAGACCGGGTTCCTATGGGATCGTGGTCGGCCTAGTGATCTAGTGGGGCCGCCATGGGACGGTTGGAGGCTGTTCTGCACCATTGGGGGGTGGGCCCCCTCTTGTTGGGGCCCCCTCCTGCGGACGGGACCATTACGTGCGTGTCCGTGGAGGGCGGTCCGGATGGGGGGGGGCAGCTCCAATTGCCACCCTATGTGGAGTTCGGGGCTGCCGGTGAGACAGTGAGGTGCCTCGGGGGCCCTCAACTTGGGCACTTGGTGCATCCCTGATGATAGCTCCATTGGGTCGCAATGCTTTACAAAGTCTGATAAATGTTCTAGTTTATAAACCCTTTTTTTATGGCTGTGTTACCGCTGCGGTCACTACCTGGCCTTGTGGGAGCGTGATCCCTGGTTTGGGCACTAGCCCGCAACGCACAAACAACTTGATAGAGGCGACGGAAGCGTAATTTCCCCTCCACTATGGGACCATCAGCTATGTCATTTTAAATGTTTCAATGTCTTAATATGTTCAGTTACATTAGCGCAGGCTCTACCCCGTGCAGAGGCGACCCCCTTGAACCCCAAAGACTTCCGGTTGTGAGGTTTTTCCCCCGGAAGGCAAACCAATGACTGTTGAGTGGTCAGATTCACACAATACCTATTCCCACCTTGTGAGGTACCCAGCTTAGGCTACCCACGAGGAGGGGCTTTGCTACACCCCTGACCCCCATACGCCCATCCCTTTCAGCCCATCACTGTCTTAACCCTTAGCATACCCTTACCCCCCCCCCTCCATTTCTCTTTTCTCCTCTCTATCTCTCCTTTTCCTTTTTCTTCTATCTCTTTAACACGCTTCTCCTCCTCTCAGGGTACCAATTTTTTCTTTTTTCTCAGCAAGATGAGCCAGTTGCAGAACTCATTAGCTGGAGCTGACCTTAACTTTAAACTCTTAACGCATAACGTCCAGGGTTTTAATTCACAATCTAAGAGAACAAAGGCATTCCATTGTTATATGCAACTGCAAGCAGATATTTTATGTCTTCAGGAGACCAGATTCTCGTCCATGAGCTCCCCGCGATACCTACACCCACATTACCCGATATTTTTTACAGCATGTTTTAAGGAAAAGACCCGGGGGGTGCTAATCGCATTCAGGCGGAATCTCCTGTTTAAATGTGAGTCCCAGTTCGCAGACCCAACAGGCCGTTACCTCATATTAGTGGGATCTTTGGATGATACCCTAGCAACAATCGTATCCTATTATGCGCCCAACACCCACCAGACTAACTTCTTTTCTCATCTAATGAAAAGGGTCAAGGAGCATGGTAAGGGTGTGCTAATCATGGCCGGCGACTCTAATATTACTCTAGATCCAAAACTGGATAGATCCGGTCCACAGGGCAGGAGCCCCTCACCTGCCTCCCAACCTACTCAACACCTCCCGCACCGAATTAACACACTGCTCAAAGAGGCTTCTTTGGTAGATGTCTGGCGCGAGCTGAATCCAAGAACACGGGACTACACCTTCTATTCCAACCCTCATGACTCACTTAGCAGAATAGATCACATCCTCGTAGCGCAGACCCTAGTCCCCTTGGTTCAAAAATGCCAAATATTATCTGCTCCCTGGTCGGACCACGCACCGGTTCTGATGGGATTTAGCACCTCGCCCCCGACGCCCAAACCCTTTAGGTGGAGGATCAATGATTCATTGCTATCACACAAGGACACCCAAGAGCAGGTCCTTCAATCTATAAAAACCTATTTCATAGCCAATAAAGGTACGGCCTCGGCAGTGAGTATCTGGGAAGCCCACAAGGCAGTCATGCGGGGCAATCTTATTGCGCTAGCCTCGGCCATCAAAAAACGCAGGAACGACAATGTGACCCGACTCACAGCGCAGCTAGAGCAACTGCGAAGAGATTGGGTCGCAAATCCGACAAGAGAGCTTAAGAAGAAGGTGGATGCAATTAGCATTCAGCTTAACATGGCATTGGATGAGATGGCGGAAAAGAGGCTTAGATGGGGCAAGCAGAGGTACTACGCGAGAGCCAATAAGCCTGACACCCCCCTGGCTAACAAATTGCGATATTCGGGGCCGCGGCAGCCTTTGATCTCGCTTAGGACCCCTGAGGGGAACCTCACAGCTAACCCTCTCAAGATCATACAAATATTAAGAAATTCACTAGGCAAACTTTACAAGCCCCCCCATGTGTTCCCCCGCGAGGAAACGGCAAGATTTCTAGATTCCGTCTCACTCCCCAAACTGCAGGATGCCCACAAGGAGTGTCTCGACACAGACATTACAGTCCTGGAAGTGCTTGGGGCCATTAAGAGCCTTAAGACATCCAAAGTGCCCGGACCAGACGGATTCCCAGCCCTATATTTCAAAAAGTATGCCGCAGAACTGGCTCCCTACCTAACCGCCATGTTCAACTCCCTTACAGATCAGGGTTTTTTACATCAGTCATCATTGGAGGCCTACATCAGTATGATTCCGAAACCTGATAAGGATCACTCAGACGCACAAAATTATAGGCCTATTTCTCTACTCAACGTAGATGTGAAAATTTTAGGTAAAGTCCTGGTTACCAGAATTAATGAATTCCTGGGCACCATAATTGGGAGAGACCAGGTAGGATTTATCCCATGTAGGCAAGCACCGGACAATATTCGCAGCCTGCTCCACCTGATTGAGCTGGCTCAACAAAGAGATATCCATAGCCTCTTGCTGTCTCTGGACATGCAAAGGGCTTTCGACTCCCTCTCGTGGGATTACATGCACTGTGCTCTTCAGAAATGGGGCTTTGGCGATAACTTTCTGGCTTGGATCCACTCTATCTATTCCTTCCCCTCAGCCAGAGTGCAATACAATGGTTACCTTTCTGAGCCAATCTCAATAGGCAGAGGCACCCGGCAGGGATGCCCGCTCTCCCCGGTGCTGTTCGTGCTGGCATTGGAGCCCTTGGCCCTTGCTATTCGGGCAAACCCGAACATAAAAGGCATCGAAATGGCGGGATATCATCACAAAGTGTGTTTGTTTGCCGATGATATCTTATTGACTCTCTCACAGCCCCATATCTCACTACCTAACCTGCTCCAGCTCCTGGAAATCTTCTCGAGGATTTCGGGTCTTAAAGTTAACAAGGAGAAATCGGTGGGGCTTAATTTAAATGTCCCTGCCCCAGCTTTAAATATCCTTCAATCCAACTTCCCTTTTCGCTGGGCCCCGGGAGCCCTATCCTACTTAGGCGTCAAGATCACGCCACATTACCGGTCTTTGTATCAGGCAAACTACCCCCCCTCTTTAGAAGTTTGAAAGCGATGCTGGATACCTGGCGGGGTCATGAGATATCCTGGATCGGAAGGGTCAATGCAATAAAAATGACCTAGCTTCCGAAGCTTCTATACCACTTTAGAACTCTCCCGGTGTATATTCCGCAATTTCAGCGTAAAAGCATGCAAAATAGCATAATGAAATTTGTATGGGGGAGGACTAGGCCGAGAGTTGCTAGAGCTACCATGACTAGGCATAGGAAAGAGGGAGGCTTGGGGGTTCCATGTATCTGCAAATACTATCATGCAGCACAGATAGGGCAGCTTCAACAGCTACATATTCAAATGGAGACACCAATGTGGGTGGCGTTAGCGGCCTCCTCGTGCGACCCAGTCCCGGTTGACAGCTTAATGTGGTTGCCGCCACAACATAGATCACATGGGCTTGCATGGAAAACCACTTATGCAGAGATGTCAAGTCACCCTATTTTCCAGGCAGTTGCCCAGTTTTGACTCTCCCTCAACCGGTCACCCTGTGAAACTATGAAATCACCCTGCAAAACATGAATTTCTTCCTCCTTTCCGCTGTTTGCCTGACTGCCTTCTAAAACCCATGCAATATTGGCTAGCAGACACCAATAAATGATTGTCTGTCCATCCGACCCCCCCCCCCCTTTTGGCTAACTCTGACTTCTTCTAAGTGTCTGGTTGGCTCTATTTGTCAGGCTGGTGTGGCCTCTGTACAGAGCGCTCCGATTGGTTTCAATGGATGCCTCCATACACAAGGAGCTTTTGTGTGTGGAGGCTACAATTAAAAACAATGAGAGCTTGTTTTGTTTTTTTAGTGTCAGTTACTGTAACAATGAAGAGTATGGCCTTTATTACTATGTAAGCATTATGGATTTAAGACCCTTATATACCTGCAGAATGTCATTCAAAAGTCTATGAAAAAGGCATGCCCCTAAACCCCACCACCACCCTGTAAACTGGTCCCCAAGGTTGGTGTCTCAGCTTATCTAATAGGCTGGTAGAGGTGAGCAGGCCTCCCCTGTTAAAGTGGAATAGCACAGTCAAAAACCTGTCACTCCTGTTTTTTCTTCCTGCCAGTAAAGGACAACAACAAGGTATATAAGTGACCCACAACAGAGTGAAGTGCATCTGACTGCACAAGTGCAATGCTTGTGAGGTGCACAAGGTCTGGTTGTGCCTGAAAGGCACCCATCCAGCCATGGAAGTTTAAAATGTGGGCCCAAGGTTTAGCAGACACAGTTTTGTTACTACATCCAGTATGTGTCCCTACACTCAATACAGTATGTTCAGTCTAGTTGGGTTCCTGTGTTCATTGGGTCCTCTATTCCTGCATCCAGCTGAGTCACCTGTACTCAAGCTGGACCTCTCCTTCACCTACCAACCACAGTTAATGTAGGTCTATGTAGTTTCTCTAAAGATGTGTAGGTTCCTTGTTCTGCTTGTGCAGCAATACAGCCTACATCAAACAGTGGTATTATTCTAAATAATTTACAGTTACAAAAGGTGAGTTTTACCTAATACAAATATTGAAAAATACCAGTGGCTGTATTAAAGGGATATGTCAAGTAATGGGGTAAACTAGCCTGCTTCTTGCTCTCTCTATGTTAGCTGTCAGGGGCTGCATCTTTCATCCAGCCATCGTTCAGTCTGCTTTATATTACTCAGTAACTCAGCAACAGATGATGGCTTTCCACAATGCCATATCACACATAGCTTCAAAGAATGTGAAATATGGACACAAACATGATTCACGTTATTCACTAAATTGTGAAAAAAATAACATAACAGCAACAGTTGGTACTATGATACATATTTATACCATAATAGACTGTTTTGACTGTCCCAGTAGCAGGGAAAACACGTGTGGAATTTTTAAACTTTGATGACTGCACTGGGGGGAGACTGCTAAAACAGAGGAGCAAGCCACCATGTGAGGAGACTTCTGTTAGGCTTTAACCCTTTGAGTGCCAGCCTACCGAGATTTTTTGTCACACTCTGTTGCCGGACTACTTTTCACGTTTTTGCGCTACACGTGTTCAACCTGGATTTTTGAAGGGATTTCCAGGGATTTTCCAGGAAAATTATATATTGTTTTTTTCAGCAGAGTCTGGGCTTCAACATGAAATGTCTTGTTTGGCCTTTTTTAGTGTATTCTCAATACTTTTGGGTGAAATATGTGCAAAAAAAAAAAAATTTGTAGTGTTTTTTTCTAATAAAAAATGTAAGTTTGTTAATAAAATCTTATTGCGTGTGAAAGCCCTATTTCTCCCGGTTACAGCGGTACCACATATGTATTGGTAGACACCCTTTCCTGCCCAGGAAACTCCCCCAAACTGAAACAGCAGTTTAGGAGATTTCACATAGAATACAACTATGCAATATGATTGCACAGTTGTAAGGGGTTAACTTAAAAAAAAAAAATGACGTAGGGTCCCCCCTCCCAGGGAGGGGGACCTCATTTTTGGGGGGGAATTTTAAGGGTTAAAAACCCTTAAAATCCCCCCCAAAAATGATGTAGGGCCCCCTTACCCAGCATTACCGACCCGGACCAGCTATGGGGGCTTGTAGAACAGGGCGCAGGGGCCAGCGTTGGTGGCCCCTGGCCCTGCAGGCTACTAGCCCACATAGCCACGTGGCCCTTCTGCCCCCCCCCCCCCTGGCCATTGGGGAGGCAGGTAATGGGGGGCTGGGGGTTTTGGCAAGTCACCCGCTTGCCGCAGGTGACCTGCCATACCCAGAGCCTTGTGAACTGGTATAAGGGGTCTCATGGACCCCTTACTAGTTCACAAAGGGTTAAGTAAAAAAAAAAAGACACAGACACAAAATTCTTTATTATTCTTCTTTCACTTATACTTACCTCTGATCCAGTGTCCCACGCCGCTGCAGATGACAGTTGTCGGTAGTGATCAAAGCAGGGAGGGAGGGAGGCAGGGAGATCAGAGCCACCCTGCCTGCCACCCTCCCTGCTCCGATCGCTACCGACAACTGACAGAACGGAGCCCGGGTGCCGGTAACCCGAGGAGCGGGATTACGTCATCAAGTGGGTGGGGCTAGGGGCGGGGCCGGCTCCGGCCGAAGAGGATGGTGAGGGCCTGTTTCTGGGCCCTCACCCGAAGCGTGGAAAGCCCAGGGGGGGGGGGATCGGAGCCCCCCCTGGTGAAGAGAAGACCCGGGGAGAGCCATCTCGCTGCGAGGTGAGTAAATTACATTTACTTTTTTTTTTCAGATGTCGGCGCCGGCGGGGGGGGGGGGGGGGGGCTATTCCGGGCCCCCTCCTGAAGATTAGAACTACTTGATTCTTGTACAGAATCGCTGGCACTTTCAAATGAGGGGTCAGGTAAGTCTGTATCTTTTTTACTTTTTTTTTATGGGGCTCTAAAGTCAGCTACGTGACTCTCACTGGCACTAGAAGGGTTAAAGCAAAACTCTCTTTTTGTCAGCTGTCGGGGTTCTGCCTTATTGTTTTCCCACTTCTGAAATGTAAAATAAACATGTGTGCTAGGATTGTGCCCCCAGACCTGTAAATTAACTCATCAGCTTTCTGTTTCCATTTCAGAGTCTGTGGTCCTGAAGTGAAAGTGGTTTTGCTGGCCCTTAGTATAGTTTCTGACTACAAATCCCAGAATTCTTCCAATGTAACAGATGAGCTCGCCAGCTGCTTTGGCAAAATCAGGCAGCAGTAATGACCTCCCCAAGTGAGAGCACTGCCAGTAACGCTTTAGCTACTGTAGCACAAGATTTTGATCTCCTCATCTGAAGAGGCTGAATTAGAGAAGGAAGGGGGTGCATTGACTCGGCCACAGCCAAGCAGATGATTAGCAATCTAGAGTCAGGAAGTCTGTGCTGGGTACATCTAAGAGGCCGATTCATTAATAGCGCCAGGTAGCGACAGATGAGCGCCAGTAGCGTGATTTTCACAGCGCCAGCTAGTATTTGCTGTGCTTGGCCGGGGTTTGCTTGTTGACAGCGACTCAGTCGGTGTGCGGTAATGTTGAATACGGGGTTAGGGGTCGATGCTTCACAGGTTCTGCGTTGTATGGGTGCGCCTGACAGCGAATGGCCAGAGCGAACGGCTTGCTGCAGATTCATTAACAAATCACGCTCAAAAATTTCTCGCGCTGTGAATTCCTTGTTTAAACCCCAGAGCGCTGGCGGCGATGTGTGTAAAGTAGTTTTTAACCCCCAAACAACCATTTTTTTTTTATGTAAAAATTATTTTTAGTTTTTCTAAACATTTTGTAATATGAATACATTAATATCAGACCTGTAATATCAATTCTGCACAATTTTTATTTATTATTTTTTTTTTACTTAAAAACAAATCCTAACATTGCAGAAGTGGTCACAGAATTTTTGACATTAAAAAAAAAAAAAAAAAAAATAGCAATTAATTAGGATTATTTAAAGATTGCTCCATTGAAATGCATTGGACAACACCAGGGAGCGCCAGGTCATACCTGTCGCTGTGATGGGATTAGCAGCGGCGCTGTTCGTTGCAGTCGGCTACATGATGAATCCCGCGCTAGCTGACGCTCTCGCCGGCGCTAGCCTCATTTAGCGTGATAAATGCGTCATTGTGACCGCCGCCGGGCGTACTTGAGTCGGTAGCCGCCGTTAGCTGGCGGTACCTGGCGCTCGTCAGACACTACCTGGCGCTAGCCCTTGATAAATAAACCCATAAGACACACGAGTTGCAAACAAATACAAAATAAAAAAATAACAGATAACCTCAGAACCTTGAGAACATCATTTTCTCACACAAAAATTGACCATTTAATAAAAATGAAAAACAGTTATAAATACCACCCCAATATGTTTTGGTTCATTGCCTTGCTGACCAACAGTTGATGTCAAAGACTTTACACCCGCACCACAACATACAAGAACCCTGTTTGATTAACCAAGATACCAAGTGTTGATTCATCAGTTCAAAATAGCTTCTCTCATTCTTCAGTAGTCCACCTGCAAATAGAAGTCTTCCCTTTAATGTGAAGTTCAGTGTTAGAAGCATGCCTCCTGTCCTTCCACCCTCCCCGATGCTGAGACAGGGCGGGAGTTACAAGATAAAAAACATCCTACCTTGCCCCCGGATCCCACGACATGTCACTTAGACTAAATATATACAATTACTCATATATGTTGGAGATACTGTGCAACAGCTTACAGCCTGGCTACATTTATGACAGTAGATGGCACTGTTACATATATTTATGTGTAGTCTCTCCTTGATGCATGTTGTGTTTCCTGTACATTGAGGTAATCTCTATGATCTCATTTTTTAAGGTGACCTTCTCTTACTGCACTCGGGTTTCAGTAAAGCCGGTTACTGTTAAACCACAAATGTCTTTTTGGATTTGACTCTGCTGCACCCAACACTCACAATCTAAAAATACATATATATATATATATATATATATATATATATATATATATATACACACACACATACCCACTCCACCCACTGTGTTTGCACGGTAGGCGTGCACATAACTGTATATAACAGATTTTGACAGGAGGTTCTATTTAAG